>CM022543.1:5009971-5640826 GCA_012273795.1 Dendrolimus punctatus
CAATGAAAGGGTTTTACTAATTTTTTTAACGGTTCCAAAGAGGCATGTGTGTATGAAGTGCTTGGCCTCTTGTAGTATACTTTTTTATAGATTTTATGGTCTGGAAACAAAGCATTTCAAGGCAAACCTTAATTGATTTATTCCATACTTACAAAAAATGAGCTTCAGCCAAAGTGTACCAGTAAAACTTCGTTTTTAAGTGTCAATCAAATCAGATCGAATCGAATCAAATTTGGTTAAGACGTTGGGCTTGTGGTATTCTGAAAGTTAAATCTTCACTTATATTTGCCGTCGTGCATCGGTTAAATCTACAAATTGTGTCATGATATGTTGTAATTTTGCTGTAGAAAACGGGCTTTAAAGCGACTAGATAACTATGTCACTGGTTAATTACACACACCGTGTTAAGTCAAAATTGAATAGTAGAAATATTCAATCGAATTGATTTGTACCAAAGATTGTGTTAATGATACAAAAACCGAAAGCACAATAATTACAATAATTATTTAGTGGCTTAGTGAAATACTTAAATAATACTATTTGTAACCATTGCCAAGCACTTTTGAATAATGTGTATCTATTAGTCCAAGAGCCCAGCATAGGGTTACTTTATGTGTGTTTTGGAGGATGTTTGGCCCCTACGATAGATCTGGCTGCTTACAAGAGGTATTGAAATAGTTCCCTGTGTATCATATGTTAAAATCAAGGCTGAGAGTATAAGTATTTTTTTCGTTACAGCCTACGAGATGTGGCTGGCACTGGCAGTGTTAATTTTTACAATATTCTTTGAAACACTTATATAAGAACCAGACCTGAAAATTAGAGAAAAAACAGTTGAGTTTTTTGCGTTTGCCCTAGCTAGCAGGTACATACACTAAAAGTACAGACTATGAACACACACATTTTGCACTTTATCCCATACATATTGCTGTGAAAATAAGTAAAGTTTGGGGGCTCTGGGCTCTTGCTCTATATACTCAATTGTCAATTATTTGAAATGGAATGAAAATGGGAATCGAATGATAGTTTAATTAACCTCAAAACAAAAACATGGCTCGAGTGATGTTCATTTTCATAATTAATGACGATAACATTAAATACATGAAACTGTCATCATAAAATATATTATTTAATAGTAGTTAGGCGTCATAAGCACTCGAAGTCCAATGTTTTAAAGCCGTCAGTTTTAAACACAAGAAGAACAGGCAAAGATCGTAAGCTCGAAATATCTATTAATTTTATTATCAGCTATTATCGGTCGCCCAAATTGTAGATCTTAGATTCATGCCGAAAGAATATAACATTTTTGTATAACAATTTGTAAGTCAACATTATACATTTTACACATAGCACATAACTATACAGCATTTTTGATTAAAATTATTACACATTTTTAAATTCAAATTCATTTATATATTTAAAAGCCAAACTGCCCAGTAAAATTTTACCCTATACAAGTTCTTCTCAAAAATTCTTATATTGAATGCATCACTAGAAAATCGTTTATTTCAAGGTTGTCTGGGCTGTTTTATAAATGAAATGAAATTTTATTGATATACGAGTAATACAGGATACCTACATACAATATTACTCAAATACAAAGAGCAAGTAAATAAATATTTCAAGTACCTATAAGTAAATTTTAATTTATTTTAAGTGATGATTTTAAGTAATAAGTTGTATTTAAAATTTGTTCAGAGTTACAACTCATCTATTATCAACATCAATCATGTCATGTATGTAAGTGTATTTTCAGGTTTTTGAAGTGATAACTTCTTATGACGGCCTCTGTGGTTGAGCGGGCTATGCCTTTGCCGGCCTACCTCACTGCAACCCAGAGGCTCCGGGTTCGATTCCCGGTATAGTAAATTTCGGAAACGATTTTCTCCGTTATTTACCATCCTCTGGGTGTCTGGAATCGGCCCCAGGGTGTTCCGTTGTATATTAACCATAACACAAGCGTAACTTGCTTAACTTGGGGATATACAATGTGTGTGTTTGTCTGCCGATTATTATTATTATTATTATGGGAGGGCAAACAGCTTCGTTACGTAACGCGTTACGGCGCCAGTCTGTCTGTCGAGACGCAGTCTGTCTGTTTTGAAATATTATTTTAGATGATGTAAATAGTTAAAATTATAACATATTTCTTACGTACATAATAGGGACGTGTAAACCAGCCATCCTTCCATCCTCGAAGTAATTGTTAATTATGGCCGGTCCCTATATCTTTCTGCCCAATTATTTGTGTGACTATTAATTATCTATCTATAATCTATAAAATTATAAAATTCAAAACATGTCGGGAACCGAAAGGAGATGTTGTGCTGTGCAGTTTTGTTATCTAAAAATGTGTAAAATTACGCAAAAATTATCAGTAGCTGTAAGATATTAATCGTTTTTGAGTAGTAATTATGTGTTTTTGTGAGAAAACTGAACTGTGTAGTCAAATGTGGCCTTTCGAGTTTTCACAAAAACTCCGTTGAATGGCGTCAGCTGATAACCTACAGTTTAGCTGTGCTACACATAGGCTTAAGAAAATGAGGAAACTATATTGTAATCTAATAAGATCTGGCTTAAAGGCCTTGCTGCCAAGCCATAAACCTCAATAAATAATATTTTTATCAATACACTTATCCGTCTTGCATTAGGAAAATATATGTCTAGTTCTGTGGCTGAAAATGCCGTGTCTGTGAAAAGTGTGAAGCTATCGAAGCTATTGTGGAAAAAACAACTGGAATAGACTATAAACGACGGAGAACTCGATGCATTTTTAAAAACTTTGTCTGTTTGTTCGGGATTCACGTAAAAACTACTTGACCGATTTCGATGCGGTTTACGCTGATTGACAGCAAATTTTTAGGCTTAAAATCTGCGCTACTTTTTATCCCGGGAATCACACAACTTAAAAACATTTTTTTACTATTTTTAGTTATATTTTCTTTCTGTCGTATTTGGCAAATAAACTTTTTTCTTTCTTTCTTTTTATTAATACATTCAAGCATGAAAATATGCATTTTTAATTAACAAAGGAATTTTCCATTGTTAACTAAAACTACTTAGACCATAGCGCAAACCAATTTCGGTTAGAATCAGGACTAGCTGGGCCAATCAGTGCATTCCGCCAGCAGATATTGACTTCCGATCGCATTTTCATTTCGCGTTCCTTCGTCAAATCAAACGGGATTGCTTCTGACAGACGTGTCTTTGCTTACAGATTGGGTGATTTTACTAGGGTATATTTACTGACATTTTAAACCCATTTGTAACTATATTATAAATCAGATTAAAATTGTTCTGCATTTAAATTACCGTGTATTACATTCAATGAAGTCTTTCAGCTATAGAAGGATTTAAAAGTTCAAGATTAGCCACTTCACGGACTTGAATTATATATTACACTAGCTTCCGCCCGCGACTTCGTCTGCGTGGAATAGTAAAAAAACAGTAAGTTAAAAATACCCCTATTTCGAAACATTCTTCATTGGTGCCTTCACGGGTAGCCTTCCTCGATAAATAAGCTATCTAACACCGAAAATATTTTTCAAATCAGACCAGTAGTTCCTGAGATTAGCGCGGTGAAGCAAACAAACAAACTCTTCATATTAATAAGAAGTGTAAGGTAAATCTCCGTCTCTCTATCTCTTTGTCTGTAGTGCCGGTTCGGTTCTATTATCTTGTTATTCGTTAATCTGGCTTAATAAAAATAATTAGACTTAATTATGCAATTAAGTGCTGGCATCGCCAACGAGGACTTTCAGAATGTTGTTAGAGACCAAATAAATCAGGTTGCCTGGAAGTGATTGCTTAAAGCAATAAGGCTGCCAATTGCACTACCTTATAGTTATGACAATAAAGTGTATATTACTTTAATCACGTTGGTGTACTATAAAGACTATTGTTGTTGTTGTTAGAGTTGGCCTGAATCTTGCAGAGCAAAGAGGCCGCTTTATTCTAAAAATTGCATAGTAATCGCCTGTTCGTACTACTGCAAATATACCTGATGCACTGCGAAACCGGGGCAGTCCTATCAATATCCTAAAACCATTGTTATATTGTACCCGGCGGGCATTGTTGGTTCTTTGCACACTGTTAGACCACAAACTGCATATGTAAAATATCCGTCAGTGAGCTTTAAATATTACTTATTACTTGTTAAACTTAAACAAAAACTCCAAACTAGTAATGTAAACTATGCCTCTTTATATTATACCTAATTCTAAAGGTAGCAAGCAGGCAACTGCCAATGTAAATGGGGAGACTGAGTATGTAAATGCAACTCATTTGACTTTTCTACTTTATTCTGTCGAAGTAGACATAATATAAGGGAGGAGTATTATGTTGAAAAAGTCACGATTTTTCAACCAAGTTTAGAAAGGGTATCCGGCTCGAAGGACCAATGTCTAATTAAATGTGTTTAAAGTGAAATTTAAATGTATGAATGGGTGTTATTTTACAGGATTATTTTACAGAATAAAAACGGAAGAGAAAATTTAATTACAGAAAAACATAACGAAAAAGGTTTATGTTCAAGCAGGTTTAGACAGGTATTTCAACGTCCGCTCTTTATATGAAATTGTTTCCAGTGTATGCCCTTTGTATAACGTGTCATATACCCGATATACCCAATTTGGGTGCTTTCACAATACCTATTGGCTGATATGCTATTCTGATAATAAACGCGTCCTTCTGATTAAATGTGAATATTTCACAAGGCGTTCGTTAGCACTCGAGTGGAAATTGTTCGACGTCAACCTCTCCAAAACCCAGCTCCTTCTAAAATAATATTGGATATTGAAAAGTAATGTTCAAATATTTTTTCATAATTCTATTATCCGCTTCTTCTATAACTTTTAAATACGGTAAATAAAAGTCGGGGTAGCTTCGGCTCGGTTCCTATATCTTACTAACCGTTCATGCTTTACAAGCGGTTAAAATTGTCTTAAGCTTCATACAAGTAATGGCAAAATTATGCTAAGGCAAGTGAATGACGGCGTCTAAATTCAATTTCGTAGGTGGAAATCTTGGTTAAGGAGCATACATACATTACGAGTATTGCTGAGGTTATATAGACGGGATACACTTGAAGTAACAAATGAAAACATCATTATAGTTTCTATCGGTACTGCACAAGATTTACTACAGAACATTTTTATCCGTGCAGGAACGGAGAAAGAATACAAATTCTGCGGGGCGGCTGTCGTAAGAGGCGACAAACAACCACAGCCAGTGGTAGGCATTTGCCGACTGGATGGCTACCACCCTGTCTAAGTATGTCGCCATAACACCTTAGTTGTGTTCCGCATTAGTGACCAGGCTCCAGTCTCCTTCAGAGAGCAGCAGCGCATTAGTAGTACTTTGGTGTTACAATGTCCATAGGCGATGTTAACCGCTATCCATCAAGTGGCGTCTGCTGTCTGCTGAACTCCTGCAATAAAAAAAAACAGATTTTTTTTTTAATCTGCCTTTATTTACATTTATAGTGGCCAGCCTTTAATTTTCTACGATTTTACTTCAAATACAACTTTTTATCGCGATTTGACTATAGACGAGTGTTAAAATTGTGCATGCAGATAACATAATTATTATTTTTGCCTATATAGACGTCGTAGTTTCTGAGAAAAATAGCTTTGACATGTACATAGACAGATAGACGGTCAGCCAAGTGATAGGGTATTTGCCCAACTAGATAGCTACCACCCTTGGTCTAGAGTAGCTGCCAAAACAATCTTGAGTTGTGTTTCGGCTTTAGTGACCAGGTTCCAGTCTCCCTAAGAGACCAGCAGCGCATTTGTAGCATCTTTGGTTTTGCAAATATCCATAGGCGATGATAACAGCTTTCCATCAAGTGGGCCGTCTGCCGGTCTGCTGAACTCCTGCAATAATAAAAAAAGCTATACACAGAGAGTCGGACGGATTTTATAAGAATTCCATTTCTTCCAAAATGTT
Source organism: Dendrolimus punctatus (assembly GCA_012273795.1). Taxonomy (NCBI): domain Eukaryota; kingdom Metazoa; phylum Arthropoda; class Insecta; order Lepidoptera; family Lasiocampidae; genus Dendrolimus; species Dendrolimus punctatus. Next base: position 5,015,921 of record CM022543.1, read on the forward strand.
TCTGGAATCTCAATAAGAAAATATGATAATTAATTAAATAATGTATAATTACGCCATCACGCTATTTGTTAACTTAATTACAGCAGGAGAAACTCAAATTAGTAGTCTAAATATTTGAACTTCTTTCGCTAAATCGTCTATTGTGTAAATGAATGGGCCGCGCTCGGGGCAGGAAATTGGACTTTGCAGGCGTCCAAGGCTCTGTTCACAGTTGGCTTTCCAAAACTGCTACTTGTATTCGATTCAGGTCCAATATAATATCATTCCAGCATAAAATATATTAATTTTTTTTAATACACTGTTAGTTTTTAGGAAGATGTTGTGTTGTGCAATTTTATTTAAAAATAAATTACGTAAATTGGTTAAAATGAACACCGGTTGTAGGATAATATTTTTTTAAATTAAAAGTTGTGCTTTGTAACTCTCAACTGTATTGCACTAGTTAAACAAATTTTGACATTATACTGTGTTATGTCAGATTTCTGTTTTCTTGGCAGGGAGCAAGAAAAACGCGAGTATGTAAACACTACACTCGACCCGTCATTGTTGCTGCCGTTGACCTACGCTCGCATCGTTGTCTGTCGTGGGAAACAAACAACGGGTTGCGTGAGCGCAATTACGTGTTTACATATTGCTCTCGTGCTCACTTATTACGATGAATTCATATCAACTTCCATTATTATTCTTTTTTGTGTGTCAAAAAATTTTGGCGTCTGTTTTGCCCACAATCATATGCGAAATGAACATAGAAATATTTTGGAAACTGTTTACACCAGCGGCTGAATCTAAATATGCCATATTATAAAGAAACGTTATTTTTTTAATTTAGATTTATGGCTTGGCAGCTAGCCCTTTAAGCCAGATCTTAGTTTATAATAGTTCTAGTTCTTAGTTCTTCTTTTTCTTACGCCTATGTGTAGCACAGCTGAACTGTAGGTAATCAGCTAGTGCCACTCAACGGAGTTCTTGTGACAACTCGAAAGGCCACATTTGACTATACAGTTCACATTTCTCACAAAAATACATAAATTACTACGCAAAAACTATCAATATCCTACAACTATTGTTCATTTTAGAGTAATTTCACACATTTTTAGAAAATTAAACTGCACAGCACAGCATCTCCTTTCAGTTCCCGCCAAAAACCGCCAGAAACGTTATTGAAAGTTTAGGTCTAGTAAAGAAGTGAAATGAGATTTTAAACCAGTTTAAGTCATGATTATTTTACTAAAGCCGTGAACCGCGATGTGTGCGGTAGTGTGTCTTAAGCCTAAACGCGCTGACGTGAAAAATTGCTTCGCACCACCCACTGTATCCTATTCTGTGTTTTGAATGGGTTCACTGGGTTTCGCAAAAGGATTTTTAGTTCGTATGTGAAGTTCGGATTAAACGAAGTATGAATGGTGTTACTGGCAGTGCGGGTTTCATTCATAAATTTGATTCTAATTCGTCTTCGTCCCTTTAGTTGACTCCATATACTTGTGGTGAAAGGAAATGGTGTTCTTTGAGCACAACAAAATGGCTGTTAGTTCATTGCAAATAATGGAAAAGTGTATTAAATATTGACGGCCTCTGTGATTGGGTAAGCCTTTGCCAATCTAGTTCACTGGAATACAAAAGTCCCAGGTTCAATTCCTGGTATGGTAAATTTAGAAAACAAACTTTCCGTTGTATAGCCCATAACACGAGCATGTCTTTCTTAGCTTGGGAGTATACAATGTTGACAGTTACGAACACGGCCGTCTTAAGTATACTGAGCGCTGAGGTAGACAAATTAGCTTGCATCCACCTCACCCCTCCCTACGGTACCCTAGCCATTTTGACAAAAAGGCGACCCTTAAGGCTCTTGTACACGTTAAGAAATTTCACCGTGTCTGCGGCAGATAGGACCAATTCATCATGTACATGACTTGAATTTAGTCGGATCTAACCACGAAAATTTTTCTTGTCTGCTCCAGACAAGATAAACAGGAACGTGTATACGATGACATTGTTTTTGGGCAGTCATGCGTAAAATATGAAAGAGTTGAACTAGTCAAGTTTGTTTGTTAACAAAAGAATCATGTTCATTACGAAGAAAACAAACGTACTCAAATTGCCTAGACCACCTCACCCCTTGCACCGCCGTTCACTGCAACAACACAGAGCGCTACGTGTCTAGCGCAGACAAGCTTATTTCTTTGTCAGCGCCGAAGCAACACAGGACACAGGTCCTGTATAGAAACTGATATAGAAATAGAATGCGCCTGTCAACGTCATTAGCAGAGCAGAGTTTGACAGGCGCATCAACAGTGACATATTACATAAACTCTTGTGGTCGTACGCGGAGCCTCATTGAATAGATATTAACACTAAGAATGCCCAAATAAGATACCTTAATTGTACTGTAAAAGCAAGTAAAATGAAATAACTGGCGACTTCAAAAAAAATAATTATTGATTAATATTTAAGTAAGGGTTACTTGGTTACAGGGTGATTTGTTCGAACAACTAGTAGTGGTGAAATTATAATTCTGGTGCATCACAGATCTCTATGCCATTCTTATATGAAAATACGTTCTTTTATATGTAACATTATCTCTGTCTGATATTTTATAATTAAATCGATATATTTACTACTATTTACTTTCTAACCAAACATTTATGTATTTTTAAAACAGATCTGTTGTACTACAGAAAAAATTCTTTGTCCGTGCTCTGCTGTTATAGTGTTTTATGTTACTATTTAACGATTTATTAAACTGCTTTTCATCATTACATACACTTAGTTTTCAAATTTCTGTTCATCAATAATTGACTAGGAGAAAAGGTACTCTACAATCTGTTTTATCTTCCAAATATTTATTTCCTTTGCTGTTTGTACAAAAACGACACGAATTCTTGCGTAGATCCAAGACACTTCTTGGCGTGTACGAGAGCCCTTATGCATTTATCTTGTCGGCCCGTCAGTTTATTTGTATGGCCATCTGTTTTTTGTTTGTTATAGTAACTTTTCCCTGAAGATAATGGGTTCTTATGAATGAAATTCGGTAGGAAGATGTAGTCGATATGGCGTTATACATTTGTGTAGTATCTTTAAGTGCCGTTGGACAGATCTTGGAAAATCATGAATTTATTGAAGTCAATCGACCTGGATCCCTGTGTCCAGGTGCCACTTACCCTTTTACCTCCGGGTACAGAGGGCCCTAAGTACACATAAGGTGTTGGTTATTCGTTTCGGTAATATTGTTCTTGTATGGTTTGTGTATCAGTCCGTCTAGTATGCGTGAAGATTTAAGTTCTAGGATAATCTTTAAGTAAATAGGCAACAAGTGGAAATCAACCCTATATAATTAAAAAATAATTTAAATGTGGAAGATTTTTCCACGATGTCCTCCAACGTCAACCCACAGGTGAGAAACTTAAAAAACTTAATTCCATCCAACATCCTTCGAATAAGGCGCATTTTTAAGCAATAAGGTAGCACGTATCGTTGTTATTAATTATATTCACCTGCATAATATATGCACAAGATTGCGAGTAAGGAAAGTCAGGCCCCAAAAATCCTTATTTAAAGACTTGTTATAATCAGGCAGAGAAGTGTGTATAAGCAACACGCAACTAGATTGTTTCACAACAGGGATGATAAACATTTTACTGAACCAGACATGAAATAAATGGTTTCAAGTTTTAATCATTTATATCTATATTAAACATTGAGTACTGAGTACTAAATATGAATACATTTAATTTTGATCGAAAAGAGACGAATACTTTTGGGACAAAAAAATATACAAAATGGAAAACATTAACCCTAAATTCTATCTGGAAGACAAGAAACCTAAAAATAAGGTCACAAATAAATAAATGACATTCACACACACACACCACACACACACACACACCACGCACGCACGCACGCACGCACCCACGCACGCACGCAAATTTTAAAGTCATTGTCGTCTTTTTACAATCTAGACCCAGTAAATTATGAAAGTGTATCCTTTAGAGATTAAAAATAATTTTAAGTTCACGTTGACCGCTATTTCGCCTAATGTTTAGTGATGCCTCGATCAAGAATGAAGCACGCCTACCTACAAATATCATTCAGCGATCAATTGAACATTTCTAGATTATATTTGTCAGAATATAAAATATGAACTTCTGCTACTTGTTCTACTTGTAGCAGTCCGCACCAGGGAAGTGGAAATACATAAGTTATATACATGCAAGCATGGAAATTGCTTTTAGTATTTTAAAACTGAAACCATTGTCTTCTTTAGTAAAATGTGATTTGCGTTAATTGATTGTTAAGAATCGAGTGAAGCATTTTATCATTTTCTAACTGCAACTTATATTACGACCCAAATGTTTATCAGGTATGCCCCTCGTTCCCGCGTAACCTCCAAGATCTTATTACCGCGTCCCAGACGCGTCATTACCTTGGATTAAAATACACGTGTCTTGTACGGATTAAAGCGATAATAATGTTATAAAATTTAAAAGTATAGAGGAAAATGTACTTCATACTCCGTTGGCTCAGCAACCCAAAATGTGACTTGGCCTTCGAAACGAGAGTATGCCATTTTTCTCTGTCCTGCTCACTTTCTTGCCAATTATTGGCTTGTAGCTCCGACAGACAGGTCAGCCTCCACTCTGTTTTCCCAGCGATATTTGGGATGGCCGACTGGACGCTGAAATACCTAAAATGAAATATGCTTTCCTCACGCTGCCATTCTTTCCCATCCGTTCTACGTGACCGAGCTAGCGGAGGCGGTGAGCTTTTATTTCTCTTATTATTTTAGGCTCGCTCACGAGTTTCTCAATTTCGAGGTTGGTTCGGACTCTCCATCTACATATCTACAATCCTCTTTCTTTTTACGTCTTAGGACCTTCCGTAATTTTATATTTTATCAGGAAACATGTCCTACATACTGTATTAATACATATAATACTATCATTATTACTATAGCTTTATTACTTCTCCTCCTTGAAGTTAAGCGTCCAAGCATCGCACTATCGCATCAGGATAATTATGGTTCTTTTGTTTAGCATTCTGGACACCAGTACCTTATGCGAAAATGTAAGAAAAGCAATTTATTTTTTATGAATAATTCTGAAGGTATTTTCTAACATTTTAAGAATTTGGACAGCTTGGAATATCTGTACTTGTAATACACAATTTTCTTAGTAAAAACTAAATTCGACTGCACTGACTGCAAGGTTTTTTAGACAAACATTGATGCTCGAACTTAAACTCATGATTACAATCTGTAAACTTTAATAATACCTTTGACCAGTAAGCGTAAAGTGAAAACGAAGGAACGTTCTAGCTGTAATTCTCAAGGGTTGTTTCATGACTGTGCGTTGTTGTAGTAGAATTTTCAGTAATAATCAGTTACGGATATCAGGCTAAAAATAGACTATTTCCCTGAATTGCCCTACTCCCCCCCCAACGTTAAAACGTCACGACATAACCATTATTCTTGTCCGTTCTCTTCATTAAGGAATATTAAATGGGCGTCGGCCGCGCGCTTTATGTTCTCGTTACTACGTATTTAACGAGAGCCATAAAAGTTAATCGTGTGTTAATATATTTTTATGAAAGTTCTTTTATTGTAAAACAGATGTAAACCTAGCTTTGTGTCCGTGACATTGTTAATCTAGAATTATAGAATTCTAAATATGCCGCGTATATTGAAGCTTTAATAAAAACAGTCCTATCTTTTTTCAGATTTTTTCTCTGTTTCGGGATTCACGTAAAAAGTACTTAAATCATTTCGATGCGGTTTTCGCTGGTCCACAGTAAATTACTAGATTTTAATTCTGTGCTACTTTTATTATCCTTGGAATCCCTCGGGAATTTTTCTGGGAGTGATTTTCAAATCGCTCCATTGAAAAATCCGAATTCAGATGCGATTTTTACACTGATCGATAGCAAATTTTATGTAATATTTTTTTTGCCCAGCAGCGGTTTGTTTGTTGTTCGGGTTCATAGAAATTAGCTTATTCCGACACAGTTTTCACTAAAACGATAGCTTACATTCTTCTTTTAATGCTGTGGTACTTTGTGTGACGGGAATCCCGCGGGAACTTCAAGTCAAGTGTGGACGAACTCGCAGGCATATCCTAGTAATTAATAATTGTATGAGAGACTGCTACGGTTGTACTTTAAGGGGCAAGTTCGCGATGAACTATTTATCTGTAGCTGTGCATCAAAATTGGTCCATCTGCTTTCAGAGATTAGCCAGAGCATCTAGATAGACAAAAAAATCTTTGATATAGGTGCCGTTCATATTTAGTAAAAAGCTGTTATTTTGACATTGAAAACAGAATCTTCAGTTTTATTCATTTATCTGTTATGAGTCTCGGGTATCGCACCTATTTATTATTAAAATTGCGAAACAATGAATAAGTCTAGCAAGTGCATTTTAAGTCCACGTACAATGCAGGGTTTCTTAGAGCTAACACAATACTCAGTATTTTCATCGTCGTATTTTCAGCATTGAATCGGAAATGTCGCATCATATCATATTTCACGAAATGGATCTAGTTAAAATTAATTTTCGTTAATAGTACATTGTTACACGAGAGGTGAAAGAAACCTATTTAGGCATGAGTTGTGTTGATCCAATGTAATAAAATTAAAAATGTAACTGACATTATATGTGACGTATGCAATGTGTCAAACCAATAAAGTTCTGTTCTCGCCTAACATGGCCACGCGCGCGTTTCATTTTAACAGGTTATGGCCCAGAATCCATGTAAAACCTGCGTATTTCGTGTTGTAAAGTGTTTTCACGGACTATATATTGTTCAAAGTTTGTTTTATAATAATAGTCAACTTTTATTTCGCCGTACTTTGTGAAATATCACTTTGTGAAAACCGGCGTCGCGTGCGCGTATTGCGTCAGTCAGCCGCCATGTCAAGTCAAAGTTACTTAGTTAATGTGCCGAAACTAAGAGGTCGCGAAAACTATAGCGAATGGTGTTTCGCGGCAGAAAACTTTCTTGTGTTAGACGGGATGCTAAAATGTATAAAGCTGGAACCCAGTCAAAAAGTATCAGAAGCGGAAGACGCGAAGACAAAGGCGAAACTCATCCTTACTATAGATCCATCCATCTATGTGCATATTAAGCATTGCGAGACATCTAAAGAATTGTGGGACAAATTGAGAAACTTGTTTGATGATTCAGGATTTACGAGAAGAATCACGCTGTTAAGGAATCTCATATCAATTCGTCTCGAAAATTGCCTATCAATGACGGCGTATGTTACGCAGATCGTCGAGGCAGGTCAAAAATTAGCTGGAACGGGCTTTAATATAAGCGATGAGTGGATTGGTTCGATTATGCTAGCAGGATTGAGTGAAAAATATTCGCCGATGATAATGGCGATTGAGCATTCGGGAATGTCAATTAGTACAGACGCCATTAAAAGCAAGTTGATTGACATGGATCCGGAAGTGCATATTACAAATGGCGCTCTCGGTTCATTCACTCGTTCGCATTATCAATCCAGGAATTTATCCATGGCAAGAAATCAATATGGCGGACAAACGTCAAACGTTCAAGATATTGGAACTGTCAACGTCAAATCAGTCAAATGTTACAAATGTAAACAAATGGGACATTATAGAAATCAATGCACGAATTTTGTTGGAAATAAGAAAAATTCAATTGAAAAGTCAGCTGAAAAACAAACAAATGCATTTAATGTTGTGTTTATGAGTGGTAATTTCAGTAAATCTGACTGGTATGTTGATTCAGGAGCCAGCACACATCTAACGGCGAATCAACAATGGATGAAAAATCCGTCCTATGATGTTTGCACTAGGGAAATAATAGTTGCAAATGAAAACAAAGTTCCTGTGGTTTGTTCTGGTGATGTGAAGATTATGACTTTCACAAAAGATAGCAAGTTCGACGTGAACGTTGAGGGTGTTTTGTGTGTACCCAGTCTTGCAACAAATTTGCTTTCAGTTAGTGAACTTATTAGAAAAGGCAACAGAGTGTCATTTACGAATGAAGGTTGCAATATTTATAATTCTAGAGGTGTTTTAGTTGCTACGGCATTACTCATCAATGGAGTGTATCGGCTAAACACAGAAAGTCATATGGCAGCAACAGCAAAGGGACACAATGTTTGGCATCGCAGAGTTGGACATGTTAAAAGTGTGTATGTAAATAAAATACAGAATCCTGTGAAAGGTATATTGACTAACAAAAACAGAGATAGTAGCAAAACCTCATGTGTGACATTTAGTGAGGGAAAGCAGAGCAGGTTACCTTTCCGGAATAAGGATAATATACACAGGAAGTTTAGATATTCACCATTTAATCTTGGAAGCAGCATAACAAAGCTCGGAGAAAGAGTAGCCAGTAAGCCATTATAGGAAAATTGCAATGTTTACAGATTACTGAGGTTTGGCAACTTATAGATGCACTGAGTATAAGTGAAAATTTAGTGAAGTGTTAGTGAGTTCTGAAAAAGAAATGTGATAGCAAAGATAAAGTGAGTTATTGTGCCTGATTAATGGCAAAAGATTGTTCACAGTGGTACAGGTTAGATTAAGATGTAATTATAATTGTTTTTTTCACCTGTGGTGCGGTATAGTAGTAGCATGTTTAGATTATTGTTTGCTATTTTTGTATAATTCGATCTAGATATAGTACACCTAGATGTCAAGACTGTTTTTTATTGTATGGGGACTTGGATGAGATTATATATATGTACAAGCCTTCTGGATTTCCAGGTTTACATGAAGGGAAAGTTATAAAATGAATATAGGTTATATATGATCTCAAACCGGCCTCAAAGGCATGGCATAAAAGGGTAGATATGTGTACATTAAAATATGTAAAGTTTAAATATGAACCTTGCTTGTAAAATAAATAAATGGTAATAGAAGAATAATAGTAACTTTGTATCATCCACATACATTTTTCTTTTAAATGTAAGAATGAAATTTAGGATTTAATAGAAATTTTGAGTAATAACTTTAAATTTAAAGACTTAGGACAGGTAAAACAATGTCTTGGTATGTCTGTAAATATAGATAAAAAATAGCACTATTTCTATATACCAAGAGAATTACATTGATGAGTTATTATTTAAATCAATGTGTCAGAATGTAAGTCAGAAGACACTCCTGTGTAGATGAATTTAAAGTTATAGGTACCTCAAAATTTATGTTTAGATTATCCATATTGATAGCATACTGAAGGTTAAAGTACCTCGCAGTTTTAATGGGACCAGATATTGCATACAGTGTTGTTACATATCTTAGCCAATTTAACAATTGTTATGATAAGATCTATTGGAAACATTTTAAAAGAATAAAAATATTTGAAAGGCTTTGGTCGTGTATTTCCTAACAGTAAATGTAGTATTGAATGATAGTTTTGTCGATGCAGACTAGAGTTCAGATATACCTGACAGAAAATCATTTTGAAGGTTTTGTTTAAAATTGTATAATGCAGTAATTTCTTATGAATGTAGAAAGCAGCATAATGTGGTTTATTTACACTGAGGCTGAGTATGTTTCTCTTTCTGAAGCAAGTAAGGAGGCAATTTATTTAAAAATATATATATATTGTGAAATATATGTTGTATGAAACTTCGATAAACACTATTGTTTTGTAAAATGATTGTCAGTGTATAAAAATAAGTAGTTTAGAACCCAGTGTCTCATCGCAGATTAAAACATATAGATATAAAATATGATTAAGTAGAAGCTATGGCAAGTAATTTTGTTAAGATAGTTTATTTACAGACCATTGAAAGGCAGCAGATTTGTTTACCAAAAATCTGAGATGTGAAAAATGATTATTTTGTCAAAAAGTTAGATCTTAAGGATGTTAGTTAAGTGTTAATTATTAGTTAATTTTTAAGTTTTATTAAGGGAAAGTGTTGATCCAATGTAATAAAATTAAAAATGTAACTGACATTATATGTGACGTATGCAATGTGTCAAACCAATAAAGTTCTGTTCTCGCCTAACATGGCCACGCGCGCGTTTCATTTTAACAAGTTGGTGTGGTGCACGAGCGTAGTGAGGACACTAATAGTTCGAGTGCCCAAATTGGCCTTTCACTCGAGGTTTACATTTAGCTTTTCATTTGATGAGGAAAGTAAATAAATCAGGTGTTATATCCATATCTAAATCAGATGAAGTCATTTAATATGTCACGTATGAAACTTCAAGTAATTTTTTGTCTGTAGCATTCTACCAGCCAGTATTTTTTGTCACTTTTTTGTTTTTTGTCAATATTTTGCTCAAATTTATGTAGATCAAATAATAATTTGATGAAAAGTAACTTATGAATAATAAATAATGTTACAAAATTATTGATATATTTTTATTTTATTTTTATTTATTATAATTTATGCCGCGATTTTACAGTGACTAAAGAAAGTTGGGATTTAAGTCGTATGTATTATCTATAGTCCATATAGTTTGCTAAATGTGTTGACAGCAAAGAGAATCGTTTCCGAGGGACGTTAAAGTCTTTTCATCCCTGTGATTAGGCAACTAAACTTTTCTCAACTCAACTTTCAGAATATGAGAAATGAAAAATGTTTTTTAGCTCTACAGCCTTGATTCAATTTCACAATTTTAAACTTTACAGTTCTAAATTAAAGAGAACACTTTTTATGACTTTGAAAGCGTATTTCTCAAAAAGTACTGACTTAAAAACATCGCTATGATTTTTAAGATCTGAGATTGTGTAGTGGTATATAGAATAATAGCACTCCCGGCAGACATTTTCCTGCCTTGAAAGAATTTTTAAAATCGGTCCAGCAGTTTCTGAGTTTATTTGTTACAAACATACATAAATAGAAATCTTTCCTCTTTATAATATTGGTATATATTCCGTTGATAAATTTCATCAGTATCGGTTTATAAATTTCTAAGTAAAATGAATGTAACATATAAAGATGCCATTTTAATATATCGGCTGCGGAACCCTAGGACGGTCCCAACTTATTCATCAATAAAAATAAATGAAGCAACATATTATGTGTAAACATCCACCAAAAGTTGATTGATTATATATACGTCAAACAACATGATTTATGGTTCTCTATTTCATGTCAATTCCGATAAAATTAATATAGTCTACTTGCATATACGAAACATTGCCTTTTCTAATTATGTTTTTATACCTTTTATGTTAATTACAATAATTTCTCTCAGAGCTATTCAAACAGTAAAACATTCGGCTTAGCGACTGTAATTACAGTGATCGAACAATTTTTTTTGGTATTTACTTGTAAGCTACAAATTGCTCCCTTGTTCCTTTACTAATGTTTTACTAAAACAAACCTGTCTGTTTTTTATTTAATAAAAAGTCATTACATTTCAGTTTTAATAATTGAAAGCAGATTGCAGCTGGTCCTCATGAAATGAAACTGACATCATTAATTTTTATTTGATATAGTATATTTTTATTTTATTGCAGTAATTCAGCACACAGGCAGATGGCCCACTTGATAGAAAGTGGTTACCATCGCCTATGGACATTTGCAACACCCAAGGTGCTACAAATGCGCTGCTGCTCTCTTAAAGGAGACTGGAACCTGGTCACCAATGCCGGAACACAACTCAAAGTTGCTATGGCGACATACTTTAGACCAGAGGTTGAAGCCGACAAAGAGCAAATCACACCTACAGTTTATTTTCTGCATTTGGACTTCTTTTGTTTACTTTATGTTTAAAATGTAATGTAATTAGTAAAACATCCCATTGTGTATTGTATGTAATATTTTATGGTAGTCATTAGTCAGGTGTGATTCTCGGAAATTCAGTCTAGAGACGTATTGTCATTGTGCAGTATAAAGCAAGTCCCGATGGAGAGATTGGCAGTCAAGCGATAATCGCAAGCGAGGCAAGACGTACTACACTGGGTAATCTTTTTAGTGACGGACGTTGCGTTTGTTATTATATTTGTACCTGTGTTAGATGTGTTTGTATACTTCTAATATAATTCTATTTTAATTCTAACGGCATTTCAATTCCAGTCCTGCAACTCGTAACAATATTTTGATAAAACGCCCGTCTAAGGCAAGCTATTCCATCGAGTACATTATACCCATAATACCTAATATGTTGGTACTGTTATACTAGTATTTACTGAATTACTAATTGATTATTAAATCTTTGTCTAATATTATTTTTTTTGCTTCAGGTAACGTACAATATACATATTTATTGGTAAAATAATAAAAAGGAGAGAATATAAAGACGCGATTATTAAAAGCTGACAGCTGAAGGTAATTTATAATATAGTTTTAAAGTTCTGTACATTTATTTTTGTACAAAACTAAAGATAAAGAATCCAAATTTTCTAAACATCAACTCAACATGCTCAAAAAAAAAATATGACTTCGTTTTAATGGACTTTATTTAGAACTTGATATATAAATGGAACAAGTAAGAAAGAAAAAACAATTTTTAGCTAGACGTGTTGCTGGGGAGTTTCTTGCCTCTTCTTCTCCTTAACAGCAATAACACGTTGCGAAGCGGTGTACATAGACTAGGAAGTAAATAATAATAATTTAATTTTAACCTGTATGTATATAATATACCTTCAAAAAGTGTTCTCCAGTGGAACTTATATTGAATGAAAACTTTTCAATTTGAATTTGATTTTGATATCTTGACATCTTTGTCTCTCGTGATCACGTGTTAAAGCCCAGTGTTAACTGTCGCGTTGCACTAATTACGAAAACTTAACCGCTCAAATGGTGCTATCAAAGGACATTGCCAACACCAAAAAATCAAGAACAAGTGTAGGATAATTTTCGATGTATTTTGCCGACGCTCTTGAGTGGGTTTTGATGAATGGACCGCACTCTCGACCGGCCACTCGCGCCCTCTTCTCTATTGTTTGCCAAGAACTACACAGCTCGAAATATCCCGCTGTGTTTGCAGTTTGTGCGGCTTAACCGACTTTTGTGCACATATAAAGAATACATGGAAGTTTCTACAATTATACGTTTTGTTTAAACAAGTTTTATCTGTTTCAATGAAAGAATGACCAAGTACCTTAAGATTTTCGAGCTATTATCCCCGCAAATTGGTAATGCGCTGGAACCTTTTCAAATTAACGTTCACGTGACGTCATCCGCAACTCGATATGTACGCGTATCGCCGGCCAGTGATGCTAACAGTACTGAGCGTTCGGCTACGGTTACGTCACCAAAATGGCGACCAGGCGCAATAGCAATTCGCGGGGAAAATATTGTGTTCGGCTTCGCTTTCGTTAATGGAGAATTTGACAATTATTCATGTTTTTTTATTCATTGATATACCTCGGAAAAGCACATTGTTCTGGATGGGGATGAGAATACCCGTTACGCCACCTAGCGAATATGTTAAAAGTAACCAAGAGAAAGTTGATAGCGTTGGTATTCTTAGTGTATTTAATAGGCAATAAAAGGTGATCGCAGTGCCATCTTTTTGATACATACGTCTATCCTTCGGAAATAATATCTTTTTCTTAAAGAAAGAAAAAACATTTAATTAGAAACACATACTATTAAAAAATACTACACACATATATAATTTATCTATATAGCACTTGTCCCTGCATAACATTTTATGCAACAACTTATGTCCAAAATTATTGCTTCTTTAAAGTAAAACTTTATCGTGTTGTGCAGGACATTATAAAGCAACTTTTTAATTCAGGTGTTGCCACTATTAAGATGAATGTTGCCACTATCGCAAAAACAACAAAATGATGCATGTATTAGGAATTTTCTGGACTTTACACTAATGCTATGCACGAATAATGTATGAATCTCACGAACTCCTTTAAATTCTAGAATGCAGCGCTAGGTAGTACATAAAATATGTATGCATTATTTTACGTCGCGGTTAATATAGATTATTCTTTTTATAAGGATGCTGCATTTTTATGCGCAGTATCAGACAGGATAGATTTAGTTTATAATACGTATTCTTCATAAAATACTCTTAGCATAAAATGGTGCGGTGTCGGCCTGAAAGTATTTTTATGATAAGTTACTTGAAGTTTTACGTCGTCTTTGCTAATAATTTGTCTTAGTCTCTTAGTGCAGCCATGTTCAACTTTTTTAATAGATTATTTATTTAGATTTATGGCTTGGCAGCTAGGCCTTTAAACCAGATCTTAGTTTACAATATAGTTTCTTCATTTTCTTATGCCGATTAGTATAGGATCCCGCTATACAACGACCTTCACCGAGATGCTTATTTGATGAAACCTATTTTATATTTAATTTAATGTGTCAATAAATATATTGCATATGGGTTGCCAGAGAGTTGTGACCGGAAAATAATAGGCAACCTAACATTTGCATGTTCTATGGGCTTCATACTTTCGATTGGCATAGAATTTGTTTAATAAACCAACCGGTGAAATGGTAAAAATATAAAAAAAAAAAATTAATAATTAATCATATACTGGACTGTATTTTTTTAGGCAACCCATATGCAATATATTTATTGACACCTTTAATTAAATATAAAATAGATTTCATCAAATAATCATCTCGGTGAATGTCGTTGTATAGCGGGATCTTAGACTATATGTGTAGCACAGCTGAATTATAGATAATCCAGCTAGTGCTAACAAACGGCGGAGTTCTTGTGACAACTTGAAAGGCCACATTTGACTATACAGTTTACATTTCCCACAAAAACACATAATTACTACTCAAAAACTCAATATCCTGTAACTATTGTTCATTTCAGAGTAATTTTACACATTTTTAGAGAATAAAATTGCACAGCACAACATCTCCCGTCGGTTCCTGCCAAAAACTCCTTTTTTAATAGAGGCCACATATACGTCACAGATTATACCTTGTGCGTTGTAGCATGGTGCCGGTGACAGCTATCAATATTACATTACTATAGTTACGCTGTTCTATAAAGCCAGTTTTGGTATCTATCAAACTGAATTTTGTAGTTACATGAACTGTCGATAATGATACAATTAAAAATGCAATCGATATAGGAAGTCACACATTATCGAATCGATTATTAATTTAACATAAAACGATTTATTATTTAAAAAACATATTTTACGTTTCCTGGTTTTTTTTACATTTTAAATGTAAGAAATATGCATAACTTAACTTTGATTTATATTCAGTATTTTAGATAATAATCACTGTCCAGGTCACGTTACTAACGTTTAAGAAAAAGTATTGTCAAACATAACGTTGTGGAATGTGTTATGTTTGCAATGCAAAGGAATTAACCTAATTATATTGTTCAAATTATATATAAATATTTTTCTACTGTTACAAAGTTAGTTCGTCGATATTTATATGAAACTTCAAATACCTAGTACTATCCTAAGCCCAATACACACCAAAGCGGCCGACCCGCCGACACAACCCGACGGCCTATACGAAAAGAATCATGCATCGCATCATATGCGCCCTCGCATGGTGGCATGTTAGCGGCTTGCGTACGCAATCGCTATTATAAATAAGCGATATTATTTCAATTCCCTTTTATCTAAAACGATACTAAACGAGAACACAGTTCAGCAGATGTAACATACTCAATTTCCGACTCTGATATCAGTTTAGGGCAGTTAAACCGAAAACAGTAATATAATTATTTGTTCTGTTGCTTTATTTAACTCTATAGATCTCTAATATTAAATCTTGTTTGAAAATCGCCGTAACTTTCTAAAGTGAAAAGAAAACTTTCGCCTAAAGCAGTAGTCGGCAAACTCGTCATCCAAAAGCGTCAAATATAAACAAAAAAGCACTACGCAAAATCTGTGGAGTGACACTGGCGGACCGCGTTCATAATACCGAAGTAAGAAAGAGAGTTGGTCTGAAAGAGAGTGTCGGGGTGAAGGTGAGGAAAGGAAGGCTCCGGTGGTTCGGGCATGTGGAAAGAATGTATGATGGAAGAATGACTAAACAGATATAGAATGCAAAAGTGGATGGATGCAGAAGTCGCGGGAGGCCACGATACACCTTCCATGATCAAATTGATCGTGTATTAGCAGAAGGTGATGTCAGGAGCCTTAAGAACAGACGAGCGTGCATGACAAGAGCTAATGAATGTCAAAGAAGCAAGTGAGGTGTGTAAGAATAAGCCTTAATGGCGCTCTGTTGTTCGTGCTTACCCCGCAAGGGACTTGGCGTGAAGTATTACGTATTAGTGAAGTATGTACAAAATTTAAGTTTATTCAGCAATTTAACGGTGATAATATTACATTTGTTTACGAGCGACTATTTGATATTCGCTGAGAGTATGGCATCACACCAATCGAGCTGGTCCTAACAGCTGTAACCAAGTTAATGGTTCCAGCATGGTCGTACCATGTAAAAATTAAGGTTTTAGCTCAATTTTTTTTTCAGACTTTTGGCGGAAGCTTGAACAGTGAACGAATGAATGAATGAAAACTCTTTATTGTTCACCATAAACTTAAATCTAGACAATTGATATGGATACATTTGTATAAGAACAATGGGCGGCCTTATTGCTTATAGCGATCTCTTCCAGGCAACGCGGCAACAGTGATATTTTGCTATGCAATATTTCGATATCTGTAATAATAGTTAGAAATAAATGTAATATTAATTACAATATATTAGTTATTTTAGAAGAGTTGTTTGTAAATGTTTAGTAACATGTCCGTTGTTTGGCGTTAATTTACAATCTATTTTAGCTGATACTGGAAAAATTAAAACATCTTACTAAGCTGTATGAACTTAATTTCTTTGCTTGCCATTGTAGCGAAGTGGAAATTGCATGGCTCCTGAGGAATCTCTTATTTATATAATCGCCCATCATTCCATATTCATAAAAATCATCTTATTTTCTTTTATTAATATGATGAGACTTTTGGATAAAATTTATTACATAAGAATTTGGATAGAATGTAATACATTCCACCCCAATTTATAGGCCCTCAATTCCCGCTCTGAAATAATGTAATAAATTTGATTCAATCTGAAGAACTCTCATTGAAGCACCTTAGATGCGTTCTAATAAAAATTGCCATCCTTTCAAATAAAAGATTTTACATGATAATCTTATATATAAAATTCTCGTGTTACAATGTTCGTTCCCATACTCCTACGAAACGGCTTGACCGTTTCTCATGAAATTATGCATATTGGGTAGGTCTGAGAATCGGACAACATCTATTTTTTATCCCCCTAAATATTAAGGGTAGTCCACCCCTATTTTTGTTTAATTTTTCGTAATTTTTTATTTTTTTATGATACAGCATTAAAAAAACGGTAAACTAAGGGAAAGAAAGACAAGTAACACACAGGTAAACATTAAATTGCGCCGGTCATTTGGCCGTAATCAATCTTATCCCTATTAACCTGAAGAGGTACACAGTGCTCCAGCCGGGATGAAATCATTACGCTCGCGCCGGTGTTTACGCGCAATATTAACATTTGTCTATGAGGAACAGTTCGGCGTAGATGCCAACCGCCAATATTCGAAATCTAGTACTGAACGAAAAACGAACCTTTGTACGCGCAACAAAATTTTCATTTAGAAAATGGTACATTATTAAATATACGTAATATTTCGTGAAAAGTTGCTTTGTTAAAGACTTCCTACGCATCACTCTGTATAGGATAACATTGATAGTAGTGTTTTAAAACAACTAGCCAGTAACACTAAAACTTTAAAACCATAACTCAAAACTTGAAAACTGTTGTGTATTTCGCCAAGAATCCTTACCCTTCATCCCCGAGTACGCTTAATAAGTCACGAGACTGTAACGGCCTAAAGACTTGCACTCCATTCCACTGCTGGCACAAAAGGCGAGATTACATGTATCTAGCTAGCGTGTGCAGTATGGTGTATAGTGCTTATACCGCGAGCGGAGTACAGAGACAGTTTTGTTTTACTCGAGATTGGATACTTAGCGGTTGAGCTTGGGTGAAAATTAAAGTGATATTGAGAGGAAAGTCGTGGTAACTTGTTGTAGCTTAGTGACTGTAGCGAATACACCCGCAGTTGATATGTATTAGTAATTTTATAGAACTTTTAAGTTTTTAAAAAGCAGTAGTTATCTAACGGATCTGGGGTTGCGTAATGGCTACCACGACTTCTTCGTAAGTAAAGTAAATCTTCGAATGGCTAGTGCATGCGTTCCAGACTCAAAGGGCGCGGGTTTGAACCACTTAGTTAGTTTTCTGATCTAATGTGCATATTGTTACAATTACCACGTGCTAACAACGGTGAAGGAAAACGTAATGATGCAACCTGCACATCGAGATAACTAATGTGTCAAATCTGTTAAGCCGGACAAGCATGGCGGGTATATTGTCCGTTCCCCTGCAATGGAAGGCCCGAGCCCATCCATGGAACATTTATGGGCCTATATTATTGTAAAGTATCTAACGCTTTTGAGTCTTAAAGCGGGGTTCATGAGAGACTGGATCTGAATCCTGGTCAGGTAGTAGGTAGTTTTCGGACCTAATGTGCATATTGTTATAATTACCAACCGCTGAAGATATAGGAAAATATTATGTTAAATAAAGAAGTCGTGGTAGTCATGGTAAATAAATAAGAAACAAATAAAAAAGACTTGAAGTAATAGCGACACACTCGTTGTATATCGTTTAAATATTTTATCATGTAAAAATATCATGTTGTCTTGACGTTCAGTTCAGTTCCCCCTAAAAATAAAAAGTTCCAAGCCGAGTAGTGGGACGTTACGGGCTGTAATTACATATTATTTTCAGTTTCTCCTAAGTTGAAATCATTGTTGATGCGCAACTTACTTTTTCATACCATATTACGTATGTAATTTACCGACTAGATTAAGTAAGTATAAAGTTAATGGTTCATTATCCGACCTTGAGTGCGGAATTTGGAACACAATCACGCATATCTGATTTTTAAACAAATAGCAAACAAAAACCGACCTTCACACTAAGCCGGTTATCAAGTCGCTTTTGTTTTAATTTACTTAGTGTTTTAACATAATTAAAAATGTTTTCCATTATGCAAACATGTGAATTGTTCTAATCATCCAAGGTCGTCGTTGACCTGCACATTAAAGGTCGTAGAATTAATCATAATACAAAGGAAACAACGTAATTGTTTCATTGTTAATGTAACATGGTCTGGATGAGGTACAATTATTTATTCTATTGAGAAAATCAGCAGGGAATATAGAAATATAAAATCTTTTACAATTAAAATTAAGGCCAGTAACAGGTTTTTCTTATAAAATTATAACTTTTGTTACACTATGACAATAGTATTATCAATTTAAAAATAAAATAAAATCGGGTTGTGTTAAGAATACTTGTGCAAATATATACAAAAATAATATATATTATTTTTGTATTTGGACGATGCAAACATATTTATTTTACAAAAATTAGTAAAGTACGAGCCATATGTAAAAGCAAACAATTTTGAGAGTAGTTGGTATATGAGTCTTTCGCTATCCTTTTCATTTTCAAAATTAAATAGTATACGCACTCTCTTTCTTTAAATGGACGCACTTCAAACAGCTGCTATGTTGTGTCCTCTTCCATCGCATAGGATTTGGTTGGTTGGGACTTCTCAGCCGTCCATATTCTCTCACAACAATATTTCACTTTTCGAAATTCGACAACCGGAATTCAGGACTGATTTTTCGCAGGCAACCCGATACCACTGTATTCATAATGAAATAATCTTTATTTTCATTTAATTTAATTCAATAATCAGACCGGTGCAAAATGCTAGTATCGATTTACCTGTTTATACCTGGCTATCCGAGAGTTGTGACCGGAAAAGAATAGGCAACCTAACATTTCCTTTTTCTATGGGCTTCATACTTTCGATTGGTATAGAATTTGTTTAATAAACAAACCGGTGAATGATATTTTTTTAAATCATTAATTAATCATATACTGGACTAAAATTTATTAGGCGACCCATATGCAATATATTTATTGATACATTAAATTAAATATAAAATAGGTTTCATCAAATAATCATCTCGGTGAAGGTTGTATAGCGGGATCTTAGACTATAAACAAAAGAAGACGTTCATAAAAAAATCCAATAGTTTCAATGTTATTAGTTCAAATGCCGACAGATCAAAATGTGTTTTTTTCAGTGTTGTTCAGTGTGGATTTTGTTTTTTTCGGGACCCGAGTTATAACAGTATAAATGTACTACAGAAAGGACATGATTTGTTATTATAACAATTAGGTAACACCATCTCTAACATTGATGTATTGTCTTAATTAGTTTACCCATTAAAACATCCATCAAAGTATTAATACGTTACGGCGGTGGTACGGAGTGGCCCAAAACCTAAGTATAAGTAATTCATAGCTCTCGAAAGTGCCCTCTGGGATATTTGGATGACGAAGATTAATTACCTCCAGCCCATCCCTTGGGCGTCTTGTATATCGTTGGGGCTCGTTTACATGAAGAGCCGAAATCGGTATAACGTATCTAATTAGTGACAATCTTATTCTTGATTCAACTATAGAAGTTGTTTGTAAATGTTAGATTATTCGATATACATACATACATACATAACTTCACGCCAGGTTTCTTGCGCGGTAGGCACAAACAACAGAGCGCCATTCAGGCTTATTCTGACACACCTCACTTGCTTCTTTGCCATTCATAGCTCTTGTCATTCACGCTCGTCTGTTCTTAAGGCTCCTGACATCACCTGCTAATACACGATCAATTTGATCATCCAAATTGTGTCGTGGCCTTCCTCGACTTCTTCATCCATCCACTTTTGCATTGTATATCTGTTTAGTCATTCTTTCATCATACATTCTTTCCACATGCCCGAACCACCGGTTATTCGATAACATATAGTATTTGCGCGTTGAACTGTCTTATGAAGTAAGTTAAGTCCGTACTTATCCTTATCCTTAGTTTGCCGTTTGGTTATTCCTTCACAGAATACTTTACAAGCTGCACTATACGTAGTTGTAATTTTTCAAAAATGTAATAAATAGACATCGATTTAGTTTTATCAAAACCGGTCTGTGTTTTTTTTGCTAGTTCGTATTACTTAGGATTTGGCCTTGGAGGTCAACTTGACAAATTCACTCAGTATATTTAGATTAAGTTTATTTTAAGGACTTAGGGCATTGACACTCTGCCGTATCTTGCCCATTGTTGCATTGTGCAGCAAGCAGGAAAACTGCGAAGGAAGTGGTCATCACACGTATCAAATCAGACAGAAATTCTGCATTCTGTATTACGCAGACCATTTCGCACGGGCTTACTAAACGATTTTCATCCCGATTTTAGGAACCAAAAACTAAACTAAGGCCTAAAAATATTAAAAACAAACTAAAACTGTAATTTTGATTATTTAAAGTAATTTTAAACTGCTAAGTGCAACAGACTATGTCAACCATAGTATTGACATAAACCCTAGAGGTTTTCAATACTGTGAATAAATTGACCAATTGTGAATTGTTTTGTTGTTCTTTTGATAAATAAATATAAAAAATATTTGAATAAGTTCCATACATCTTAACTTTACCCATTTCCCACGTGACATTCTTGCTTACTTTTTTATTGTTATGAGTTTAGCAGACAGGCAACTGGCCTATCTGATGGAAAGCAGTTACCACCACCTATGGACATTTGTAATACCAGAGGAGCTACCAAAGTTCTGCCGCTCTCTAAAGATGCACTGGAACTTAGCCACTGATGCCGGACCACATCTCAAGGTTATTATGGTGACATACTCTAGACTAGGGATGGTAGCCAACCAGACAGGCAAATATCTTATCACCTGGCTATGGACTGTTTTGTCGCCTCTTACGACAGGTCGCCTGGCCGCAGAACATTGTATTTTTTCTCCGTTACTGCACGGGTAAGATTGCTGTCATAGAAGTAGGCATAATGTAAACGATGCGTTATACATTAAGCGGCGGCAAATGTGTACCTGCCCTTAGCGCCTTGGGGCTCATTAGGGATGCTATTTACATGGTATCGGATAACCGTTTACCGATATTTGCGAATCGATTAGTAAGCTGACAACATTATTCGGTTCACCTGTCCCTGGAGATGGTTTTACATTTTTGAGGGTGTTAATTTATGTTGTGAGCCTGAAGTGTGTTATTGCTGTAGTTCTATTTTCGAAAATTTAGCCATGTGCGTATCACTCCACACGTAGTGAGGATTTAATTAAATATATCGTGTGGTGATTGTTTTTCATTTGGTTTTCAATCCCATATACCATACCTGCTGTCTAATACCTTCTATGCATTCCCTTTATCTAGGTTTGCCAGATGTGTTCGAAAAAAACCCGGAACTCTTTAAAAAGTCTAAAAACAGGAGGTTATCAATTTGCCTGTGATTTCTCTAATCTTTTGAGATAAACAAAGAATACATAGGTATTTTTGGTAAAAGAGTAACTGTCGCAGAACACAGTTCTTAAGTATACGCAAGCGAATCCATGTAAAACATCATAGTGTTAAATTAAAATAGGACGTGTTGCATACGCAGTATTAAAGTGACACCTGCCAAACGTCACCCGATAACAAACATATGTGTCATTTAAAAATGGCAGTACGCCCACTTTTATTACATACACTTATGACAGAAATTGAACAGATTTTGACCAGAAAAGATAAAGCGAAACGGTTTCCTTCACGCTCACGAGATGGCGCAAAGTTATTCCGATACAAAATTGCGTTAACTTGAACGTAATCGAGTAGTAAAAAAGTTCACACTAAGTACATAGATAAAAGGAATGGGATAGAGGAGAGGAGATAGATGGGCCATCGGATCTCTCACTCATCGCACGAGACATGATTTACAGAATTAAAGAATTTATTCGAAACTATTTCGAAATTGTACCGATCAAGCTGGCCCTAAGAGCTTTAGGTACTTAAGATTCTAGCACGGCTCTACAACGTCAATGACTATACGGTTAATGTTTAAAATTATAAATGTTTATTTAAAACTAGCAAACCTAGCAGTGAATCATTTTACAATCCACATGTATTACAAAACTACACCAAATACTGTTCCAAGAAATTCGGTAATATGTTAATGCTTTACCAAACATACTCCATCAGTGTCAAACATTTCTGAAGTCGATTCTAACAGAAATCCATCGATTACGTCGCATTAGACTAAACAAACTGTTCGAACGATACAAAATAACACGAAGTTTTAAAAGCAATCGGTATTCAATGAGTTTCTTGTAGTTTTGTTTAGCATCAATAACAAGATGGACTTTTTGTTTCAAGTTTGTTCTGTGTACTTATAATACATATTACATACATCATCATCATCAATACATATTGTGACGAGTTGCAGGACTCGAACTAAAATGCAGTTGGAATTATTATACAGTTTATTAGAACTATACAAACACGTATAACACAGGTACAAATATAACTGAACACAGCCGGTCCAAACGTAAACCACGATTCAATACACGCGCAAAGGCCGTCACTAAACAGATGACAGAATGTACACAAGTCTTGCTTCGCTCGTGGTTATCGCTCGACTGCCGCGTCCCTCAATCGGGCATTGCTTTATACTGCACAGATGCAATATGTCTGCCCGGCCGCGTGGATTGAATTTCGTAGAATTAGTTTATACTTCAATCTGAACACCTGGCTGGATCACAATACAACAATAAGAGGTAAAAGATTACAATACAACAATAGGCTGTTTTCTAATCACAAATTTTAACCACAAAGTAAACAAAAGAGTTCCAAAAGCCGAAAGGAAATAAAATGTGTTTTTACAGGTATGCGGGTGTGAATTTGTTTTTGGCGGGACCAGAGGCGTAACAATAAAATATTACTACAAATGTATACAAATAAGAATATAGTTTTTAAAGTAACATGCAGCAGTACATTTTTTCAACAATAGTTTAATAAATATTAAAACTTTAGTGAATTTGATTGGCGACAAAGTTTTATTCTTCCAATAAATCACATCAAAATTTAAAGCCAACAACGTTTCCACAGAAAATTGAGAACGTCTGCTTTCCATTATAATATTTGGTAACTTTTATTCTTCAAAGTTAATAGACGTTATAATAATGAAATCCCAAGTCATTTGGAAATTTGGACGATGAATCGGTTCAGAAACACGTCTCGGAGGCAACAAAGTGTGTTTCAATTACGACTTTATTATATCTCGATTATTGTTATACTAAATTGGAATTTCAGTGTGACAGAAAATGTATGTCAGAATAGAAGAATATGGAAGGAAAAGACATTTTACTCAATTAATTGGGATATGGTGAAAGAAGAGAGATATTGGAATTTTTGTCAATCTGACTTTATGTATTTAGAGCATCTTATCGCGGGCATCCTCCGGTTCCGCACGACCCCTGTTTCCCATGCTTTCTATACCATTCCTTCTCTCCCATGTTAAAGGCTGGCAACTGGCTTCGCCTTCCGGTGATGCAAATGTCTATAGGGGACGGTAACCATTTTCTAATAAGTGGGCCGTCTGCCTGTCTGCAACGCTAGCAATAAAAAAAACTAACTGCAGGTTCTCATAAAGCTACTTATTATCATAAAATAAACTTGTGAAATAAATTTTATTCAAACGGAAATGGTGTGACGACATCTTATCTATTACAACACCAGTGTACATAGAGCCTTTTAAGAAGGGCAACATTGAAAGTACTCTTGAGGATTGAAGAACTGCGGAGAGCGTTTGAGGGGCTATCAAATTACTTTAAGTGCTTTAAGGTCATGAAAAAGACACCAAGGTCTAAATGATCGTACTTGTAACATCTCTAAAGGCTTCCTGATACCAAACGTTAGATTGTTGTCTTTTTATGGTTTGCACTTCTATGCCAGTGTTGAAGATTCATGAATATTTAAATTTTAGAATAAACATTTAGCTAAAGCCGTAAGATATATGCTAGATTTATACAATTGATTGCAATGTAGTGCACAGTAAACCACAAAATATGCAATTTTGTACAATTAACAATGGCAAATTACTGAGGCAAATAAGTCTTCGACTTATACTGCCACAACGACCCCAAAGCATGGTTGGTTGTTGTGGCACTTCAAAAATTCATACATCACCAAATAAATTGAGATATTCTACACAAATCTATATATATAAAACAAAGTCGTGTTAGTTACACCTAAACTCCACACTACAACACTATAACTCCAGAACTGCTGGACCAATTTTTATGATTTTTAGTGTTTTTGGGATTGTGTTCGTCCGGAATAGGATAATAAGTATTAAAATACCGGAGTACGGCACCGTATAGTGTCATACTCTGGAGAATGCCGGAATATAGCCGCCGAGCCGTGCCTCCGGGTCCCCCCGTTGGGGAGAAGTCTGGTGAGAACGCTTAACGAGAATATAAATGAAACCTCTTGGATCGTAACGCACAAGTCCGCGATTGGATTCCGGAACGCCTATGGAACATGAGAGCCTCCATTCCGAAGGTAACCCTGAAGCCCAGCCTACCAATACACTGGACCATGGTCACCAACCCGGCGTTGGCGAGGCTCACAGATTCCACGTACTGTTATAGAGTCTATGCACCCCATTTGGCAGATCCTACCTTTTCTGTCTAATCATCACTTTCATGCCTTAGCTTCCCATCTGCCCATCGACACACATGTCTGTCCCTATCCAACTTCCAATTCAGACGGTCGTCTCTTAAAATATTTGTTTTAATTATCCTATTTTTTTAAAGGATTAGCTCGATCCCATATAACAGTACGACGCGGAATGTCCGTGAGTAGGGTGTCGTCCCCGAAGCAGATTAACCCTATCTCGGACATGTCCGGTTTCCAAGGAGCCAGTCGTAGCCAATGTTCCACAGAATCGGTCCAAGCACCGACCCATGTGGAACACCGCACGCGACACGACGCCTACCTATCGCGTGACCGTGCGTTGCTCTAAGTACGGGCCAACCTTTTGGTCACGAGAGACTTCTATCAAACGAGATAATAGATCTCGATATAATCAATAGGGTTCAGGATCCAATGGCCCTAGAGTGTGGATATCGAAAGCCATTAATATGTATCCATTGACGTATTTATTTATTTACCTCACATAATAACTCATACTGTCATATCCTAATTAACTGATATATACGCATTTGTATTTTATATATGTATATACTAAGGTATGTACCGATATATGTGTATGTATGTATATACATATCTGTACTGTGTAGTTTATAACGTAATATTTATTTTCAATAAGGACTTTTATGTAACAACTTTCGTGTACACAATCCTGCATGTTGTCTTCCCACTCTCGCTAGACACATAGGTTTGCTAGAAGAAAACTCTTTTTAGGGTTAAGCTCGCCTTTGTACGTACATCACCATTATTTTGTAGTTTTATTTGTAACTATTTTGTGTACAATAAAGAATAAAGAAAGAAGTACGATTATTGCAATTTATTATCGTTAAATATTTAGTATCGGTATTTTTGTGTAGAAAATGATAACAAAAACTTACAACTCTAGTCAAGACCATAACCTTGCTACCTCATTAGGGTTTATTAAGGAAAATACAAGAGCGATACAATGTAATTATTTATATAAATTAAATTGAGGTAAAACTATAATCAATTTAATTTCAAACATTATACTTATTTAAATACGAAAATAACATATTATCTAAGTACTAAGTACATATTGTGCTGTATACGTTATAGATATTTTTATACTAAGTTGTAGTATGTTTATTAATGTACAGTTATCGGTTGTTATTCATATAGTAGTTATTACATACAACACCACTGCATTGCATGCGAAGGGTGAATATTTTAAAAAGTTAGCAGGACAAACTTTTTTATAATTTCCATGTAGTTCCGCTTTTATAAATTGTGGCTCCCCTCTCCCTTTCTCAAAGTGAATCGCATTTCTCGACGCGGAAATATCATATCTTTATCCCTCTAGTCATTATAAGACAAATATTGAATATCATGGAAATTAGTTAATTGCCAAGGCCGTAAAGGTAATGATAAAAAAACAAACATCCAAACTGTCAGTCAGTTGACTTTGACGTTATTCAATTAGTGAATGTGAACTATAATAAATAAACATATTTCTCTCAGCATTGTGGTATTGACAAAATCAATGCTGAGTGTTGAACACAAATAAAGAAGAATATTATATGTCGTCTATAACAGCTACCTTTTCATCTTTATTTAAGTTCTTATTTATAGTATTATATGCATATTGTATAAGTTATGTGGTAAATGCAGAATATTATATTTTAGTGATAATAACCGGAAACGCCACAAAACATGTCATGATTACACATACTGACATTGTTATCAATTTAGTGAGTTATGTTTAAAATGGTTTCAATAACATTGCAAAGGTTATATTAACCCACTAGAGTTGTCCCTGTCAAACCCTGTGCAATAGCTTTATTTAATTACACAAAAAATTAATGAGGTTTTTTACATATTGTGAGGAAGTTTTGCGGGACTCGAATAAATTTCCGTTGGAATTATTATACCGTTTATTAGAACTATACAAACACGTATAACACAGGTACAAATATAACTGAACACAACAAGTCCAAACGTAATTCAGAAGGTCGTAATTCAATAAATCGCACAAAGTCCGTCACTATTACATTCCCGATTGTAGTACACACTTCTCGCTTTGATCGTGGTCCTCGCTCGACTGCCCCCTCCCTCAATTAGGCCATCGTTTTATACTGCACAAATGCAATGTGCCCGTATCGTAGTCGACATAATCCGACAAACCTGGCTAATGAGTCGGCAGCAAACAGCCATAAATGAGTACAATATACAATAGGCCGCTCTCTAGAAACGTTTGCTAATAAATAAGTATACATAAGGAGACGATTATAAAAGAATTACAATAGTTTCAATGTTATTAGTCCATATGTCGACGGGTAATAAATGTGCTTCTACAAATCTGGACGTGGAACCTGTCTTTGTCGGCGCCTAGGTTGTAACAATATATAACAAATAAATTAAATCTATATAGTCTAGAAAACTGCCCAGTATAACATAAAGGCGAGTCGAAGCCAAGCTGATTTCAAGTAATGCAACCAATCACATGTTGTGTATGACAACGTAGAAAAACGCGATTGCAGCGCCATCTATGCAGCTAATCCGTCTATTCTATGGAAACAGCATCATTTATCGAGAATAAGCGCATTCTAAGTGATTATTAGGGATAGAGGCCATCTCTCTGTCGACTTTCGTTCTGAACGTTATGAACGAAAGTCGACAGAGAGTCGTTCTGTAGTTTAAGAAAAGGATGCGATCGCAGAGCCATCTTTTTCGATATTTTAAACCTCCTAAGCCCGTGTTCTACTTAGTTAAGGGATTGCACACAATTTTTTTTCAGGGCTTATTTTTAAACCTAATAATGTCAAATGTAACCGAGCTTGATTTTAACTTTATTTTTCATTTTAATTTAACGGCCAATTTTCAGTATAGGTGCATCACTTTGAATGTCTTAGATGTTTAATATCAATGTCAATAATATTAAAAAAATATTTATCTATCTTTAATCCCACAGCCAGGTGGTAGGGCATTTGCCCGACTGGATGACTACCACCCTGGTCTAGAGTATGCCGCCATAACAACCTTGAGTTGTGTTCCGGCATTAGTGACCAGGTTCAAGTCTCCCTTAAGTGAGCCGTCTGCCTGTCTGCTGAAGTCCGGCAGTAAAAAAAAATTAAGTACTTTGGAAAACCTAAAAAATACTGCATAGAAATACTTAAGTAACACAATTATATAACGTTTTGGGAAAACCATGAAAGGGAGGGTGTACATTCCACAGTTGGGCAGGTTACAGGCTTAATAAAGCCTTAACATTTTTTCATCTAAAACGAGGGAAATACAAAAACAATTTACTCGTTTAAAACAGCGTACTCCCCGTAGATTATTTATCCGGATCCCGTGATTTTCATAAAATCCTGTCTTATCCGTGGGAAAAGGCTCCGAGCGAATTTCATCTCGGTTCTGCGCTCTTTTGGATACGAGCATGCGACGTAATCCTGTCTGGGGCCCAGACGCTCATTTCTTCAAATATGAATATTTGTGTAATATTAAGGTCGTGGTAGAGTAATGACGCACGCGTCACAAAAACTCAAAGGGCGCGAGTTCGATCCTGGCCGGAACGCATGCACCGCTTGGGTCATTGTCTGACCATCAGCATGGTCTGCCCAAATGTGCATATTGTCACTATCACCACGTGCTAACAACGATGAAGGAAAACATTGTGATGCAACTTGGACATCGAGATGACCAATGTGTCTAATCTGTCAAGCCGCCTTGTACAAGGGTGGCTGGCGGGTACACTGTCCGTTCCCCAGTAGTGGGAGGCCTTAGCCCAGAAGTTGAATGTTTATGGGCTGATATTATTATATTAAGGTCGAGCTGTAGGTACGTGTGTTGTGTAGTTATTTCCTTATATTACATTTCCTGTATATATCTTAACTAGCTTTGCCTGCGACGTCGTCCGCGTGGAATTCGTTTTCTAAACCTAATTTTGAAACATTATTCATTAGTGCTCCGCTCCAATTGGTCTTAGCGTGATGATATATATATGATATATATATCATCACGCTATATATGACATAGCCTTCCTCGACAAATGTACTATCCAACACTGAAATAATTTTTCAAATCAGACCAGCGGTCCTGAGATTAGCGCGTTCAAACAAACTCTCCAGCTTTATAATATTATTATAGATATGAAATTCCATTCGCATGGAATTCGGTAGTTTTAAGAAAAGTAACTGGTATAAATAGATGGTCGTTTACGACAATTTTAAAAGGGTCCATGTTTATCCAAAACTTATATGGAAACCCTAATAAATCTATTACGTAAAATTAAAAAACAAAGTTTTTCTCTATAATTGTCACAGTGGTACTGTAACCGGCCAATGCTTAGTACTTTGTGTAGTATGAATTGTTATTGCCTTTGATATGTCGACCGACCTCAAAGCAAATGCTCGACACAAATGTCCGGGCGAATGACAGATAAAAACCCTTTGCATTTGTACTGACCGTAGTAGTTTTACAAATTTATTCGCAGAGCACAGAACACTGGATACAAACTACTAAGGTGCAAAAGAACCGCTCTTTAATTGTGAAATAAAATGGTTTTAGAGTTTAGGTAGGTTCGACACGGAAGAAGTCGCGGGCAAAAGTTAAAAAAAGGAAGTTAAAAAATCCCCCGATTTTGAAACATTTTTCATTGGTACTCCGCTTCTGGTCTTAGCGTGATTATATATAGCCTATAACCTTCCACGATAAATGGGCTATCTAACACTGAAAGAATTTCTCAAATCCGACTAGTAGTTCCTGAGATTAGCGCGTTCAAACAAACTCTTCAGCTTTATATATTAGTATATAATAAGGCATAAAATTTATGCAATCATCTCGTATCCGCCACTTCGTTCGGGCGGGGCTTTAACTTTCTTTAACTTGCGTGGGTTTAAAAGTAATGATCTTCTGAACCCGAAAGACGTATATGAAAATTTGGTCCAAAATTCCTTTCTGTTTTAATCCTTAAAATTTCAATTGAAATCCTTAGCCGTTTCGAATTATATATTTCTAGACAGACTAATACATTTTGTTACAAAACAACTCTTTCCCTTAGTTTGATGTTTAACATTCCTTTACAGAAATTGACACTTATAAGCTACATCAGTGTATGTAACTTGTTGTAATGATAGTGTGTTTTTCGAACTCAGTCAATTCGATTCATATCCAGGGTAATAAATTGATCTTTCTATATTCAAATATTAGTTTCTTTTTAACTTTTATTAACAATTTCGAATGTCAAATACCGCATCAAAATCATCTCCATGTATGCGTGAAACGGCCTATATCTCTAACATTATCCCAGATGAAGCCCCAACTTAATAATAAATGTTGAGAGCAAATAACGACTCGATACCGCATAAATTAAGCGTGAAAGCTGTGTCAATAATTGTTTATGAAAGCGTAATGCATGTTTGACTTTTGAACAAAACAAACCTGCTTCGGCAATGAAACAGAATTTTAATTTATACTGCGATCGATTGAACTGCAATTTTCATTTGTGGAAGCGGTTTTTTATTTTATTTTAACGGGTTGTTTTGCTTCGGTGTTAACAATTTTATGTTGTTACAAAACTAACTTCGTCTGTCCGCGACTTCGTCCGCAGGAATACTCGTTGCTAACTCCCGGATTTTGAAACATTCTTCATTGGTGCTCCGCTTCTTATTGATCTTAGCGTAATGATATATATAGCCTATAGCCTTCCTCGATAAATAGGCTGGCTTACACTGAAATAATTTTTCAAATCAGACCTGAGATTAGCGCGTTCAAGCAAACAAACAAACAAACTCTTCAGCTTTATATATCAGTATAAGATTACTTATATGCAGTATCAAAAAAATATTTAATCGAAAATACCATATAGTCGCAAAACTTACCTAATGGACTTTGATAAATTTTCATTGATATAATTTTCAGATTCTATAACCATGATCTTTTTCAGAAATCGCTCTTTAGGTTAAGTTAGTATTTTCGATTAATTTGGTCTCAAAAATCTGTTTTATATCGTAAATCTTTACAGGTTGCCTGGACGACCTTTGTATCACGTTATGGTGTTTAATATTTTAAAGTGTATTCTCTTGTATTTTTCCAGACCACGGGCCATAAAAGTGGTCCAGACATTTGGAGGGCTTGCGTGGGGCCGTGGGAAGGCCAACACGTAGAGGCCCCTTGACAAATTTAATGTAAATGTAGCGTGACGCTGACCGGCGATTATCCCTGTCTACATCATATTTTAATTCACCCAAGGACAAGCCCCGGCCAGTGTAGGACTATTGTGGCAATTGACGACAAAAAGTACCGGACTATTGGGGTGAACTCTTAGTGGTATTAGAGGTCTGGTAATATGGGGACTATGGCGTCTGCCCGTCGCAATGTTCAGGGAACACGGAAAAATGGGCAGACGGTGACTCGCCACTCCCTGCATGGGCCCCAAAAATGCCACGAAGACAGGGGCAACATGGATATAAATGGCTAAGGGGTGTAGAGACGTGGGCTGCAGGTTCACCGAAGCTACATCTGACGTGATGCCATTTATCACTTCCACCCCTGGAGCTTGAGTCTTAGTTCTAGCGATCTCTACTCCGCACCGGCTGGTGAAATCAAACACTGAGCTGGAGGGCCTTGGCCCGGAGTCAGGTACAAAGTGTCGCTACTCACCTAAGGCTTCGCGACGAAGCCCCCCTGCGGATACATTATTTTGATGTACAATAAAGAGTAATATTTTAAATAGAAACAGAGTTTAAGAGAGGAATATCTGTGATGCCATATGTTTATTTAGGATTTAGCAGTTTTTTAGAAATATATTTTTTATTGCCTCGTGTCGTTTTTTTGTCATGAGACAGACGTATTTCGTAAGTACTTTTTATTTAATAAATGAAGTCTGTTCAGTGCCCTAAATCGACAACAAAAAAAAAACTTTTATAACTCTCTGAGTATTATACACATAGGTATCTTTTATACGATTGTTCATGAAGTAAATTACAGTGTTTCAACTTGAACACAGGACTGTGGGGCTCACTGTATTATTTGAGTTAGCAAGTTAACGCTTTAGAAACTTTGTGAATATTAGGAATAGTTTAATAGTGCAGTTCCGGGGATGTCAATATGATTTGCCGAGCTACCTCCGTTTGGATGGCTCGAGTTGAATTTGTGGTACATTAATAATAATTGGATTTAGTAAATAGGAGACAGTTTTGGTTTATGGATAATTTAAATCTCAGTTTGGTGTTTAATGTTATTTGAAGTTGAGTTTAAAGCTTTTGGAATAGTGCTTTAATAGGTAATTAGTAACGTTCAAAGGTGCGAAAGAGAATATGATAAAGTTTTTAGGTTCAAAAGTTAGCCGTTGAACGCTACGAAATTCGATTGTCGAGCACGGTCGGTTGTCGCGAGCAATTGATTCGGGCCGATTCCGAATGAAGTTCGTCAGCAATCGATTGTTCTCTAGGCACTGAAAATTTTATCAATAATATTATAAAATTCTAAAAATGTGTCTTCACATTGAAGCTATTAAAAAAAAACAACTGGAATACACAATATAAACAATGAAGAACACTATGCTTTTTTTAGATATCCTGTCTGTTTGTTCGGGATTCACGTAAGAATTACTGGGCCGATTTCGATGCGATTTTCGCTGATCGAGCAAATACTTAGACTTAATATCTGTGCTACTTTTTATCCTCTGAATCCTGCGGGAATTTTTCTGAAAATTATTTAAAATAGTCAAAACAAAGGTTTGAAAAAATTGTAAAGATCGAATTTCTGTACAATGAAAAAAAATGCTAAAAACCGAGTCAGGCGGATGTAAGAAGTGAAATAGAACTAATTTGGATTTTTTTAGAATGTTTTGTTTCTCTGTTTGTACCGGCTAATCTCAGAAACGAATGGACCGATTTATATGAAATTTTGTATGGTAATAGCTTATATCCCTGGTCAACATATAGGATACTTTTGATCACGAAAACTTAAATAGTTCCCGTGGGATAGTTAAAAAGCTTTAATTACTTAAATAGCTTATAACAGACTAAAAATAATTTCTCTACAACGTAACATGATAGAAGTGGATAATTTGACAAGGTGTGCTGTCAGTGAGAGAGTTTTATCTTAAATATATATATATAATAATATAAAGCAGATAAGTTTGTTTCTTTGATTGTTTGCTTGAACGCGCTAATCTCAGGAACTACTGGTCTGATTTGAAATTTTTTTCAGTGTTAGATAGCCCATTTATTCATGAAGGTTACAGGCTATAAACCATCACGCTAAGAGCAATAGGAGCGGAGCACCAATGAAGAATGTTTCAAAATCGCGGGTGTTTTTTAACTTCCTTTCCACGCGAACGAAGTCGCGGGCAGAAGCTAATCTTCTATATAAAAACGAATCGCAAAATGTGTTGGTAAACGCATAACTTGAGAACGACTTTACCGATTTTGATGAAATATTGTGTGTGTGTTTGAGTGGGTCCCGGGATGGCTTAAATCCACTATTAAAACCGATAGATGGCGCTGAGATCGGGTTCTAGAATCGTCCTAATCACTGGGAGCGATTTTGTTTTTGTGTGTTTGAGTGGGTTCCCGGATGGTTTAGATTCGCAATTAGAACCGGTAGGTGGCGCTGAGATCGGGTTCTAGAATCCTCCTAATCACCTGGACCGATTATGGTGATTTTGTTTTTGTGTCATAAAACATAGTCTTTTAGGAACTCAGAAAATATGGCGGTACGAAGTTCGCCGGGTCAGCTAGTACTAACTAAAAACAAAAACTAACTGCTGCGGCTCAACGACCTTAAATGAATTTTGGCCGGGAATCGAAAATGATCCATTCCTCTCTGTTCAGCGCTGTCTCCTACTAGACACTGGTATAAGAAAAGCGCAAAATAAATACTAGGGGTGTCCGTCCCACATGTACCCAAGAGGTTAGAAGTTTTTCACTGTACATAGTCATATAGTAGGTGACTAATATTTTGAAGAATCATTACGATGTGTGAAAGCTGTGTCCTCAATACATATACCTAACTTAAAATTTAAATCTACTTCCTATTCTTTGCACACAGAAACTCGCCAGCAAGACGTTAAGCTAAAATATATTTTTTTATTTATATTTCCCAGGCTTTTTGTAACAATTATCACATATGCACTAGCTGTACCCGATAGACGTTGTCCTGCCTTTAAAAGATAAAAATGTAGATACCGATTCCAGTGTCATCTACCAGGACCAAATGTTAATCTAAACTATTCTCAAATCCAGGAGGAGTCTCGCGGCGCCACCTACTGGGTCCAATCGTTAATTTACACCATTCCGGGACAAACTTCAACACATACAACAACAAAAAGAACACCTAAATTCTGGTATCCGATTACAGCGCCATCTACCTGGTTCAAATTTAAATCTAAATCATCCCAGTAGAAAATTATAACAATACTAACATCGCTATTAAAAAATAGGGCTTGATCGTAGAGGGTTGAAAATGTAGGGTTGTATGTATTTTTTAATGCTGTATCATAAAGAAAAAAAATAAAAAATATCTAAAAATCATAAAATAAAATAGGGGTTGACTACCCTTAACATTTAGGGGGATGAAAAATAAATGTTGTCCAATTCCCAGACCTACCCAATATGCACACAAAATTTCATGAGAATCGGTCAAACCGTTTCGGAGGAGTATGGGAACGAGCAATGTGACACGAGAATTTTATACATACATACATAACTTCACGCCAGGTCCCTTGCGGGGTAGGCACGAACAACAGAGCGCCACACAGGCCCATTCTTACACACCTCACTTGCTTCTTTGACATTCATAGCTCTTGTCATGCACGCTCGAGAATTTTATATATAAGATAATAAATAAGTCTTTAACATTACGAGCCCTTATCACCAGATTTCCAGTTGATCTCAAATTAAACTTCAAAACGGTTTTCGCACAACGGATGGCACGTTTATGTTTGGGAGGCTGGAGTTAAAGGACAAAAACATTGTAAAGCCAACGTTAAGCCTCGGTTAATTCTGTTGGCAATTAGTAACGACCCCTGGTGTGGGGAGAGGGAGGGGGTTTGCAAGGATAAATCGTTAGCATCCAATTTGCAAACGGTTTACATCACGATAAGTTTACACGTGCAGACGGGTAATTCAGGGACCAAATTTTATCCCTACAATTTAATGTTTATTCTGATTTTTGCATAGACAGTACCGCCACGCTTAACGGAAATTATAATTTTGTCCATGCGCTTAGTTGTTTAGGCGCAAATTAATAATTTTAATAGTAATTATGAAGCCTTTAGCCAATAAGGCTGACGATTATTCGGGTCTTAAACATGAAGCTTCTAGGAAGATAAATTTGCACAACCTTAGAAAATGCTCGAGAAATACAAGTTTAATCAGAGGTGCTTTGGCGGTAGTCTGTACAAAAGTAGTATGCTGCGTACGGTGTGACGCTGTTACAACCGACGAACAAAAAAATATTCTTAAACTCATTACAATGGTCTCTCTTAGATGCTTGACGAGGCGCCAGCGTCCGTACGTCAGGGTCCTGACAAATATAATGTAGTGTATTTTCATACACTGGACCTGGCGTGAAGTTATGTATGTATGTATGTATTTTCATAACAATAATTCGGCGGGTGCATACGCCGGACGCGGCCTACAGCATTTTTAAGCCACTTTTTAAGTTTCTTTGTAAGGCTTACTACTTCAAGTTAGTATATTTTATCTACGTGCACATTTTCTCGAAAATTATTACATATATAAAAGCTATAAAAATTGGCCTATATAACCTGCGCGTCCAACATAAGTATTTTCGGAACTAATGGACACCCTTCTTTCTCTATTTGACGACGATGTTATTTAGCAAGTACTTTACGCGTATTTAGGAGTGCGCCATAGGTCATGCCCGCGCATTGCGACAAATTCTAGATTGTAAACACCTTTGAGTGACCGTGTTGAATGGAAGAAAAATGGGCTATTATGTCCTTATATCCTATACATTGGCTGCTTTATTATATGCTCGCTGTGCCCGCGACTTTGTCCACGTGGACTTTTTTCGAAACCCTCATTAAATTAACCTTAGTTACTTCTTATAACATCTACTATCTGCCCATGAAAGTGCTGTCAAAATCTGTCCAGGTGTTTCAGAGACTGGCCGGAACATCTAGACAGACATACAGACTACATTAAAAATTGATTTTTTGTTATAAGCGGCGTTGACATCTTTGCCTTCTTTGTGTAATCATGGCCACTGAAAAGTGTTCGAAACGTCGGAATAATAAAAATCAATAAATAATCGCGCTTACAACCGTTAAAACGCAATTTTATTAATTTAATTGGATTAAATTAATTTTAAGCCTTATTAGTCCGATAAAGTAGATTCATAAATTGCTGGAAGCAATATAATCTGTTTATTTTGGTTGCCTTACGAGGAAATTCCTAATCCATGAACTTCCTTCTCTAATCTTTTCCAGTGGGATAATTTCTTCGCTGCCTTCGCTTTAATATTGTTTTGATCAATACAGATTTAATGTCGATCTTATGCTAATACTTCTTTGTGGCTTTTATCGAGTAGTTGTTAAAAAAACTCTTCATTGTACACCAACAACAACAATACAACACTTAATTATCTGAAATATTGTTACGAGTTAGCGGGACTCGAATTAAATGCCATTAAAATTATTATAGAGTTTATTAGAACTATACAAACACGTATAACACAAGTACAAATATAACCGAAAACAACAAATCCAAACGTAATGCAGAAGGTCGTAATTCAATAAAATGCGCAAAGTCTGTCACTATTAGATTCCCGAATGTACACACGTCACAACTGTATCGTAGTTGTAGCTCCACTGACTCCTCTCTCAGTCAGGCCGTCGTTTTATGCTTAACAAACGCAAATGTGCCCGCCCGGCAACGTCGACACAATTTCCTAGAATTATCTTGTACCTGTAATTTGCTACACATGGCTAATGATGCTGCTGAGCGCGTACAATAGAACAATTGGCTGTTCTCCACAGTAACTAGAAACGTATGACAATAAATAAGTTCAAATGCCGACAGGTAATAAAATGTGCTTTTACAGATCTGTACGTGAAATTTATATTTGTCGGCGCCTAGGTTGTAACACTACTTTCATTACAGTACAATATATATCTTTATTGCTTAAATCAATGTATTCGAGACACCTTCGGATGGACAAAATATCATTTAAGAGAGCATTTACGATAACATGTATTTTAATACGTAAAAACATACCTATATGTATAGTCATAAAAATATTTACGTAATTATATATAGGTACGATTAATGCACCAATTTATCACTTAACAAGTGCCATAACGGTCAAGTACGAACCTAGCCATACAAAAATTGTAAACGTGAAAGTGACCTTTCCACAAGGAAACAAATGAACGGATTTTAAGGAAATTTTGCAGATAGACAGAGGGCATCCTCGGGAATAACATAGCATACGCTTTATTTTCAAAACTGACCTAAAATTGGGTTAAAATACTACATGAACTTTGTATTAAGGTAGAGAATACATATTTATTTAGAAATAAAGACACACTTGTTACAGTGTTATAGTTGCGTTTTTATTTTTTTTCACAAATAAATGCTATTAAAGTACATGGGTAAAGCTTGTCTTAACATAAATGAAGTATTATATTTCTAGAAGACATGTAAACATCAAAGTTCATTGAACAAGCAACCCTTTTCTAATAAATGAGGTTGTACGGAGGCATTCAATAGGCTTCAAAGGATTACACGCGTAACACCTATGCATAAATTAGACGTCTTAACGCTCTAAAGGTGTAATATAAATATTCTGAGGCCGTAAGCTCTTATATACTATTAGTCATTACCCACTACTTATTTTCGGGTTACTACATTTTACAAAACCATTCATTTAGTAATAATTATAATGTTACATGCCGTCGAAGATAAGCGCACAGCTGCCTGTCGTAAAATGCAGTTTATTTCCACCGGATTTAGGCATTCTTTTGTTTACTTTGTGTTTAGAATTTTGAGTTAAGTTGTTCGCCGTTCGCAGGTGTGCAAATTACATTTTCTTGGAAGAACCCAGCCCACGCAATCGATTTTGTATTGTATAGTTTTCTATAAAATAATGCCCGAACAGAGGGGTGGGGCAGTCAAGCGACGATAACGATACATGCAAGACGTGTATATTGATAAGCGATATAGTGACGGACTTTGCGCGTGTTATTGATCGTGCATAACAAGTAGTGTCTAGTTTTATTTGTACCTGTTTTATACGTGTTGGATAGTTGTAATAAACTCTATAGTAATTCCAACGGCATTTTTAATTCGAGTCCTGTGTAGCTCGTAACAATAATAATGCTCCTGTCGCCAATTTTGTACGGCATTTTTTGGACCCATGCCAGGGCCTGGCAAGTCATCGTCTGCCCATTTTTTCCATGTTCTCAGAACAATGCGACGGGTAGAGACACCATAGTCCCCATAGCACAGATCCCTAGTTCCACTAACAGTTCATACCAATAGCCCGGTACATTTTGTTCTTATTTTCTACAATAGTCCTACACTAACCGGGGCTTGTCCTATAAAAGTGCATTATAGTATGTAGACAGGAATAATCGTCGGTCAGTGTCACATTTGCAGTAAATTTTTCAAGGGCCTCTACATGTGGCTTTCCCATGGCCCCACGCAAGCCGTCCTAAACTCCGGGCCATTTTTATGGCCCTTTATGGTCTTCAGAGACATACCTATTATAATAATTTATTTAAGAATCTTGACACTACTTGTATCTTTTATTCGTGCAGAAATGGAAAAAAGAATACAATTTCCTACGGCCAGGTAGCCTGTCGTAAGAGGGGCCTGTCTATGTGTCTGGAGGGTTACCACCCCTGGTGTAGGGTATGCTGCCATAAAAACCTTGAGTTGTCTTCCAGTATTAGAGAGCAGGTTCCAGTGTTCCTTTAGAGAGCTGCAGCACATTGATAGCACCTTTGCTGTTGCAAATGTCCATAGGCGATGGAGCTTTTCATCAGATAGGCTGTCAGCTTACCTGCTAAACTTATGCGTGATTACTTGATCACGCGACATCTGTGCAATGGTAATGATATAATAATGAAAGTATGATTAATTAAAACTAATTGAGTTAATTGATTTATCACCATTTACAATGGAAATATTTATGATAGGTTTAATATCTCCGGACTTTGAAATATCCCGAGACGACTTGCTAATGAGTACAACATCAAACAATACCAGCCGTAGGCTACGAAGTGTTACACGAATCGTAGCGTGCTACGAAGTGATCGACTGGAGACGTAGGCAATTGATTCGACGTCTTCAGCCACATTGTGTACAATGCATATTAGTACAATTGTTTTTTAGAGTTCATTCCTTGAGAATCGATTTTACTGTATAAAATAATACATGCGTTAACTCAAAAGCATTACGTTTTTTTATTAGACAAAGTCGAACTTAATGTAATGAAATAAGATCTAAAATAATATACATCAGTGTAAGATACGGCCTTTTGAAATTAGAGTCTTGTAAACGCCCTGATTGTTACACAATTTCAAACTTTAATGCAATCAAATAAGATGTAAAATAATATCCATCAGTCCATATTTATTCAAAGACGTTTGTGCATTTGAACTGACAAAAACATTTTTATAAATGTTTTAGAAATATATCTGAATATAATAT
The DNA here is from genome assembly GCA_012273795.1 of Dendrolimus punctatus. Taxonomy (NCBI): domain Eukaryota; kingdom Metazoa; phylum Arthropoda; class Insecta; order Lepidoptera; family Lasiocampidae; genus Dendrolimus; species Dendrolimus punctatus. The sequence goes on from CM022543.1 coordinate 5,056,111, forward strand.
GTTTTTGGATCTTCAGAGCTTATTTGAGGCTGAAAGTTATATTATATTTGGTGTCATATAAATAACCTTTCATTACTTTTTTGGAATTATTTTGAACACAGAAATATGTACATTTGGATTTAGATACAAAAAAAATATTTATGGATATATAACACCTTCACGAAAATAACTTCTCTCACGTCGAGTACAAGAAATCCTAATTTGGCGAAGGCATGTCATGTTCACATGTCACACTTCGATGGCACTCCAATTTCCTTGTCACGGGAATCGACATAATCTCCTTGTATTTCCTTTCTGTCACTAGTATCTAAACAACACAAGCGTGAGGGGTAAGAATTATTTACATATATTTATTTATATGTATGTATTGTTGCGAGTTGCAGGATTAGAATAAAAATGCCGTTAGAATAGAATTTATTAGAACTATACAAACACGTATAACACCAGTACAAATATAACTGAACACAACCAGTGCAAACGTAATTCACGATTAAATAACACGCGCGAAGTCTTATCACTCACGTCTTGTCTCGCTTGTAACTATCGCTAGATTGCCGATCTCTCCATTAGGCCATTGCTTTATTTTGCACCAATACAATATTTCTGCCTGACCGAATTTATTCGAATCGGTTCGACACCCCTGGCTAATGACTGCCATAAAAGATTACAATACACTATTGTGTAATAGGCTGTTTTCTAATCACAATTTTTAAACACAAAGTAAACAAAAGAAGTCCAAATGCGGAAAGGTAATAAAGTGTGCTTTTATGGTATGCATGTGTGAATCCAGTTTTGTCGGCTTGTAGGTCATAAAACTATAATAGCAGACATTATGAGATTGCAATTTCGAACGTAGTGCTGGGGCTTCATCTGCGCTGAGCCCTTTCCAAGCATTTATTTTACTTTTGACAACTCGATGACGGATCAATTAATAATGTCCTTATGCGTTACTCGATATCTTATAAAAATCAACTTCATTTGAAAATAATTTTTAGTCAATTTAAGTTACATATATATTTGAATGAACATATTTTACACATATTAAATAAGCCATTTTGTAGTAAAGTGAAAATATTTTAAAGTAGAACATTTTTTTATTTCCAAATCCATTACTTCCAATTTATTTACGTATAGTGTCGATGGTTCAATAGTCTGTGCAATTCATGGCTTACAGAACATCACTATCATTTCACCCACAACAATCAATACGACAGTATTTGCCATAAGTGTGGCTTCATGCTGGTCCGGTAACCCTATATCAGAGCAACGCTGGCACTCGGGTTATACAGGGCGACTGTATATTCTTTGGATAAAATGAGGAGGTGCTCATTTATACTTTTATATTTATCTACACAACGTAAATACATCTAGAAAATAAAAGTAGAAATTACAACCGCCTAAAGAAGAGTAGAAATCGTGGCAGCATAATGGCTAGCGCACGCGTCCCAAACTCAAAGGGCGCGGGTTCGAATCCTGGGTGGAACGCATGCATCGCACAGGCAGATTTCTGATCTAATATCCATATTGTTATAATTACTACGTACTAACAACGGTGAAGGAAAACAGTCATGAAATCTGCACATCGAGATAACCGATGTGTCAAACCTGCCAAGCCACCTTAGACAAGCGTGGCGGATATACTGTCCGCTCCCCTTATAGTGGGATGATCAAGCCCAACAATGACATTCATGGGCTGTTATGATAAACGTGTGCTTCTCGGGACGCCGTACAGAAATGATAACTTGGTTGAGAGAAAGGTAAGCCAGACAGACTGGCGCCGTAACGCGTTACGTAACGAAGCGCTTTACTCTTCCATAAGAAGTTATCCGTGCAGGAACGGAGAAAGAATACAATTTCCTGCGGCCTCGTGGCCTGTCGTAAGAGGCAAGAAAACAACCCACAGCCAGGTGATAGAGTTTTTGCTCGACTGGATAGTGACCATCCCTGGTATAGAGTATGCCACCATAACACCCTTGTAATGTTTCGGTATCAGTGACCAGGTTCCAGTATCCCTTAAGAGAGAAGCAGCGCATTTGTAGCTCCTTTGGTGTTGCAAATGTCCATAGGCGATGGTAATCGCTTTCCATCAAGTTGGCCGTCTGCCTGGCTGCTGAAATCATGCAATAAACAAAAGTTATCACTTCAAAACCAGAATCAAACAGTTCATACATAACTTACATTGCCGTCGGCTTGTTTGCCCGTTTCAGGTAAAAAAACATCGAAATCAAAGAATTTTCTCCCACAGCACATGGAGTGGAATGTGTTTACTGTATCATGATTTCTGTAAGTAACTTTACTTAGCCTCGTGGCTCGAATGTTCTGACGACCCTTTTAGCGAATGGTTCGCTTCAATAAACGTAAAAGTGACCCCTGTAACTGGAGAAATGTTTATTTTATGTTATGTATCAAGGACGAATTTCTTGCTTCGGTACCGTCTTAATTATTGCGAGTAGGGATGCCTACCAAATTGGATCGTTAAGATGTGTAACAATAAATGATATTGAAAATATCTCTATATACTCTATGTACATGTAATTCTAAACTGCTGTTTATATCATGCCTAATTAATCTATACGTATAATAGGGGTTGCCTGGAAGAGATCGCTTTAAGCGATAAGGCCGCCCTTTGTTCAGCATTTATTGTATGTAGTTTTTAAGAACATAGTTTTAATTTTGGTGAACAATAAAGTGTTTTCATTCATTCATTCATTCATAATAAAACTGTTGAGGTCGAATTGCCGATGTTTTTGGATAAGAAGGCTGATGCGATCTATTAGACTACCTTGGTTGTATCGATAGTAATGATCACTTTCGATGTTCTTATCTATTTGACCATCTTAACTGCTACTTTCTTTCCGACGCTGACTGTACACTGAAAAAAATGCTAATAAAACTATTTATTTATTTTTCAATTTTTTGTTTCAAATTTCAAATTTTATATGGTGGTAGCTTATATCCCTGGTCAACATTTAGGATACTTTTGATCCCGAAAAATTAAAGATTTCCCGTGGAACAGTTAAAAAGCTTTCCACGCGGATGAAGTCGCAGGCAGAAGCTAGTTGATCATAAATGATAGTTTTTAGCTGACTAGAAAAAAGAGGTTCTCAATTTGATTGTATTTTTGTATGTTTGTTTCGCGATTTTTCCGTCAATTGTGGTCCGATTTCAAATATTTTTTTATTCGAAAGAGTATACTCCTTAGGTCCTATTGTCACCAAGTCAAGGTGTTGAGTAGATACCAGGGATATCGGGATCAACCCTCGAACGTTATAGGCAAGTAAAACTTGTTTCACATATTTTTTAAGCTATTGAAAAATTTGCGTTACTAAAAGTAGATTAGAAAAAATACGACCTCAAATACTATAAAAAACCATCTTCAAGAACAATTAAAAAGATAAAAATAAATATAATATTTAGTACAAAATCTGAAGTCGCTGCCAAAAAACAAAGCTCAAAATAGTCATTTTATATTTATTTCACGACTACAAGATGTAGAAATTATTTATTATTTCCTTATTAGTTACTGGTTACTGAAAGAATGACTAAACAGATATACAATGCAAAAGTGGATGGATGCAGAAGTCGCAGAAGGCCACGACACACCTTCCATGATCAAATTGATCGTATATTAGCAGAAGGTGATGTCAGGAGCCTTAAGAATAGACGAACGTGCATGACAAGAGCTATGAATGTCAAAGAAGCAAGTGAGGTGTGTAAGAATAAGCCTGTATGGCACTCTGTTGTTCGTGCCTACCCCGCAAGGGATCTGGCGTGAAGTTATGTATGTATGTATTAGTTACTTTTGAAATCGTTTTTTTTTTAATTAGAATGTTTGTTAGTTAATTAGTCTAGCTCATCCATATCGAACTATTTTTTGTCGTGCCCACATACATAGAAGTATTAGAGGAGTTGCCGCGAAAGGAAGCGCTGTTTTTAATTAAGAAAGCATTGGACTTTAATAATAAAAGTACATATACTATTAGCGAAAATTTTCCGAGTAGTTGCTTACATAGCCCTATATCGCAGTCGCTTTAGTTGACCTTGTTTCTGACTCCGACAACGATCCGAAGAATCTTCACTTATTACAATAAAGTAATTTGGGACGTTGCGAAATATTACAGATTCTGTGTTATTGGCGTCTGGAATTTCATTACAATATAAATGAAATGGAATTTTCTAATCAAGGAATTTGATATTTATAGCAAATATTCGATTTTTATTAAAACCTTTGATTCATTCACAAAAAATACAGTTATATTTGTTTCGAATTTTATAATGTTACTCTCAATATACTTATCATAGCTTTTATTTACAAACTAGCTGTCCCGGCAGACATCGTCCTGCCCGGAAAAGCTTCAATCGATATGCCGACAGCAGCGCCACCTACCGGGTCCAATTGTGAACCAACTCAGAAACCTTCTTTAGCTCATGCACAACAACTTTGCTAAAGATCATCACATGATCAAATGTATAGTTTACAATTCTATAAAGGACACACAGACAAACATTCATTTTTATAAGAGATGAACGCTATACCTCTTAAAAATATAAAAGAAAAAAAAAATTCATAACCGCATTGTAAATGAGACTATAAAAACATTTTTGTAAACTTCGTTTTATAACTGTTATGAAGAGGGCTAAAATCAAAACTAAAATTGGTTGTGAAAACCAAATTCCAAATTCCAAAAAAAGAAAATGTTTGTAAAATAGTAGAAAGATTTTAATGAAAATTTTAGAAATAATTACATGAATTCCGTGTCAAATTTTCTTGCATGTTCCCTTACGATATCTTACAGTATTCAGACGATATGAATTTAAATATTTGTCCCGCATGAAGGAAATTTCTGGCACCGTTGATATAGAAATATAACTTAAATTTGGTACTTTATTTTATTGAATATGATTGTAATAAATTATCTTTTCTTTTTACAGGTATATTCGTGAAATTATCGTAATGCAGGTATTTATTTGAGAGATTTGAACACTGCTATAACTGAAAATCATACAGAGCTAATGTATACAAAGCACCTGGTCACTCTTCTGGAAATACAGTGTCTGCTAGTGTTTAGCGAACTCTATTACAAAGAGAGGTTTTATATGTGTGATTTTACAAGAGCATATGAGTATTTCGTCGCTATTTCAAGCGAACACTCTAATAGTGTTTCCTTTCTCTATTAGCAGCTAGATTGGTGCGTCGAACTATTATGTGAAGATTAAAATAATCGTATGATTTGTACAAAGTCAGAACCGTTAATAATGTCCTTTATGTCATGTTTCCTAACAGATCGCTTTTAGAGCAATACAGAGAGCAATACAGGCAGTAAAAGTATTTATTTCTTCGAGTGCTTTTTTAAAATACAACCCTATATAGCTCTTTATAGGAGTAGACACGGTGCGTTTACTCTCGACGAGTGTTGACAACTTAGACTTGGGTATCTCGCGAATGAGAAATAAAATTGGACTAGTTCCCATTACAAAACTTTTCACTCATTCACTCATTTACTAAACAAATAGTTCAACGGCTTACCGTATCAATCGCTTCACCGGCTCAATCGCCTCAGTTGCCGACACAAAGCACAATGTTGTGAATAAGTCCAGTGTAGATAGATGTCTGTCCCCTAAAAAATAGAGTTGATTATAGTTAAAAACACAATAAAAATATTATATAATCTTTTTTTTGAGTAAGATCAAAAATATTTTGTTTACACATGTGACAATACGATCTAAAACACTGTGTCTTACAACACAGCTCGCTCTATCTCTTTTGGGCTCTTGAAAAAGCTAGAGCAAGTGGTGTCGTTTCGATTTCTTTTCTGTATCTCTAGTACCCTTTTGGATAGGTGGCATTAGCGCTAAACGAATAGCATAAAAAATATTGGTAATGACGTATAGCTGCGCTACATATTATGCCATGGAAAACCATTAAGCCATGGATCACACCTGGGTTATTAAGATGCATGCGACATAGAGACCAATTACATAAAAAAGTAAAACAATCGCCTGATAATGAGATTTTTACCATAACATACAAACGATATAGAAATCATTGCACAAGTATCTTGAAAAAAGCTAAACGACAGCATGATACCGAGACACTTAATAACGCTATTAAAAATCCAAAAATACTTTGGGAAGCTATTAGGAATATAACAAATACCACAAAAAAGAAAACTATTTCGTCACAATTGCTCTCACTTTCTAATACGCCAACTGCGTCCTGTAATAACGTGAACAAGTTTTTTGTCGACACAGGCAAAAGACTCGCTAACAATATTATACAAAATCAAACTTCATCTCATTCAACTCGGCACAGTTCAGCTTACACCAAAATATCTTCTTCATTTGTATTAGAAAGTACGGATCCAGATGAAATCATTACAGCTATTCAATCGTTACGCTCAAATGCTGCGACCGGTTGGGATGGTATTTCTCCCATATTTTTAAAAAGATATGCATCAGCTTTGGCACCTTCTTTAAGCCATATCTTCAATCTCTGTATTCAGACTTCGGTATTTCCCTCTGCTTTTAAAAAGGCTATTATACATCCTATTTTCAAGGGTGGAGACAGGAATTTACCTAACAATTACCGACCAATAGCTGTACTCACAGCTCTGTCCAAAGTATTTGAGCGACTGCTAAACAAGAAGATTACATATTATCTTGAACATTTTAACTTATTATCTACACGCCAATTTGGATTTCGTAAAAATAAATCGACGAATGACGCAGTATTAGAACTTACTAATCACATAGTTCAAAATTTAAACCAGAAGAAAAAGGTTTTAACTATATTTCTTGATTTAGCTAAAGCATTTGATACTATACCTGTCTCTACTCTTCTACTGAAACTTGAAAAAGTTGGTGTCAGAGGTGATCAATTGGATCTTTTCCGAAGCTATCTTACAAACCGCACCCAAATCGTTAAGATTGACGAATTCACTAGCCATGAGCTCCCTGTAGAATATGGCGTCCCACAAGGTAGTATATTAGGTCCTACCCTGTTTCTTGTCTTTATCAATGAATTATGTGATCATTCCATCCCCAACGCTACTATAGTATCATACGCAGACGATACTGCCTTAACATTTATTGCTGATTCATGGCATGATCTTGAAAATGTTGCACAATATGGTTTTAATATAACACAGAATTGGTTATCTTCAAATTTTCTAACCCTTAATGCGTCTAAAACAAAATTTATTACTTTTTCAATAAGCTCTGTTTCACAACCTATAATACCAATTATCTTGAAAGCGCACAACTGTTCCTCTTCCTTATCTTCTGTCTGCAAATGCCCTAATTTAACCTCTGTAGACCATATTAAGTACTTAGGCATTCTTTTGGATAAAAATTTAAATTTCAAACTTCATATTGAGTCCCTTACTAATAGAGTTCGCAAACTTATATATATTTTTAAAACTCTTAGACATGTTGCTAATCCTCATATAATTCGCAATGTTTTTTATGCTTTATGTCAATCGATCATAATTTACTGTATATCCTGTTGGGGTGGAGCTTCCAAAACATATATGAAACCTCTTGAAATAGCTCACAGAGCAATTCTAAAAGTGGCTACTTTTCGTCCAATTTTGTTTCCAACTACCGAACTATATGAAGTTTGTAATGTTTTGAACGTACGCCAGTTATTTATTCTTCATACGGTCCTATTGCAACATCAACAAACACCTTTTAAAATTATCTACAAGCGTCGCAAAGACATAATTTGTGTATTACCTAATATAAACTTCTCATTCGTTAAAAAGTTCTATTTTTATCTTGGTCCTGCACTTTACAATCGAATTAATGCTAAATGTCCAATCTATGACCTAATCTATGCAAAATGCAAAAAATCACTACGAACATTTCTCCAAAACAGTAATTATGACGACACAGAAAAATTATTAGAATAACACTAGTAAAATAATATAATATAATGTTCCATACACACAATCATACCACAGAATATACACAAACCAATACATGCATAATATAAATACATAACTTACTATCACATCACATACATACATAACATAAAACTTGGACTTTAACATTTTGACTAACCGTCCTCCCGTTCAGTATCATCCTATCTGAGTCTAGTATGCTGTTTCTCCTTAACACAGATTATTTTATAACCTAGCTAGGAAGACAGCGCTACTTTCAACAACTCGGGCAATATAAAGAACAGGTTCAAAATTATTATTGTCGATTTAAATACTTACTTATAATTGTGATCTTGTCATTATAATGTAGTTATTTATGTTTCTAAGGTTTAGTTTAATTTAAGTATCATTGTAACAGCAAGTATAATTTGTAACATTTTTAGTTCAATAAAAATTTATTATTATTTATTATGTAATCTTATACATAGGTAAGAGTTTGTTTGATTGAACGCCCTAATCTCAGGAACTACTTGTCTAATTTGAAAAACTCTTCCAGTGTTAAATAGCCCACTTTCCATGAAAGTTATAGACTATATATCGTCACGCTAAGATCAAGAGGAGCGGAGCACCAATGAAGAATGTTTAAAAATCGGAGGGTTTATAAAATAAATTCCACGACATGACGTCGCAGACAGCTAGTTCCCTTATATTTATTCTATTCGTTTAGCGCAAATGCCACTTGTCTAGACGCCTGAGATAAATGAGCTAAAGGAGTGATACAGTTCTTCATATCGAAAGAACTATATCTCTCTTTTCTTGTTAGTGATTCTTTTGCACAATTGTATTGATAAACTGATTGTGATCTGCGCATTGACTTGAAAGGACTTCAATGACACATTTACTTACATTCGTACTATAATAACGCAGATCGCACTAGGCAGCCTGGTTGCCGCAGCCACCCCATGTATGATGGCTCAAGCACTACGCGACCAAGAACAACTGTGGCAATCATAATGCTAAATTAAATTGACTAGTAAGATTAGTTGTTCAATATTTGTGTTGCCGCAGCCAGTGCTACCCTAGTGCCTGCGTAATAATTTTAAAGGCAACTCGGCACTTGTCTATTGTGTTGACATAACAATATTATGACTAGGATGATTTGTGCTAACTCTACGAGCAAGACAATTCTATCGTTCCCTCCGCCCACATTAAAACATTCATAATGGTCTCATCTAAATTCTCCAGACTTTAACAGCTTTATTTCTATTTTTACTTCGACTTTACTAAATTCCTTAAGTAACTTTTTCCCACTTGTGTAAGAAATAGTTATTATATAAGGTTTTTTTAGATAAACATTCTCTTAAAGGCTATAAATTCCATCTCCTCTATCCCATTCTAAAGTATTATTATTATTATTGCAAATGTATATTATTAGAATTGCTAATCGTCTATGGATATTGTAACCACTTTCTATTAAGTGGGTCGTCTGCCTGTTTGCCTGCTTTGCAATAAAAAAAATGAAGGATGATTTTAAAATTATCCCACGTAGATAGACACTTCTTAGGCTGTATCCATTGTTGATGGTAGATATACGAGGACGATCGAAGACCTCTGTGGTTGAGCGGGATAAGTCGGGTTCGATTCTGGCCTGGTAAGTTTCGGAAACGGACGTTCCGTTAAGTACTTACCTTGGTCTGGGTTTCTGGGATCGGCTGCAGACTGGCTCGTTGTATATTACACATAACACAAACGCAACTTGCTTTTCTTGAGGATTTACAATTTGTGTGTTTGTCTGCCGATTATTTATTTACTATATACTCGATATCGCGATACGGCAGCAGCTTAACTATATAGTTACCCGTAGTAAGTTATCCGTGACATGTCGTGATTTATGTGCCCGCAGATACGGCGGATTGTTACGCCCTTTCATCCCCAATTCAATAGCGTTTTGTCAAGTGAAGGGAGGCTTGGGCTGAAGGATATTTACCGTCTTATGTCGGTCTTGTTTTCCTATATGGGCGTTTATACCAGACTAGCTGTTATCCGCCGCTTCGTTTGCATTACTTTACTTTCTGAATGTTGTAAAATGCACGTGTAATCAAACCTATGTATCTGTATTTCTTTTTGTATGTATATGTACATATGTCTCTAATTTGAGAAATAGTGAGTTATAGATAATTTAATTAAAACAATCATCATTTTGTTTTTGTAGAAACTTGTATTGATAACGACGAAGAATAGTTCTTCGTCGTGATCATTATAGTACTATACATACATAACTTCACGCCAGGTCCCTTGCGGGGTAGGCACGAACAACAGAGTAGTACTATACATTGTAGAATATAAGCCTACTTTCTGCCTCCTGGGATCTCTTTACCAAACACTTATAGATCAAGAAAGCATCATAATATGGATAAGCAACTAGCCTCATGACTACTCTTCACAAGTTTTAAATTTCCTGTAAAATCACCTATTATTTGATTTTCTTAAACGGCGTGTAAATATTCATAACTTTTACCTGCATCTATTATAGTATCTATTGCCTTTTTCCTGCACCACTTACATCGCCTGATCCAATTTTTTTATTTAGTTTGCCTGAAAGAGGTCGCTTTGAGCGATAAGGCCGCCTATTGTATTGCTTACAAAATATTGTAAACATGGTCTGTTTTTATAGTTATATATTTTGGTGTACAATAAAGTGTTATCTCTCTCTCTCTCTCTCTCCATTAAAACATGTTACTGATGCGGTCACGTTCCACAAATGATACGTGTGCCCTCGGAAGCTTTAATAAAAACATTTCCATATCCCGAGAGATTCTTCTATCCTTGCAACCCTTAGTATCAAAACAGCATAATATACTAGTGTAACGAAACTCGGAAACTAGTCGAGCCATCTCATTTCCATAGCAATGGGATAGTTGCGAAATTGTCAAGATAACAAAGTTTAAGCAGATGAACTGGTGGACAGTGGTAAAGACGACCATAGTTAGTCCCGGTAAAAGCAGATCGTTTTAACTTTGTGTTTGACTTTTGTTAAAGTCCCGAAGCCCAATTAAAACTAAATTCAAAAGGTTTTAAGCGTGGCATTCTAGTTGATTTTTATTTCAACATCGGTATTCGGTGATCACGGCTACTGAAAAGTATCCGTGATCACCGAAGACAAAGATGTCAAGCTACAATAACAATGATGTTATTCTTTATTGTACCAGTACACCAAAAGTGACACATAAAATTGTGGAACAGTGGTGATGTACAAAGGCGAGCTTAACCCTAAAAGAGTTTTCTTCTAGCAAATCTATAGACAGAAAGGTTCATTTATATACTGCTACACAATTCTACTACCTTATATATTTGTATATAAGAGTTAAAAAATATCAGTGTTCATATATAAGCTATTTTGGGGGATGTATCGTTGTATAGAGCTTTAAATCATAACGATGCTTTGTTAGTGACTTTCCCAAACCCGCTTTTTTACGTTAAGAACATTGGCACTACCAATTAGTAAGACTCGTAGACCTGTTACCCAATAAAATAGTTACACTATATGGACAAATTAAGCGAGAAATTATTAATTTGTACTCTAATCAGTAACAAAATATATGAGAGTTCATTTGTTCTAAAAAAAATAAACTACAGCAGAAATGCTTACATACTTTCATGTTTCTATATCAAACATATCTTCACATTTTAGTCATATACCCATATTAGCATTTCCACATAAGTATGGAATCAATACCTTATTTATCTGTTCGCCTCCTAATTAATAATACTTAGCGAGGTTGTACGAATTTGGAAATAAATATTATTTTCTTGCTTTCTAGCTATATAAATGCGATAACGTATAATATTTTTCTAACGACCCTATAAACTATAACTTCGTATAAATATTTTTTTAAAATACATATGCCTTCTCCTCCATCATGTTAAGATAGAGGTCTTTATTTTTCTTTTTTACTTCTTAACTTTTAGAATGTAACACAGGGAAGGGGTTCTTTATTTTTGACTTATTTTTTCTTATCAACTATTAGTTTTACTAAAACTAGTTTTATACTTTTTCTTGTGTTGATACATTCTTTCTATCTATTTGTTTCATTATTTTTTATTGCAGGAGTTCAGCAGACAGGCAGACGGCCCACTTAATGGAAAGCGGTTACCATCGCCTATGGACATTTGCAACACCAAAGGTGTTACAAATGCGCTGCTGCCCTCTTAAGGGAGACTGGAACATGGTTACCGGAACACAACTCAAGGTTGTTATGGCGACATACTTTAGACCAGGTGTGGTAGCCATCCAGTCGGGAAAATGCCCTACCATCTGGCTGTGAGTTGTTTTGTCGCCTCTTAAGACAGGCCGCCCGGCCGCAGGAAATTGTATTCTTTCTCCGTTCCTGCACGAATAGAAACTTATACTATCTTATTTCTTATAACTGAATAAGGAGGTTAATTTAATAGGAGTCATTCTACTGAGTCAGAATACCAATTCAAACAAAAGACGATATAAGTTAATCAAGAAAAGATACTCTATTGTTTTCATTAAGCGAACTTTTCGGGTACGCTTAAGCCAACATAAAGTTAAACAGTCATCATCCGTGATTACTCTGTTGTTAAGCCTTAATGGATTAACTTTAAGATATGGAGGTCCAAATGGGGCAAGTTTCCAGGATTACGCGACCTCCCGAGTTTAAATAAGATGACACCCTATTAAGATAAAAGAATAAAATCCCAAATAAAATCAACGGATACGATAGATTTCCTTTTTGGAATTGTTTATTAAGCCTAAAATTAGATCTTGGGTGTATGTAACAAAACAGTCTTATAAGTTAAAAATGTATTCGATGTTTCTATGTATGTCTACTTGTCCGGTGGATTGGATAATTGGCGAAGTGTATCCTATAGAATACCGACAAACTAGCGACTTTACGTCGATAATTTAGGCCGTGGAGCCTCTCTCGTCGAATAGTCGGTTATTGCCTATCAGTTTCCTAGCCCTTTTCTCTATTGACTCGAGTTTTCGAGCTGATATTTAGCTGAACCATCCCAAAGATGAGAGCAGTATTACATGCAAGACCTTACTTGTGCTTGGTAATGATTAGCCGGACAAGCAAACGTACGTGCTCACGTCACTGATATATGGTGGAAATACCAACAAAGCGGACGAAACGCTATGCTTCCACTTTCATCATACGCACCGCTGAAGAGTGGACATCTGTACCGTCGTCTGTTTTTCCTGAAGAACACATTATAGGTGTCTTCAAGTCTCGCGTGAACAGTGTGTCGAGCTTATTTTAAATCCACTCAGTGACTTTCACGTGATGCTTTAACAGACATATTGTATTTATGGAAAAAATGTATTTTAGAAATCTTTTGGTCCGCATTAGCCCCTGAATTTTATTTGTTTTTAAATTCATTAATAATAAAACATATGGGAGTCACCTAAAGAACACCGGAAAGAGGCAGAATGGATAAAGGAGACTGAGGAAAAACACTCAAATATACCAACAATGGAATTTAATCACATTACAGTAGAAATATTCAAACAAGTTGTAAACCGAATTCATAATTGGAAATCACCTGGTACAGATAATATACACAATTATTGGTACAAAAAATTCACCACCATTCACCCACTCATACATAACCACTTAAATACATTCATTAAAGAACCAAATAAAATGCCTCCCTTTCTCACACACGGAATAACATACATGCTACCTAAAGAAGTTAACAATTTAAATGACCCCTCTAAATATCGCCCTATCACTTGCTTACAAACAATTTACAAAATCTTAACTGCGTGTATTAGTGAAACCATATATAATCATTTGCATAAGCACAATCTACTTGCGGAACAACAGAAAGGATGTAGGAAAAATAGTCAGGGATGTAAAGAGCAACTAACAATCGACTCCATTATTCTCAATCATGCGTATAAAACAAAAAGTAATATACATACAATGTTTATAGATTACCGTAAAGCTTTTGATTCCGTACCGCATAGTTGGTTACTAAAAACACTGCACATTTACAAACTTCATCCGACACTTATAAATTTCTTAGAATCATGTATGCAAAATTGGGTAACAAAATTAAAGCTTAGACTACCTAGCTCCGACATTACTACTGAACCGATTCGCATATCAAGAGGAATATACCAAGGTGACGCGTTAAGCCCGCTATGGTTTTGTTTAGCACTTAATCCTTTATCAGAGCTGTTAAATAAAAGTGATTTAGGTTATAAAATTATACGTACTGATTCAGAATTCTCCCTATCACATTTGCTCTATATGGACGACATAAAACTATACGCTTCAAGTAAAGACGAACTTTTCCAGCTAGCAGATATTACTGAACAATTTTCAGATGATATTAACATGGAATTTGGGGTTGACAAATGTAAAATATTATCCGTGACACGGGGGGATGTAAATAATATCACATATGCATTATCATCCGGAGAAAATATAGAACCGATGGATGCTCATACCACTTACAAATATTTAGGATTTGAACAATCGCGTAAAATAAAACATAAGGACACAAAATTACTACTCATAAAGAAATTTAACCACAGACTAAATCTTATTCTTAAATCCGAACTAAATTCTAAAAATATTATAAAAGCAGTTAATACATTTGCAATATCAATATTAACGTATTCATTTGGAATCATAAATTGGAGTAAAACTGACCTTAATAAATTACAAAGAATAATTAACACCACCATGACAAAACACAGAAAACACCACCCGAAGTCTGCCATAGAGAGACTTGTATTACCGCGTCAAGAAGGAGGCCGAGGAATCATTGACATAAACAATTTACATAATAAACAAATAACTACATTAAGAAATTATTTTTATAGGAAAGCGGAACATTCACCTTTACATAAAAGCGTCGTAGAATTAGATGCCAAACTCACACCACTCAATTTACAAAGCACACAACAACAGCAAAATGAAATACTAGTAGATAATAAAACAAAAATAACACGATGGGCAGAAAAATCACTTCATGGGCGACATCAAGCTGATCTTAGCCTAAGTCACGTAGATAGCGAGAAATCAAACCAATGGCTCAAGAGAGGGGAATTGTTCCCTGAGACAGAAGGATTTATGATAGCAATTCAAGATCAAGTTATAGCAACCCGAAATTATAAGAAATACATTTTAAAAGACCAAAACCAACAGACAGATTTATGCAGACGTTGTAATTCAGCGTCTGAAACAATGTAACATATCACTGGAGCTTGTTCATCTCTTGTGCAAAATGATTACAAACATCGTCATGACCAAGTAGCCTCAATATTACACCAGCACCTCTGTCACCACTATAAATTTATAAAAAAGAAGATTCCATATTATAAATATAAACCCGAAACAATTGTTGAAAATAAAAACTATAAAATATACTGGGATCGCACTATTATCACCGACAAAACGGTACACTTTAATAGACCTGACATAACCCTCCACGACAAAAATACAGTCTACATAATCGATATAGCTATCCCCAACACCCATAACATTCAAACAACTATATCCGAAAAATTAAATAAATATCAAGAACTTGCAATAGAAATCAAAAACTTATGGAAAGTCAATGCGGTCTATATTATTCCAATTATCATATCCACAACTGGTGTTATTCCTAAAGTAATTACACAAAACTTAGAAATTCTACATGCCCCAACACATACACTCACACTTATCCAAAAAGCAACAATTTTAAATACGTGTAGAATTACCAGAAAATTCTTAACCTCTGCTCGAATTACCGATAGCTCTTATATACCCTACTGATTTAAGCTATGGCGCTTGACTGCGGTCCGCGTCATAGAAATTACCCTTTTTTAACAAAAAAGGAGAAAAAAAAAAAACAAAAATAAATAATAATAATAATAAAAATTTAAATATATGTTTTTTTTTATGTATGTATAAAGAAAAATGTAAATAATTTGAAAACTAATAAATATGTGATAATAATAATAATAATAAATCTTTATTGCCAAAAAATTTGTTACAATACCTTTTAGAAGTCCCTAACTCCCGAGCTAGGCATGAAGCCTGTGTTTCGGAATCAGTGCCCTCTCACATTAGTATTTAGTTTTAAACACAAAAAATACAAATCGGTAACAGAGTACTTATGTCTAGTGAGTAAGCGTGTGGTGTGGATGCACGTGAGCGCGCATCCGCGCGCACGTCGTGTGTGTGTGTGTGTGTGTGTGTGTGTGTGTGTGTGTGTGTGTGTGTGTGTGTGTGTGTGTGTGTGTGTTGTGTACGTGTGTATGTGTATATGTGTGTAACTAAGTATGTACTGTACAGTTGCTATTAAGATAGATAGGTTAAAACATTGCTTCGGTGGTAGCGTAGTCGAGGGTAAGTAGCCAGTTTTTTAGTTTAATTTTAACTTCCCGACTAGTGAGTCCATGTACATTTATTTGTTTATTTATCTTGTTATATAGTGTCACAGACATATAGCATTGCTGCCGTCTTGCAAAGCCAGTACGGTACATTGGAGTTGGCAATATGTTGGTTACAGCACGTTTCTTATCACTAAATTTGTCACGTTTTGGTGTAATTTTATGTTGTTTTTCATTATACGAACACGACACTTCTACAGATTTTCTCCGTGCAGGAACGGAAAAAGAATACTAATTCCGGCGGTCTGTGGTAAGAGGTGATAACACAACCCACACCTAAGTGGTAGGGCATTTGCTCGACTGGACGGCTACCACCCCTGGTTTAGAGTATGCCATAACAACTTTGAGTCGTGTTCCCGCAGCAGTGGTCAGTTTCTCCTTCGAGGCCAGCTCATTGGCAGCACCTCTGGTATTGCTAGTGTCCATAGGCGTCATTAACCACTTTCCATCACGGTTGGGTCGTCAGCCAATCTGCTGTGTTACAGCAATAAAAAACAGATTTATTGTATTATATATATTATATGATCAAGCAGTGATTCCATACGTTAGAGGTTTGTAATCAAAACAACTTTGAAGTAGGAAATACGTCGCGTACTTAAACCTGTCTCTGTACCTTTTTTTCGTGAGGAAAATGGATTTTATATTCATTATTACCTCCTGAATACTGCAAGTTTTCGAAAACTAAGATAAAATTGTTATTTTGTTCATTGAAATTCATCCAGCCTTTTCACGAAGCGCATCCGAGACGAACTAAACGATACACAGTCTTTTATGACTGGACAACTTACAAATATCAATTTTCTCTTAGATATTTGTATTTATTTTGTAATTACACAAACAAACACTTCAGTAGATGTAGCGGATGAACACGATGATAACACAAGTGGTTTAGACAAAATGGGTACGGAATCAAACAGCATCAGAATTATACATTTAACTTTAGCGTTCAATACGTGGGAAATCGTACGTGACTCAGTGTAAATACTTTCGGGAATCAGGGAATACCTGTGATTGCAAATTCACGTTTTGTTACCAAAGCTGAGTCAAATAATTCCAAAGGGTCGCAGTCGCACCCTGTTAGTCGTACCCTCCTCACTGTCGTTGGAGATCTAACCGGTGTCTATTCATGGTTTTTATATCCTGGATCTACATTGGAGAATAGATGTCTCAATTTTGAACTTTATACTTTTATGATATAATTTATATTTGCAGCTTAAAAATAAAAGGGAACTTTGAGACTTCACTGACTCGCACAGGTTTATTTATTTATTTGGACAACACAACAGATAACAATCAGTAATTCATTTATATAATATAGTTTTTAAATTATTACATCTAGATTGAGATCCAAGCGTGCTGACACACCCACGTCATTCTTTTTATTATCAGAATGGCAAATTAATTTGATGAATTAAATAAGGTGCATGATATTGATTTATACCTATTTTCTAACTATAAGTATAATATCATTAGGCGCAAAGTTGTTTAATATTTCCTTTAACTTTGAATTATCAGTTTAAGTATCCTAGATCTCTGTAGTTTTATTTTTGTTATTATTTCCTTGTTTATGTGTAACTTTTTTTTTACTAATTTTCTGTTATCGGTCGGGGCTTATCAATAGTTTCTCCTTATCTATACTAATATTATAAAGAGGAAAGATTTGTATTTTTGTATGTTTAAAGAATTAATTCAAAATTATAGGACCGATTTCAAATATTCTTTCACCTTTGGAATGGCTACATTATCCTTGATTAATATAGGTTCTATAAAAATTAGGGATCCCTACTAAAACTTTACCCATTATCTAAACAAAATCAGAATCGGGTTCTGCGATTTTGTTGAAACATTATGTGTGTTTGTTCACAATTAGACCCGGTAGGTGGCGCTGAAATCGGGTTCTAGATATTTATTTTTCAAGGCAGGAGGACCACGTCTGCGAGACATTTTAATTACGATTGTTTTAGCGGTTAGCCACACATTCAGATGAATTTCACTAAGGTTTATTTTATTGGTTAGGACAAAACAGAAACACACCAAAGTAAATTATTCAATAAATAAAACAACACCTTCCGAAATTCAGTGGGTGCTTGCACCCCGTAACCAATCGAATTTCTGATTTTGTATTAGCATTCGAAGCAAAACTTTCCGTGGGTTCAGTTGGATTAATTCACCCTATAATGCCACCCTCCCTATCTTCACGGTTATTTCACTTTTCGCGGAAATGAACGAAGTTTTCTACGTCATTATGTTTATATTGGAAAGTTTTATTGGGAAAAGTAATTTAGGTAGATAGATGGCTAAATGTCGCAGATTTCGCAAACGTTCTATTTTTGACATGTTTTTGGTTTTGTACTTTATGTACATACATTTTAGAAATATATTGTAAATTTTGAAAGCTATTTCGTATAATGAGTTTTTTTATCGACAAGATTAAAAATGATTAAATTGAAAACGCTTCAAGAACACTAGGATCACATAAACTTATACAAAACAATTAAATAGCGTGCTCAATTTTATTTGTCTTAATAAGTTCTTAATTAATTAAGAAAAGTCTTAAATAATTAATAAATTAAATTTATTTACTTTATTTTTACTATTCTAACTTTGCTTCATCTCTTCTCATTAATGAATAACCTTACATTTTCTGTTTTTTTTGTAATATGTTTGTGAATTAATTTTGTATTGTGTTTGTACCTCTTGTGTTTTTATTAATCTTGTAAATGTTATCATGTGGACAACGTCGTTGGCTTCAGTATTATTATCACATTGTATTGTAACTTTTTTTAATTTCATATTGTAGCTGTTTGTTGTTCCTTTAAAAAAATAATTATGTATACAAAGTCGTATATACTTTTATAAGAGTAATTTTAATTATAGCCTAGAAAACGTAAGAAAATCATACAATATAATAACAAAATTCAGAGCAAAAAAATATTGGCATATTAACTTTTTGTCCAATAACGAAAAACTTGTCGAGAAATATTCAGTATTCACACCCAAGTACCATCAATGGAAATCTTAATGCCGTTATAGTGGTAACACCTAACCGGCTTCTTCTTTCAAAATCTGCTACACTTTGAGAGTTCGGGACTCAGTCTTTATTGAAATTCAAAATGTTTTATTCAATAGCTTCCACTGGAGAACACTTTTTGAAGGTCAATACCTATAAGATATAATTTCATATTACTTCCTAGTCTAACAATAATAGCACACCGCTTCGCAAATGTGTAATTGCTGTGCTCCGTCAAGCTAAAATTTGATTAACTCAAACTTTTTTTAAGTATATTTAATACAGAAATATGATACACAATCACTTTTCGACGAATTAATGTAGTTGTAGCAAACAGTGCATACTTAGTAAGACAGACACAATTAAAGGAAGGAAAAATATGATTATTAATTATAGTTATAATGGTGATGACATGACGTACTAAAATTTTATACATTAAAATAATTATATTCTATCATATCATATATATTCTATATGAACATAAATTCGTTACTGGCAAGATAAAAATGTTATACAAAATATAGTATAAGAGGTTGGAGCGAACTGCTATGTAAATGAAGTTTTTTCATTTAAGTATTCATCAATAGTGTCTATTTTAGTAAGATTCTTTTTAATTTGTTTTTAAATTTAGTGAAATATAAATCCAACATTTAATTAGGAAGAATTCTTATTAAAGAAGCGCATACAACTCCCAAGAGTGAGGACAATACTTTTTACAATCTAAATATTGCAATATCAGTCTATCACTATACGTGGTGTTGAAATTGTGAATATCATTTTATTGTTTATAGGCACTCAAATTATTACTAATATTAATATTATTTATAATGATGGTCTAAGTTAATATATTGTTACGAGCTACACGACTCGATTTAAAATACCGTTGGAATTACTATATAATTCATTAGAACTATACAAACACGTATAACATAGGTACAAATATAGCTGCATACAACCAGTACAAACTGCACGATTCTATAACACGCGCAAAGTCCGTCACTATATAGCTTATCGAATGTACGTCTTGCTCGTATCATAATCCTCGCTTGACTGCCGATCTCCCCTTGGGCCATTCTTGCACCTATACAATGTGGCTGCCAGCCCACATAGATCGGATTTCTTAGAATCAGTTCGACACACCTGCCTAATGAATGCCATAACAGGTGACAATACACAATTTTTCTAATTACGAATTTTACAAACACAAAGTAAATAAGAGAAGTCCAAATGCGGGAAGGTAATAAACTGCGATTTATGGCAGGCAGGTATGCATTCACTTTTTGTCGGCATGTAATAATATTTTAAAATTCGACAACAGATGGAATCTATATTCTTATCACATCTTCTGTCTACAGATATTTGTTTTAACATCTTAATAACGTAATTTTACGTAGATAAAACATTATGCTACAAAGCTATATTTTATGACTTCGTAGTAAGAGTATCTTAGATCTCCTGTATTTATTCCACTTTGATCTAGTATTGTCCCTTCAACACATAGATGATAATTACATGTCAGTTGTCACGTTTAAAAATATCAAGTACAATTATTTTATTATAACATTATGTCTTGAAAGCCAGAGGAAAAGCCAAATTCATTAATATAGTCGTCTATTATCAGTAAACCAACGCTGATTCCGACCTTCCCTGTACCCCTGTAAGCCCAACCATAAATCAGTGACACCGGGTGTGTCCATACATAAACGCACGCTAAACCGGGCCACTAACGGACTCGAAACACAAAATATATATTCAGAGGGTTGGTTTTAAAAAGGCGCACAATTTAAGCGTATTTCCCACCAAGCGTTTTAACCGTGATCACATCGCTTACTCGACTCGTGTTTTGTTCGGTAGTCGCGGCAACGTTAACTCAGATTTTAATTTCAAAACCTCGTACAGGTAAATTAGCTTTACACGTTTTTATGTTAGTAGTAGTGTTATGTCTGCACATAAATAAATAAAATAATACTTTTTATATATATTTTTATAGGCAGGTTTTTAATATGAAACTATTATTATTAAACGATATTAAAATAACATATTTATATTAAACAAACAGTTGAGTATGGTGGTGCCATTCTCAAAAGTATCAATTTTTATCCCCTCAAATAACCTAAATAAGTACTCCGCAATACTGGATGTTAATTGTAATAAATAACATATGCAACGAACCGGCGTATCTAATTGAACCTGGGACGAAGGAGTAAGAAGAGGCATTGCAAACTCTGCACGCAATTGTGGATGTGATCAGAGACCACCATATACGACAACTCTGGTCACCCCCACAGAGAAGTCCTATACATAAATACAAGACATTTTATGACATAATTACAAAAAATTCATGATACTTAAACGATAGATACACCAGAGCATAGACAAACAGAAGTAGAAAAAGATAATACATAGTACAACAATATACTAATTCAAAACCATTAAGCTTATTGGGAATATTATATACATTTTGATATATTATGTAATTAATTTGATAAATTATGAAAATTAATGTTTATTAAAAATACATCTACAAATATTCATTAAAAAACCAAAGCATTTACTAGGTTTTTAAATTAGTATGATTTATTTTAATATATAAAAAAAGGGAAGGATAATCTCTTTTTCTCTATGGTATATTAAAAAAAAGTATCTATGTTTGATCCACAGCATCTTTAAGGAGTTCTACGCAGAGTGGAAGGGTTTTAGTGCCTAGTACAGAAGTAAGATTACGGTAAAACGTAAAATAATTTTAATGTAAACTAGAATGGTCCTTCTTGCAATATTCTTTGCTTTAGGCCGCAACATTTGCTCACATTTCAAAAACGGTTCACTCGTTTACAATATCCCCTTATACGTCACCAAGTCAGGGTGGTTGGGTTTGGTGTCAGGTTTTGTTTGCTCGGCAATTTCCATCGCAATCTGTTTCATAGTTTAAACATGAAAATATCTTGGTTAAAAGAGAGATAGTCAAAAATAAGTATATATTTAGCGTTTTAATTATACTTATTTTGAGATAAAGTAAGTTACAATTTCAATAACTTTATTTATTCGAATTTTAATTTAATATTGTTTTTTCTTGGAAATTTTAGATTGATTTAGTCCAAAAATATGTTTCAAAAAGTCAAATATCAAAAAACGGGAGAAGAATGAGCCGCAGGTCCATGAAGTGCTGTAGGATGTTATGGCGGCATACTTTAGACCGGGGGTGGTAGCTGGTAAATACCCTACCTGACAATATACGCCGCCAAGTTGTGTTCCGACATTAGTGGCCAGGTCCCAGTCTCCCTTAAGAGAGCAGTAGCGCATTTGTGGCACCTTTAGTATTGCAAATGTACATAGGCGATGGTAACAGCTTTCCATCAGGTGGGCCGTCTGCCTGTCTGCTGAACTCAGGCAATAAAAAAGAAACTTTTAATGCCCGTAATCCTTTATGTAGGCCAATTCCACAAGAATAGATACATATCACTGTAGTGCGATTACATTTAGAATTCAAATTCGATTTCATTACTTTTATTTTATTTTTGTTTAAAAGAGGACTTATTTGTATTATATAAATAAGTCCTCCCAGTTCCATTATACTTGCCGTCTGAGTAGAATCAGGCCTGAGAACTTACTTCAATTTGTTATTTCATTTTAACCACCTTAAAAAAGAGAGAAGGTTTTTAATTGACCTTTTTCCCAAATCAATACATAATGTTATGTACATAAAGGCTCTTCCCATAGCTTATTTTTAATTTCTTTAGTACATTTATTGCGTCTAAATTCTAGGGCCGTGTTTTTGTATATTTATAGAGCCCACCCGATGCCAGTGAGTTATAGCCTGCCTTTCAGCGGCTGGAAGTTGTTCGCAAACGAGCGAGCTTGGTCTTACAGCTAATTTGCGGGAAAGCGTGAAAAGTAATGTTCGGTTATGTTATGGACGACTTGAGTTTCCGTAATGTTTATAGTCTGATAATGTTTTATATGAAAAGTTCTTCTTTATCCTGCTATTTTGGCTACGATGAAGGTAAACAAGCAATATTAAGGGTGAAAGTTCGATGTTGAGTCTGTAATTTATTGTAGTTAGAAATACAGGTGATCTAAAATAGAAAGTGTTTAAATTCTCACTCTTCCATGCTACATTTATTGTTATTACTAGCTGGCTCGGCAAACTGCGTACTGCCTCAGAATCAATAAATAAAAAAGCTGAATAATAATTGCAGAATGTTTCAACTTTAGTAAAAAATGTGGTAAAAAAATAAAAAAAACACTTTAAACACAAACAGTTTAATTTGATTTCTGAACGACTTATAAATTTAATTGACTTCTAAACGACGCAACGAACATCAAATGTTTGACAGGTAGGAATAGTTTCTAAAGGAAAGCGAAGTTGATGTTTTTTACTATATTTCAAGCATTTTTTTCATATTTACTCACCTTTTAAACTTTCCATGGACTTCCAAATAATTTAAAAACAAAATTAGCCAAATAAGTCCAGCCGTTCTCGAGTTTTAGCGAGACAAACGAACAGCAATTGATTGTATGTATATAGTTATAGATTTACCGATTGTAATGAAATGAAATGAAATATTTATTCTTGCATAAATGTAGTTGTATACAGATGTCATTCTTAGAAATACATGGTTCAGTACATTTTACCAGTTTCACTGGTGTGCAAATAGGCAGTATCTTAATCGTCATTATTTAATTGGTTTGTTATTTATTTTATCCTATATATTTATTTATTGTATCCACCACTTTTTTCGGGAGTGGCTTGAACGTACTAGTATTTATTTTATTAAATAATATTGACATACGGTTGAAAAAATTAAGTACAGAAAACAATCGGCGGTCTTATCATTATAAGAAATTCTGAGGATGAAATGAAACGCACGATCTATGTAGGTATAAATTTTTTTTTAGTAATTCTTAAATATCTTAATTAAATTCCATTGCATTGCATTCCATTTCGTAGTATAATCGAGGCAAACTTTAACAAAGACTGACAAATTCAAAGTACAAATGATATGTGAATAAGCAACTTATAAATTATCAGTTTTCATTATTTATTGGTTTAAAGATTAGAATATCTAAACTTAAGCGTGTGTTATTTTATTTTTACCGTTATCTCTGAGGTTTCATCATCTTTCAGTATTTGTGAATGGAATGACAAGTATTCATAGATCCGATGAATACATAAATATATTTTTATTATAGTTTCTAGCTTTGTTTTGCTTGTATTTTTGTAATAATGTGATTTAATTTCAGAATCACTTATAAAAACTACATACACAAATTAGTTAATATTAAATAATAAAATCTCAATGATTTTTTCATAACACTACTTTAACGGACTTCTGATTACTTACCTTGTTTGTTTGAGTTTAATTACATAAATCTTTACTAGTCTTACACGCTTTGCTGTTTGATTGTTTATATGTGTGACTTTTGTTATGTTTGTTAGTATGACTTGTAAATATTGTGGTAAATATTAAATTTAAACTATGTTAATATTTTTTTTACTATAACAGTTTTTTTCACTGTTAACGTTAACTGTTAAATCTGAATCAGTTACTGTTGCAACTGTTAAATTAATCAGGATTCTATTATCCAACAGCTGTTTATATTTAGATTTAATCATTTAATTGTGTTTAGTTTTCCCGTCAGAAGTTTCTCAGTAATAGTTGGATTGTATAATTAATTTTGGTGTAATGTAACTTAAGATTTGTTTCTGTTCTTCTTCTAGATTATAAGTATCCAGTTTTGTTTAAGATTTATTGTTATGTATTGTAAGGCCTTAAATTTATGGATATAAGGTTGGATACTTTTTAATAATAAATAAAAATACCTTTTTTGTCTACACCTTTTATCCTGTCACTTGAATACTACGAACTCAAATATATGGGAGATCGTGCGTTAAAAATAGCGGGTCTCAGTGGTCGGAACCAGATACCATCAGTTTCTGGATATTTGATAAATTGACCTTTCATTTCCTTTATACACAAGGTTCTGTTACAATAGAACTGTAAAGATTTACGTTTGGACAGACTTATATAAATTAAATGTTTCAATTCGCGTAACCTTTTTAACCAAATGTTTTATAGTTATTATTGTGAAATGCTTTTTGTTAACTAGTTTAAATATTTTTTGTGGCGACCCAACGATGAGACGTCGCCAGCCTTCTGGGTTTACGTTACCCATAGGAGAACTAGGCTCAGTATTCTTCTTATAGTCTTGAGGGACTATGAGTGGATTACAATATAAATAAGTTTAGTTTTATTTTATTGTATTAGATTATTTATAATATTAGTTAAGATTTTCTATTTATAGAATAGAGTATAACATGGAAAAATTAAAATTAATTGTTTTTTAAATAGTTTAACTGGTTTTTAAATTTTTTATATGAATAAACTAATAATATCTAATAATAGTCATGCGGTATTAGAAAAGATAAAGAATAATTAAAATAACAATAACACTCTATATATTTTTTCTTTATAAGACTAGTGCATAGAGTATATGTATAAAATACCTGTATAACGGTTACCAGTACTTTACACCGTGATTAATAACAACATGTTACTTAAATGGGCTTACTTAAGAGTGATAAAGAAGTAAAGTTACAAAAATGTAGATGTAACCCTTGAAAAGCAAAAGGAAACGAAAATAGAAATATAATAAACATTGAAACCTTGACAATCTGAATAGGTGCAGGCTTCCAGAAACAAATATATTTGGAACAAGTGTGTTCGCACATCAGCGTGAGCAGTGACCTAAATTAGGCGACGAATTTTTCAAATGCTGTAGGCCGCGTCCGACGAATTCTTTTATGAATATTCATATAGGGTGCCTTTCCACCAAAGATGTTGCGAAAATGTAAAACCTAAGCTACGAAACGACTGATACTAAGCTATGTAGCGGATAGCGGAGCGACTAAGATGTGCTATGAGAATGCGCCGCCGCAATGCTAGCTTTGCGAGGAAAACACATCCTAAGCGCGCATCCATAGCACGCATCTATAGCACGTATCAATAGTACGTAATCTACAATATAACCGCAGCTGAGTTGAATCACTTTCCACCAGCTATGCTTTGTGGACCAATCAATATGAGTGGTGGATATCAAGCGCAAACATAGGTATAGAAAGGCACCCTAATAGTGGTCTCTCACACCCATCTGTGCACCGCGTCCGGCGTTTGAGAAAGACCACTACGAAACATGTTCATAATAAGCATTCGTCGAGCGCTAGACTATATAGACTGCCGCTTCAAGCATCGCAGTGTAAAACATCGCGCATTTGACGTCAAATGACATATGTCCACTCATAGAAAGTTCACGGAAAACTGACGCCCGTTTATAAATGTTCAAAATGCCTATGGGTGTAATGTCCATACTACATCTGGAATAATCATAGTGATCATCTCACGCAGCTGTAAAGATGGTGTTAATTTTTAATGACGTTAACATCGACATATAACATATGTATCTATATAGGTATATACTAATGTAACTAATCATTAACGGCGTTACTTTTAACGCTAGACACAAGACGCGTTTGGCTGCAGTCACTAATATTATACGACGCTTATTACAATAGTGAACAAAGGCTTTTGCAACACAATGACAGCTACATAGACATACATAGCTATATGATATAATGTGTTTTGTCTTTGTGTTCCCCTATTCATAAAACAGCACATATTAAAATTAATTGTTAAATTATATTGTTTTGCTCAAATAACCAATAAATTAAAGTTTTTTAGTAAATATAAAAATCAAACAATGCAACACAATTTTATTGTCGATTGACTCTATTCGCTGCTTTTAGCATCCGTGGCATTCCTTAGCTATTTTATAATTAAATAATTAAGTCAAATATGTAAATAAACAAAAACAAATTAAAATTGTTGTCCTAACCCGCAATCCACCCACATACCTGTAAAAAAGTTAACCCTATACTGCTGGTTCAAATTAATTGAAATACTTTTCCTTGACAAAATGAACAAGTCTACTTTAGTGACAAATACAAGAACAATTTCTTTTTACAACCTTTTATTTAACTTGCAATGGATGTATGTATGTAAGTTCGGGTGGAATCTTGCAAGTTAAAATTGACCAACTTCCCCGGTTCCCGATTGAGCTGAAATTTTGCAAGAATGTGTATATCGCGTGACAATGCAATAATATGGTACAATGGATGATCTGATGATGGAGTCGCAAGGTGGCTATAGGAATTCCTGTACTAAACAAGATAGACCCGTCGTGTTTGGGCTCGTTTTACTTGTCTTTGCTAGCAATCTGCTGCTACATGATATGCAGGATCTCAAAAGCTTGTATTTAAAAACCTTTTCCAAAAAGCTTTCTGTACACCAACATATAAGCCGCACGCAGAAGGTTTGTCGATTCCTACTTGCTATTATTGTATATACTTATCTGAAGTGCTGTGCAGTCCACTTACGAGGACTGTATGGCATGCGTGCGGGTGGACGGCAGCCTGTCGCCCTGGTTTGACGTCAATATTGGCGTCCGGCAGGACTGCGGTCTTTGCTGTTCATCCTATAACTGGACGATTGTCTCCAGAGATTAAGATTGTTGGATGTTGGGGTACGGATAGGTGATCTAGTTGTTAGCACCTTGCTTTATGCGGATGATGCCGTGCTTTTAGCCGAATCGCCATCAGAACTGCAAATACTAGTCACAATGATGAAAGATGACTGTCAGGCGAGAGGCTTACGATTGAATGCGAAGAAAACAAAGGTTGTGGTGTTTGAAAGAGGAGAAACCAGAACAAATGCAAGGATAATGGTCGATGATGTTATGCTGGAACAAATAAATGAGTTTGTATATCTCGGATGTGCTTTTAGTAGGGATGGAAGGTACACCGCTGATATAGAAAGAAGAGTGAATTTGAGGAATGGTGTGAATGGAGCTTTAGGTTAACTTCTAGGCGCTAAGAACCTCAGCCAGAAGGCCCAGCTTGCCATACACAACGCGGTTCTGGTACCTGCGCTCACGTATGGAAGCGAGAGTTGGGTATGGAACAGAGAACATGAAAGTAGACTAAATGCGGTCGAGATGCGAGCAATGCGCAAAATCTGCTTAGTGACGCTCGCGTACCGCATTCGTAATACCAAAATAAGAAAGAGAGTTGGTCTGAAAGAGAGTGTCGGGGTGACGGTAAGGAAAGGAATGCTCCGATGTTTCGGGCATGTGCAAAGAATGTATAATGAAATAATGACTAAACAGATATACATGCAAAAGTGGATGGATGCAGAAGTCACGGAAGGCCACGACACACCTTCCATGATCAAATTGATCATGTATTAGCGGAAGGTGATGTCAGAAGCCTTAAGAACAGACGAGTGTGCATGACAAGAGCTATGAATGTCAAAGAAGCAAGTGAGGTGTGTAAGAATAAGCCTGAATGGCGTTCTGTTGTTCGTGCCTACCCCGCAAGGGACCTGGCGTGAAGTTATGTGTGTATGTACTTATTGGAAGTATATTAAAGTAATCTCTTTCAGGCAACCTTTGAATGTACAAGGATCTTATTCATAATCATTTGTATGCTTCAATGAAAGCAGAAACTTTTCGCGTAACACTCCACCGTGCATATCAAATTAAAATATTTTAATTAAATACCCTGCACTTGGCGAACTTTGAATACGTGAGCCAGTTCAATCGAGCATTGGTAGCAATATGTGGTTACTTGCAAACCCGCGGTATTAACTTAATTATGGGTTCGTCTCCTTTATTGACGTATGTGTATAATTCTGAAAGTATTTTTATGATATTCAGTTAATTCCATTACACATTTATAGTAAGTACGTACTAAATTATGTTAGGTGCGCACTAATAAATTATGTATATAATATATGTGCGTACTAGTAGATTATGAATGTGTTTACTAGGAAATTATGTACTACAGGCCTACCAGTAAATTATATACCTACCTGCGTACTAGTAAATTATGTTCGTGCGTACTTATAAATTATTAACTTACGTAATAGTAACTTACATACGTACGTAAGTAATTGACTGGTCCTAGTCGTCGAGGAATGTGATATGTTTTTCTTTTTAGAAAAAAAATATGCCAACTGCGTACCAGAACACGCATACTGATGGAGTGTTACAAATAGGTGACACTCTGTAAACCATATCAAAAATGTAACTATATATGAAGATTTACATATTGTTACAACCTAGGTGCCGACAAAGACGAATCCCACGTACAGTCTGTAAAAGCACATTTTATTATCTGTCGACATTTGAATTAATTGTAACTCTTTTATGATCGTCTTCTTTTGTCCACTTATTTATTGGCATACAGTTGTAGAAGAGAACAGCCTACTGTCCTATTGTACTCACTCATTAGCATCAGCAAGCATAGCAAGAATACAATTTCCTGCGGCCGGGCGGCCTGTCGTAGGAAGCGACAAAACAACCCACAGCCAGGTGGTAGGGCATTTGCCCTACTGGATGGCTACCACCCCTGGTCTAAAGTATGTCGCCATAACAACCTTGAGTTGTGTTCCGGCATTAGTGACCAGGTTCCAGTCTCCCTTAAGAGGGCAGCAGCGCATTTGTAACACCTTTGGTGTTGCAAATGTCCATAGGCGATGGTAACCGCTCTCCGTCAAGTGGGCCGTCTGCCTGTCTGCTGACCTCCTGCAATAAAAAAAAGCATCATTAGCCAGGTGTTACAAGCTAATTCTAGGAAACTGTGTAGAAGTGCCGGGCAGGCGCATTTCCATTTGTGTAGTATAAAACGACGGCCTGATAGAGAGAAGAGTCAAGCTACAGCTACGATACGGGCGTGACGTGTGTACATTCGGGAATCTAATAGTGACGGACTAGGCGCGTTTATTGAATTACGACCTTCTGCATTACGTTTGGATTTGTTGAGTCCGGTTATATTTTACCTATGTTATACATGTTTGTAAAGTTCTTATAAACTCTATAATAATTATGGAGGCATTTTAATTCGAGTCCTGCGAAACTTGTTATAATACAAAAGACAACCAGACAGACAGGTGGACGCACGTTACGCAAACTTGAGGGTTCCATTGTTCCTAAAATCCCTGAGCACCCTCCAAAGCTAATAAAGAAAGACCTCCATTAACGTACTTGTGTAGTAATAATTGGAAATCAAAGTTACG
The DNA here is from genome assembly GCA_012273795.1 of Dendrolimus punctatus. Classification (NCBI taxonomy): domain Eukaryota; kingdom Metazoa; phylum Arthropoda; class Insecta; order Lepidoptera; family Lasiocampidae; genus Dendrolimus; species Dendrolimus punctatus. Next base: position 5,086,549 of record CM022543.1, read on the forward strand.
ATAGTCTTATATATTGGAGTTGGCCAGTGCACTTGATCACGCACGCAATTAAAAGGAGAGATCGAAATGGGTTAACCTCAATTTCCGAAAGTCGTTCGTTAACTTATCCGATGGGATGGCCAATACGTGTGGAGAGTAAACAGTGTGTGCAGTGTGTTTAAAGTTTATGGATAGCTTATCAAATATATTGTTACGAGTTGCAGGAGTTGAATTAAAATGCCGTTGGAATTATTATAGAATTTATTAGAACTATACAAACAAGTATAACACAGGTATAAATATAACTGGACGCAACCAGTACAAACGTGATGCACGATTCAATAACACGCGCAAAGTACGTCACTATATAGCTTATCGAATGTACTCACGTCTTGCTCGTATTGTAATTGTCGATTTACTGCGTCATCCCACCGTTCGGACATTGTTTTATACTAAACTATACAATACAACACTCGACCGCGTGGACTGAATTTTCCAAGAGCCTAGCTAACCATCATGAAGGATTACAATACACAATAGGCGGGTTTTCTAATTACAAATTCTAAACACAAACTAAACAAAAGAAGTAAAAGGTCATAAAATACAGGTGTGTATTCACTTGTCGGCGTGTAACAATATTAAATTGTAGGTCTTTGACTGACGCAGGACGAAGGAGGTCCTGTATCAACTAAAAGAGCAAAAAATTATCTAAACAGTTAATTAATTTTCAACACAAACACCCTATTTGTGATTTAGAATAGTACATAACACCTATAAATAAACCTTTACTCCTCATAATGTCAAGTCCTTGTAAATATACATGCTAGAAAATTAATTCGTTATAATCCTCAAACTAATTTCAGCAACAGCTATTCGCTCGAAATAATATTTCAGTAAATTATTATTATCTTACTCGGTTCATATCTAAATCCATAAATCTAAAGGACCTTCTGCTGACCTTAACAACTGCGAACAATTATAGGACACAATAAAACATCCCAAATGGCGCAAAACTAAATTAATCTATGCCCTTGACAGAACCACAGTATAATTACTATCCTTACTTCCAATCTTGATGAATTTCCTGTGTGTGCAATATGTGACATATTAATTTCATAACATCACTGTACGTATTCACACAGTTACAACCACACACACACGCACGCAAGCATTTACTTATTTAAGAGCTATAATAATTTTGTTTAACCATATAGGTGTGGGGTACCTTTGATTGACTCAAAATATAGGTCGTGTTCCTTGTTTGAGAGTCGAAGTTATACTAACTTGTTTTGAATTCTATGGCCGTATTCAACTAACACATTTTTACTATTTTACTAAAGGCTAATAAAGATTTACTACTATTATCATAAGTGACATACAATAGTAATTTTGAATAATTTCGCCATCATAACACTGATTTTATTTCTAATACTCGGAAAATGCGCTTGGAGCTATCTATAACGGGGATGCGAGCTGTAGGTACTTTTCGTCACTGGGAAACGATTTTCCCTACCGTCAAAAAATTAAAAAACCCAAGTCTGAACTTTTTATATAGCTACTGTTAAGTCGCGGCATAAAATCGTAATGAAAAATATCCAATTGTGACTTGATTTTATATACATAATTTACTTTTTATCACAAATTTTAAACACAAAGTAAACAAAAGAAGTGCAATGCCGGAAAAGGTAATAAAATGCAGGTGTGAATTTGTCTTAATAGTCATTATATTCATCTTGCGGCGACCCTAACATTGAGAGTACTGTGTGGAAACTAGGTTTTTCCGCTCACTTGATATTCACCCCTGGTCTAGAGCATACCATAACAACCTTGAGTTGTGTTTCGGCATTAATAACCAGGTTCCAGTCCCATCTACGAGTCCAGCAGCACATTGGTAGCACCTTTAGTGTTGCAAATGTTTATAGGCGAAGATAACCACTTTCCATCACAGTAGGGCTGTCAGACTGTCTGCTGTACTCCAGCAATAAAAAACTCCTTGTGCCACTCGGGGACTGCCGCGGTAAAGCTATTGCATAGCATTTTTTTATCACCTTATGCAATTATAATTATTTATTTATGCACTATTTTTAAAGCTATCACTCATTTTATTTCACTATTTTTTCATCACTTTCTTCATTACTAAATGCACTTTGTTTATTCATATTTAAAACACTATGCACAAATTTTAGGCTTACAGCTATTCAACAGCAACTGCTATTCACTGTTGAACATAGCTATACCTATGTATACCTACATGTATACTATTGGGGCGCACATGCGGTGAGTTGGTATTATAAAGATATGATAGATACACATATACTTTCCCACAAACAACTGCTCACGTATTCGTCCGAATTCGGAGCAGCTCGTCTCGATCCGTGCGAGCTGCGTACAGTAGTAAACGCTCGGCCGAGCTACACGGTAGGCGGAGTGGGTGGTGGGTGGTGTTAGGTTTTATTTTCGTTACGGAATTTCTTGATTCGTTCGCCGCGCTCAAAACCCGCGATAAAAGCTATGCAATAGCTTAAAAATAAATCGTGGACTTACTACGTTATTATTTATACTGTGATAAAACCAGAAAGAATTAGGCTCTTGCTAATAATGCGTATTATGGGACTGTCTTAATATATATTTATTAAGGTCGCACAGGTTGTACAATCTATCTACTTTGAATAATAAACTGTTAGAAAATACCACAGGATATGTAGTCTCTGTTAACATAATATTTATTACTTGACTTATACAAAGAATAATTGTTTCTGAGGTATTGGGCCTGTTTAGAATTGGGATGTTGCTTTAGTTATTAAAATGGGTGTCCATTCATTTCATATAGTTGAGTAATCTACTTATGTATTTTGGGTACGGAACAAATATATCGCAACCCGTTTAAATGATGGCGTAGAATTTTACTATCAGCACTGAATACCTATAATTTTTAATGATATTGGAATCATCCAAGCGTCGACTTATCGCCTGTAGTTTCTACATATTTTGACAGAACTAAATTTTTATACAAAAATGTAAGTAACATTGCAACATCTTGTGTAAGTTAGTTGTTATTATAATTAACTAGGATATACTCGCGAATTTGTCCACGCTTGACTTTAAATTCCAGCAGCATTCCCGGACACAAAAGTACCGTAGCCTTTAAAAAACAATGTAAGCTATCGTTTTAGTGAAAGCTGTGGCGGAAGAGGCTAATTTTATGCATTCGAATAACTGCAAACCGCTCCCGGGAAAGATTCCGCGGGATTCCCGGGATCAAAAATTTCACAGGTTTTATTACATAAAATTTCTATCGATCAGTCAAAAACGGCATTGGAATTCTTTTTTGGCTCCTTTATATCTTTCCGAGAAAATTCCCGCGGGATTCTCAGGATAAAAAGTATTGAAATCGTCCGAGTTCGAACAAGCAGATAAACCGACTAACAGACAAGAAATAAAAATAAAATTGCATCGTGCCCTCCGTCGTTTATATAGTCCATTGTAGATTTTTTTTAGCTTAAATGTACAGACACGGCATGCTTAGAATTTTATAATATTGTTACATACCGACAAAAGTGAATGCACATCTGCAGTAAGGTATAATAATGTAATGCGATCCGCGAAAACGCTGCCGACAAACTGCGCTGCCGTTTTGCCAAAGTTACTCCATGTATAGTCTTGTAACTTTATTTTTATTGAAAATAATTTTTAAAAGTTTATTACCCTTCCCGCATTTACTTTGTGTTTAAAATTTATAATAGAAAAACATCCTATTGTTATTGTACTCCTTTATGGCCGCAGGTGTGCGAATTACGTTTTCTTGGAAAATTCAGTCCACGCGGTCGAGTGTTGTATTGTATAGTTTAGTATAAAACAATGCTCGAACGTAGGGGTGAGGCAGTCAAGGGACGATTACGATACGAGCAAGACGTATGTACATTCGATGAGCTATATAGTGACGGACTTTGTGCGTGTTATTGAATCGCTAATAGTGTTCAGTTATATTTTTACCAGTGTTATACGTGTTTGTATAGATCTAATAAATTCTATACTAATTCCACCGGCATTTTAATTCGAGTTCTGTAAATCGTGACAATATTATAGATTATTTGTATTGATGGCTGATAAATAAAATACCTCCATTTAAAAACCCAGACTGATAAGTCTAATGATGCACGAGCCATTTGAAACATTTTTGCCTTCGAAAGAAGCCTAATCGATTTCACATAATTCATCTCGTCTGTTCTCAGCTGTCAATAATATATTATTCCAAAGGATCAGGATTGTGGGGAATAGTCTATTCAGACGGGAATGCCTCAGGGATTTTGGGTATTTTCAAATATTCAGTTGGCGTAGCAAGTTTTATATTAACATACGTAAGTTAATAAAAATAGTTATATACGTAATATGTATGTATGTAAAGTAGTTATATTTTCCATGTTCATGATTATCATCATCATCCGAGGGTTAAATCCTGAGCGTTCGGTCCGATGCCCAGGGTCTACTTTCCTACTTTTTCTTCTTCACTTCGCGCGATCTTCGGTATGCCTAATTATGAAACCATTAGTACGCATGTCATCCTTCACAACGACACGCCATTTTTTGGACCTTCCCTTTCCTGACCTGACGGAAGCGGCATAGACATCTGTTCCCCACATAATTAGGCGGTCTCTATGAAAGCGTAGCTGTACCAGCATAAGTAACTCTCTTGCAGTTTGTGTTCTATCATAGAAAATCTGTGGAGTCATTCGGAAAGAATGCATCCGCGGCAGTGTTCATATCCGTGACATATAACTTCTGTCACGGATATGAACACTGCCGTTCTTTCCGAATGACTCCACACATCCATCGCAACTTCTTAATCGTGTCGCTCAAGTACAGGCCACGCTTCACTGTCATTTTACAAGACAAGTTTAATGATGGATACATACTATGCAAATGAAATAATGGACGTTAAAAAAACGAAATGTTGTTTATCTGACCGAAATTAAATATTTATAGGCAGACACATTCGTGCAGAGGGAGGTAATGAATCGTAAACAGCGTTGGACGCGTAATAATATTTTTCCACAAAATTAACACGCACCGAGGAAATTGGCGAAATAAAAAAATCTTATGGTTTGTAAGTTCATTTCTTCACTCGTAAAACGACGTGAATAAAACATTTTAGCGTTAAATGTACACACCTGATATATTAGAAATCATCATTTAGAATTTATTTAATTTTTAGGGATTCATTATAATGTTAACAAATACGGAAGCCTTTACAATCGCCATCTCTGACCATCTATCTGCTCTACCGGTCTTATTATATCAAAAACGATCGGGTATGATCTTTAGACGAGGTAACGCCTAATTTTTAAATTTCACTATTTCTGCTATAAAAGAACTAATTTTTATCATATAAGATAACTATGTAAAAGTCTTTTATAGTGCAAGATGAATAAACTTAATTTAAATTATATGTAATGTTACGAGTAGCGAGACTCGAATTAAATGACGTTAGAATTACTATAGAGTTTATTAGAACTATACAAACACGTATAACACAGGTACAAATATAACCGAACAAAAAAAGTCTAAACGTAATGCAGACGGTCGTAATTCAATAAAACGCGCAAAGTCCGTCACTTATTACATTCCCGATTTGAGTACACACGTCTTGCTTCGCTCGTGGTTATTGCTCGACTGACTCCCCCCTCCATCAGGTCATTTAAACTGCGCAACTGCAATGTCCCCGTATCTAAGTCGACTTATCCGACACACCTGGCTAATGACTGCCATAATAGATTACAATACAACAATGTGCTGTTTTCTAATCACAAATTATTAACACAAAGTAAAGAACAGAAGACGACCATAAAAGAATTTAAATGCTATTAATTCAAATGCCGACGGGTAATAGCTTTGTTTCAGATATGCAGGTGGATTTTGTTTTTGTCGGGACCAGAGTTGTAACAATAAATACAATTTCCAAATAAAAAAAATTATACAAATAGTATACGGGCCCCAAATCGCCGTCGGTTCGGGAACGTGCTCAAAAATATGCTGTACCAATAATTGTATAGAGACATGACTGTAAGATACAGCTACTTCTTAAGTATCATCCATAAGTAAAAGCTCCTTATTCGCGCTTCATTCATTCGCGTTTTCACTTTTAGCGGATTAAAAAAATGCAACCCAATTCCTATATTCGCAGCTGAAAATTTCTTTATTTGCGGATCTAATAAGTACATACATAATAATAAAAGGATTCCAATAGGTATCCAACCCAATATCTTTTGTAAATGCCGTTAAATGGACTTATAAAAAAAGTAAAATAGATCTTATTACAACTTTGCCACTTATGTTGTTAAATGATATCGCCGAGGACTTTGACACAAATCGCCTTCGCCGCGATCGGTGTTTTTGAGAATGTAAACAAACAGAAAAAGCTGCTTTAAAAACTGCCGAGCTAGAGAAAATTACAAAATTCTTCAAACTATTGCATAAGCCATTAATAATTTATAATAATTATTAATGGCTTAGGCAATAGAATAATTGATAAAAATGTTCAAAAACTTCAATTAAATTGATTTTTTATATATTTGTTCTTTGTTTTTGTCACCTAGGAACGTATCCCCCTATAATCCCATATAAATTACCATTCCGTATTCACACCTTCTGTATTCGCGGCATATTTATGGAACATATACACCGCGAATAAAGAGCTTCTACTGTATACCCAAAGAATTTTTGAGAAAAAACATAATGATCTACATAAACACAGACAAACGAACATGGCGATGAGAATGTTCGTTGTTTTTCCAAAACGGCTAAAACGAACACGCAACTATTTCGGCTTAAAATTTCGTATTATATTTCATAGTCTAAAAGCTTGCTTAACAAGTGCTTAATTGATGTCGTGAATTACCGCTTCGAATAACATAATATCGTAATTATCACGAACAATACAAATGCGCTTATGGCCTAATGAATTAAATGGTTTAAGTGCTTCGGTTAACCAATGTTGTCAATGGCAGACACATTATCCGTAAAACAATTGTCCTAATGCCTTGGTGTATTAGGGTGGTCACACCCACAACTATTTAATGCGGTGTTATTAATATCGATTAGTGGTAAATAGATTAACAACACTTCATTAATTGATCAAGCTTTATCTACGATTTTATCGACATTTGTAATCATCTGTCGCCTATCAATTTTTATTGATAACTAATGAAAAAAAAGAGTGTGTGTGTGCAATTCACACACGGCAGATGTGTCAGAAAAGTATCCTACGAGAGAATGAGATAAATATAGAGTATCAGGAGTATTAGGATAATTATGCGATTTATTATTTATTGTAATACTAGAGTTTAGGCTGGGCCGCGGGTTAACCTCTAGTGCGTGTCTCTTGTTTATAGAGCAAGTGCTAAAGGTTATATTATATTACATTTTTTATGTATTTGCCCACGGAAGATTCACTTCATTTTATATCGCTAATTATACCATCCCCCGTCTATCTGTCAACAAAATAAATTACAAAACTTGACCAAAAAGGCCAAAATGGTCTAAATGACCAAAAGGCCACAGTGACCGACATGGCCAAAATGACGGAGTAGGCAAAACGACCAAAATGGCCAAAATAATCAAAATGACCAATGAAGCCAAATTGACCGACATTGCCAAAATGACCGAAAAGGCAACAGTGACCAAATAGGCCAAAATGACCAAAAAGTCCAATATGACCAAATAGGCCAAAATGACCAAATAGGCAAAAATGACCAAAAAGGTCAAAATGATCAAAAAGGCCAAAATGACCAAATAGGCCAAAATGACCAAAAAGGCCAAAATGACCAAATAGGCCAAAATGACCAAATGGCCAAAATGACCAAATAGGCCAAAATGACCAAATAGGCCAAAATGACCAAATAGGCCAAAATGGCCAAAAAGGCCAAAATGACCAAATAGGCCAAAATGGCCAAAATGACCAAATAGGCCAAAATGACCAAATAGGCCAAAGTTACCAAAAAGGCCAAAATTACCATAAAGGCCAAAATGACCAAATAGGCCAAAATGATCAAATAGGCCAAAATGACCAAATAGGCCAAAATGACCAAATAGGCCAAAATGGCCAAAAAGGCCATAATGACCAAATAGGCCAAAATGGCCAAAATGACCAAATAGGCCAAAATGACCAAATAGGCCAAAGTTACCAAAAAGGCCAAAAAGGCCAAAATGACCAAATAGGCCAAAACGACCAAATAGGCCAAAATGACCAAATAGGCAAAAATGACCAAATAGGCCAAAATGACCAAAAAGGCCAAAATGACCAAATAGGCCAAAATGACCAAATAGGCCAAAACGACCTAATAGGCCAAAATGACCAAAAAGTTCAAAATGATCAAAAAGGCCAAAATGATCAAATAGGCCAAAATTACCAAAAAGGTCAAAATTATCAATAAGGCCAAAATGACCAAAAAGTTCAAAATGACCAAAAAGGCAAAAATGACCAAAAAGGCCAAAATGACCAAAAAGGCCAATCTGACCAAATAGGCCAAAATTACCAAAAAGGCCAAAATGAAAATTATCCCTTGTCCATCCTCAGTATTTAATTTACATACGTGCCGAATTTCAGCCAAATCGGTCCAGTAGTTTTTCCGTAAAAGCATAACAAACAAACAGACAAATATCATTTTATCCCGGAAACTATCCCATTTTTCGGGATAAAAAGTATCCTATGTTCATCCTCGGTATCGAAAATATATATATACTGAGTTTCAGCCAAATCGGTCCAGTAGTTTTTACGTGAAAACGGAACAGACAGACAGACAGACAGAGTTACTTTCGCATTTATAATATTATAATAGGGATTCCTACGAGCTACAGGATTCGAATTATGCCGTTAGAATTACTAGAATTTAACTATACAAACACGTATAAAACAGGTACAAATATAACTAGATACAACCAGTACAAACGATTCAATATCACGCGCAAAGTCCGTCACTATATCGCTTCTCGAATGAACTCGTCTTGCTTTGATCGTGGTTCTCGCTAGACTGCCCCACCCCATTCATTGTTTTATAGTAAACTGTACTATACAACAATCGACTGCGTGGAGTGAGTTTATTTCCAAGAAAACGTAATCTGCACACCTGCTGAATTATTCCTGCGAACGGCCATAAACGAAAACAATAACAATAGGCTAGTGTCTAATTGCAAATAAACACAAAGTTAACAAAAAAAGTCCAAATGCGGGAAAGGTAATAAACCAGGTGTGCATCTCTTTGTCGGTATGTAACAATATTTTTACCAAGCTCAAAAATCATTTTATATTTTAATGCAAGATTTCATGTTTACATGTTTAAGATGTATTATAACACATATTATTCAGATTCTATGTTTTCACTTTGAACAAATACTTACGCTACGCTAGATGGCTCGAGGGGTATTTGTCATTAGGTACTTTGAAGTAAAAAATATTGTAACATATCCACTCCCTGACATACATACTTCCTTTTTTATGCAAAAGAAGAGGCAAAAGCTAGTATGCTTATATTTTTCCATAGTTACTATCCTGTTTTCCTTTCACACACAATATAGCTCGGTTATAAGAAAAGGCGTCCAATATCTATAGAAAACTTTGTATAACGGTATCTTTCGTTAACGACCACTATTTAAAGGTTATTACTTTTCTAATAAAGCGTTGATGCAGAAGATTTTATCTTTGTATCAAGGAGCATTATATTGTATAGATATTTATACTTTGATAACACTATACTTATTTGAGGTGCCTATTTAGAAATAATACTTACTTATCCGTAAATTGACGATTGAGATGATGATCAGAAAAAAATTCAAATGTATTTAAGAGCGTAAGTAATTTGAAGCGGTGGTAAATTAGATTAGGCTCCCATAGAGTAAATAATATCCATAAACAAAATTAAAACTAAATAATTAAAATGAGCAAGTTGGCGGTAGGCTAAATAAAACTAACAATACTCGTTGGATAAATGTCATCTTTGTCGCCTGTGACCACGGCCACTGAAAAGCGGCCGAAACGTCGGATAAACCAAAATAAAATAAATGACCGCGCTTAAAACCGTCAAAACGTAGTTTTATTGTGCTTATAGTATTATATAAAAAGTTCGTTTGTAGGCAAGCGGGCATTCTGTTTAATAGTAACTATGGTAAGTGATTAAGCTTCGTCCAAACGGGCTAACGGCCTACAATTTTTTGAACAAGCGTGTGAACTGCTTGTCGATGGCCACCGGTGGCTGTGGTCGGTGATCCGTAGCGCACAGCCTTCTTGTAGCTTCTTCTTGACATGACATCTGTAACATTAATGAAGCCGAGGTTGTTAAGACTACCTCTCTAAGCCATTTTTGAAAACCCACTGGAGTCCATTTTATTCATTTACAATAAAATTGATATGCGAACTCTGCAAAATTTTGTAGCTTTCAGAAGTAAATCAAAAAGTTATATAAAACCATCCCATAAATAAGTCTTCATTATGAGTTGGGAAAGTTAAAAGTCATAATTCTTATCGCGGAGGGTCTCATATGGCCGTGGAGAGAAAGTTAGGCCTATCTAAGAGGCATAAGACGAGTAAATCATAAAATATTTATGGCCCATCTGAACAAGATAGACCCAGGAAGCGAGAACTTGATCGCACGGTATTTACAAAGCTGTAAAATTCGGAAAGCACTTGAAAGGATTTTAGGGTAGTCTTAAATCCTTTGACGAGAAACTAAAAGCTTTTGTTGAATGAGTGATGGATGCTGTTTATCTTTATCTAAAAAAAATTAGAATGATCCAATGACTTACATTTTTTTTGAATAACGACATAAACTTTTTTATACTTTCCGTTTTTTATATCTATTTTATCAGTAAATATTTTGGATTTGTGGAAACTTGTTTCATATATGTATTAATTTTGTGTTTTATATGAAAGAATATTAATTATTGTATGTTTACCAAACAAAACAACAAAATAATAAGCTTCCATGATTTTTCTGCTATATCTATTTGTTTTCTACTCTAACCCTGGGCTGGACCGCACCTGCGATAGTGTTAAAGGTAACGATAAAAATAATTTAATCTGAATAAATCTACCATTACATTGGCTAAACATCCCGTCGTATTCTGGTTTTGTGACAAATTAAACGTTAAATTATAATTTTACGTGAAATCATTGTACTCAGAAATAATAAAAGCTATTTGAAATTTAAATGTAACCTTCGTAAATACAGGGATCCATAGCAGTAATTACTTAAGCCTCCGTCCTGTTTGCTTTACGCACGTCGACCTGTGTCAGAATTTTTTATTTGTTATTTGAAACCAAGGTGTTTCTGTCAAAACTGTTTCTGAATATATTTGTTTCCTTTTCGGCAACAATTTAAGATGGCAGTCATTAGGCAGGTGTGTCGAACTGATTCTTAAAATGCGATCTATGCAGGCTGGCAGCCGTATTGTATCGGTGCAGCAATGGCTACATGGAGAGATCGGCAATGCGAGGATTACGATACGAGCAAGACGTACATTCGAATAGCTATATAGTGACGGACTTTGCGCGTGTTATTGAATCGTGCAGTTTGTACTGGTTGCGTCCACTTATATTTTTACCTGTGTTATACGTGTTTGTATAGTTCTAATAAATTCTATAGTAATTCCAACGACATTTTAATTTGAGTCCCGTACTCATAACAATACGTATATACGAAATAATCTAAATAAATACATTGTATATAACAAGCATTTTATTTTAACAATAGATAAATAAGTGATTGTTTAATATATTGGTCATGTATATTTAAAAACAGATAGTACTTTCTAAGTGAGTTCCGAAATGTAGGTAATGTGTTGCCTCTTACTGTCAAAGAGGCCAAACTCTTTGACAGTAAGAGGCAACACATTCCAGAGTTTGAAAGCATACACTGTAAGAGAAAAATTATTTTGTTGTTATAGTTAAGTTTTGATTTCATTCAGAAAATGTAAATGACTATTGGTATTGCGGAAGATCAGCGCTAGTTGTGAAACTAGCATTATGCTGAGCAAGTGCCTTTTTAGGAAATCACAATTAATTGTAATATATATTATCATGTAAGACTTTCTGTATTTTGTCCTAAATAAATGCTTTTTCTTTCTTCTTCTTTCTTCTATTAGCTAGTACTATCTTATTAACATATTAAAAGAAAAGGACGTACTAATGCTGACCAGATTACGTTCTCACTATCAGATAGTCCTTATATTTACATAAGAAGAACTCGGGACTATTAACATAGATGAAATAGGCTCTTAGTATAGAAATTGCGGATAATTTTACTGTTACGATTATTTTAGGCAAGCGTAATGTTCTATTATTATTTAGTGCCAAGTAATAAATATAATAAAAATATAGTTGAGTAAACGGTGCCTATAAATTGGTCAGAATTCGAAATCACGGTATTTGAATGATAACTGATATTTTAGTCACTCTGCAACGGAGGATTATTCCAATAACTTTGACATTGATATAATAATATATGTATGAAACTTGCCAACCCGGCTTGACAAGCGTGGCAGTTGAGTCGTTCATTCTTTAAAATACGGGGACTTGAGTCAAGCAGTAAAAAGCTTATGAGCTGGTATGACATTATGAAGCGTAGTGACATTTTTTTAATAATAACAATCAGTTAAAATTTTATAAAATATATATATTGTAAACTAGCTTCTGCCTGCGATTTCGTCCGCATGGAAAGTCTTTTTTAACTAACCCACGGGAACTCTTTAATTTTTCGGGATCAAAAGTATTCTATATGTTGACGAGGGTTATAAGCTACCATACAAAATTTAATTTAAATTGGTCCAGTCGTTTTGGAGACTAGCCCGTACAGAGAAACAAAAAAAAAATCTATTTCACTTCTTACATCCCCTGACTTGGTTTTTATCATTTTTTTCATTGTACAGAAATTCGTCCTCTACAGTTTTATTATATGTATAGACTGATATTTACAATGCACAGCTTCGAGCGTTTGAATACGCGGCAAGCTGATAAAAGTTATTTATAACCAACATGTAACAGGATTTGGTCTGGCACACGAGTGCGTCAATAAAATGCAATGTGCAGTGTACGTGGAACGTTGTATATAGTTGTATCTTGTATTACAATATGACGAACACAAAAGTAAGAGTAGGTAATAGTTGTGTCATCATTTATGATGGTTACCCTATCAGTGGTGCGTCCTATCCAACGCGATAGGACGGATCACTGGCGAGAGCCCATGGCTCAATCCCCGTGAGGGGAGTACAAATAAGATGACTTGTCTAGTCTTGTTGTGTAATGGATACTTCATTGTTCTTAATTTTGAATATAGCTGTATACCAGGTTTTAGACGACCAAAATCAATTATTTATTTATTTAATTTGTTTGGGAAACAAACAATAATTAACATTCGTAAATATAAAACAAGAATACAGTTATACGAAAGTTACATAAAAAATAAACCAATGTCACTAGAATAATTACTGATAAAATAGAGATAAAAAAAGTTTTTATTATTCCAAAAATTGTAATTCTAAATTACATTTTTTTTAAATTTTGGTTTTAAATTAATACAAGTTACCTATGAAAGGATCAATACTAGTAAATAGTGCATTGTATTGCTGACAAGTGCGCTATATAAACGTCTATAATAAATTTTTTTTTTTATTTTTATGACATAAAATCAAGTCTTTCAGTCGAAACATGTTATTAATAGGTCTTCGTATAGTAGCGCAGTTGTATTGTAGTCTACAACGCCATCAATGAGTTCTGTGAAACTGAAAGATACATCTGACTATACAGTCACATCTCACAAAAACATAATGTCTATCAAAACTATCAATATCTTGCACTATTGTTCATTTAGAGTAATTATACACATTTTAGAAATCAAATGCACAGCACAACGTCTTTATGAAAAACTCTATAATAAATAACTGTCTCAGGGTTGCCAGCTTACCGGTTTTCTATCGATACAATTTGTAGCGTGCAGCTAAGCTCTTCGGTCTGAATACAAGACGACAACCGGACGCACTGGTATGCATGGATAGTCGATTTATAAGAACAAAGCGCTTTGCGTCTACCATCACTATGCGCACCGCAAAGGTGTGGAACTCAACGCCGAAGGCTACTCGTATTTTGCCCGATACTTCTGGGCGTCTTCAAGTCCCGTGTGAATAGGTACCTTCTAGGTAAGCGTGCTCCATTCTAGACCATATCTTCGCTCCACATTGGGCGACGTCATCGTGAAATGTAAATCTATACTAATAAACAATAAGTGTGTGTGTGTGTGTGCAGATTACACGCAGTAGAAGTGAAATAAAGTGTGACAAGGGGTGGGAGGGATTCTAAATTTAGTGACGTCACATTTCATATATTATATTGTTATAATTATATGTATAAACATTTCCAAAGGATAGTGAGGATAGTGTTAAATGATTAAATATAATGTATTCCATCTCATTGTCTCGCAAGCTAACCACTAGGACTAACCTATAGATTTATGTGTTTATTTTTTTTTGTATAGTTTTTTCTTTTCTAAAGAAGTTATCAATACAAGTAGAAGAAGTGATAATAAATAATGGACAGGATTTTTCGCAAAGAAAATTAAAGTTCACGCTGGATACGCTCCGGTGGTTAACTTGATTGAAGTCACAGAAAAAACTAGTCAAATATTTATATTTTAATTTAATTCAATTTATAATATTTATTTTTAATTTACTAGTTAAATGTTTATGAACATTCTCACGTTTATTTCTCTCAAATGTATCTCACCTTAGATTTAGATAAATAGAAGGTAATATTTCTTAGCTACGTTTCACATGTGTTGCTATTTACGCTTGATGTATTCCCATTACTCAATGCCTCCTAACAAATCTTCTTTCAACCGTTACAAAAGTAGAGTTCTATTTACGCTATAGTCGGGCCAATCTTTTTTAATTTTTTTTATGAGATGAGTGCAACAGATAGTTAAGGAGGGAAAGCGGTTACTATAGCCTATGAACATTTGTAACACCAATGGTGCTTGCTCCCAATGCGCTGCCGCTTTCTAAAGGGAGACTGGAACTTGGCCCCTAATGCTGAAACAACTCAAAGTTGTTATGGCGCATACTCCAGACCAGGGGTGGTAGCCACCTAGACAGGAAACTACCCTACTACCTGGCTATGGATTGTTATATCGCCTCTTACGACATAGCGCCCGTCGGCAGGAAATTGTATTCTTTCTCCTTTCCTGCACGGTTGAAACACACGGAAATGACAATTAGGTAGATGTTTTCGCGACCGATGCACATAATTAAGTAACTGAGCTCCTTTTGCGTACACAGGAACACACCTCAACGTGATTGACAATATTTGGAACGAAGTTCCTTATCGCGCGTTGTGAAAGGGGGCTAGACGGAAAAAAGTAAAACCAAAAGTTGTAACCACACTTTTTGCTATAGATGTAAGCCGTGCGGCGTTATAAATGCGTATGTATTTAGCAAGCCGTGAGTGTTTCTAACCTATAAGCTGTTGTGTTTACGAAGTCGAAAGTATAATATATACATAATATATATATATATATATATATATTATATATATATATATATATATATAAAACAAAAATATATATATATATGTGTGTGTGTGTGTGTGGTGTGTGTGTGTAACTTGTGTGTAACTTCGTTCCATCCAAGTTTTATTTCGATGTTTTTACCCATTTAAATTTATATAAAATTATTAGATAGACATGTTGCTTTAGACTTGCTTAAAACTAGGTAGGATAAATAAAACTTTAACAATATTCGTTGTCACTTGACATCTTTGTCTTCCGTGATCACAAATCCGTGATCCGTGAAACTTTGGAATAATAAAAAATAAATAAGACTTAAGAAAACATTGTCTAATACTTATTGTATAAGGGTTACCTTTTTGCCAATATGTATGTAGAACTCTAAAATCCTGTCCTGTATTATTTGATATTAAGGCGATTGTAGGCATTGTTTGTTATGCTGATATTGAATTTCATGTAACTGGAATTTCAATTCAATAATGTAATTTGATCGAGTAGATAGGATAATTAGACAGACATTGGAATGTAGTACAAATTCTATTGGTGGATTAATTTATACTAGGAGGGATATAGTTTAATCAGTTAAAATATTTAAATACTGTGGCTTCTGATAGAGTACTGAGTTACTCAATTTGGGTTAGGAACAGTCCGTCCATCCATGTCTCTATTTGCCTTTGAGAAGTTTTTTTAGTTTCGTAAACAGATGACGTTTATCACCTTTACAGAGTCCTTCTTAATTTAAGGACTGCCACGCATTTGCCTTATTTTTTGTGATCAATAAATGATATATTATATCACTTAGTAAATAAATATTTAGTTTTATAACTGGTCATAGATTCCGTATTTTCAATACATAGTCCTTTACAAAAGAAATATTGAGAGGTCTATAAATAAGGTGCGGTCCAGAAAATATTTCTATATTGAATTGCCACCTCCTATTTACATAATACGTATAACGACATCGTATCAGAAACCGTCCCTTTCCCAACACTATGCATAGAAAAGAGTGAGTGACACTTTTCTTGTACGTGTAATATTTTGCCAGTGTACCGTGAAACATGTAATACCCTTGTGATAAAAATACTTTCGGCGGGTACAATAAAGATCCACGCCCTATCACTTAATCCCGGAAGGGTTGTGCTGAAGTTGTTTTAGGCCGCGGACCAGAATGCCAAATGACCTGTTCCAAATTTAAATTATTGTGCCGAAGCTTCGGGAAATGTTACGTTGTACCATGATTGGTTTTGTTTTATTGAAGGGACAATATTTGTACAAGTTTGTAATATGAGGCACTACGTTCAAGTAAATGTTTGCCTTCGCTACTGCGATGCTTAGTTAGGATTTATTTAACTAAGGTGTGTGTTTATAGAACGTGATTAATGAAAAGTGTCATCAGTATCTATATCTCTGTATATTAATACGCGAAGCAAAAAGTTCGCATTTCTCTTTACGATAATAGTGCATACGGAGGAGTTTGAAATTTCGAACACTTATAGTTTATATAGAGAAGCGACGAATGCTATTTTTTTAAATAAATTGTGCATAAAAAAACATTACACTCACTACCATTTATTTGACACACACGCATATATGTTCTTTTGTTTATTAGAAGTATATATAGTCTTTGACAGACAAATTATTATGGTCGAATTTCTACCACTGGCGCCCACTAGTTTGTACAAATGTATAAATTGTTATATATTCAAATTCCTTGCCCCGTTGTAATGACGTTAGTACGTTGTACGAGATAGAGTTTACACTGTATATTTAAAAAGTCTGGGCACTTACATAATTGTAATTTATACATATATGATATATCGTATATGCATAAAATATGGAAAACCGGTTAAGAACTCATTTTTAATACTATCGTGTCCCTCTCTACAGTTTAGTAAGGGGCGAGTTTGATTCATTGTTAGGGTTGCCACGTGGTCGCGGACAGAATGTCAAACGAACAGTTCCAAATTTAAATTGTTCCTAACTTTTAGGGAAATGAAACTATTGTTTGGGTCTTGTTTGTGAAACTGGTATCTTGAGGTTGACACATTATGTTATCAAAATTTTAATGAACGTTACCTACCTGTGTGATGTTTGATAGAAACTTGTGAATTCATGTTCTGTTCAAATACATTTATAAACAAAAGTATTATTCTGTTCATCGCAATCAGAAATAAAATGTTTATTTATTTCGCTACTGTTCAGAATCATCATCATCATCCGAGCGTTAAATCCCGGTTGCGTTCGGAGCGTTCACTCCGACGCCCAGGGTCCGCTTTTTTACTTTTTCTACTCCACTTCGCGCGGTCTTCAGCAACCCCCGTTTTGAGACTATTGGCACGCATGTGCTTCACGACGTCAAGCCAGCATTTCTTGGGCCTTCCCCTTCGACCGGGACCTGGCGGAGGCGGCATGGCTAGACTGTTCGTATGTGTTTAAACATACATAGGTATTATGAGTGGAAATTTTTGATAGGATCTTATGTATTACAAAAAGTGATATTTTACTGTAGTTACAGTTTTATTTCAAACTGCGTAATGTTAGTTACCATATCATTATAAGTAATAAAACGTATTGGTGTTTGTTTCTCAGCCATTACGCACTTAGTCGAAGGAAGAAGCAATATGGACGCCGTAAACACAGACAGACAAAGAATAGAATGTGGTCATAGTACTATTTATACTATTAAGTCTATGAGAATATCACATTAATATATTTAATGTATACTTTATAAAAAAAAATACATACTTGCACGATATTCATTGTTTTTAACAAAGAATTATTTATAAATAATTGATATTAAAAAGGCCGGACATCTTGTTCGTCTGGCGGAGGAGAAAAAAAAACACATCCCATTAGGTGGCCTGTTTGACTGTTTGCTGGAACAAAATCTCTAAGATCTGCAAAAAAATCTCTAAGACCTATGATTCCCGATCGAAAAAAAATAATACTTTATTTACTTGTACGTCATGATGTTCTTTTCGGTAGATAAAAATAATTTCACCTCATAATAATATAACTCGTGATGATTTGATAGGAAACGAGCTGAGAGATAAAATCGGGCCTATAATGCAATAGTAATAAAGCTTAACGACGCATTACTCAGTAGGGTATCGTAAAAAATCGCTTTAACAATACTATCTATGACATTCTTATAAGGTACCGAAGTGGCGTTGTAAGTACAGTGATTTTCTACTTAAGGGTAAGTAACTTCTGCTTCGACTAGATTGTATTATGGTCAAAAAATCAGCATTGAAATTTTAATAAGATTTCTAGACAAATTAATTTATTGAGTAAGCATATATTTATTATATTAGTGATAGTTTAAATACTTTCTTGATACATTAGAAATATAATAGATGGCCACGGGACTGCCAAATTTCCACTGAATCTCAACATTCAACACAAATTGAGGAAAAACATAACTTAAAATATTTACACGAACTGAGAACCTCCTTCAATGTCTTTTTTAAGCCAGTTAAAAATGAAAAGTCAATTAAAAATCGCGCTTAGAAACCGAATCTACTTTTAATTATTTCTGACAATCGCAAAATCTTGATACAAAATTATTTAGAGCTACAAAGAATTATTGCCGGCGCTGGCAGCAGCTAGTGAATTTTGAAATCGACAAGTGGAAAACGTGACATAATCAAAACTAAAAAAAAAAATGTAACGATACTATTTATCGTTATTTAGCTTTAAATCATGAATTAAATAATAATGATATCTACATATCATTCTTTATTTAACTCTTAAGCTGATACAAACTTAGCATAAAGGTACAGTGTGGACTGTAACTTTATGCTGAATTTCTTTACCTTCATCCATATCCATTCATTTGCCCTATTGCTGCTTAAAATTCGACATAAACTGAATAAAAGTAATTTTAACCAGTACTAGGACAAAGGAACAGATATTAAAACCAGGCATTAAATAAAACTCCAATTTTACTGAAGATATACTAAATCGAGTTGTTTTCTTCTTCCTTGACAGGTAAATGGCGTAGCATACGACTTTCAAAGTTATAAATGCGATGCTCATTTGCAACGTTTTACATGAACTATTTGTTGTAACGTCTGCCAAAAGATACGGTAAAGTAATTCTGTGAATTGAGTTATGGTGCGCGTGGGGGTAACAACCCCCATATAACAATATATTGTGTGTCGTGATGGCTACCCCGCTGGATAGGGTGAGGCAGCACTGGCGAGAGCCCATGGCTCAATAGGGAGAACAAAATAAGATGAGGAGTTGTTGTATTCTCGATGTATTTATTTGCTTAATTGTTATTAATTTAACTTAAGACTATATAATACAGAAACCTTTTTTATTTTTTTCCAGTATGGCAAAAGAAACCAAAAATAAAATCTACTTTTTTGCATTATAGGTATACTAATTTAAATTGTAAAAAAAAAGAGAACATTGACAATGCTTTTAGTTTTGCTCCAGGTTTTAAAGAAGTATTTGCAGTTTAAGAGTAATAAGGCATTGATTTGAACCAACAGTTTTTTGGAGGCGTGGCTATCGTATACCACCACTGTCACCATGTAATGAAAACACGGAAGTTGGTTGAACACTGGTTTATTTAAAACTACCCACTTAGATACTACTTTATACTATAGTACTAGCGGGCCGCCCCGGCTTCGCACGGCTATCTAAAAAGAATGATTAAATCGCTTGTAGTAATAATTAATTACCTAATAAGCGAATACAAAATATTTCCCCTCCCGTACCACAGTGACGCCTAGATCGCATAAGCCTGTCTAGTTGATTAGGGTGCGCGTCGACCACGCAACTTTTTCTAATACTTACATTTTTATCTATGTATCTAGATATCTTTAGAATGGAATGCCTGAATTGAATAATTCAATAAGTTATATAAAGGTATTGAAGCAGTCTTCTTTAGTAATTTATTTGATAAGGATGAATACCAAGATACAGAAAAGAGCCTTTTCTTGCGGCGGCTAATAAAAATTTAAATCAAAAACACTTATTCTGATAGCAATCATGACAGCCTGCTCAACTCTGACCACAGGCCAATCATGCTTTATAATATAATGCTATTTTTTTTTTTTTTTTTTTTTTTTTTTTTTTTTTTTTTTTTTTTTTTTAAAATTTCCGTGCCGCCCTACTTATTTCTGGCATAATAATATAATAAGTATAATAGTTAGACATATGCTGTCCCGATACTTTGCTAATAATTATGTGTTCTGCAAAGTCGTAGTACATTATTTTATTCTATCAACAATAGTTTTCGTAGCGCCCGTGATTTTAGGTAATTTATTACACCTTGGGTTCCATTATTGGACATTTAGTAAGGGTCCCAATTTTTTTGAAAATATAATATAGTCTATGTCACTCGGGGACAGTGCAGCTTGCCAACAGTGAAAGAATTTTTCAAATCGGTTCAGTAGTTTCGGAGCAAACAAACAATCAAATCTTTCCTCTTTATAATATTAGCATAGATTAACACTAGATAGATAGATAGATTAGCACTTTCCGAGCAAAACAAGACTGTGAAGCTATACTATTTGAAAAACAGTTACCCCGATGACTAAATTAAACAAGTCACGATTTTGTTTCATAACGTTACTAGCGTATTTTCATTCGTGTTTTTCCATTATAAACACGAAAACAAGAGTGATGTAATTTTACTCGAAGAAGATTTCCAAGGAAAAGTTTGTTAACTTATCTTCACTTCGTCATTTTAGGAGAACGTCTTTAATTTCGTTTCAAATAATTTTACGATAAATCCGTTTGAAACCTGGCCTTTGCAAGGTTGGAATTTCTTGGTTAAATATTGTCCTTTTAGCCCTCCCGCTTCCAAGATAGAGATAAATTTTTACATTAAAAAAACGGGTCTACCCGTATCATGAAACAATATTAATTCCTAAATTGATATGTGACAATCTATAAAAATCGGGCAAGCATAAGTTTAGGACCACGCATACTAAATGATTACGACTGACTGATGATGAATGACTAATGTTTTGTCATTTGACTAACAGCGCGTTCCACTAATAGCTCATAAGGACCAAAATGCTCTGTTAGCCTTTCCACAAGGCGACCAGAGTCGTTGTGGTCGTGGCAAAAACGTCAAGAGGTGGGTCGAATTACCGTTCCACTTGGGTTTACGATTGTAACGGCGGCACGCAAGTGGACCGGGAAAATCGCGGTCGGGAACGTGGTCGTTGTGATTCCCTAATGGAACGTAAGCTAAGAAACCGTATAAAAAGTATTTCTTCGAACTACTCAAACGATGTTGTTCAAATAAATATTATGTTCGTTTTATGTTGATTTTCAGTAGAAATATGTAATTACATGCTTACACAGTGCTGTAATAAATAGTGGAAAACATGAAATGTGAATTTGTTGCCATACCTACATGTACAAAAGTTTGAAAATGTTTCAGTAAATATAGTCGAATGGAGTATTTGTTAGTGAAATATCACAAGAACATAATTATATGCAAATGCACCTATTAGTTATTTGTTTAATAAAGCCAACAGGTAGCTAGATAGTAGCTTCCAAATTCGTGAACATTGTGTGTCCTTCTAACTTTTAAATTCTGATGCACAAAATTCCATAAATTGGAAACGTTTATTACTTCTCTAGAACCCATCCTTAAACGTGGACTACCCAATGTTTCAATAGAAGATTTAGCGACATGTTGTATAGAAGTTTTATTAACACAAGTAAATATAGCTATGCGGTGCGGTGGTCACAAATTCTCTTAAAGTTTTATAAGATTTTAAGTTTTATTTCGTAACATGTCGAATTAAAAGTCTGTGCAGTCTTTTTGAACTATTTTTCGCTCTTCTCTAGACTTTAAGTCGTCTTTATACAGTGCAACGCCCCAAGCTATAAATTCTGTCTGAAATTGTATTTTTCACATCTTTGTACAGTCTCCAAAGAATTAAGGAAGATATTAAAATGTTTTACAGACCATTGTACTGTTATTTTCTTTAGATTTTGCAACAGTTACAATTAATAATAATGTTAATTATCTATCTATAAATTATGTATATTATGTGTTCATAATGAAATAATCTTTATTTTCATTTAATTTTAATTCAAAATCAGACCGGTGCAAAATGCTAGTATCGATTTACCTGTTTATACCTGGCTACCCGAGAGTTGTGACCGGAAAAGAATAGGCAACCTAACATTTCCTTTTTCTATGGGCTTCATACTGTCGATTGGTATAGAATTTGTTTAATAAACAAACCGGTGTTTTTTTTAAAAATTATGAATTAATCATACTGGACTGAATTTTTTTAGGCAACCCATATGCAATATATTTATTGACACATTAAATTAAATATAAAATAGGTTTCATCAAATAAGCTTCTGGTGAAGGTCGTTGTATAGCGGGATCTTATACTAATTCTATTGACAGTCAAATTAACCGATATATTCCTTATCATCTTATAAACTGTAGAAGCCACCTAAATGTTCTAAAAGCTTTGAAAGTTATGACGTCACATCTTAGCGATTGAAAAAGCGTGTACATCATGGTTTAAATAGCAATAAAATTATTTCCCTCATGGTATATGAATAAAAGTGTGATGAAAATAAAGTATTTTAACGCCCACTATTGCTCACTGTATCAACACTGTATATATCGGATAAGGCCTCGTTCTCGAGATGTTCTTTATTGGTTGCATGTTTAGTGGGCGTCATCAGGATAAAATGCGAGCATAAAACACAATGGCCACGGTTTATACACTTTTAATTTAGATTTAAAACGCATTTTAAGATAGTTTAGACCGAGCAGCGGGTTCAGGGCACCGCTCATACTTCCAACTTCAATACTTTCTTTAAAATTCTCAAAGGTCCAACTCGACCTGCTGCCACCATCCAAATGTGTCACAAAAACTCCTCCGTCTACCGAAGTAGATACTACTAAAGTATAGAGGGCGTCTGACCCCGCTCCGAGCCATATGCTCTGCTGTCATTGGTCGTTTGTTAAATTACAATATTCATAACTTTTATTAGGTTAGGACGATCTATAAGTTATAAAAAGATTTAACAAATCAAATAAAATAAAATTAAGGATTTTAAAAGTAATTAAAATGTAAACAAATAATATTGTGCGTTATACATCCAAATACCAATTAATCCGATTCATAGCTCCCTCCAACATATATATATATATACATTATTTTTGTGAAATACACGTATAACTACATCCTATTTTGAAAACTTCTTAAAAAAATAAGACAAGTTAAGACATTTTAACTACGACTTTGATTTTAAAGAGGATTTCAATACTTAAAGATAAAAATAAACTATAATTATTTTCACTCTGGTGTCTGTGTGTCACGGCAGACTATCTCAGGAACTGTTACGACTAAGAACATAAAATCTGACACACTTATAGATGTTGCGTGAGATGCTAAATTTTCGAAAATAGAAAAGGGTACGCGAAAGAAGTTTTATTTATTTTTAAATGTCCATGTCCGGTGTTACCTTACACCTATTGCATTTTTATTAATATATAAATATAACTAAAAATGCCACTTTCTTTGCTTCATAATATCGGACAGATGTCAAACTCCAAAGAAATATTAGAGAGCCGTATTCAAAGAGCGATGGATTACAACTTGCCAATTATCTAAAATTACCAAAGACTTCAATCATTTTTAAACACAAAATATTAAACAAGTTTAAAAAATTAAAAGATGTTTCATTTTTTTTATATGTGTGTGTGTGTTTTCAAAGTCGTATAAAATCTTTGTCCCGTCTAACTTCCTGTAAGAAAAGGCACAAACAAAATAGAAATTCCTAACGCTTCAGAGTAGTTGTTGAAAATGAGGTGAAATCGTAATAAAATCAGCTCTGTAGTTTGTGAGTTATGGGGCGATTATTGGATTTCCTAGCCAAATAATAAAAACAGTGCGTGTTGGTTACTTAAAGAACCTTCTCTGACACGCACTGGATCAGTTATTCTTATTGTTACGAGTGCGGGACTCGAATTAAAATGCCGTTGGAATTACTATAGAATTTACTAGAACTATACAAACACGTAAAACACAGGAACAAATATAACTGGCCACAACCAGTACAATCTGCACGATTCAATAACACGCGCTAAGTCCGTCACTATATAGCTTATCAATGGACACGTCTTACTCGTATCGTTTTATGCTAAACTGTACAATACAACAATCGACCGCGTGAACTGAAGTTTCTGAGAAACCGTAATCTGTAACGTGCGCCAGAAACAAGTACAATGACAATAGGCTATTGTCTAATTGCAATTTTCAAATATAAAGTAAACAAAATAAATCCAAATACGGGAAAGGTAATAAACCAGATGTGCATTCACTTTGTCGGCATGTAACATTATTAACAAAGTCATGAGACGGTAGCTTAAGACCTAGGCGTCAACTCAATAAAGAGTATAACAGAAACCTTAAGCTATCAAGACATCCCCAACTGTAATTCCTTGCGAACAATAGCAGGAGACTTCGAAATAGGATTTGAAATCGTTACTGTAACAATACCCGTATAAGGCATTCCAGTCTTGTTCCACATTTACATACGGCACACATCTAATTACATGTTTCAATGTGCTTCGTGCACAAAGGGTTACCCTCTGAAATTGTAGTATTGTACATTCGGTAACAAAAGCCAATCTCTATTACAAAACCAATATATTATTTTGAGCGTGGTATAGTCATGCTGAAATCATTCAAATTCAAAAGTTTTATTCAAATAAGTTACACTGGAGAACACATTTTGAAATTGTACATATAAGTTAAAATTTAATTTTACTTCCTTTTCTATGTATACCGCTTCGCAACGTGTTATTGCTGTTAAGGAGAAGAAGCGGCAAGAACCTCTCCAGCAACACGTCTTGATAAAGACAGTTTTTCTGTATATTTCTTGTTCTTGATCGGTGTGATAACTCGCTTTCACATAATATCGGCGTGAAACAGTCTCGAGCTAATCGTCATCCGCCTATTTTAATAACCCATCCTCTTTGTCCTATTCCTTGTGTCACTTGTTACTTTTTGAAGTCACCCCCGTTATTGCTTACGAAGGTAATTTTATTCAATTTTAAACACTTAATCCTAAAGAAATAATATTAAAACCATTCTACCTTCAACGGGAATAACAAATTGAGAATAATGAGCATTTTATCATCACCTCAATTTACTTTAAAAAATGTATTTTTATTAATTTGCCAACCTCATAATTTTATTAAATTCATTATGATTTGTAACTTTAAGATTTTTTGATTCTTTAATAATAATAATAAGCATTAATTTCAAAACATTATAATCGATTCATCTTGTCAGAGAAAATCCCATATAACATCCTTATAACTAGAGTTAGTAGAACCTATCCTAATATTTTATAAGAATTGTTGTGCTTGCTTTACAATTACCAGCACAACAGTTTAGTATTGGCACACCGTACCAGTCAGCCAGGATTTTCAGGATGTGGTTGGAGCTGGCCTGAATCCTGCAGAGTAATGAGCGGCTCTTTTTCTAACAAAAGCGCTACATAATCGGGGCAGCCCCATCGACAGACTGAAACCGTCATTATATTGCACCTGCAGGGTATTGGTAGCCCTTTGCGTACTGTTGCTCCACAAGCTGCATGTGTAGAACACTTGGGAGTACGCTTTAGAAAGGCTTATTTTTACTTATTTACTGCAGCGTGCCAAGTAGCGAACCAACATGCTGCATCAGACAGCCAGTGCCCTGCGTTCCCTTTCCATATCAGCCTAGTTCTTACAGCCTTCAGTAACATTAGCTAAGTTTATTTTCTCTTCAAAAAAGCAATCCGAAATATAATTCATATTCTCGACGTTTATACTTATGTTTATCACTGTACGCAGCAAAATTAATTCAGGGAACGTGAATGAGTTTAGTTGTCAACAGCACGTTAACTAGATAAACGTACACCAACAGCTTCCCTTTGATGCTTAGAGCCTGGTTGTATTAATACAATTTTGGACTGTTACTTAATAATTACTAATAACTATATTTACTAATCACTTTTAACGCTTATATTGAAGCAATTGTAAGCAACTCGACTCTCGAGACTCGCCGCAGATTTTTTTAATAAATAAAATCTTAAAAATATATATACCACATGAATGGAACAATCTAACGTTAAAAGTCTAATTAGTCATTTCGCCAAAAATTTCTAAAAAGTATGTAATACTTTTGTAATTTGTGTGTGACCCTGAACACGTTAATCGAAAATGCTAATTTAATACTAATTAAACATGACACATGCGAGGTAATGAAGTAGCGGGCGCGCCTAATGTTTTGTTAATAGATTCAGTTTTTTTTTAGAAAATGTAATACGTCCCTCACGTATCCATTAATTTTCAAAATAACGAAATATATATGAAGTAGCTATGCCCGTGGAACTTGTTCGCGTTGCTATAACAATTTTTGTTTGGTAATATCAACGGTGGCACTAAACACGCAACCGTAGTGCATCATTTTGGCTACATTCGTCTATCCCACAGAAAGAACGTCATTTCTAGGAATAAAAAGTATGCTGAATCTCGATCAGGGATATAAGCTAACTCTGTGTCGAGATACATTTAAATCTGGTCAGTGGTTTTCACGTGATGCTCTAACAAATATACTGACAAAAAAAACAATCTGTTGGTTCGAATAAGCCTCCCTGGTTTATTTATTTTCATTCGCTCAGCCTTCGGAGAGATTTTGCGTCCTGCGTATTTTACCGCCTGCACAACGACGAGTTTTGTTTGATCTGATGCCTCACTTTTATAACGGCATCGTTGGCCAGCGACGAGATGTTCTACCCCATTTCTTTGAGCTCCCACACTCAACTACGCAGCGGTTCTTTAGAACATTTATTCTGCGTATAACAATGATCCGAAAGGAACTTCTCGCCGCGGTCTTCCCGTTTCTCTATGACATGGGGTTTCTTAAGCAGGGCGTTATAAAATTTCTTCCAAGTCGGCACCGCTTTAGCAACATCCCTGGTGTTGCAAATATCCAATAACCACATTGCATCGGGGGCTTCGTATGCTTGTTTACCTGAAAAAAAAAACACAGTACAAACTCGAATCCTGCACTTATTAAATTATAGTTTGATAGCAGGTTTCTATAACTTCCACCTGTTATTTGCCTTACTAGCGGTTAAAACTTGACATAAGCTCCATACATGTAATCTCAAACTTCTACCGATAATTATGGTAAGGCAAGATAGAATGAATCTTCTTCTTTTTCTTCTTGTATATAAAAATGAAAGTTTGTCTGTGTGTCCTTTAAAGAATCGTAAACATTTGATCATGTGATGATCTTTAGTAAAGTGTTTGTGCATGAGCCAAGGAAGGTTTCTGAGTTGGTTCCCAATTGGACCCGGTAGGTGGCGCTGCTGTCAACATATCGATTGCAGCTTTTCCGGGGAGGATAACGTCTGCCAGGACAGCTAGTAGTTATATATCCATCCAGCTATAAATATTTTAGTCAACATGCTTAGCTTTTGTTTCAGTGAAGTAAGGCTACCAGCCTTTTGGGTACAATGCCCAGCGACAATGGTCTGGTAGGACTGGATGGGTTTTAGTGTACTTTTTATTATTTATATTTTACAAAAAAAAATGTTTAGTAGAATTATTTTCTCCGTGCAGTTTGGGTCATAAATCAAACTCGGCCTCAGCCCGGCTAGGGCGGTGAACATGTTGCGCGGGCGTAACGCCATTATCGATAAAAACTCATTCTTATCAAAGAAACATTATCATTCTTATAAAAATCATTATTATCTTTTTTGCTGTTAATTTTAAACTTAGATATAAGTATTTATATTTATTTTTAATAAAACTTGTTACATTCTAAAATTTTGAACTTAAATTTTTTTAACACATAGATACCTAATTAACAATTTATTTTATTCCTTATTATTCTTATTTTAATAAATACGTTGTTTTATCTATTTTTATTCATTCATTTATATCACTAACCCACAAAATGACAAAACTAAATACATTATCGATAACGCTTGTCGACAACAATAATGCGTATTACTATGCCTGCCCATAAGGCCCGTGAGTGGAAGAGAGAGCGAAATACTCGCTTCACCGCTCCGATTATTTATAACCCAAACTGCACGGAGAAAATAATTCTACTATAGTAATCCTTCATAAATAAATTTTATAGGGTAATTTAGTTTTATTAAGAAGAGTGATTTATATTACGATAATTGGTTTAGTAGATGATTACTATCTGCGTTATAATGTACTCTCGGACTGCGGCATTTCACAACTGCAAATGCAGATACCAAATGGAGGTGCCGCATAACATTCTGGGCGAGTGCCAGATAAATATTGAATTTGAAACTTGTATTAGCATTTAGAACGATTTATTAGGTTATGTTAAATTAATACAATACGTCATCTGTATTATACAAATAGACTAGAAAAGATATTGATTGATTATTGCCGTGGCGATTTTGTAAGTAATGGTGCCCTACACTTAAGATTGTCTATTAACGTGAATCGGCCACGAATTGGGATTCGGACGAAAGTATTTATTTGAACTAATAAAATATTGTCAAAAAACTTTATTTATGCCTGCATGTGTCAAACAAATGATAGTGTGAGTAATGTTTTTTTTATTAATTTAATTTTTTTTTTAATTATTTTTCATATTTTTTTAAATATTAGCATTCGTTGCTTATTTATATAAATTATAAGTGTGCGAAATTTCATACTCCTCCGACCGCGCAATTTTCGTAAAAAGGGGTACAAAGTTTTTGTTTCACGTATTAGGACCGCTTGCATAACGATCGCCTTTAAATACAATTAGTTTATCATATTAAATTGCCTGAATACGTTTAACACAAAACGCATTGACAGTTCTTTACATATTTAGCGGCAAATGTTGCGTTGTGCAAGACGCTAATGGCATTTAAGGATTTTAATTACGTTTTGTGTTAATTAAATAAATTTAAGCAACCTTAAGCAAGTGGCCCTTAATATACAAATATATAATTATTATAAATGTGAAAATGTAAATGAACTCTTTCTTTATTTTACGCTTTCAAAGTAAAACTATGAGACGGATTTTGCTAAAATTTAGTATGTATATACATATCTAGTCTTCATACCGAGATGGATATGGATTACTTATGATCCCATAAAATGGGATAGTTTTATGGGATGAATCGGATTATACCAGTCAGGAATATGTACTAAAAATTAAAACAATGTCACCTGTGCATTACTTGCTCTCAAAAAATTATGAATTATTTTTGATGAAGAAAATGAGGTAGCGGTAAGAGGTGAGATTCCACGCTACGGGTCAGAACTTCTGCAGACGAAGCGGCTGATAAAACCCTATATCTCAAAAATATTTCAATGATTTTTTTGCTTGCTATTTTCAATTCTACTACATTTAATTTTTGTAGCGTAGCGTATTCGACTCAATGTACCTATTATTCATAAGCTAATATTATTTGTATGTCTTTGCTGAGATATGCCCGCGACTGTCCACGCTGGACTTCCCGCGGGATTCCCGAGACACAAAGTACCGCAGCATTAGAAAAGAATGTAAGCGAACCGCTCCCGGGAAAATACCCACTGGATTCCCGGGATAAAATATAATAGAATATAGTACTTTTACTAAGAGATTGTCTTAATAGGAGTGAATTACGTTTAATATAGCTTAATAACCTTTGCATGTCCGCCGTCAGTATTGGAAGCCGGTCATGCGGACTGACAATCCAATTGGCCTATATACATTATTTATGAGCGGACTATAAGCACAAAAATATGTTATTTTTGTAGTCTGGGTGAATAAAAACTAGAAATCGTAGATGATTCCAATATTTTGCTTTCATTTATAACTAACCTTTAGAGCGTCCAAGAGCACTTGTAACCGCTTTCCATCAGGTGGGCCGTCTACTTGTCTGCTGAACCCATGCATAAAATAAAATACTAGATAGTTATTTTTCTAGGATGAAACAATGTATTAAATAAATAATTGATAGGCGAACAGTTACCCTTGTGTTGTACGAACCACTCTGAAGCTAATCCCAGACACACAGACCCTATAGTAAATATTTTTTATTGCTGAAGCACAGCATACAGACTGACCGCCCAACTGTGATGGAAAATGGTTACCGTCGCCTATGGACGTGGAACCTTGCCTAATGCCGGAAAATAACTCAATATTGTTATGGAAACATATTCTAGACAGGGATGGTAGCCATCCAGTCGGGCAAATGCCCTACCACGTAGCAAAAGTTCATTTATGAAATTTATTATCCCAAGAATCGAACTCGGAGATGTCGTTCCCGTAAGCTAAACAGGCTAAAGTTTAGCCTGCTCACCCACAGTGGCGTAGGTACGAGTATATTGTTACGTGCGAGCGGGGTTACGCACTTATGGATTGGAAGAAAACACAAGTTTTTGATTTAAAAACTTTTATTGACTTACACAGCCGCACGTAGTACCTCTCAGCCGGGTCGCCCCTATACGCACAACCAACGATGCACAGTCCCGACGATAAGTTGTCACACCCTCAATACCGTCGCCGATATTGCGTCCACCACCTTCGATATTATCGCGTGTAGCTCGACTCTGGTTCCTCTCTCTAACTACGCTACACACATACTTCACGTATCCGTTCACCAAACTTGTCACTAAATTCACCACTTAATTCGTGTCTGTCTTCTATTAACCTTCTCTTCCAACTCTTTAGTATCGCACTTATCGCTTCACGGACTGAACTCAGCTTTAAACTCAACTCTCAACTCTAAACTGCCCGGTAGGCGCGCCTTACGCTGTTTATATACCCGGAAGAATTTTCTAGAACCCATCCATCTATCTCTGTCTCTTCCTTCCCGAACCGGCTGTTCGGGAACCTTGGTTTATGCATCTATCCCTTTCTAACATCTATCTATCTCTTTCTTTCGTCGTCCATCTCTTTCTAACATCTATCTATCTCTTTCTTTCGTTTATCGTCTATCCTTTTCTAAATATATCCGTCCTTGTCTTTTCCTTCCAGAAATTTCTAGTTCTTTCTAAAAGTTCTAAAACTGATTTACGCTTCTGGGCAGTTCTACCCTCGGTCGCCACACTAATGTGCTAAACAAAAAAGGCAGAAAACCTGAGTTTTTGTTTCAGATACTTTTATACATTAATAATAGAACTTATAGATAGATAGATAACTGTTTATTGTACACCAATACAAACATGAACTTAAGACTAAATTATATCTAGTTATATACAAAGGGCGGTCTTATCGCTAAAAAGCGATCTCTTCCAGACAACCCCAATATACCCCTTATAGTATATGGAAAAATAAAAAAATGTGTTTTGTGCGCAGTTCACACGCAGTAGAAATGAAACAAAGTGTAACATGGGGTGGGAGAATTCTCCACACACACACACACACACACACACACACACACACACACACACACACACACATCACCTTCCTGCATTTGGACTTCTTTTGTTTACTTTGTATTTCGAATTTTTAATTAGAAAAGAAAAACAACCAATTGTAAGTATTATAATGGTCATTAGCCAGGTGTGATTCTTGGAAATTCAGTCCATGCGGTCGAGTATTGTGTCGAGACATTGTATTTGCATAAAGCAATGCCCGAACGGAGGGGTGAGGCAGTGTAGCGATCACCGCAAGCGTAGCAAGCCGTGTGTACATTCGATAAGCTATATAGTGACGTACTTTGCGCGTGTTATTGAATCGTGCATTACGTTTGTACTAGTTGTATTCAGTTGTATTTGTACCTGTGTTATACGTGTTTGTATAGGTGTAATAAATTCTATAGTAATTTCAACGGCATTTTAATTCGAGTCCCGTAACTTGTCACAATATATTATATCAGTGTAATATATTTAAGCTTTAAGCCACAAAATTTGAAGTATTCATGAAAAACTTCAAAACATTATTTCCAAATCTGTATGAGCATTGTGTTTAAATGTTTAAATAAAATATATTCTATCTCATTCTCTCGTAGGCTTAGTCTCATAGATTTATGTTTATCTCTTTTTAGTGGCGCATTTCGTTTCATCGAGTTTTAAATCAAAACGACTCCAAAGAAGTTTCGCTTAAAAAAATAACATACAGTGTTTGCTTGCAAATAGTAATCACATTAGAAGCATACAATACGCCTCAGGTGAACACAATACAGCGGCTGTTCATGTGTAATCCTATTATTATTACCGCGTTGTGTATTGTAAACCTGTGCGGTGAACAAGGCTTCGTGGTGTTCTCATAGCCACACATGCACATATGTATATTACTATATATATATTGACTGAACAGACGGCTTAGATACGCTTGGCCTTCGAAGAGACTTCGCGTCTCTCTGCGTATCCGACTATATAACTGTGGTGACACAAAATCGCTTTGTCAGCAGTTTTAGAGTTCGGGCAAATACGTCGAGTGTTCGTCAGTCTAATCCAGTAATCGCGACAGATTCGGTTTTGTCTCGAGTAACACATCCGCCCATATGTGTGACATTACATGTGTAGTACCTACATATATGTACAATTTAT
The DNA here is from genome assembly GCA_012273795.1 of Dendrolimus punctatus. Taxonomy (NCBI): domain Eukaryota; kingdom Metazoa; phylum Arthropoda; class Insecta; order Lepidoptera; family Lasiocampidae; genus Dendrolimus; species Dendrolimus punctatus. Next base: position 5,119,585 of record CM022543.1, read on the forward strand.
TTGTGGAACAATATACCATGTAAATAGTAAAAACCAAACCTTGTTTCATTTCTCTCACACCTCGAGCACTACACATAGAAACACTAAAGAACCGTACAGAGGCGACACCATAACCGCCAAATAAAGGAGAATATTCCGAGGAACTGTTTGGACTGGTGCCTTCGTCTTCTTTGTACCACCGCACAGCACGCCATCGGCTGGGCGTTCATCCCCACTTCCTTGAGCCACTTCGCTCTTGTACGCAACGGTTTTCTAGAACATTTCTCTTGCGCACCGTGGGGATTTGGAATGAGCTCCCTGCCGTGGTTTTCCCACAGACCTACAACATGGGTTTATAAAAAAGGTGTCATAAAATTTCTTCGAGGCCGGCAGCACGTTGGTGACACCTTTGGTGTAGCTAGTTTCTATCGGGTGGTTACATCAAAGTATTTTAAGCCTGATTTAAATTTTAGCAAGTTCACTTGCGAAATTGGCGACCTCACTGGTGAAACTGGCGACCTCACTGGCGAGACTGGTAACTTCACTGGCGGGTCAAACCCTTATTATTGTTTGGACATAAATTCGCCCGTTAAATAACAAATTGTCGATTACATAGATAACTGTAATAAATATGACAAGGTCTTAACTCACCAGGATAGCAAGTAAACCCTCTTAAAAGAGAATTACGAGAAGTAACACGAATTAAATCCGACCGAGAAAAATGCATATACAGGTGAATTTTTCAAGTGGGCCTTCAGGGTCAAGTTCCAAACTGTACGAACTAGATAACAATACTCAAAGATATCTCGAGGCCGATTTTGATGAAAACTATAGTGGTACAGTACATATTAAATGAAAAATCAATTAAGGGATTGAATCGGCTGATTTAAAGAAGAATACACGCGCCCTGTTTTAATTTGTATCATATTATGTATGGAAAATAGAATATTCAGTCCAAAAACAACAGTTAGCGCCTTACACAACGCAAAATTTGCCATTAAATATGTTTAAAGAACTGTCAATACGTTTTGTGTAAAATGTATATTTAGGCATTTTAATGTGATTAACTAATTTTATTTAAAGGCGATCGTTATACAAGCGGCCCTTAGTACTTACTATACGAAAATCGCCATACTACGTAGTAAAAAAATAAGGCTACGTTCACGCATCCACATTGTGTAGCACATAATGACTACGCTAAGATGTTGCTACGACATCTTGGCGTAGCATATCAGATGTCAACATATCTATGTCGTAGGCATCATACTGATAACCGCTTTTTATGCATAAAACTTTTGAGATTACATGTTGAATTTTTGAGTTACTTTAATTTTTTCTGCAAACAATCGATATGTAAATTCAACACACATCACCTCAATTATACAAATAATCTGAAATCACCGTCGCTCTTACATCAAATAAATTCAAAGTTTTTAGTCCATTAATTTCCACTGAAGAACATTTTTTCAAGGTCACAGATATATGTTAAAATTTAAATCTACTCCCTAGTCTTTTTACACAGCTTCACAACCTGTTATCGCTGTTTAAGAAGAAAAAGTGGCAAGAAACTCCCCAGCAACACGTCTAGATTCTTTTTTAACAAAATAGTAAACATCCTGTTATGTTAAAGATGAAAACATCAGAAAATATCAAAAGAAATAGAATATTTTCTAAAAATCAGACGTCACAGGCTTTTCAAGGACAAGGGGTGGTCTTTGTACGGCTTCTATTTTAACGATAAGGCAACATTTATGTTGTGCACAATGAACACCAGAAACCCCCACGCGTCCCGCCTCGGGCTTTTAAGGACTATAATAGTCAAAATAAAAACGTTTTCCTTCTCGCTTTCCGCCGGCAATTAGGGATCGATTGCTCAACTGTTGTTGTACTTTACTATTTCTTTGCGGTTTTATATTTAAGGACTTATTACTGGAAGGGAATTATATGGCGGAGGTGTACGACAGAGGCTATGTCATCTAGTGTCATTATATACTTCCCATAAAAACTAACTAACTGCTGCAGCTCAACGACCGAAAATGAGTCCTGGCCTCCGAATTGAGAATACTCCACTCCTTCCTGTTCAGTGCTGTCTCCAGCCAGTCATCGACATGAAGCTCGCACAGATCAGCCTTCACTACAGCGATATCTGAGCCGACCAACTGGTCGCCGTCTCCTTAGTCTGCCAAATAGGCTCTTTTCACCGTGCGATCCTCCCCCATTCTATGCAAGTGACCAAGCCGGTGCAAGCGATGTACGTTGCTCACGCCTATTATATTGGGCTCGTCCACCAGTCCTTCTTCTCACTTGATCACTTGATGGAAAGCGGTTACCATTTCCTATGGATATTTGCAACACAGAAGGTGTTACAAATGCGTTGCTGCTCTCTTAAGGGAGACTGGAACCTGGTCATTAATGCCGGAACACATCACAAGGTTGTTATGGCGGTATACTGTAACCAGGGGTGGTCACCATCCTTCCGAGCAAATACCCTACCACTCGGCTGTGAGTTATTTTGTCGCCTTTTATGACAGGCACTCGATGATGAACTAAATTTTAACCAGTAATAAGGTATTACAACCATTTTAGTACTTACGTTTACATGCAATATAAAACAATGGTCTGAATGATGGAGGGGGGCATTCGAGCGAGAACCACGATCAAGGCGAGATGTGTGCACAATCGGTAATCTAATAGTGACGGACTTTGCGCGTTTTATTGAATGACCTTCTGCATTGCGTTTGGATTTGTTGTTTGGTTATATTTATACCTTTGTTATACGAGTTTATATAGATCTAATAAACTCTATAAAAATTCTAACGGCATTTCAATACGATTCCCGCTAAACTCGTAACAATACTATATACAATCTACATAGTTTTTGTATCAGCATATCGCAGCCACCCCTTGTTATATTATCATTGGTATTTTACATTATATTGCCTACTATTTACATATCATAAATATTTATGAGTGAAAGTATTACGCGGGCTCGTACTGTGCCTAGATAACTGTGTGATTAACGCAAATGTTCCCATAAAACAGTTGATACGAACGAATACATTATGTCTTCCCAGTGTTGTTCGCAATATGGAAAACTTAATCACCATCTTTTATGGATATTCTGACATAAAACACTTTGTGGATATACGTTCATGTATAAAGTAAGTTTTTTATTTTTTATTATCTGTAGAAATTTAAAAAAAACTGTCTGTATTAATTCCATCTATCTTAAAATTACATAAAATAAAAAATGGTATTGATAGAAAATTTTCCGCTATTCATATGCCAATATATGAATTTGACGTATATTGGTATACGTTTTGAGGGCATGTGTGGTTGAGCGGGCTAAACCTTTGACGGCTTACCTCACTGCAACGCAGAGGTTCTGGGTTCGATTCCTGGTATGGTAAATTTTGGAAACGATTTTTCTCCATTATTTACTAAGGTCTGGGTGTCTGGGATCGGCGTCAAAGTAATCCGTTGTATGTTACCCATAACACAAGCGTAACTTGCTTAATTTGGGGATATACAGTAAGTGAGTTTGTCTGCCGATTATTTATTTATTTAATAACGGAAACATATATTATACTATGTTGGTATTATGAATTTCGCACCTACCCGGTTTCCCTCTTCTCCGCTATGTGTTATTGTGAAAGGACGATCTGCATATGAGATACAAAGTTTTCATACAAGTCTTATGGTTTTACTGCTGCCTTCCCATAATACTATTAAAGTGCAATACTCTGTTTATATCACTGAAACAAATGGGTATCTTTCAAAAGTCATGATGAGAGCTTGAATGAATAATTAAATTAAATCATTCGGATAAACATGGCTGCACGACAGCAAACGTACTGACAATTACTTAAATAATTTTATGTGTTTTAAAATCTTCTTTGATATATGAAAATGAATGTTTGTCTGTATGTCCATTATATAATCGTAAACTATACATTTGATCACGTGATGATCTCCAGCAAAGTTGTTGTGCATGAGCCAGAAAAGGTTTCTAAGTTGGTTCACAAATGGACCCGGTAGCTGGCGCTGCTGTCGGCATATCGATTGAAGCTTTTACGGGCAGGACGACGTCTGCCGGGACAGCTAGTAATATATAAATGGGCCGTCCAGGAAATCCCAGAGTACTTAAAAATCACATTACACAATCTGTAAACCATTATGAATATAGGCTAGAGTAAACCGGATACTTAAATGCTTTTCTGCAAGCAATTTGGCTGCAGACGGGCTTACATTGTCGCCAGCGATGCGCATTCAAGAACGTTTCTAAGTTTCGTCTGTTGCAATGTGGCCCATATTTTACAATTATGCTTCTTACTTTTAAAATAGGGAAAATCTCATCACGCTCGTACATTTTATAAGCGCGTACCACGGGTTTGATATAATGTCCCCTATCTGTATAAACACTCGTAGATTAATATAAATGAAACAATATTTCTATACTCAGAGTTCGATAATGATCATTAAACATAAATACCGTCTACTGTCTGCTGAACTCATACAGTGAGTGCTCATGCTCTTTATTTTTTATGCTTAAGTCACGTAGTAGTAAATTTAAAGGTACTAAAGTGACAATATGTCGATTATGAATTCAATAATAAGTTTTGATTTATTTTTTATTAATATCAGTTCATAAACGCCCGTTGTTAGGTTCGGGCCTCCCACTATACGAAGAACGGACAGTATACCCGCCACGCTAGTCTAAGGCGGCTTGGCAGGTTTGACACATTATGCACATTAGCTCGGAAAACCGCGCTCTTTGAAATTGAAACGCGTACGCTATCCATTACGCTACTTGAATTTTTATTAAATAAACACTTTGTGCTAATGGGTTCAAATCCTGGCCGAATCGATATGTGAAACCAGCAAATCAATTTGTCTTTGATAAGCATGGTGGGTACATGGAATATATATATTGCCCTGAAATAGGAAGGCCTGAGCCTAACAGGGGACGTTTATGGGCTGCAAATATTATAATTTAAAAAAACTTGAGAGGTGTCAAGGGACACCCGGATGGAACGAAGTTATAATGCGACTCTTTATTGTTATTATTGTCTTTATTAAATCTCTACTTACCTATCTCCATCAGCAATATCCGGAACTTGTGCAAAAACACTGTCAGGATTCATTATTGTTATTATTTTTTATTATTTACAAAAAACCTGTATACACTCAACAAAAATAATCGTCACGACACCACACTGTTCAATGCGAAATAGCAAGACGAAACGAAAATAACTGGCTTGCCTTCTAAGAGAGAGAGAGAGAGAGAGACAGACAGAGAAACACGCGCACTCCGCACGGCTTACAACTATAGCAAAAAGTGTCGTTACAACTTTTGGTCTTAATTTTTCCGTCTAGCCCCTTAAGCAACGCGCGATAAGGAACTTCGTTCTAATAATAAGTACACTCGTGTATTTCGTCACAACCGAAAAATACAAAATATTCCACTATATTCATGGAAGAAGAGTTTTTACTTGACCATATTCACAATTTCCAAATATTTTTGTGAAATGTAAATCACGTTAATCAAATTAAAGATAATTTGAAGAATGTTGAGGTAAAAAGCACTTTAAATTAACGTGCAAGTGTGAAGATTTTGTTACGATCGACAAAGACAAATTCACACCTGCTTGCCTGTAGAAACACATTTATTACATTTCGGCATTTGAACTTTTTTGTTTACTTTGTGGTTTAAAAAACAGCCCATTGTGTATTGTAATCTTTTGCGGCCTACTGTTGTATTGTTATTACTGCAAAGTGTCTCGGATTTAAATTACAAACTGATTCTAAGATATTCGGTCCACGCGCCCGGGCAAACATTTTACATCTTTCCAGTAAATAGCAATGCCTCGAGTGATGGACGAGGCGAGGCAGTCAAGCAATAATCACGAGCGAAGCAAGACTTGTGTACATTCGATAATCTATTTAGTGACGGACTTTGCCCGTATTATTGAATTGTGCATTACGTTTGGACTGGTTGTGTTCAGTTATATTTGTACCTGTGTTAAACGTGTTTGTATAGTTCTAATAAACTCTATAGTAATTCTAACGGCATTTTAATTCGAGTCCTGCAACTCGTAACAACATTGATGAAAGCGGATGAAGCTAAAATTGTTTACCAATTAGAAACAGACATGACATTATGTTCACCTGTAAATCATATTCACAACTTTTGAAATGGAAGTTATATGATATGAAAGGCTATTGTTGAAGTATTTACTATTCTACCCTCTATCCATTTATTATTTCAAATATTATTTGCCTTTTCAATTTTTCTTTTGTTAAACAAATGGTTCCGCAAAAGTCCAATCACCGGAAACTAGTTTAGGCATGATCAAACCCGTTCAGGACCTTACCTTCGGTGCGAATTGACCTTTTGATCGCTGCACCGAATGGTTCTGAAACGAGGAATGCCCCGATTTTACAGTTGACTTAACATTTCTATCTGGATGAAGTTTTAGAAAACAAAGGTATTGGCTATGAGGAATCTTTCTTGTACATTCTTGAGCAAGAATTAAAAATATACGTAGAACTTATACAATATTATACTCTGTATCACTAGGGAAGGCTTAATAATGCATTAAGTCTACAAACTTTTTTCATTGTAGACCACTTGCCATGTTTTTCGGTATAGGGTAATCCCCTATTTTTAACCGACTTCCAAAAGGAGGAGGTTCTCAACTTGGCCGGTATGTTATTTTTTCTAATATTGAATGTTTCTAAAATTCTCAACTTGTAACACTTTTTTTAGAGTACATAAGATTGGCTGAGGGCCCATGTGGTAGAAAGTGGTAAGCGTTGCTTATGGATATGTGCAACACTGAAGCAGCTACCTGTCGGCAACACCAAAACGAAATTGAGAATTATACATTTAAAAAAAATTACTATAGTCTGGCTATCGAAAGTTGAACCAGGAATTATTTGCAAACTTTTTACATGGCAACTCTAATACGAATGTCAACGTCAATTTTGACAAACAAGATGGCGGTTTTCGTTTGGTTGTGAGTGGATTTTCTGTGTTGATACTTTGGCGGAGTCTCATCTTCCGGACACAGCTTTGACAGCCGGGGCTGCTGCTGCACACCAGGAGTCCCTGAAATGTTGCAAATATGTGTCCATTGGTAGTGGGTACGTATGTGGCTTTCGGGTCGAGGCTAGGGGACCGTGACGAAATCTGATTTTGATTAAAGCGGATAAAACTAAGTTTTTCCGAATATTGCAGTTTATTTTTCAAAACATGTAATAACTACTGATTTCCTGCTATCTACCGGAATTAAAAGTAGATAGTCTATATTCTATTGTAGGTCATTCTAGATTCGAGATATAAGGGTTAGTAATAACAAGTTTTCCAAATTTCATAAAAATCCGTTCAGTACTTTTGGCGTGAATGAGTAACAAAAACATCTCACAAACTTCAGTATTTATAATATCATCGTTAGAAACGAGTATGATGTATCTATTGTCACACATAAAATACACAACATAAATAATTAAGTAACTACCAAGTATCAAAATAGGTAAATCCTAATAATGTTAATGTTGCCATACGTATATTATTTAAATTTGCCGCCATTTTCCAGGGTCAACTTTCGTTGGCCAGACTATAGAACATGTTGTGTTGTGTTTTTTTTGTAGTTTTCTTAATAAATCGACTACTTCTTACATTTGCCCCTATTTAATTTGTTCAACTCAAGAGCCAAACGAATGGGTATTCCTGGTGGAATTCCACCAGAAAGTTACTATCTAAACCGTTTTTTTTTGATACCTGACCACTAATGCCGCAGGACAGTCCAATGTCGTTATGGCGACATACTCTTTACGAAAGGTGCTGACTATCCAGACAGGAAAATACCAGATGGGTTTTTTTGTTTCATTTAATGACGTCTTCCATACCCGTACGGATAAAATGTGTTTTGATATTTGGCCTAGTGCTAGTCATAAAAAGATTTAAATACACTATTATGATACTCCCTCATTGACAAAACTCAGAGTTTAAAGATACCTATGCATTTGCTATGGTTTTCTGTATTGGGTAGTCTCCTGTTTATCTAATATTGAAAATTAGCATTTAATGTGTTTTGAAAGTTGGCATATTGCTTCTATGTGTGATAGTTATGTTTTGGTTTGAAAAATATCCATTGAGCAATTTTGGACATAAAGATATTTTAGGTTTAATTTATATTTTTTTATCTAGGGAAGCAAAAAACTAAAACAGAAAACTTTTCTCACTTTTACAAAAATCTTCATTTAGATATGTTACTAAATTTGTTTTCTTTTGTTCTAGGTAAGAAACATGAAAAATCTGGAAGCGTAGATTAGAAAACTTTTCTCATAAAGACCGGAGGGAAATAGTTTCTTTCCTCTTCAAATCTGACATGTACTCGTAAGTCTAAAAAATTTGACACGCTTGGTCGTTTTGTTTTGAAATATAAAAATCTACTTTTATTTTTATATTACAAGGGACTTGGAATATTTTTATATTAGATTTCTAAAATGAGCATAGTTGCTTTGTTGAAGAATTACAACTGGGGTCATTTTTTTTCTTTTAATATCATATATCCGACTATCCTACGGAAATGCATCCTAGGTGGTAATTTTACATTCAAGCTGGCTCTGTGGCGAGTTTCATCAGCAGTTGTCACGTGATGTTCGAACGAACAGACAAACAGGTAAAATTCTAAACAAAATGCTTTCGGAAAATTCGTGTCCAAAGTTTATTAACTTTTTTTTTAAATTTATTTTCTTTTTATTCGTTGTACAGAATCGACCTCTCTATAGGTTTATTATATTATATATAGATTACGAGGCTCCATAACTGCAATGTAAGCAACTAGTGGACTGAAAATTGTATGCTTTTTCAAAAGGTTACAACGCTTATTTTTATTTATTACAATCTACATAATAAATAGCAGTCATATTGTTTATTTTCTTTTATTGGAACAAAAAACAGCTACTTAATTAAAATTATATACAAAGTTACAACTTAAAATACTAAATAATGTTACGAGTTCCGAGACTCGAATTAAAAAGCCGTTGGAATGATTATAGAATTTATTAGAACTATACAAACACGTATAACACAGGTACAAATATAACCGAACAAAACAAGTCCAAACGTAATGCAGAAGGTCGTTAATTCCATACAACGCGCAAAGTCCGTCACTATTAGATTCCCGATTGTAGTACACATATCTCACTTTGATCGTGATTCTCGTTCGACTGCACAAATGCAATGAGCCCGTATCAGTATCATAGTCGACTTAATCCGCCACACCTGACTTATGACTCGGCCGCAAACAGCCATAAAAGAGTACAATAAAACAACGGGTGGTTTCTAGAAACGTATGCCAATCAATAAGTATACAAAAGAATACGTTCATACAAGAATTACAATTAGTTTAAATGTCGACACGTAATAAAACGTGCTTTGTCAAAATTAATAAATGTAATGAATTTTATCTCATATCCTCGCAGGCTTAGTCCTATAGATTTGTTTAGTGTCACTTTTTCGTTTCATTGAGTTTCAACTCATAATGATTCTAAAGAAGTTTCACTTCAAAATAAGGGGAACGAACATAAACCTTCAATGCACATAAATTGTGAAATTATAAAAGCTGCCTCGTAAGGAAAAAGGTCATATCAAAGAGTTCGAAGCCAATCATAACGGAAGTAAAAGAAAAAAGCCTCCCTCAATGTAACAAAACGTGTCACAGTTCGCGAAACAGGAAATTGAAGTGGCGTGACAGGGAAAAGAATATTTTAATTAAGTCCTTTCTCGAAGTTTATTTCCTTTGACGTTTAAGTAATCACATACTGCCGCATTTGAATAAAAGCGATTCGAGACTTTTGAAATAAAAAAAATACGTTTTTTGTTAAGGTACATTTAATTTCCTTGGGTTCGTTTGGTGTAAAGATGTAAAAACAACGTCTGTCTGTTCGTATTCATGGAGAATTATTTTTTACAGAACATCTAAATTTTATTTTTATTCCATTAAATTCCAAAGTTTATAATTATTATATATTTTTGAGTTTTTAATTTTATAACAGCTGTTGTAGGCTTGCCTATGTTTATAATTAATAAGTTATTTGTTTTCAGAATTAATATATTAGTATAAAATATCCGTCTGAGACAGGAAGCATTTAAAAATGCATTTAAACTACAAAATAGAGTAAATGTAAATAAAGTATCATGCCCATAACATTACTTCCAATTCTGGCGGGGACTATGTATCGTTAAAAAATCTAGTATAATACCCAAATTGTTACAATAGCGATGTTGCCACATACTACAGTATACAATTTATAACATTGCATATATTAATAAAACAGGTATCAAAATAACATCTAGTCATCTCACTTTTAAAATAACCGTTTATAAATTATTTTAATTTCTGTCGAAACAATAGAAGTAATGCGTCACTCGACTCCTTTTAATTATATAAATTTATGACGTCATAATTTTTTACGCTTATACAAAATCTATGAATCTCAATTGATTCGACTGTTCGCTTTCTCTCCCTTAGTAGATCCAGCTGCTGACGGCGAAGCAATACCTCGTAAAGAAACCTGCACACTGAGTAGCTATTGCCGTCTAGAACGTTGGTTATACCTACCGTTTTGTTCTCTTGAAATGTGGACATCTTATCCCAAGAGCTATGGGCTGATATTATACATTGATTTATACGAACCACTCATAAATACTCACAATATATGCTACATTTTAATTCTGATTTTATCAACAAATGGCTGTGGGTATCGACAGGATTTTTAAGCACTATTCGTAACTTTTTTTAGCGATTGAGGACCATCAGCTGCACGAGAAGAAAAATCCCGGCCAGTATGTGTGATACGCCAGACACTGGCAGCTTGTCTGTGTAATGCCATTACCAAACCGCGGTTAAGGATACTCACTAAAACCACTCGCTGTTCCTTCCTTTGCCTTATGCCAGGTGTTGATGACAGAATGCTTTGTTTGAACGGCCCGCTTGGTGTTGCTTGTAAAATGATATAAGTTAAAGAAAATTAAATAATGTAAAAATATAATTTAAATATCCATATAAAAATATGTTTGTATTTACCTTATTTTTGTACCAGTATTAATAATAAATAATAGCAAATTGATTGCCTAGAAAGAGTAGAATGCACGAACTTCATTCGGGATTGACCCGAGTTAGTTGCCCGCGACCACCGACCGTATTATACGTGCCCTGCATTCCATTTTTTTCAAAGCATCGACGGCTAACATTCAAACCCTTAAAACGTTATTTAATTTTCTTCTTTGCACCATTAACGTTATATCCGTTACATCAGGGCTACAGGTACACGGCCTAGTCCCTAGGCCTGGTGGCCCTAGCAGGTGGTGGCCCATCGGCCTCTTCCACTATAATTGTACCTAAAGAAGCAATCTTAGCGCAAAATATACGATCTGTTACGTTCTAATAAAAGGTATCCAAGGATATTAAGCTTTATAGTATATCAATCCTATACCAAATGTTATCAAATCAAACAATTTCACCGATGGCTGGCTCGCGCTGTGTACTTTTATTAAACCGACCAGCTGCCACTCCCCGGGCATATTTCACGCCCACACCTTTTAGAATTTATCAAACTCCGCTGGGATCTTGTATTTGCTTATTAGAAAGGGTTTCTATTAAAATAACAGGAAACAAGTCTAACTTAAAATTTCTCAGTCAATGTCTACATAACCCTTTAGAAAAATGCTAGCTGTTTGTTTTCTGTTAATAGTCTATAAAAAAATTATAGACTTAATTAAATTTTTGATTATTTTTATTGCATGAGTTCAGCAGACAGGTAGACGGCCCAGAACGTCTAGAACATGGCCACTAATGCGAGAATACAAATGTTAAATTAATAACTACAAATAGACAGGTAATTCTTTATTTGTTACCAAAGCACAGCAAACTAAAGAACTAAAAAATACAAGTATGACAAACGACCTCTAAGCTCAAAAGCGATCTCTTGCCGTCCTAGGCTAGGACTTTTTTCAATATTGTTTGGTGATAAGTAATGAGTAAGATAAACGAAATACGTATTGTTAAAAGTGCTTGTAATAATTAGATGCCGCTGTGATCTATCACTTTATTACTTAAAAATAATTTCCTATACTCATTAATCTACTTCTATAAATAATAACAGTGTAATTAATCGTTTAGACTTTGTAGTCGCCGTTTTGCGTAGAACTCTGTTTTATATTAAATAAATACATAGCATTCATGACATTTCTAATACTAGGCTCAATCACCCTTATTCTAGAGAAGACCCGTCTCGCTTCTGCAAGGCAAATTGGCGGGTTTGGGATTTTCAACAAAAAATATATAATGGATGATAGAGCTTCAACTGTGCTATATTTTATTTTTAAAGTTATTTACTCATTTGGCACGCAAAACAAGTTGCAGCTGTTATAAAATATAACTATGTATAGTATAATTACTGTAAGTTCTAGGGGCTAAAACTCTTAAGTATGTGAGCGCTATGATGTAAGATAACATTGACAAACTGTTAAAAGGTTAGTCTAATTAGCATTTAATTTAAACTTAGTGTTAAGAGTTAGCTCTTTACATAACTTCTTGAAATTTAATAAGATCGATATCCTTTTCATTTCATTCGAATGGTCATTCGTCGCGTCCACCACTTTTAGCTTAGTGAGTCCACACATCATGCATGGTAGGTATAGGGGCCTCGATGTACAAAAACTCAGGTCTGGTCAAATACATACAGATAGCCGTTCATGAGTTCTTAGACCAATAGTGAAACTACGTTTTAACTAGTGGTAACATATATATTCCATTTGGCCCAACACTACACAGTATTCGGCCTAATATCGAGAGAAGCATATTCGTGTCATCTCTAGAGACATCTATAGACATTTACATGTGTTCATAATCGTTTACAGTAGTAAGATTAATATCCCTTTGAGTTCACTCGAGTAGAGTCCATCCATAACCTTACAACTATCACCTGAACTCCGATCAAAGCTCCTTGGGGCCCGTTTGAAGGGCGATCCGGCTATATAAGCTTTATTACAAGAGAATAATTGATAGTGTCCAATGTTTGTGTTCAAACTATATTTATTGCAGGTAGTCAAGTTTAGGTTCTATAGACATTTTGGAAAAAAACAATCTATACACTTAAATAAAATTGACAGCTTTTACTAAATTCATACGAAGGTACTTACATCAAAAAATCTATAATAAAAAATCTGTCTGCCTGGATGATCCGTCTAATCTCTGAAACGGCTGGATCGACTTGACATGACTGACTGTTGTCGGATAGCGGATGTTATAAGGAGTAACTAAGGCTACTTTTTGGGTTCCGCGAAATAGAATCTACGCGGACGAAGTCACGGTCACAGCTAGCCTTATAATAAAAACTATGTCCATCTGTGTGTCACAATCATTTTTCTTCAAAGCTATGGATCCAAATGAGTAAAAAACAGCACGATGTAATTTTAGTACATAAAATAACAACAAAAAATTAGAATTGGTCTTCACATGTATAATCAAGGTTAAATGTCTGTTTCAGTTTACACAAGCATGGAGTATATATAAACCATGTCTTGAAATATCATAACTATGCTCATTTACCGTCTATTTGCTTATTTATCAAAATATTTTAAAACAAACATATAGATATATACATATACAATAGATAAATAAAATTGAAGTGTTTATTTTTAATGTAAAAATAACAGCTTTTTATTAAATGCATGTGAAAGTATATACAGTAATTATAATTAGAAGACGCGTGTACTGCTAGATTAAAATACATTCTTTTTTCATTTTCATTAATTGTCATCAGATAAGGGTGCAAAAAAGTCATTACAGCTACTGGTTCTAATCCAGCTTCAAATTTGACCTTAAAAACGAACAAGTATTGCAAGTTTAGTAAAAGCTTGTAATAAGCTGTTTTGTTACTGCTGTAATTTAAAACCAACCAAAGATTTTATGACTAAACTTTGCAACAGCTTGTTCGATATCGGCTCAAAGTTGGCATCGACAGACGCTGTCAAGGTGTTGTTACAAGTTTTCAATTTACAGCTAAGCAACTTAAGTTTTAAAGTTATAGAGTGAGTTGTAAGATACATACTTTACTTTTTGTAGTCCACTTACGGCTTACTTTAAAGTAGTTTATAGAGTATATATGTGTGTATTAAAATTCAGTATGCGTCTATTTCTGTACACACGTACGAATGGAAACTTCTTTACGACATATTTTTATTTATTTTTCAAATAGAGTTTTAATAATACCTAATTGACGAAAATAGTGAATTTTACCATTTCTAGGAAACCTCCTTACTTCGTAGACTGACACGCACTTGGCCGATTATATTAATTATTCAAAAAGCTATAGTACATACTTCTATCCATCCTCTTATAGTGATAATGAACTGTGTATTTACCAATTTTGGTATACTCCGTGACTAAAACGTTGCGAGAAAAGTTGTTTTTGATACCTCTTCAAAAAGGGCGTAAACAGATTTTTAAAGTCTCAACGAGGTAGGCAACGCATCGGCTCCCTTAGTGTTGCAGATGTCCATGGGCGACGGTAGCCACTTGCCATCAAGTGGACCCGTCTGCCAGTTTGCCTATACGCAAACATAAAAAAATACCTTATGTTAAATTTAGATTTCGTTGGATGAGCGGCTCTTTATGTGTTGTTTATAAAATAAACTAATTAGTAAAATAAATATAAATACAAATAAAATAAATATTAAACATAAAATAAAACACTTTTAAAATGTGCAACGTAACATTTTTCTGTACCTACTTGCTTGTGTTATTAACAATAAATTAAAGCATATTTTGAATGCATAGAGAGTAATCGAATGCACGAACTTCACTTAGGTTCGACTCGAGTCAATTGCCCGCGACTACTGACCGTACTATAGTGCCATACATTCGAATCTCTCTAACCACTCAACGTTAACTTTCAAACCCTCAAAAACCTTGTTTTCATTCTTATTTACACAATTAAACGTTGTGTCCGTTATACCTTAGGTAATAAATATCTCCATTATGCCGATAAAGAGGTTCTATTCCCCATGGATTGTCTGGCAGTGCTTTGGATGATTAATTTATAAGTGACTGTTTTTATATTAAGATTATTCCCTGAAGTTTTCTAAACAGCAGTCGATCTTCGGCTATCCTCGAAAAAAACAATATTCCAAAGGCTTTGCTTTAATAAATAAAAAACGATTTCTTCATCTTTGACCCTCGGGCGATTTTATTTTTATTACATGAGGGATATGGATGAAAAATAAATAAGGATATATCATAAAATGTCGTTATATGTGAAGCAAAGAAAATGGGTTCCCAACGGAGTTTATATTCAATTATTTAAAATAACAATTTTGATATATTATACAGTTCTTCAAATTGGTTCCCTCCAAAAATATGGAATCTCTATTCTGAGATATGAGAATACACATAAAATGTAGATAAATATTAATGGTTTTTAAAAAACAAAAAATATAGAGAAGACACACTTGAATTATCATGCTAAAAAGTGAACCATAGTGTTAAATACACAATGTTTTCTATCATAGGTAATAGGCGAGCCATCACGAATCGCGCTCTATTATGGACTATTTTAATGTGTCTGCCGAAGTGCAAGCTTTATCTAAGGTGACACTCAGATATTTGGGGTAATTTTCCCAGGGAATCGGGCGTTTACAGTGCGAGATGATTTCGGCGAGGGCAAGCGCGTTTGGAAGAGCGAAGCATGCCCGGGGAAAGAATATTGTTGCGCATTTCTCCGGGCTTACCTCCATCCTCCCCTCGCAAAACCATTCGCCCAACTCTTTGAAATCTGCTAGCAGCCGGTCACATGCCCTACGTTGATGGAGGTTTGATGTGTATACTATAGATCGTCCGCGAAGAGTGGCCCTCTTTTTGGAGTTTTTGGGATGTTGCATTGTGCATAAAAAGTAACGGGGACAGCGTTGAGCCCTGTGACTCCTATGAGAGGACGAGGGGCCGAACGCGATCCCTCCACTCGAAATTGGAAGTTCATTTCTGCCTTCTATTTCGCATGAATTACCCAAAGTGGTCCATATAATATTTGATTAATTTAATGTGTTTCAATATCGTCATGGCTTTTTGATTTTAAATTAAATTGATTCAATTTGGTAGTTCCGTCTAATATCGGCATTACAAACCTGATAGAAGCAATTTGAACAATTAACAGAAAATGAATTTATTGCCTACAATGCTATCCAGTTCAAGCAGATGTCATGGCATATATTCCCACTAATAGTAATTAAAGCGAATGTATATGAGTAATTATTGCAATACAATTAATAGCTGCGTATCAACCTCCTTTATTCAGCAGGGACGGTGGGGAATTAAAGCAACCAAAACACCAATTTATGGCAGTACCATGCAATAAATTAACTTCCGCACTTTCTGGTTCACCCCGGTAGACCTTCGTCAATGATTTGGCCCAAGAGAAAAATAAAAATGTTTATTGTTTATGTTTGAACGGACCCGTTCTGTATTTAAATTAGATTTTTATTTGTTTATTCTATTATTTGAAGGGGTATTTCGTTAGAATTTATTGTACGAACGGTAATAATAATAATAATAACAAGGCCCCCATCTCCGTGCTTGCCTTAACCACCGGCAAGGAGTGGAGATCGTAGAGCTAAGACTTAAGCTCCAGGGGTGGAAGTGATAAATGGCATCACGTCAGAAGTAGCTTCGGTGAACCTGCAGCCACCCTTTTCTCACCCCTCAGCCACTCACACCCACGTTGCCCCTGTCTTTTATGGCATTTTTAGGGGGCCCATGGAGGGAGTGGCGAGTCACCGTCTACCCATTTTTCTATGTTCCCTGAACATTGTGACGGGCAGACGACATAGTCCCCATATTCCAGAACGCTAGTACCACTAACAGTACACCCCAATAGCCTGGTACTTTCTCTTCTCATTCCCCACAATAGTCCTACACTGGCCGGGGCTTGTCCTTGGGTGCATTATTATACGGTGTAGACAGGGATAATCGCCGATCAGTGTCACGCCACATTTAGATTAAATTTGTCAAGGGGCCTCTACGTGTTGGTCTCCCCATGTCCCCACGCAAGCCCTTCAAAAGTCCGGGCCATTTTTATGGCCCGTGGTCTTGAAAGACATACATTAATAATAATAATTTACCAGAATCGGAGAAAGAAGAATTTACTTTCTTATTCGATTCTGATTATTTATCGTAAGAGTCATTTCATACTTGCTTATTCTTTTTTAAAACCATGAGCCTTTCCTTTTTAATAATCTAAACAAAATTGTCTTTTTATAACTTAACAGATGCTATTGCGTACAGACTTGTAAATTCGCTGCAAATTTTCATTAACAAGGCAAACCACTAGACCTACGTTAGTACGCAATTATCGGTTTAAAACTTTCCCTTTATTTGTCTCTATGCATGCCCTTAATCTGTAAAATTGACCAAACTCCCGAAAATCCACAGTAATTACTCCGGTCGAGGCGTTGATCGAGGTAAACTGAATAAATCTTCTAAAATCGGTGACGTCCAGCCCTTTTACTGACCCTTCGCTTGCCCCTTTAAATGCAGCAATATGGCCAACTCATTCCACAGTAGACGTTAATGTTTAAAAGATAAAGTTCATTTTGGAGCGATCTACAATTAAATGATAATAAGTTTGAATTAAAAAGGATGAATCTATGATATAGGGAGGAAATTAGGCTTTTCGGCTATATCAGATGTTTTGAAGACGTTATCTTAATTTCTATAATGACTTAAAAGGCTATTCGTGTATTATTAACATGTCCGTCTGTTTGTCCTTATTTCAGTTACTTTTCTAAGAAAGTCATTTATCTAATATATTATGTATATATAATTTTTGCTTTAGTAATTTAGTACTGGTTGTTGTATAATATTGTTACCAGTTGCAGGACTTGAATTAAAATGTCGTTAGAATTACTACACAATTTATTAGAAATATACAAACACCTATAACACAGGTACAAATACAATACACGCACAAAGTTCGTCGTTAAATAAATTAGTGAATGTAGTACACGTCTTGCTTCGCTTGTGCTTATCGCTCGACTGCCAATCTCTCCATTGGGGCATTGCTTTATACTGCACAAATACAATATGTCTCTCAGCCGCGCAGACTCAATTTCTCAGAATCACACCTGTCTAATGACTGCCATAAAAGATTACAATACATAATTATTGTGTAAACAGCCCTAATTCTAAATACAAATTTTAAACACAAAGTAAACAAAAGAAGTCCAAACGCCGAAAACGTAATTAACTGCAGATGTGAATTGGTCTTTATTTATTGTCGTAACAATATGATTTTTAAATTTGTGCCAAATAAAATGTTAGATCGTTTTGCTTGGCACCGACATACCGAGTCAATTTTACACATTTGTAATGTGTCGTTAAAAAACTGTGTACCACCTTGCAGTCAAGGTAGCTATGCTGAACCTAAACCAAATTGATAAGCTACATTGATAATAAAAACTGTTATGCGTTACACAAAAGGAAATTCTAACTAATGGAGAACCTTCTCTTTTTAACACGCTTTTATTAGCTTCACCTGTATGTATGTATGTTTGTAACCGACCCCTTTGAGCTCGATTTTGTCCTACTTTGAACGATCAGATTTAATTCAAACTTTGCACACCTGTCAAAGGTCGATGACAATGCAATATATAGTACCATGGAGCTGATCTGATGATGGAGTGAGAAGGTGGCCATAGGAACTCCTGTACTAAACAGATAGACCTTCGTGTTGGCTCATATGGTTTTATCGCGTGACATACATAATATCGATGGTGAAAGGCTATTGTTTAACGACACTTTATAAATTGTCGGGAAAAGTTTAAGTTTCTAATGACCCAGAAAAACACATCACTAACGAACTATGTCCATATTTTAAAAAAAAGAACATCTGTAGACTGAACCTAGAGATCAGGTTCTTTATATTTCTTTAAGTTGAGACATTAGGACGAAAAATTCATGTCATGTTGAGTATCACACAAAATGTCGCTTAAAACAAATAGCCTTTCACCCCTCGATATGATACCATGGAGCTGATCTAATGATGGAGTCGGAAGGTGGCCATAGGAACTCCTGTACTAAACAAGATAGACCCTTCGTGTTTGGGCATGATGTTTATATCGCGTGACAATGCAATAATATGGTACCATGGAGCTGATCTAATGATGGAGTCGGAAGGTGGCCATAGGAACTCCTGTACTAAACAAGATAGAACCTTCGTGTTTGGGCTCGTATTTTATATCGCGTGACAGTGCAATAATATGGTACCATGGAGCTGATCTAATGATGGAGTCGGAAGGTGGCCATAGGAACTCCTGTACTAAACAAGATAGACCCGTCGTGTTTGGGCTCGTATGTTTATATCGCGTGAAAATGCAATAATATGGTACCATGGAGCTGATCTAATGATGGAGTCGGAAGGTTACCATAGGAACTCCTGTACTAAACAAGATAGACCCGTCGTGTTTGGCTCGTTGGTGTTGGCTCGTTTTACTTGTCTTGGCTAGCACTCTACTGCTACATGATATGCAGGATCTCAAAATCTTGTATTTAAAAAATCAACTAAAAAATGAAAAGTAATACACCCCACGCTTTTTTTAAGACCCTATTCATCAGAAACCAATTTTTTTTTGTTTTTTAGTTAGTTTTTTTATGAAAGCGTGTTTTTTAGTTTTTTTTTTTAACTATTATTTTTTTGGGATTCGGTTTGAAATATTTGCAAAAAGCTATACCTATTTAAGTAAGTTGGAAGACATAGACTAAGCCTATTTACTAACAGTGTAGAATCGTTAAGCGCCAAGTTATTTTTTTTAACTCGCATTTATCTGTTCTATAACTACCGAGATGTAAGGTACTTACCTTACATCTCGGTAGTTTTCTTTTATTGCTGTTTATTTGTTTAAATTTTATTTCTTCATTACTTTTCTGTCATCCGTAGAGGCTTAAGAGTATTAATAAGGCCCTCAAATAAAGTAAAATATATAATCGCTAATAAAAATTTGCGGTTGTCACCATAAATGTAATTAAGATTTATTTTTCTACTGTACACTATGTGGTATGAGGTCGCATCTTTGAGAATTTATTTGTGTTGGTCTACCGCAATAAAGATACAGACTGATAACGTTTTCGGATGAAGTAGCAGGAAAACTTTAGTTCAGAATAAAGCAACAATTGCAAGCAGTTATGAATAGAAACAATAGAGCGAATGGCGTCGTAAAATGAAAAGTTGGATAAAAATATCGCTGAAACTTTGTAACACTGCTTTAGTTATGGACGCTGCGTAGTACTTTTCGCTGTTGTAATAATGATTTATGT
Organism: Dendrolimus punctatus; assembly: GCA_012273795.1. NCBI lineage: Eukaryota > Metazoa > Arthropoda > Insecta > Lepidoptera > Lasiocampidae > Dendrolimus > Dendrolimus punctatus. Next base: position 5,139,942 of record CM022543.1, read on the forward strand.
TCTTAAAACTAGTCATAAATAGTAAGACTGTTTAAAGATCAATGGCCTTGTTCCACCGTGTACATACGTATAGAAAACTAGCTGACCCGGCGAACTTCGTATTTTCTGAATTCCTGAAGACTTTATTTCATGACACAAAAACAAAGCACCAAAATCGGTCCAGGTGATTAGGAGGATTCTAGATCCCGATCTCAGCGCCACCTACCGGTTCTAATTGCGAATCAAAACCAACCGGAAACCCATTCAAACACATAAAAACAAATCATTAAAATCGGTCTAGGTGATTAGTAGGATTTTAGAACCCGATCTCACTGCCACCTACCGGTTCCATTAGTGAATCTAAACCATCCGGGACCCAGTCAAACACACCTCAAAACCGGTAAAAAAACACTATGAATGACAAAGGCTTAGCAAAAAATGTAACTTTGAAAAAGCCCTTAAATGCTAAATTAAGTACACTATAACATTTTCATCCATTGAATTTTGATAAGGTAAATGCCACTACTTTACTAACTACTACTTCACTTACTTCATATGCAGGTTCGGAGGTAATTTGTTTATTTAAATAAATTATTCCTTACACACTCATCTGCTTTTTTATTCTATTATTCTATGGGTTTATAGTTGCATGTTATGATGTTAGTTTCATTCTCACTTAAATTGGGTAAGTAGGTTTATAATATATATAGAGAGAGAGATAACTCTTTATTGCCAACCAAAACATACAATTACAAAACAGACCATATTTACAATATATTCTAGGCGATACAATAAGCAGCCTTATCGCTCAAAGCGATCTCTTCCAGGCAACCTAAATCAAAAACAAATTTAAACCAGGCGATGTAGGTGGTACAGGAAAAAGGCAATGGACATATTAAATATACAACTATATACGTAGTCATAAAAATAATACACAATAATATACGTATACTATAATATGTTACAAAATACATATGATATTATAATAAATGTATTAGCGCGATTATATTGTGTTAATCAGACATAGCTATTTATGGACAAATAATATAAAGCTTACATTACGCTTTTTTTTATTATGTTCAATCTTTGACTCGTGTATGCAGATATAATGAAACATAACTCATTTTATCATTTCGCCAGAACTGGCTGTCCCCTCACTTGCCACGAGATAAAATGATTAAACCGCTCGTAGGTGAACAAAGGGGTTTAATTAAATCTAACAATGCAGGCAGGTATATGCTCGCATGTTGCCATCACGATATTTTCTGATGCGAATTCATATAATTTTATTATGTGTAATAAAAAGTTTTCGTTTAATGATTATGATTTATTAAAACTACTTACAATATAAATAGATAGCTTTTGAACTACGTTGTATTCACCTCGTCAAGAAAGGGTAGTAAATTTATACAAGGTCATGCTCATTAGAGCCACCTGAAGAAAGCCCCAAACGGCCGCTTTCGCAGATTCTTGTTACGAATACAAAAATATCAATCAATCAAAAGAGATGAAAATTATTCACATAAAGACACAGGGAACATAAAACAATTCACAATACGGTGACAATTCTCCAGCGTCCAAAGTTAGCTCTGATGCCCGCACTATGTCTCAACAGAGCCTGTGTGGCGGGCTTCAGTGGAATTCACTTCGGTTTCGAAACTCTATTCTTTTATTGCTTGGTAATATTAAAACTAAAAAACAAAATATGTTATAATAAAATCTACATAATAACTACGTGCCTTAATGCGTTAATGAGTGAGTATAGATTTATGATGTGTAGAAGGGTTATTTTGATACTATCCTAAAAAGCACCCCACGCTTCATCATTTTTTCTTACACTATTTTTAATTCAAATTTATTTTCTATTTTTTTAGTTTTATTAGAATTTAGGCCGCGATTTAACAATGGCTGTAAAAAAAGTTGGGACACGAGTTGCATGTATTACTATGGTTTGTATGGTTTTAATTTTTTCGGCAGCAGGGAAAATCGTTTCCCAGGGACGAACGTACTGTTCTTATGTGTGTATTAGGTAAATCCAAGCGTACTTCAGAATGCGAGAAATGAAAAAACATTTTTGGCATTGAGTCATTTCGACTTGCAAAATACTTAAATTGTTAACAAAATTCTTCTGTTAAAATTGTACAAACCGTAGTTTCTTTAAGCCCAGTATTACAACTATTTCTGAATTTCAAAAGGAGTTTCACTTTAATAATGGGTTTAAAAAACTTTATTCTCAAACAGCATTACAGTTCACTTATATGAGATACAATAATTTATATTCTAACATAAGTCCTATGAATCTAAGAGCGAGTAGTCATTGATAAAAAATACCAATAATAAACAGAGAAACTGTAAATATTTTTGTTTTTAATATAATATTACAAAGTTACACACATAAATAATTGTGTAACATTGCACCGAGTAAATTATTCTACATAACAGAAATGTTAGGTGTACACTGGTTGGTAACATATAATTTGTTCTTTTTCCAATAATTCTATGTTATTACTTTGAGGGTATGTTAAACACGTAAAAGTAATTTTGATATTTTTTCAATAATCGGCAGACAAACACATATTGACTAACTACTACTACTTACCATAGTAAAAAAGGAAAGTTCATTTTCGAAAAAAACGAGGGATTATTATGGAATGTGAACCAACGCATATATAGCACATTGGATTATTTTAAAACATAATAACGAATCTGCGAAAGCTACCCCTATATGCCCCTTGATGTATTAGAACTGCTTATCTGCCTTGGTATAGTTTCTCCTGCAATAGCCCCCCCCCCCCCGCAACTTAGTAGTAGAACTTTATGACTTTTACGATTTTAAAACAATAGACAAGCGTAGCAAATCATAATTGTATAAGGCAATACAAACATGTTTTTTTACGAAGAAATAGAGAGGCCCAAGCCCAGCAGTGGAACATTTATGTGTTCATATTTTATTTTAATGGATAAAATAAACATTATGAGAAACAACTGATACTGAATTAAGTCTCAGGAGGACTATGTTGGGATTAAAACGAGGGGGAATGAACGTAAGTCGCCGAAAATGAAAATAGCAAATCTTGTGCGAAATAACGCATTGCAGGCAATCCCAGGCGTAAGTGACATATATGAATATAACGCAAACGCTAGATGCGTTATTGTACACTCGTTACACTCATCATGAGTTTTGTTTGAGAAATTGGCGACCTTACTCATATAGTTTAAATAACAATAGAATAATTGACAGTATCGTCTTCCAAAACGCCGCAGCTTCGTAGTTTTTGCACGAGCGTAGTATGTTATAACGTCACATCTGTAAAATAGAATACTTTTTACTGCCCATAATGGTATTGTTACGACCGACAAAGGACAAATCACACTTGCGTCTGTAGAAACACATTTTATTACCTTTTCGGCATTTGGACTTCTTTTGTTTGTTTTGTGTTTAAAATTTGTGATTAGAAAGACAAACCATTGTGTATGTAATCTTTTGTAGGTAGTCATTAGCCAGGTGTGATACTAAGTAATTCATCCACGCGGCCGAGAGACATATTGTGTTTGTGCAGTATAAAGCAATGCCTTAATGGAGAGATAGGCAGTCGAGAATAAGCATAAGCGAAGCAAGACGTGTGTACTACATTCGGTAATCTATTTAGTGACGGACTTTGCGCGTGTTATATTTGTACCTGTGTTATACGTGTTTGAATAGTTCTAATAAATTGTATAGTAATTCTAACGGCATTTTAATTCGAGTCCTGCAACTCGTAAACATATATATATATATATATATATATATGTATATATATGTATATATATGTGTATATATATATGTATATATATATGTATATATATGTGTATATATATATGTATATATATATGTATATATATATGTATATATATATATGTATATATATATGTATATATATATATATTAAGTAGATATAATTTTAGTCTTTAAGTTCATGTTTGTATTAGTGAGAAATAAAGCGTTATCTATTCTATCCTAAATCTATTCTGAAGAGACGATAATTATATCAACGTCTGTATTAAACTGTAATTAAGGTCGAAGTCGAAGAAGAGTTTGTCCATCCTAACTAAACGAATTCTTTCTCGATAAAGACAAATTCCTTGGATACGCATTCTGTTCTCGATGTACGTAAAACTTTTAGCAACAAATCGACAAACGATAGAAGATAAGAGTAAAGGAAACTTTTTCCGATAGCTTATATTGTTTTAGAAAGTTAGGATCTCGTGTTCAGAACAAATAATAGAACTAATAACATCTCGTTAAACTTAGGCCGCGTCTACACGACAAAGCAATATCTCAAGCAATATGTATATGGTGATTATATTATGAAGGCTCAATGTTAAATCCTGCTCTTCACTTAAAAATATGGATAAAGAACTCAGATTAGGGCATTTTCTATTTTAATATACATCTTTATAGATTATAAAACAAAGTCACTTTCTGTCTGTATATCCAGATTTTTAAGTGGAATTCATAGTCAAGTTTTTGCTGAAAGTTTATATTCTTTATTGTACATTTCGCTTCTTTGCTTCAATAACATGACATATCCCAATACTCACTTATTTCACCCACTCACTATATTTTACTAAATTTATCATATTATCACAACTTTCTCATATATTTAAAAAGCTTAGTAAATTGACACTAAATTAATTGTAAAAAATGTACAAAAAAGTGTAAAATATGTTTGGGTAAAATCTTTTTTGAAATTTAAAAGTGGCGTACTGTAAATTGGGTTTTTCAAGATACCACGTAATTGAAGCAAAGAAGCGATTTGTTCTCATTTATTCTTTAATCACACAAAAAGTTACATTCAAAATTATAAAATAGTGGTCATGAACAAAGGTGAGCTTAACCCTGTAGTGGATGCACTTACCACGTTTAGTTGTAGATAATTTTATATTATATTTGCTTGAAATGTACCACGATCCTGGTTACCACAAGCTCAGGCTTTCAACTCAATTATTTGCTTACATTATAGTATTTCAATTATTTCTATGGAAGCATTGTAATAAATAAAACTTGTATTTTAACCTAATTCTCATTCGTAAACAAAAGCCGGTCAAGTTCAAGGTCAGCCTCTTGGCATTTGACTTTTGACGTTTGACAAGTGCTAGCGTATAGAATACATAGCATTTATGTTTAAATAATAATTTCTAATCATAAAACAAATTACATATAAATATATATTTCAATTTCCTTATTTATTTAATTTATCAGCTACATCATATACTATTTTGTTACTCAATGCCTATATGCCTCTGTTAGCCAGGACGTAAAGATTTGACCAACCAATGAGAGACGAGTATAAAAGTCGCTCTCATTGGTGAGAATTCAAAAATAAAAGTAGACACCGTTTTTGAATGGAGTTAGGCAGAGACCATTTTGTACGACAAAAAAGATACTTACAAAAAATGAAAATAAAAAGCCAGTTTAAGATCAAAGTTATATTTATTCAAGAACCTTACATCACAATAATAATATCATAGTTCACTCTTCAACCCTAAGAGAGTTTTCTTTCAGCAAACCTATGAGTCTAGCGAGAAGGGGAGAAGCAAAAGGCAGGGTTGTGAGCACTAACGATATTTTACGATATAATATATAGACTGGTAAACAAGTGCCTTTTGGACTAACTTTTTCAGCAGTCTCCGAAATTATAAATTGTGTCATTCGATTCGAATGGCATCTAGATGATTTTTGGAAAAAATGAAGTTCCACTTGCAAAAATTGTAAAAGTTATTAAGATAGTGCTGTCTGACTTTTTTTTTAACTGCTCTCCGGTGAGCTATCGGCTCATATTTATGTATATGAAAAACCTAAATATGTTTCGATGTAAGTAAAATCGAGCTATCCCCGGGATTGACTCGTGGTATAGCCTCGGGGAACACGCTAATGTGTTATGCAATTAACTGTTTCTGACGATAATGATAATGTATGAATAACATGGTAAATAAACTCCCTTTGGATATGGTTCCCGGGATATACAGTCTTTGTCTCTGATATGAAGAAGCCAGAGGTCAGCGACGTTTAGACTAATATTATTAATTAACTATAGTTTTGAAGTGAAACTGCTATATAGACGGGGTCTTACGATAATTCGCTCACGAAAATGCGTCACGGTCACGTGACTAATTCTTACATTTTTAAACTCGTGATATCTTTCGAATGGAATGTCCGAATTCAAAAAGTCAGGTATTGAAGTAGTCTTGAATATGTAGTAATTTATTTTGATAAGGATTAATACCAAGATACAAATAAAGAGCATTTTCTAGCAGCGGCATTTTAATTTAACTGTGACTCCTTTTCACATCACCGTCGGTTTCCCATTGTTCTGCAATTTACTGTGAATAAAATCCAGTCACGTTAAGCTAAAAGTGACATTAGAAATACACACATAAATAAGGGTAGCCACAAAAACATCAAAGTATGTTATTTTGACATTGTTGCTGAACCAGTGTAGAGACAGCCTAACTCAATTAACACTTGACATAATTCAAGAGCGGTCTTAGGCTCTTGTCGCTCGCTGCGCTTCGCGTGTTAATTCCGTGTCATGTCTGGTGTCTCTAACATCTGCGTGTAAATTAGTTTTGGCGTGGATCCAGTGTCCCAGGTGCGTCCCGATTGTATGCAATCCACGATGTCTGTACGCGGGCCATTGCGGATTCCGTGCGCGGAATAATAATGCGGGTTGCGGCCGTTGTCGCACGTGCGAATATGGATTATATTGATTGTTTTGTTCAACATTTACCAGTTAAGGGTCTAAATAAAAGGAGATCATTATCTGTCTCGCGCATTACACATTTTTGAAGATACTGTGTATTTTCAAGGGCCTTCAGAGCCAAATCTTTTGGAAAATCAATTACCCTTGTCAACAATCGAATCGGCTAATTTTGAAAAACTAAACGCATTAAGTTCTAACATCACCCGCAGGGGATCTTTGTGGCGAAGCCTTAGGCGAGTAGCGACACCTCAGACCTGACTCCGGTGCCAAAGCAAGGCCCGCCAGACTGCCTCCACGGCATGGATGAGATCACTAGAGCAAGACTCGAGCTTCAGTGGTGGAAGTGATAAATGGCATAATGTCGGAAGTAGCTTCGGTGAACTAGCAGCCCACTTCTCTACACCCCTTAGTCACTCACACCCAAGTTGCTCTTGTCCTCTATAGCATTTTTTGGGGCCCATGCAGTCAGTGGCGAGTCACCGTTGCTTAATTTTCCCCCGAACATTGCGGCGGACAGACGCCATAGTCGCCATATTCCCAGACCCCTAGTATCACTAGTAGTTTACATTACATTATATTTATCAAGGGGCCTCTACGTGTTGGCCTTTCCATGGCCTCACGCTATATTTTGGCCCGCGGTCTTAAAAACAACGCAATTATGTTATTATAGGAAAACTTGTAGCTTGTAAGGCTCAATTTTTATGAAGGAGTCAAATGGTAAAATACTGGAAAGAGTTTTTTTTTTTGGCCCTGGAGGCCACTTGTATCAATGTATTCTTCGAAAATGCGTGTCTTCGAATATGTCTAAGTAAATCCTTAGGTAGGTTCCAATGAGCTGGAATACATTTGTCACGTAGCCCATTGGAACAAAGAGGGTTAATTTAGCGAGTCAAACTGCACGGAAGATATGGTTAGTTATTTTCCATATTTATACTATAAGCCGTTAATAACCGTTGCCGGTTGATTATTTTATCATAGGTTCATTAAAGGTCCTTTACTAACTTCTTAATTTAGCAGCAAAAACCCATTAATTACATACATATTACGTGCCTACACAACGTATGCGATAACATTGTGTTCATTTTAATAATGTACATATTTACACCACGTATTATGTATAACAATTTTTTAGCTTCGTTGAACACAGTTTTAAAAACCGATTTCCTGCCATGAAATGTTGTCGCAAAACTGGATTCGACAGAATTTTACTTTCTTAAAATTCGTTTTTTTTACGATTACTTATATACATAATAATAATAAACATTGATTCTGATGTTTAACTACGTTTGTAATAATCAGAAATCTTATATTCATAACAAAGTTAATTTCTACATCACTTATGGTCACAAATGAAATTAAAATGTGTGCTCGACCAACCATTTCCTGAGCCGTGTTTTAAATGAGCCGACCGATGGTGACTCCGTTATCCTACTCGGTAGGTTATTGTATATTAGCGGTCCCATGACATGCGGCAATCTGTCTAATCCCTTTGGCTTGATGAAAATCAATGCATTTACTTGAAGTTGAAGTTTGAAGTTTCGTCTGAAATTATAGACGTAAAACAAAAATGAATGAATGAAATGCCGCGCTTAGTATCTTAAAACGCTTAAAACGTTATTTATTCTGTTTAGTATTGTTACAACCAAATGCCGACAAATAAAAAAGTGCACACCAGCACTTTCGGCATTTCGACTACTTTTGTTTACTTTGTGTTTAAAATTGTAATTAGAAAACATTCTATTTTATATTTTAATCGTTTATAATGGACATTAACCAGGTGTGATTTTTAGATTCTATTGTTATGCGGTTGAGTATTCTGTCAAGACATATTGTATAGTTTAGCATAAAACAATGCCCGAACGGGGGGGTTAGGCGGTCAACCTTGTACCCGTGTTATATGTGTTTCGGATCGGAATTTTAATTCGAGTCCTGTAACTCGTAACACTATAACCTTTCCAAGCATTTATTTTACTTGACAGCTCGATGACGGATCCATTGGTAATGCGTTACCGACTCGTTTTGTTATAGTAAATTCTTTTTCTTTAAAGTAGAACATTTTTTATTTTCAAACTTTTTTACTTGATTACTTTCGATGTATTCACTTATTCACTTAATAGTCCGTGCGTTACATGACTACAGGACATCATTATTATGTCACCCACAACAATAAGTACGGGAATTGTAATTTTTATCATATGGACTTTATTCTCAAGAAATGTGTAACTTTATAGTGCAAACGTCAAAAGTAAAATAAACGCTTGGGAATAGCAGTCACGAAAACTTAAGTAAATATTATATATTATAGTAATAAAAACGGTTTTATATAATAATCAAAACTTATCCGCTCCTCTAAGGTATTAAGGTACGAGTATACCCCATTCTCGTATTTTCAAAACAATACTTCCATAAATATCACCATGTCTCTGAATTCCGTAAGAAACTCAAGTGGTAAATTATGAATTTTTGCTGGAATACCCACTTTCTCACCGTTCTTTATAGTATACTATTTTTACCTCAAGGAACGCTTCGATTCCTGTACGTGTCTAGCTCCCAGAATGCGCTCCTTGACTAGATACAGAATAAATACACCTCGTCCTGTTTTTATAACCACTCTTTTACTGTCCAGGCTGTGCTTCTTTGAAATAAGCTACCTATTGCTATAAGACCTTAATCCTTACAATGCTTCAAAAATCAGGTTCAGAAGCATTACTTTTCTATTGCATATAGTAATTCTTAAACTGTTATATAATTATATTTGTGTGTATATTGTCATATGTATATACGTGTATAAATTTGCGTATATACATATGTATATATAGTTACATTGTTTTTGTATTTAGATGCACTTTTTATACTTGTCGTCATTATTTGACTGCACAACCGTCAATTTTAAAAATCTATCAATCCCTGCCAAGGGGCGCCTGGAAGAAATCGCTTTTTAGCGATAAGGCCGCCCGTTGTATTTTTCTACTTCTGTTTGTTTATGCTTTGGGTATAATAAAGAATATATTTTAAGCCCGGACGAACGAGATTGCCCGAGTCAACTACAATTTATTTATTACTTGTGTGAAGTTACATTTTCTATACATATAATAATACAATAAACCGTACCTTACTTCCGTTCATATGAGCACCTGTTTCGAGTCACGAAGTCAAAGAATTTGCTCGGAGCATTTCGGAAATCCAATCGGAAAATCGAGACAGTACAAACATCACACGGTTTGATTAGCGAACGATGCGAATGGCGAGCCCGGTTTATTACCCATTACCCGGTAATACGCGATCCGTTGTGCGTATTTCGCATCGCATCAATACGGGCCGCGGATTATGGATTATTCCAGGAATTCCGTTAATAAACTATTAACGCTGGGCTCGCGTGGGTTGGATTTCGCGCATGTGAAAGCGAATGCCCAGTCCATATGTGATCAATGGCCATTAACAGGCATTCAACAAATAATGGTTATCACGATGTTCCTCTGATTCCAATTTTTGCAATGATTACTTCTCATGGGAGGGTAAACCGTTTCGTTACGTAACGCGTTACGGCGCCAGTCTGTCTGGCTTCCCTTTCTCTTACGCATACGTGCAGCGGCTCTTCCTCTCTCACTCTAACCCACGCGCTACAAAAATTTAAGAAATAACCCAAGCTTTTCTAAAGTTTAATAATTTCAATATTAAATAGTTCAACTTAGATCAGTTTAAGTTATCACTTCTGTCTGGCCTCCCGAGACGCACACTTTTTTATTTTTTACTGCAGGAGTTTGCAGACAGGCAGACGGCCAGCTTGATGGAAAGCGGCTACCAAAGGTGCTACAAATGCGCTGCTACTCTCTTAAGGGAGACTGGAACCTGGTCATTAATGCCGGAAAACAACTCAAGGTTGTTATGGCGGCATTCTTTAGATCAGGGGTGGTAGCCATCCAGTCGGGCAAATACCCTACCACCTGGCTGTGGGTTGTTTTTCGCCTCTTACGACAGGCCGCCCGGCCGCAGGAATTTGTATCCCTCCTGCACGGATAAATTTATATGCGTGTCGGACAGATGGAGATGGAACTGAAATAAGTAATTAGATTAAGTAACTCTTTTATTCCGTGATACGACTTGACTCGGGGCCTAATTAGAAGCGACTGGCGACAGTGCTACGAATTATATCACAATTTTGCTGAATTGTAACTGTCGCCTTTCTGCCACACTCATTGAAAACAGCTGAACAGACTGTATTGCAGCTTGAATAGACTAGAGAGAAAATTTGCACGTTTACTTAATAGCTATTATTAGTAATTGTTTTTCTTGTTATTAGTTGTATTTGCAACCTAAGTCTCAAAAGGTATCGAGCTATTTATAAGGAGGCCGTCTTTAACACTCATATTCTGAAGCCAAATACACGAAGATTGTGTAAGAAAGGAAAGGATTTTTAGCTACGCACCGCCAACGTGCGCTAGCACGCCACCACCGCGCTGCTGCCGCTCTGCTAATCTGTGTATGTATGGGTCAACATTTTCCGTCCACTCATACCGCCGCCGCACAGCCCTGACGCTAGCTGGACAGCAAAAGTGCGGCGGCGGCGGCACGTTGGCGGCGTGGTAGTGTCGCAGCGGTGGCTCAGTGGCGGTGTTGGGTACACGGGCGCTATAATCTGTCACAATCAATTTGACTAACTTTATTGATGATCAAAACACGCACTAAGTTTTAAAAACCTGTTAAAAGTGATTCCGTGAGCACGATTCAAGACGGGGCGTTCAGCCAAGGCTTAAGCAACTTTTTAAGTGAAAAGACGCCATTCCGCCTCTTTACTCTTGTCACGCTTCATTAACAGACTTGGTAACTGAAAGGAAACGATTTCCGCGTTAAATTCGGTGGATTTTAATTAAATTGAAGATTCAGTTCGTGCCGTCGCGATTCGGGATATTAAGGCTTCTTTGTAGCCGTCTCTGTATTAACAAATGCTTTGATAACTAAGAGCCGCACTTAGAGAATTAAACGGCATATTATCTTAAAGAGTAGTAACGGTATAAGTAGTCTAATATATTAACAACTGTTAGTCCTCAAGTGAATTAAAGTAAAGGTCTTTTTTTATTACATGAGTCCAGCAGACAAGCAGACAGCCCGATGCCGTTCACTAAAGGGAGACCAAAACTTAAAGTTGTTGTGCCGGCATAGTCTAGACCAGGGGTGATAGCCATCCAGAGGCGCAAATAATACCACCGGGCTGTGGGTTGTTTTGTCGTCTCTTGCGATAGGCCGCTCGGCCGCAGAAAATTGTATTCTTTTCCGTTCCTGCATGAATAAGCCTTAGTTGCGGCAATATGGCCAAATAGTATTCTTGCTGGCATTACGAACGTCTATTCGATTTGGTAATAAAAAATTATTAAAAAAAGCATACATTTGAAATGTCTAATTTAAAATGTATGCACTAATCATTTATTTCAACTGGGCTTCCATCTTTGATTTACTTTTCCTATAATATTTATTTATGGTCGATGCTCTTGGGGTGTTATAGTCAGTTACCGCAATTTGTTTAACGTTTAAAAATTAACACCGAAATAAATCATGCGGTTAAAAGTTGATTTTTAGTTAACTGAATACGTATAAGTATATATTATTGTCGTATATCTGAAAGGAATCAAACTTGAAACAATAAGGAGCTTCAATTTGCAATTATTATAACGGGCCAGAAGAGATGATTTCTAAACGAAGTTACCATCGTCCGTAATTATACCTTCAAATTGAAACCCTATTTCGTAACAGGAAAGTCCAATTTACTTTAATATAGAACCAAGGGTCTATCAACAAACATTGCCTCCCAATGCAAAGTACTAAACTGTATTACCATTCCATTCCATGTCAACAGGGACCCATTTGAAGACCCTTGTGCTTACAGTTTGGATATTCTGAGCAGAGGCTAATGACGTACTCCTGTAAATTTGTAAAGTCTTTAATTCATAACATTAAGAGACTAAGACGAGAAATTATATAATGTTCACGAATTTTCATTCGATTTTCTAACTCTTGTCTCAAAAGTCTCAATTATATTCAAAGTTAAAGGTAATCTCAAAAATGACTCAACGGATTCTGTTCAAAATTATTTTATTTATAAACTTTATAGGTCATTTTCAAATTTTCAGGGGAGGGCACAATTTTTATGATTTTGCAAACAAATATCTCACCACCTGTTGCCTAAAATAAAATATTTATGTAGGATTATGAATGTTTTCGAACGCGTGAGTGGTTGGTTTTATGGCATAGTGTGTTTCCGAACAATGTGTAAGTGAGAAGGATAGATGATGATTCAAAGAAATTATAAACAACTAGGATATGCTCGTGACTCAGACCACGCTTGACTCGAAATTCCCGCGGAATTTTTAGGACACGAAGTACCGCGGCATTTAAAAAGAATGTAAGCTACGTTTTAGTGAAAACTGTGCCGGAATAATTAAATTTTTATGCAGTTTGCAGAGATTAATTTTATGTTATCATTAAGGTTCATATGTTTACCTATATACCTAATTTTATTCTATTAATGTTAATTAATATTCGATATAGTGCTTTATTTCGCCGCCGCGCCCCAGCATGTTGGCAACACCAACAAACAATTGAAATTTACTTTTGTCACACAAAATTTTTCCTACGAATGTAATGGTGTAAATTTAATTTAATTAATTTAATTTAATTTTTGTAATTTAATTTGATATAATCACACCCGAACAACTACAAATCGCTCCTAGAAAAATTCCCGCTGGATTTCCGGAATAAAAAGTAGCGCAGATTTTAACCCTTAAGGTATTTGCTGTCGATCAGCGATAAATCGCATCGAAATCGGCCCAGTAGCTTTTACGTGACCCCGAACAAACAGACATACCAAATTACCAATAAACATACAAGAATTCTAATAAAATGCATCGTGTACCCCATCGTTTATATAGTCTATTCCAGTCGATTAAGACAATGTCATAAAATTTCTGAATAAATTACCTTTTGGATAGTGCAGCTACAGATATCTAAAAACCATTTAGAAATATATATGCTTAAAGTATCACCATTGTTTAAACCATCTACGTTTTATTCCAATTTGAATACATAATTATATCAATGTGCAGTATACATTACATAACGCTCCAGCATACTCGTACGTAAACGCATTTCTTACGTAATTTAAGAAAATTCATGAAGCCAATATCGTTTCATATTAAAATTTAACGCCGAAATTGTTGGCACCGTGTAAACGCAATGGGGCTCATTTTATTGAGTCATTCTGTTATACGACTCGCCTTTATGACTTGAACTCCGCTTAGAGTGATGATCGTATGTCGTACATGAATTTGTGGCGCGACGGTGTCGAAGAACATCAATTTGGTGTCATGTTGTGGGGGTGTTAGATAATACGTTTATGTCGCAAGTAACGCACAGTCGTTGACTGCGACAGTAAACAGACACCCTAGGAAAAAAGTTAACTTTAGCTTCCTATCACCATGAGAATTAATAATGATTTTTTTTATTGATTTTTCTTTTTTGTCAGAAGTGAAACTTCTTTAGAGTCACTGTGATCTGACACTCGGAGAGATGAAAAAGCCAAACACTATCGGGCCATTTTTATGGCCCGCGGTCTTTAAAAACATACATTATTGTAATAAAAACAAGCGACTTCACAAATCAAAACTTATTTTTATCGTATCAAATATATACATTTCATCTATAATCTGAATTCTTCTGTATAACATTGAAAGCTTGAAGCTGGTCCTAATCGCAATAAAATTAAGAAAATTCAAGTCTGACCCTTGCAGCTAATGATCTGAACAACGATAAAACATTTCATCAATATTATACAGTCGGAGAGCATAAAGAGTAAAATAACAAACTTTTATACATAAGTATGAAAAATAAATATTTGTGGGAAGTGCAACATATGCTCCTATTTACCAGTTTATTTATTGAAAAAAATACCAACAGCGTATACTACCATTTTACATACATACTATCACGTCTGTTTTCCATGGTTGTAGCCAGATACTATGGGTCTGCACTTGTGATGATTCTGACAAACAACTACTAATAAGTTTCGCTTCATCTACTTTCATTAACTTATTCATATATGCACGTTTATTTGAGATGCTCTTTACCTGACCTCTGTTTAACACTTTTATACAAACTTAAAACAGAATTACCTAAAATATAAGGCTAATAACAGGTTTATCTATTAACAGAGAACTATTTTGTGTAAACATATAATAATACTACAACGAAAACATCGTGAGGAGACCTGCACATCTAGATAACCGATGTCTCAAACCTGCCAAACCGCTTTTGACAAGCTTGTAGTATACTTGCGAGTACACTACCCGTCCCCCTATGGTGGGAGGCCCGAGCCTAGCAGTGGGATATGTATGGGCTGTTATTATATTTATATTATAACATACATAAACATTAATAGATATGAAAATATATAATGTAGGCCACGGATTTCCAAAGTCAAATCACAAAGAACGTAAAAATTTATGATTGTGCTATGCATTAAGCATGGCAGGTAGGCATGGTAAATTTTCGTGCACGAGCTTTCCTTTGGATGTCTGTTATCGCCCCCAGAGTGATCCGTAGTATACTACCCATAACACAAACGTAACTTGCTTTGCTTGGGGATAAATGTGTGTGTTTGTCTGCCAATTATTTATTATTAACGTGCTATGATTAATTGTTTCAGGTACTGGAATGTTATGAGAGAGAAATAGATATCCTGCTTCGGATGAATAAGTATTCAAGTAGAAAATAAAGAATGGCATTAACAGATAATGTTAAAATTATTTGACAACTGATGTATTCGGTGGAAAACCAATATTACATATTTTTATATTTGAAAAATAACTATAAAAAATATTTTATTTAATATGTCTTTTTATGTTTTTTAGAATATATAATTAACATACATAATAAGTTACACAAATCTGTCGCTGTTATTGCCAGTTGCAGGTTTTTTTTATATAATTACATACCTACTCTGGAAACCTTTTGAAATGACTCGAAAGCAATTAATAGATAATATTTATTGAATTTATTATTACTTTGAAATGTTTTCTGTACTAACATTATAAAGAGGAAAGATTCGATTTGTTGTATATTTTTAACCAATAAACTCAAAAACTACTGGATCGATTTCAAAAATTCTTTTCCCATTCGAATGCTACATTATCCCTAATTATTAAGGGTTATATAAAAATTTGGGATCCGTACTAAAACTTAAATAATCTAATCCATCAATCTAAACGCATTTTCAGCAAACAAGGTTTGCACTCAGCATATTGCTCTGCCGGAATTATTTCCGACACAACGCTGATTTTCTGTGCAAACCTTCCTTTAGGCGTAAGATCAAAACGACCCAATTTTGTCAATAAAATAATAAATGATTATAATAATTTTATAAATTATTATTATTACTACTAACGTAATATTTAATTCATGAAACAAATAAATAAATTTTAATAAAACGAACTATAAATACGTTACTTCAAAATCAAAATAAATACTGCTGTAACAACTGGTATCGAATTATTTATTCGAATACAATTCTCTAGGTCTCGGAATGGTTTAGATTCAGAATTAAACCCGTTTGGTATCGCTGGAATCGGGTTCTAAATTTATATTTTGTTCGGGGCAGGACAACGTCTGCCAAGACCACTAGTACAGTATAAGTTTATTTTCAAAAATGATAATAAATGAATTCATACTTTATTCTGTAAAGTATATAATATATCTGTATCCTCAACGCCAATATGCATTGAAACAATTTATATATTTTTTGATGCGCAACTTCTTTCATGTTACATTTTACGATGATCCTGAACTAAATTAGTCAAATAATGCATACCTTATTCTGTATAGTAAAAATTTGCAGCGCTAATACGCAACGAAACAACTTATTAATTTTTAATGCGCAACTTCTTTCGAGTTACATTTTACAAGGATAATGGACTAAATTAGTCGTGTTACAAACTCCTGCGGGCACTTCCTTTAATAAATTCCCTGAAAAAGAAATGAAATTTAAATCACGCCCTTCCTTAACTTTATTGATTCAAACAAGCAATTGCAAAAGTTTTATCGCCATTATAAATCCGGGCCATCTCCATAAAGCAGATTGTATCGGCGGAACGAGACGCGGAATTGTACTTTTGTTTATAAAATTGTACGCAATAGTGTTCTTGAGTGGAAGAAGTTTATTGTTCTCTTATGACCGGTTCCTATTTCTTACCGACCGTTAATTTGTATCTACACTACACTTATCTTTTCTTTTCTGTATAAAAATGAATTTTTGCCTGTATGTCCTTTATAGAATCGTGAACTATATATTTGATTTCTACAACACCTCGTAGTCAGTGTCAACTAAAACATAAAAAATACTATATTAGATTAGTATATTAGAAGAAAAAACCCCTCAGGCAGATGGTAGGTAGCCCGCCTGGATGGCTGCCACCTCTGCTCTACAGCAAGCCGCCGGGATTTTTCCACCTGATTTATTCTTAGCTTAAAATAGAATGAAGACGTGTTTTCCTGATTGGTATATTATCTATAATATTATAAAATTCTACGGTATGCTGTTTCTGTACATTGAAGCTATTTAAAAAAACCTGCTGGAATAAACTATATAACCGATGGGAACATAATGCATTTTTTTTCTTGTCTTTGGATTTCGATTCGATGTTCAAATTAAAAAAATTATTTAAAATAAGTTCTGCTGAAGAACACGTTCTGAAGGTCATACACTGTACACTGCTTCGCAACGTGTTATTAATGTTAAGAAGAAGCGGCAAGAAACTACCCAGCGACACGTCTAGCTAAAACTGTTGTTCTTTATATTTCTTATTCTATCTCAAGTTCTTTTATTTATAAGTTTTATACAGAATTATGTTACAGAATCACTTGAAGAATTAATGGAGTTGTATCGCCAGTGTACTCGTATTATGTAGAATAACACCAAGACGCAATAAAAGGAAAAAACATATATTATTATAATTATAATAATGACTTCACGTACTAAAATTTTATGCTGCAATATGCGGTTGCTAATCAATAGCTAATTCTAACGCATAAACTGCTCGCTCTATCATTACTATATATTTTATCTTGGGATTCCCGTGGGAATTGTCCTGGGAATGGTTTAAAAATCGCTAGATTTAAAAACAAATTTTAATTACCTAGGATTTTTTTATGATCGATCGCAAATTTAATGTAAAAATGTGTGATATTTTTTATCTCGGAATCCCGTGGGAATTTCAAGTTAATCGTAGACGAAGTCGCGGGCATATCCTAGTTCAATCAATAATATTTCCATCTCACAATAAAGTAATTTAATTAGAATTTTTATACAACTCGGTAAGACGATTTCGACCTCAAAATCTTCCGAGGCAAAGTTGCGACATGCCTTAAATTTAAGAATTTTGTTAATTTATAGCTGGCACTTCATTAGAAACTTAATGGAGGTAAATTTTCTTAATTTTTAAAAGACCTTTATTGGGCTTTTTGTTTAATCAGGTTAAGATTTATTATTCAAAAGGTTCCCATTTAATTTTTACAAATAGCTATTCCAATGTCTTCAGGGGGAATGAATCTGTTCTTTTTATTAACTAGTGGGTTGAAGTTACTTTGATTTGATTATTTATAACTTCTTTATAATAAAACTAAGTTTTAAAGGTTTTAAGCGCTGTAATTTATTTGAATTTTGTTATACCAATCAATCCAAAAAATAAATAATAACCATAAACAAAATTAAAGCTAAATAATTAAAATGAACAAGTTGGCGGTAGGCTAAATAAAACTTTAACAATACTCGTTGACACTTGACATATTTTTCTTCAATGGTCCTCCAGTGATCACGGCCACTGAAAAGTGGTTGAAACGTCGGAATTACAATAATTAAATAAATTACTTCTCTATAAGTTTCTCGCCGCTCTGTCAACGTAAATTTTTGATCAGTACCCCAGAAAATCGATTTATTTTTCCGAAAAAAAAGTATTCATCTCAATTATTGGAAATAAATATATACCAAATTTTATGATAAATGATTAATTCCCAATGTTATGAAGAAAAAGCAAACTTACATATCTAAGTCAGTACCTATTGTCATCGGCAGACAAACAAACTATATATCCCTGTTATGCAAGTAACGTTCGTGTTATGGGTAATTTACAACGAACCATATACGATCCCAGACATATATGTTACTAAAGTTTTCGCTCAAATCCTGATAAGTAGCTTTATTTTACAAGTTTCTTAATATCGCTAGCAAAGCCGCGATCAATAGCTAATTATATAAATTTGCTTTAAAAATAACATTTCCCAGTTCAATCCAGATTTCCGTGAAAAATGATATATTCCTTAAAGTTTAGGCATAAATATTGGTCCAGTAAATTCTCCCTAAGCTAAGCAAAACGTACACATTTTATTCCTAATATATTCCTATAATTATTAATATTCATCGTGTTGTGAAACTGGCAAAAAGGCAATACCTACTCGGCTTTATAAAATATTCATCGTTTTAGCTTTTTGCGTGTCACGCGTGATATTTT
Organism: Dendrolimus punctatus; assembly: GCA_012273795.1. NCBI lineage: Eukaryota > Metazoa > Arthropoda > Insecta > Lepidoptera > Lasiocampidae > Dendrolimus > Dendrolimus punctatus. Next base: position 5,159,215 of record CM022543.1, read on the forward strand.
ACAAATGTGAGCAAAATTAATAAATGCGTACTGTGCAATCTTACATACAGCTACCAGTGACTAGTAGCCCAATCATGATTTTAGCAATTTTAATACAATATAATGAAAATAAGTGCATAATTGGGATTGTTCACTTTTTTTCAACCTAGCTATTTCAAAAACCATTTCGAGGAATAGTGTCCCTAATCATTTCTGTCTAGTTAAAATTCCAAAAAACGTACGATCTTCTTGTATTTTGTAAGAAATGTGTTTGACCTTTATTTGAGCTTACAAAATCCAATCAGGTGGGCCGTCTTCCTGTTTGCCTGCTTCAGGTGTAAAAAAAATTAGCTGTACATTTTTTGATTTAAGTTCTGTAACATGGATTTTTCCCTAAAGATCACTTTACAAATTTAACGATAACTATAGAAAATAATAATGGTTGAACACGAAAAATTATTATTAGATTTAAAAGTACTATAATCATAACATTTAACTGTATATTTTCTTTATACTGTTGGAATCTCCAACTAACAGTTTTTATTTATTTAGTGCGGCATAGTGCTGGCCACTAAATATACTAAATGTTTGAATTTAGAACATAGATGTTCTTTTGTTTTTTTATCTGTTTTTTCCGTCCATCACTATCAAAGTCGACACTTTATTACGCACGTGTAGTTGTCTTTAATCATTAAAATATTTATAGTCCACAACGAATTAACATTTAAAGAAGTATTTAACATATTCAAATTAAGCACATTTATTCCTTTGTAAAGGGAAAATCTCCTTAAACATACAAGAATAGACTAACATTCGCACACAATATAGTTCTGTCACTTTAATAAAGCCGTGGTGGCGCCTGTGTCTATTAAAGCCACGTCACGTATGGAGCGTTTCATAAACTCAAGACGATAAAATAAGTAACAACCCTTTATTGCCTGGAAATAAAAACTCTTCTCGTTCCAGTGTTTCACTTTGTTCTTTTCACTAATTTTTAACAACAAAACCGTGGTAGCTTAGTAGATAAGTCATCCGCATCTCATTCTGATGAAGATGCTACCACAGACCATCAATTCTTCTCTTGCTTCTTGACATTTTATTATTTTAAATAATCATATGGTTACAACCAAGCCGCTGAAAAAACGAAACTAAAGGTATAAAAGGCTCGCTTATGGAGTAATAATGAATCTTAATTATTAATTAAGCTGATGGTGAATTAAACTCTCTAAGTATGATAGTATAATGCAGAGATCTTCTTGACAAGAAAGACTCCTAGTACGGTAAGACGTGATACTTTTAGCTGATTGTAATTTCGCTTACTATTAAACACGTTGGCCGCCAATAAAGATTTTCGCCCTTATTTCAAAGCGTGGGTTGGTGTCCCGCTTATAGTTTAGGCCGGACGACCCCAATCCATTACCAGGGGAAATTACCTAGGCGCCCGCCGGTCATACCCACTCAGTCACGCATCACAAACGTCTAGCCTGCAGGATTGCTCTTCAGATTGCTAAGGAAAATCACTGTCGAATCGATTACCAGAATGACGCACCTTGTTCGGTATTGATGGGGAAATACTCTCAAATCAAATCTATTTTTGCAGAAAATGGTTACGGGGTTGGTATGTTTAAGTTTTTTTGTAAGTACATATGTATTACCCTCATACAAGTTACATTCAGCTAGACAATTTAACAATCAAAACATCAAATTATATTAATAGTGTTTTCTTTGAAAGTATTTTAAAGCTTTAAAAATTTTCCACTTCATACTTAAACGGTAAAAGTTAGACGGGGGGAATTGTATGACTTTACAAGCTATAATATCTTAACATTTGTTGACTTGAAACAATAAAATATATTAAAAAGCACATAAAATAGTGACCTCACTTTCATGTATGTAAGGGTTACCCCTAAATTTTAATTGTTTCTAATTTCGCATAACTTAGTAGCGCTTTAAAGACTTCAGTTATCTTTAAAATTTCATCGGCGTTGTTTCTGAGGAAATTGATAACGGAGAAATGTCTATATATTGTTACAACTCAGGTCCCGACAAAAACATAATCGACCTGCATCTCTGAAACAAAGTACATTTTACTACCTGCCGGTATGTAAACTAGTCATAAATCTCTTATGATCGTCTTCTCGCCCATTGTTTTGTTGTACTCTTTTATGGCAGTCATTAGCCAGGTGTAGCAGATTAAGTCAACTTAGAAACGGGGACATTGCATATGTGCAGTATAACGATGAACTCATGGAGGGGGAAACATTCGAGCGAGAACCACGATTGAAGCGCGACTTGTGTACTACAATCGGGAATCTAATAAGTGACGGACTTGCGCGTTTTATTAAATTACGACCTTCTGCATTACGTTTGGTTCGGTTATATTCTTACATGTGTTATACGTGTTTGTATAGTTCGAATAAACTCTATAGTAATTCTAACGGCATTTTAATTCTAGTCTTGCGACTCGTACCGGTATCAAAATTTCGTTTAATTTTAAATTAACTACAGTACAGAACATTAAAAACAGAAAGTTATTATGTCGAAATATATGTAGTCGATTCCTTTGAGACGTAATAATTTATTTATCGATTCGAATCACTTTATTAGTTGAACAGTTAAACATTAATTGTAATTAATGCGGTCCTAATTAGAGACAGCAGGGTGGGCCTGCGTTATGTCGCGTGACTTTGAGCATTGTTTCATTTTAATCAGTAGTATTTATGGCGCTAGTGATTGCCAATTTCTGTCAGATAACGAGAGTAGTGGATAGTAGAGTTTTTTGTAGCTATAGTGTTGTGCGACAGACAGCTGAACAATTTAAAAACTTTTTTAAGTATTCGCCAAGAATTCGCATAATACACCCCGGAAATTAATTGAGATGATAATGCTGATGGTGATATACGCAAACCATAGTACGACTACTTATATTTTAGTAATAACTACAACGATAGACGCTATAAACTTTCGTTTTATTCGCACTAGGCAAATGATTTGATAGTGTTTTCAGTTGATTCGCGGTTCGGACATTTTTATATTCCATTTCTTTATAACTTCGTAAAACTTCCCCCGTGATCGAATGCGGTGGGGTCTAAGTTATTGCTATCAATAAAAAGATAATGTTTGAAATAGTTCGGAGTGGAATTTTACTCATGGGGATCATAAAAATATACATACTTATCATCACGCCTGTTTCCCGTGTAGTAGGCAGAGGCTATAGATCTTCACTTGAGACGTTCCTGACAAACAACTTCAGCTTCAACTACTTTTTATTAACCTCTTCATACATGCACGTTTACTAAATACTTTTTATCAGACCTCGTTTTAACACTTCTGTTATTTGATCGTGATGTGTACATCGTAGTCTACCGGTACCAACTCTACCATTAACAATACTGTCATACACTTGTTTTGTTATTCAATTTTCATCCTCTCTGCTCAAATTTTGTCACCTCTAACAACCTCTATACCTTAGCAATCGATCCACTAATTGACAGTCCTGTTAATTATTTTTATCTTGTCAATGAAATATTTACGGACGGCCTCTGTGGTTGAGCGGGCTAAGTCTTTGCCGGCCTACCTCATTGCAACGCAGAGGCTCCAGGTTCGATTCCTGGTATAGTAAATTTCGGAAACATATTTTCTCCATTATTTACTATGGTCTGGGTGTCTGGGATCGGCCCCAGAGTAGTCCGTTGTATGTTACCCATAACACAAGCGTAACATGCTTAATTTGGGGATATACAATATGTGTGTTTGTCTGCCGATTATATTATATATTATGATTTCTGAGCTATCATTTTAGCTACACAACTTATTTTCTTCGTTATTAGTAAACTCTGAAACAGGGGATTGATGTTTTTGTTTCGAACATAGATACATATGGAATATTTTGTGTGGACTTAATAAGAATTATCTTATTAAGTCTTAGAATTTAAGTAATTCATAAAAAATATTGCTCTCAAATTTGCCGCCCTTCAAAATCGGTCGCCCTAGGCACCTACTCAGCCTGTTGGTAAATCCACCACTGTCTAAATGCTCAAACCACTTTATCATAAATATATATAAAAATATAAACATCAATTCACTAGTGGTTTTAATAACTTTGTTCTTTTGCAACGTTTTTAGATGTGTTAATTTCCATAATTATAAAGTATGAAATCTATCTGTACATGTATAGTATAGTAATATATACATGTCGAGTTTTTATTTATTTATCTATTAGTGCATTACATTAAAACTATTCCACGGATACAATTAATAAAATTCATTTAAATTTATTTATACTATGTCAACTTGGTGTTAATGAGACCACCTTAGGAGTGTACTAAACAAACAAAGTCGGTTCACAATTGACGCCGAAATCACTTAACAAACATACAAAAAGGCAAGCAAAAACATACAGCCGAATGGATAAGTTGCTTTTGTCAATTCAGTTAAAAACCGTTCCGGTGGGACGCGAGGCTAGGTTTTACACGGACGAAATTGCGTGATAAGTCCTACTTTTAATTAAATAGAATGTATTAAAGTACTATTGTATTAATATTTCTAGATACAGTTCAAACAATATGAATTTCATTAATGTTTATTTATACTGTTCCATTGTTGTGCCACTTTCAACATTAATAAGCTTCGAGTACCTTTGAAATTAAACATTTTTGCCAAAACACAAAACAGTGAATAGACCTTTTGTTCGATTCCACAGTACAAGTACGTACAATGGAGTACATTCGGTTTTAACGTTTTCAAAGTGATAAAACGTGAAAATGCTATGTGGATTTTTACACCTGAAAAAATTCGAGCGAGTTTTCGTGGTAGCCCTTTGTGAAGGTTCTGTTAGTGTAATAAAAGAATTTTGTTCGTTTCTTTAATTTGTTTTTCTGTTTAATGTGAATTTTATTACGATTTTTATATGCCGATGACGTAGAGGCTAAGGCACTTAGGTATATCTTATTCTTATAGACGATATACTTGTCATACTTTTCGAAAGGCGGATTAGCGAATGGCACACATCGGTTTTTATTTGATAGAATTGAAACAGAAAATCTAAAAACATAAATAAACTGAATCGTTAGTCCATGTTTGATATGCCTTTAAAATGTAAATTATGAAACAGACTGAACGATTAAAATCGTACTACTGTTTTTGCTACGCTTGTCAAACACGATATTTAAAAAGTGAACCCGTGTCCCTTCAGCTGTAAGGGTATCTGCCGACTACACCGGGTCATACTTTTACCGTGCTATGAACGTATCAGGCACGGTATAAAATATGATACGGCCTATAATGCCCACTAGAACGTATCAATAGCGTATCATACCCTATATACGGGTTTAGTGTCTGCACCATTCGGGCAAGCATCTCCGTATCAGTGTCATATCCGTGTGAAGAAGAAAGAAAGAAAATGTTTACTTCAAATGTTTCTCGTTCTCTCATTTGTAGTGAAAATGGGCTTAGAACGGTCATCATATGAAATTGAAACCCGTGTGCTCCTCGTTTCGTCGCTTGCGCGCACCGATTTGACAACGTCACGTGCTATGCCCGGATCGTAGCGGCACCGGCCAAATATGCTCGCCGACAATTGTTGAAGATCGATATACTTATGGTACGCTACGGTGTTAGTCGGTGACGGAATGGTTCAGTGGGCATAGTATATTTTATTTTTTCTAGCACGGTCATGGTACGATACGGTGTAGTGGGTAGACACCGTAAAGCTAAATATAATTTGTAATAATTATACATGACAGGGGTCTCATAACAAGAGTTGCCGAAGACCACGTGAAATAGAGAAAAAAAGTTAACCCATTCCATACTGAACGACATTTAATGTTAGTGTGGTGATGTATTCCTTGCAAACTAGTTTTATGCTCCATAAATCACAAGTAAGCGAGCATTTCCGTTCAAAATAAGATAACGAAATCCAATAATCGTGTCAAACCGGAAACAGTCAATCACAGGCCTGAACGTAGGAACCTCTAATCCGTCTGGTCTGCAGTGCGGGTTCCGTTGAGATTAAGACGAAAAGGAAAATGCTACGTTCGCTCATTCGTAATAGTATAACCCTTAATTAGACGAGTGTTGAATAACCACTGAGTTCTTTTTTCACTATGAGCAAAATTAATGTCCGTTTATTTGTGTAAGCTCGTACGAAGTGGAACTTCTTTACGACATATCGTTTTTTATTTAATTTATATTTCAAATAAGTAATATTTGTGGCAGCTGCCTTTTTTTGGACTCACAATTCGATATTGTCTTACGGACTGTATTTAAAGTTATTTATAATATTGACATAGAAAGTGTTTCGAATATACATGTAAGCACGAGAGAGAGTAGAATATGATCCACTATGTCTTCAGAGAGAATATATTAAGAGAATACACATTTTCACCAGTTAGGTCGTCTCAAGTATACTATAACTCATCCGACGTTTAGCTGCTAAGCATGCTATAATTATATATATCAGGGCGTCGGCGGGGAAGGGGAGTTGTGCTCTGTCAGGGACGCCAGGGGTGCTGTCTGTCTGCAAGAAGTACACTAAACGAGGTTTAATAACTGTTAGCTATGCGGTAGCAAATAAGTCAATTATGGATTATAATCGTAATATTTTTAATCTCTTACGAAGAAAATTCTTTTAATATCTATAGTTAGGCTGTTCTATAAACCACATGTGGTATCTATCAAACTGATTTATTAGTAATAACATTAACTATCGATAATAATACAATAACATATTATAATCGATTAAGGAGTCACACATTGCGAAATCGATTAATCATTAAAAAATTTCGTTTTTAAAATTCGCCTTTCTATCTTTAAAAAAAAAACTAGCTGACCCGGCGAACTTCGTACCGCCATATTTTCTGAATTCCTAATAGACTTAGTTTCATGACACAAAAACTAAATCACCATAATCGGTCCAGGTGATTAGGAGGATTCTAGAACCCGATGTCAGTGCCACCTACCGTTTCTAGTTGCGAATCTAAACAATCCGGGAACCCACTCAAACACACAAAAACAAAATCACCAAAATCGCTCCCGGTGATTAGGTAGATTGTAAAACCCGATCTCAGCGCCACCTACCGGTTCGAATTGTGGATCTAAACCATCTCGGCACCCACTCAAACACACAAAAACAAAATCACTTAAATCGCTCCAGGTGACTAGGTGGATTATAAAACCCGATCGCCACGCCACCTACCGGTTCTAATTGTTGAATAAACCACCAGGGAACCCACTCAAACACACAACAACAAAATCACCAAAATCGCTCCAGTTGATTAGGTGGATTGTAGAACCCGATCTCAGCGCCACCTACCGGTTCTATTTGTGGAAATAAACCATCCCGGGACCCACTCAAAGACCCATAGAAAATTTCATCAAAATCGGTGGTAAAGTCGTTCTCAAGTTATGCGCTTGCCAACACGTTTTGCATTTTTATATACAAGAAGATATACATAACTTAATTTCGATTTATATTTAATGGTTTCAATTAGATACCAATCTCCATGTGACGTCACTAATTATAAGAAATAAAGTATTGGAAAACATAACGTTGTCATGTGTTACGTTTCTAAATAAGTAAGCTAATTATGGTGTTTTAATTATTCTGATACTGTTACAAAGTTAGTTCGTTAGTATTTATGAAACTTTAAATGGGGCTTCTTAGAACGGCCTTTCTATAATTATACTCTCTCTGAATCATGTTTCAATGTACCTAACACAGGAAAATACTCCCACGCCAATTGCTATAAGTTTTAACGTTGTTGCTGTTTCTGCCGTTCGTCAATTAATGAGAGAGAAAAAACAACTAAAAGAATTATACAAACATTAAGACAATTTAGATACATACAATACACACATGATTCTTACAATCAGTTATACTATTTAATAATATTGTTACAACCTAGGCCCCGACAAAACAAATTCCACGTACAAGTCTGTAAAAACACATTTTATTACCTGTCGGTATTTGAACTAAATGTAATACTTTTATGATCGTCTTTTTTTGTTCAATAATTTATTGGCATGAGTTTCTAATTATTGTGGTATTCTCCACAATAATTGTCTATTGTCCTATTTTACGCGCTCATTAGCATCATTACTCAGGTGTTGCGGATTCTAGCTAATTGTTTCGACGTTGCTGGGCGGGCACAGTTGCATTTGTAAGGTATAAAACGACGGCCTGATGGAGAGAGCAGGCAGTTGAGCTACGGCTACTATACGGGCGTGACGTGTGTATACTCCGGAATCTAGTGATGGACTTTGCGCGTTTAATAGAATTACGGCATTACGTTTGGATTTATTGTGTTCGGTTATTATACGTATTTGTTTAGTTCGAATAAACTTTATATTTATTCTAACGGCATTTCAATTTGTTTCGCGACTCGTAACAATATTTTAAAATCTTAGTTAATTTCAGGAACATCTAAGTATTATATTAAAGTAGAAAATATTTTAAATTATCCCTCTAAACATAATAGCACTTTTTGCGGCACTAATAAGAAAAAGAATAGTCGACACTAGAGAAAGATTTTATAACTCGTAAAATAAAATATTCACCGCTTTGCTTCAAGTTAATGTACCATTGAACATTGGAAGAAACTGCATCGTAACGTGATCATATCTTAATATATAATAAAAGCCACCAAATGTCCCACTACTGGGTTCGGTCCTCCCACTATAGGGGAACGGACAGTATACTCGCCACGCTTGTCTATGGCGGCTTTGCAGGTTTGATACATCGGTTGTCTCGATGTGCAGGTTGCATCACGATGTTTCACCCTTCACCGTTGGTATCAGCACGTGGTAATTGTAACAATATGTATAACATATATTATAATAGCAATAATGTAATTTTGTTATTTATTATGGACCATGTCTGGATAAATTTAAGATTAAATCAATATTATCATAATTATATAATTTATATAAAATTGTATTCAAAAATTATCTCGTAATAAAAAGCAAGTTATAAATTCAATTGAATAATTCATATTTTTGAATAGTTTGCATGTTCCAATATATTATGCATTAACAGGTCAACCAAATTGTAGGTCACTAACACCAAATAGCAGAATTCTTATACCATTTCGAAGGGTCGCATTTTACTAAACAGTTAAAAGCTTTCTGCTGCCGTTCTTATGCTGGCTTAAGAACAGCCAAAATATTCAACAACATATAATAATTTTGACGAAATTTTAGTGCTAAGCAAAAAGTTGCTCTTCAAATTCTTGCCAAATTCTCTCACTTTTTTCTTAATTTAAGCATTATTATCATTCTGAATGTAAATTTCGAATTAACTTTTTTCCTCTCAAAATATTTCTGTAAACTTTTCCGTAAATAAAACACGTATTTTGTTGGATCTAAATTCACAGCAGAAAGCGTTTTTATCACAATAAACCAGCTTAAAGCCTTTTCTAGGCCATTATTTGCTGGTTTTCCCTGAATAATAATATGGAAAGCGGGCGTACGTATGGCAGGATAAAGAACTAGGTTCGGCCGGCCTAGCCTTTTTTCAGCTTACGCAGCTTTTGTTGATTGTCTGTGAAACGTATTATTTATGGAAATAGATGTACACAGCAACACGCCATTTAGAAATAACACGAGTATTAGTTTTCGAACACAAAATTTTATATATTATAAATGCGAATTTGAGTCTGATTGTTTGTGATGTTTTCACGCCTTAACTACGCAACAGGGGGTCTAAAATGGTCGCTTTTGGAGAACAGTTTAGTGAAATTGACACGTGTCTAGATTAGAATTGCCAAACGTTCTGTTTTCCCAGGACACGTCCTAGTTTTTGCCCTAGTGTCCTGGGATGTCCTGTGTTTTTAAAACGCCCTGATAAGGTCATGTATTTTAAATTCACACGCCACTTTTGCAACTCTTACGTTACGTACAACTTGAAATCATAGTTTTTTAAATTTTAGATTGGTGTCCCTAGTCTAGATATCCTGGTAGTTGTAAAACATAGCTTAAATTTCCACTTTGTCTGCGAAAACGACTTCTTTGACCTTTGTCAGCGGTGTAGAATTGCATATATATGTAGTACCTTTGATCCCGAACAAAGTATTGTTCCCGAAAAATAGACGAATATACCGAAAAGATTGTGCTCAAACCAACCGTATGTAATTGGCGCCACCTTTGCAGTTCACTTACAAATACATCACCATGGCAACCACAATGAATTGACAGCCTCTACGATTTTAAAGTGATGCTTTTATGGTTAGATCCACCTTCGCTTTGCTAGATGGCGCTACGGGTATTTAGCATTAGAAAGTTTTGAGTGAAAATTAGGATCGACATTTTTAAGAATTATAATATGCTTATTTTATAACATACTACTTATCCTTTTACGACACGAGCTTGGTCAGACAAATTTGTCTAATTAATAAAGATAAAAATGTTTATTTCATTAAGCACCTGATTGCTGTATTTCAGCTTGATTAGTCGAATACCTAATTGTAGTTAAAATATGGTAGTTTCGTTTAATTAACTCTAACCTTGAAACTCTTAGTTCAACAACCGTAAAAGGTCACAATTCCCATAACACTATTAAACCTGAATACTTTTAGCTAAGTAAAGCTAGCCTATTAGTGAAGTGGTTGTTAAGTTAGTAAGATGCAAATGACTCGAGCCTGACCTTGAGCTCTAAGTAGTCATGTAGATTTTCGCTATTTTTTTAGAGTACCGTCATTATTTTTCTCTAGATATTTCGCTATCTCTAGTAATTTTATCCGTACAGGAAAGGAGAAAAAAATTACAATTTTCAACAACAAAATAATTTACAAGCAAACAAGGCCTGTCGTAAAGGCGACAATACAACCCACAGGCAAGTGGCAGGGCAACCGACTGGATGGCTACCACTCTTGGTCTAGAGTATGCCGCCATAACAACCTTGAGTTGTGTTCCGGCATTAGTAGCCTGGGTCCAGAGTCATCTTCAAGGCCGCCAGCACCTGTGGTATTGCTAGTGACCATAGCCGTCTACTTTTCTTCAGTAATAAAATATAAAAAAACATACGTAAGTAAATAAAAATAAGTCAATGTAACATTACCTAAACTACAGATATATGTATATACGAACAAAGGTGAGAGCGGTAACATAGGAAAGCTTTCAGCTAGGATTTGTTTGCGCTTGTCCTTTGTCCAATTTCTTTTGGGACGGAACGAATTGTATCGATAAGTAAATTATAATTCAGAAAGGGTAAGGTGTAATCAGGGATCGGACGTCGTCTTTAAATTTTATATTAGAACCATTTTCACAGGAGGATTTCCTCGCACAAAAGGTAGCACTCAAGTAGACAATTCATCTTATGCCTGTTTTTAGAAACAAATTGCTTGAACTGCTAAACTTTGTTCTGTTCTACTCAATTGAATCCATTCTGCCAATTAATGTGTTTTAGGTTTTTTTATTGCATGAGTCCAGCACACAGGCAGACACCTAATGGAAAGTGATGTCAATGCGCTGCCGCTCACTAAAGGACGGGAGACTAGAACCTCGCCACTAATGCCGGGATACAATTCAAGGGTGTTGTTATAGTGGCAAGGTACCCAACGAGACAGGCAAATATCTTACCTGGCTGTTTTGTCGCCTCTTACACAGGCTGCCCGGCCGCAGGAAATTGTATTCTTTCTCCGTGCCTGCACGGAAATAAATAATTATATAATTTAATACCTCAAACTAACAAAATAGGTAGACCGAGCCCCGAGCGCTCAGAGTGAAGCCGACTAATAAAATTAATTTTGGAATAGGGAGCCAGTCGCGTAGCAATGCGTTACGACACTTAGTATTAAAAAAAATGAAACGTGCCACATACGATCCGAGATTGTTCATCGAAGAGCAGTTTTAAAAAAAGGAAAGAGCACTATCTATCTTAAATATTATCCTTTATATTTTACATTACATATGAATGTATCTTGTATACAATTTATTTTTGTTAATCTGTTTATATCATATGTTATGTTACATAGTTAAATCGTAAAATCTCTAATGTACACAACCCTGCCTTATGCTGCTCCCCTTCTCGCTAGACTCATAGGTTTGCTGGAAGAAAACTCTTTTACGGTTAAGCTCGCCTTTGTACATCATCACTATTGTATAATTTTGTACGTACTTTTTATGTACAATAAACAAAAAAGAATAATAGGTTAAAGATAGAATATTTTCCAGTAAATACATTACCTTTAACCACACAGAGGCAAACCACATAATATATATATACTACATAAGTTTTAAAAAATGCTTCACTTTATTGACGCTTCTCTTCATGTAGGCTCCGTCTATATTTTTATTAGTTAGTCTAAGTATATTAATTTGTAAGTAAGCAGTATTTATTTAATTTACATAACATTTAGACGTTAAATAAGTTTTAAATAAAAAAAGCATATTTATTACGTTTTCTTTAATTTTTTGTAATCTCTTCTTGTTTTTATTTATAAAAATGAATGTTTGTCTGTATATCTTTTATGGAATCCTAAACTATAGATTTGATTATGTGATGATCTTTAGCAAAGTAGTTGTGCATGAGCCACAGACGTTTTTTGAGTTGGTTCACAATTGGACCCGGTAGGTGGCGCTGCTGCCGAAATATCGATTGAAGATTTTCCTGGCAGAACGACGTCTTCCGGGACAGCTAGTAAGTTATAATTTGGACCTACTTATGCAAAACGGAACCAACCCACATACTGTCAGTTAGGAGAAATAGCCGTTTTTATTAAAATTTTGCTTTAAATTTTTTTATATATTTTGGAAAAAAAATTGTTGAACATTGTATATTATATTTTGTCCTATATATTCAAGTAAACCTTTTAGGTTTTTGGATTACCGTGGGTTATGGATCTTGTTAGTTTATTATACTCTTGGTGTTTTGTGGGTTTGCTACTTTGTGATAAAAATGTTTTATTCTGTAAGTGTTGGCAGATCTTGTTATGATTCTTATCGAGTCGATAGAAGGTGCATTTTGAACGTCTTCTGCATCCTTAACCCAATCTTGGCATGTTTGTGGAGTGGTTCGGTTTTGCATAAGTAGGTCCAATAATGAAAGACTAATCTTGTTTCATGCTAATACTAAAACGTGTTATTAGCTTTTTGCTAATTTAATTAAAATTTCTTACAGTATTCTATTCTTATCATAAATAACGTTATTGTAATCAGAACCAGACTTATTTTATATATCCTTATGACTCTACTCTTCTGCAAGCGAAACATACATGAAGTTTTGTTTTTCTAATACAAACTTCAAAGAATCAGTTCTATATTACCATCCGCCTATCATAAGGCAACCGTTGATGTTGCAAACACCTTGAGTTTTAAAATTTGAAATTGTTTAGGCGGCAGAGTAGTAATAAGCTTTCGAGGATTTCATTTACTGAATGTAACTACCCAGTTTTGCTTGAAGCATTTCACGTCTTCTTAGAAGCTTCGCAGTGTTTTGCTGTATACTGTGTATGTAAACTGTATACACTACCTCGTTACTTTGCGAAGCTAAAGAAATTTAAACTTATCAAGATGCTTTTGAAATGAAATTGAACTGCAAAAATTTAAACATAAATATTTTGGTTTTCTACATAATCTCCTTCCAACACAATGCATTTAGAATAATCCATTTCTAACTTCCTTATTCCTTGCGTAAAAAACTGTTAAACTGCAGCTATAACCGCGTCAGTGTCGAGATATTTATTTCCACAAATTTCCTCTTTTAAGTTTGGGGATAAGTGAAAATCACTTGGGACTAAGACCGGAGAATAAGTGGGTAGCCAAGGATATTGAAGCCAGGACAGCGGATTGCGTTGAGCCTAACTTCCGATCGATGAGCGAAAGGGAGCGTGGTCGTGAAGAAACAACACGCTTAACGACAGTTTTCCACGACGTTTTTCTTTAATAGCTTCACGTACTTTCGGAATTAAATTTGCATAATAGGGTCCAGTAATCGTCTGGCCTTTTGGCGTGTAATCAATAAAAAGGATTCCTTCACTGTCCCAAAACACCGAGGCCAAACACTAATTTAGCAGCGGTAGGAGCAACTCGAACTTTCTTAATGGATGGAGGGGATGATCGTTTTAGTTTCAGGATCGAATGTTTTCGTCGAGTAACATTCGTGGCACCCATCTTGCCGACACTTCGTTGAACCTCAGTTAATCAATTATCAATTAAAATGGATTGAGCACTATCAAAATATATTTTTAGCATTTCAGCTGTGTGTTTACAGTTATTCTTCTGTCTTCCGAAACCACTCTCAACCTTTTTGACATATATTTCCGTAACGGAGCTTGAAGGCTGCCCAGATCGTGGACATCTCTACAGCTCTACCTCTTTTAAATTCGCCACCTAGTGCCACCTAGTGCGGAACCGTAATGCCTGCTGAATGTCTGAAACAAAATCTTTCCCCTAATGCCTGCTGAATGTCTGTAAAAAAATCTTTATTAGATTTTTTTTTAATTATTCTTAATTTTGCGTTTTTAGCAACTCGTTGCACAAAACAATTTTGTACGTGCGAACAGTGCAGGGAAAACTCTAGTATCTATTATATAAATTCGTCTTATAAATAAATCCAGAGAAATTCCAGAAATTCCAGAGATATTTGAACAACATGGCTACAACGTATTACTTCCAAAATATCTTTTTCTGTCTTTGTCGCAATGTTTCAAAATGAAACGTTTCTACACATCTTTCTTCCTTTATTAAAAAAAAACAGTGAAACCGTAATATAAAATGATTTAGGGAATTTTTAAGTATATTTCACTTTTTATAACCGGAAATGAGTACGGGAAGTGGCGCAAAAGGAGCTTTTTCCGCGGTCTCGACTTTTTGTATTTCATTAAGCACCCGTATGTTGACCTTGTCCCCACCTTTTGTTGGCTGTATTTTAACATTTAGAAGTGTGCTGTTTCCTAATGAAGTTTTGTTATTTTCCTTAAAGAAACACCAGAGCATTGCCAGTTATTAATATTCTAACCGTCAGTAAGAAAAACGACCCATTTTTGCAATATAGAAACCGAGCAGTTCGTTAAAGAAACACCAATAGCATCACCAGCTGTTAATATTTAAAACTTCAGTGAGAAAATAAATCGTTTTTGCATTGTATTAACTTTATTCGACCAATTCGTTACATCGACAGTAACGTTCATAAACATAGCATAGGTTTTCTTGTTTTGATAATGGCTTAGTAATCTTAATATTAATTAGGATTACTAAGAGTTTTTTGACATATTTTAAGATTCCATTAGGAATCTTAAAATATGTCAAAAAACTCTTCAAATTGTTAGCTCAACGTGCAAATAGATACCAGCTGCAGCCCGTCTGCAAAGAGTGTAATAAATCATTGTCTTTAATACACCATTTTTACTCCATTCTAATGGCAGGCAATTCGTTTTAACGAATATTCTCATTACTGTTTGATGTATTATGTTTTATGATTCGTCTACGTTATATTTGTTTTCGTTTAATAGAAAGATTACTTAAGATGGCTTCCCACGCAATTTTTGCTTGCGTTATACATGTAACCGAGGGATGAAAAATAATTTCATTGTTATACATTCTCAAAACACTAATTTAAAATTACAGACCTTAAACAATGCTTTCGACGAAAATTCGATTAAAATAACCGTTCACTACTTAATATTTTCTTAAGTTTTCGCGACTTGTATACATAATAAAACTATGTTTTATTACGTTCACTATTTTTTTCGATTAACTGCTTGTTTATAGTTCCGTATCTGTTAAAGAAATCAGACTATATTTGTCACCTGACCGGAACCCTTCATGTTGCGCAGCTACCAAGTATTTACCTGATGTTTCTTATATTTATAATAAATCATTCAAGCGGCTCAAATATGTAACCCTCAGTGAGAGTTATATATTTGTGACGTTTGCTGTCGAGACGCTTGGATCGAGGGTTCCTGAGGCCATGAGCCTCTATCAAAACGACTCATTATGCTACCTATACAAGTACTTCTTACCACCTGAAGTTTAATAATATACCTGCATAGGAAAACCTATTTTCAAGTGCTTGCTAAAACTCATCATATTAATACAAACTACATTATCAACTAACGGGTTTGTAATTAATGACTTAACAACAAAACTCCATTGGACTGTTTACCAACTTTATTTCTAGTCTACGGTAGATTTTAATCTCTACGTGTGTGTTAAGTTAATCTAATTTAATGTATAGTACGTTTTATTTTAATGTTTGTTTAGGCTTCGAAAAGTTTGGTGAATGTATTTGAAATTTGGATATGAAAATAAAGTTTAAAGGCCTAACTACATAATGTTACGTTTTGTATGTACAGAGGAACTCTGAAAGTGGTAAACAAACGCCCATATTTCGTTTTTGAATTATATAACCGTCCAAAACTACTTCAAGGTTAGCAGCACAACATCTCTGGTGTTGCAAATTTCCACAGTTAATAATAAAAAAATCTAGTACGCATTAGCGTATAGATAGAATATTAATTCTATCTGATTATCATCATCCTAACCTAGATTCCTGGCTGCGTTGGGAACGCCTATCTGACGCCGGGGTCCGCTGTCCTACATTTATCTTCTTCACTTCGCGTGACCTACGGCATCCTTTGGCGTAAGATCATTAGCACGCATACCATTCGCAACGTTAAATCAGTATTCTATATACTATTCCGACCGTTCGCGCCGTGGTGGGAGCTCTATAGCATAGATGCCATCTTCTTCTTTTGCGAGCGCGTCATGTCTGCAAAGGAGGAGGGGCAATGGGAGTGTGAGCGAACATCATTGCTCCGCAGGCGCGCCCCTCTATGGAGGATGCGTCGGTGCCGGAGGGCCAGCCTGGACCTTCGCTCGTAGTGAACGAGCCTCGCCTCTCCCCCTATGAGACAAATTACAGACCGCCCCATGCATAAAAGAGCATGATGTTGCTGGAGGACAAAAGTAGCCTAGGCCATATATTCGTAGCCCTAGCATTAAGGACGAAGGAAAGAATACCAGGGAGTTTTAGTGGATATCCCTAATCGTCGCGGAGCAATAACATCTTTAGCTTTATATAGAGATGCTAGTGCCACCCCGATCTGGCGACTCCCACACACCGGCCTCGATTTTCCCCAATTAATTGCATGGCTGATGGCCCTCAATCGGGTTTCCCCTTGTAATAAGTATACTATATACCTACCCCTTCTACTACCTATGCAATATCAAACCGAAGTGAGATCTGGAAACTGGCCACTAATACTGAAACTCAACTCAAGGTGTTGTCATCTGCCTGAAATACATCTCTCGATTGTAGTGCCGTACTAGTAATAAAAAAAAAACATAAAATGCTTTTGTACGATACGATTGATAGTGAGTGGTAATACGAGCCGCTATACAGCTGCAAGATCAGAAAGTTACTTACAAATATTTATTGCAGGATATCTAATTTATCCATAAAGTGACCAAAGCGCAAAGTTTAAACCCTAGTTGTTAACAAAGATATAAAATTTCTTAGTGGGATTATAATAATTTTTCTTTGGGAAAAAAATATTAGGACAAATCAGGCAAAATCGTTATGCTTCTGAAACCAGGCAAGGATCGGCGCCTGCCAGCAGCAAGTTACCGGCCAGGTAACATCGTTACCACACATCGCTAAGCTGTTTAAGCGATTGCTGCTGCGGCGCCTGGCTCTACGAATCCAGCTACGCGCGGATCAATTCAAATTCTTTTTTTTTTATTTATTTTTTTTTTTTTATTGCAGGAGATCAGCAGACAGGCAGACGGCCCACTTGATGGACAGCGGTTACCATCGCCTATGGACATTTGCAACACCAAAGGTGCTACGAATGCGCTGCTGCTCTCTTTAGGGAGCCTGGAACCTGGTCACTAATGCCGGAACACAACACAAGGTTGTTATGGCGACATACTCTAGACCAGGGGTGGTAGCCATCCAGTCGGGCAAATGCCCTACCACCTGGCTGTGGGTTGTTTTGTCACCTCTTACGACAGGCCGCCGGGCCGCAGGAAATTGTATTCTTTCTCCGTTCCTGCACGGATTCTGCAGCAGCCACTTCACCGCGCTCCAGCTTACATGAATTTTGAGTCTCCTTGCCTGCTTAATTCTTTTACTTACCCTTGATAAATGTTTATTTAAGTTATCCTAAACACACCCGTTCTTGTTCATAGAGAGTTAGAGTAAATTTGAACGCTTCTTCATAACTTTTAAATATGGCTTAAACAAAAACCATCCTGAAGTAAAACTTCTCGAGCCAGATGACTTTCCTCCAATCATAGGGAAACAAAACAACGAAAGACACCAACGCCTATTGCATAATCGATAGGTATCTTTTCAAATCAAATTAAATAAAAACAAACAGTCTCCTAAGCCCCTGATTGTTTACAGCTATAGCGTATTCAGATTTCCTCGGCGCCGCTTTCTTCAATTATCCTTTGGATTTTTATCTCGAAACTAACAAAGGGAGCTGAGGAATTTAACGCTCGAGGTGTAAACAAAAGCTCACTTGAAAACGGCTGAAATAACTCGCTTTTCAACTGTGTTGTAATTACTTCTCGTTGCCTATTTTACATGTAGACTGCTGCGACTGAAAGCAAACATGAACGATATTAGGCTCCTAGTGAAGAAGTTTACATTGCGTAATTTTACGCATGATTTTCACTTTTTATACAGTTAAGGAAGAAAATACATAATTATTTTTACAGTTATTTAGTAGCATAGTTGTTGTGGTCATGTTTCCGTTTAAAGTTAATAATTAATTTTCTTATGTACCCTCGCGGCAGACGTTATCCTGCCCTTAAAAAAATCTAGAACTTCACTGGCACCCCCAACTCCAAACAATCTCCCTTAATGATACCTGTACACATTTCTTCATTCGTTGATAACTCCTTCATAGTACAGGCTGTCCGTTTATGCAACTCACTGCAACTGAACATCAGATAATCTAAGTCAGAACATATTCTCTTTTAAAATAACGGTTATTCATTATTTTTGGCCCTCTCCGGTATAATATTGTTGCATATTCTATATGTATTTATTATATGTACTGTGTTTATATAACCAAGCATTTTGTTTAGATTCATGGGTTACATTATTGAAGTTTTAGTAGGCATGCATAATTGTATATAGCCTATATGAATCAGAAATAATGTAGCATTCAAATGATGAAAGCTTTTTTTTAAATCGGTCCAGTAGTTTTTGATTTTATTCTTTATAAACATAAAAAAGTACAAATCTTTCCTCATTATAATATTAATACAGAAGTATAAATGTATAGATAGCTATGACCACACGTCTCCGTATACTTTAAAATATCCAGTTATAAATACCTGTATGGAAATAAATATTTTAGGATTTTCCAAACCGTATTCAAAAGGCAAGGTTTAAAGGCATCAAAAGTTTAAAATGAATATTCTCATTTGAATATAACCTAATTTAAAACAAATTTAATTTTATCTACAATGGTTATCTTATAAGCCTACCCTTTATCATCATAAAGAGTTTTCAACTTTTGCAATATTCTTCAGATTGTTTTAACTTCCAACTCAGGCTGAGGGGTGTAAATATATAACTTACTAGAATATGTCCGCGACTTCATGTCGCTTGACTTGAAATTCCCGCGGGATTCCCGGGACACAAATGTACCGTAGTTTTTTTTAAACAAGGGAAGCTACCGTTTTAGTGGAAACTGTCGGTGTAAGCTAATTTTTATGAACCCGAACAACTTAAAATTGCACCCGGAAGAATTCCCGCGGGACTCCCGGGATCAAAATTATGACGCATTTTCTATAATGATTAATTGTATACGTATAGTCTTTTGTTTTTTTATGTTTTTTTGTCTGTTTTGAGGGTATCACGTAAAATCTACTGGGCCGATGCGGTCTTCACTGATCGATAGCAAGTGTTTTGTATCCCGGGAATCACGCGTGATTTTCCCCGGGAGAGGTTACAAGTGGTTCCGACGCGTACAAATTAGCGTATTCGGTCCAACGTTGACAATGTCATGGGAAAATCCTAGATTGAATTGCTTGAAATTTACTATAGATCAAGAAAGAAAGAAAAATATTTTATTTAGAAAAAAACTAAGTTAATATAAATAGAGAAAGAAACAAAATATGTCCTAAATTGGACCCAGTCTCAGCATAATGCTAGACAACGAGGTCTAGCGCTGTTCTTCCGGCTGGCATCATAAAGTGAAGTTGCGGTGGACAATACAACACATAACAACAACAAAATATATAGTATAATGCAGTTTGATTAAGTTTAATAAAATGCAAACTCTATATATATATATATATATATATATATATATAATATAAAAATATATAACATATATCAGTGAAAAACTCACAATGGGATTCGATACTTCCCATAAAATTTCCCGCAGGTTTCCCAGCGTAAAAAGTAGCGAAGATTTTAAGTCTAAGAATTTGTTGTCGATCAACGAAAACTGCATCGAAATTGCATCGTGTTTTCCATCGTTTATACAATCCAATCCAGTTTTTTTTTTAATACCTTACAGTTTGTCATTATCTTTCGCAACTAAAGACTGTTAAATATCATAGAAGAAGAATACTAATATTACACTGAATCAATAAGTACTTGTGAGATACCGATAGCGAGCACGTGGAACTAATCATCAAGGTAACATCATTAGAGAATATTGTACTAATATATAAAGCTGAAGAATTTATTTGCTTGAACCCGCTAATCTCAGAAAATACTAGTCTCTTTTGAAAAATTCTTTCAGTGTTGAATAGCCCATTTATCGAGGAAGGCTATATATCATCACGCTAAGACCAATAGGAGCGGAGCACCAATGAAGAATGTTTCAAAATCGGTTTTTTTTTAAACTTTTCCACTCGGAAAGGGCAGAACCTAGTGTCTTATAATGTCTATGTATATACCTCGGGCAATATTAATTTTATTAAATCTAGACGGCCTGCATTTTGGGCGCACAAAATTTTATCAAAATCGGTCGTCGTTCCTACGAGTAAGTTATGCGCGTACATACATTTCTGCGATTAATTTTTATTTATACAGATTAAATATGTGTTGTTCAGACGAGGCGGTTACATTGGTAAAGTGGCGTATTTATTAATATTACTTTTCCTTGTCTTACGGAGTATGCACTGCTTGATAGAACTCCATTATTTTTTAGAAATGTAATTGTGTAACATATTTCTATATTAATCTTATTTAAAAAAAGTTTCGTTAATAAGTTTTTAGCTAGACTTCTTACTATGGAGTTTCTTGCCGCTTCTTCTCCTTAACAGCAATAACACGTTGCGAAGAAGTGTACATAGACTTGGAGTAAAATTTAATTTTAACTTAAATGTCATTATCACCTTAAAAAAATGTTCTCCAGTGGAATTTATTTTGAATAAAAACATTTGAATTTAGTTAGCAATTATCTGTATCTTAGCATGACAATACATTATTTTCTTATCACAAATAAAATGCGAAGTAGCAACCCTGAAACAAACAAACCCGTTACTGAGGCATAGTGGCGACTTACGCAAAGCTTGTGGATCTGCAAACCGCAGCAGCGGTTGGAAAACTTTATCTGCGGACAGAGCCAATGGGACTCCAGAATATAGCGATGGCTTTGGATATAGATATAAAAGCTTTGTGGTGCTTATAATTTGAACTGAATCGTTGTTATTGTTATGGAAGAGAAGTTTGAAAACGGTCTAATATTTAAACGATGATCACAATAGGGATGCGGACACATGTTACAATAAATTATAAAAGTTTTATAAATGCTTTAAAATAATATCGAATCCTACAACACATTATACTATTATACAGCATCATGTATATGTATGTACTTGTTAGTTATATTACTGTTATGAGTGCGGGACTTGAATTAAAAATGCCGTTGGAATTACTATAGAACATATTAGAACTAAACAAGCACGTATAACACAGGTACAAATATAACAGAACACAATCGGTTCAAACGTAATGCGCGATTCAATAACACGCGCAAAGTCCGTCACTATACAGGTTATCGAATGTACACAAGTCTCGCTTTGATCGTGGTTCTCGCTAGAGTGTCGATCTCTGCATTGCCCATTTCTTTGAAATGCACCGATGCCATATGTCTACCTGTCAAGCGTCGACGCAATTTCACAGAAAACGTAATCCGCACACCTGCGTTATTGTGTTTAATTACAAATTTTAAACACAAAGTAAACAACAGAGGATAGTCATAAAACAGTTGCAATGTTATTAGCTCAAATACCGCGGCAGGTAATAAATGTGCTTCGTTTACAGGTATGCAGGTGGCCCAAGTTCGAACATTACATACTATACATTACTGTTTGAGAATAATGAGTCTACCTACACAGACAGACATAATGATTGTTTAAGAGGAACCCTTGAAGTCAAAATTGTTTTAGAACTCTCAAAAGAATAATACTAGTTTAATGTTACATGGAAACTGCCATTTAGGGCACGAGTCAAATTATATCTACTTTCTTGTTCGACGCGGTACGTTGAACTTTATTCTTTCAGACAAATGGCGTCTCGAAGGGATGAAAAAAGATCAAATTGAGTAAAAGAAGTTGCGCTGAAAGTGCTTTTAACTTCAATTAAAAGTTGCGCTGGAAATTTTATACAATAATTTAATGAACTTATTTTTAGTAAAACCCAGTTTATTAACTAATTTTTTTATATAAGAATAAAACCCCTCCTTCGACTTTTGCATGGGCTATGGGAAAAGCCAACTTGGTCTTTAAAAGCATCTAATCGCAGTCATGTTGACGCTTTTGAAATGTGATATGCTTGAGAAAATGTTGCGTATATCCTGGAATGCACACTGCATCTATTATAAATAAATTAGAAATAATTTCGAGACTATCATCCATCTGCCTTCGCAAAGTTCTTGATTACTACTGACACGGCCAGAAAATAGGGAGACAATTTATAGGAGGTAATGATCACTGGAAAAAGAGAAGGAAAAAGATCTCAAGGCCGCCGACCTTGACCAAATCCACACCACACTCAATAATTCCCTATACCGATAGCCATAGCGTCACCGATGGCGGAAAGTAGTGGGGAAAGGTAACGACCCTCAGGAATAAAGAATATGACTACAGGAGGAGGAGGATTAGAAGGGTCCAAGGGCCATAGCCACTTCCAAGTGGAACATAGAACATAGCATCATCCGTCTCGGTCCAGCGTGGGGCGGCAAAGTATCTCGCTTCACGGGATATACGCGGCTCTAACGCAAGAACTATTTACATATAAAAAATAAAGTAAAAGACGTATGAGGAAGTTGAACTTGAGTGTAGACATTCCTTACTGTTATATTTAAATTTCAATATACAATTTTATCGATAAGTAGTCATTCCATGTTTCATTTATTAAGCTATTAACTATATACTGAATTGTAATAAAACAAATGAATTAAAACGGCTCGGTTAGTCGTGTGCAAAATGTACGAGTACATCATTTCATAAGCATGTATATTTTTAATGATCACTTTTAAAAATACAAAAATAGTAACTTAAAAATTAGACTAAAAAAACGAACTTCTTGTTTAATTCAGTTCTATATACAATTTGAATAAAAAGTGTTCAGTTATCTACAAGGAAACACATGCAGTTAATATACCGGTAAAAATATTACATTTGTATTATTAGTATAAAAAGGATTAGTTTCAGGATTCTATAGCGATTTCAATCAAGCGAAACTCTTAAAAATTTATCTTACAGCTGTTTACATACATACATATAGATGAAATTTTACAAAACAAAAATATTCTATACGCAACGACGCACTGTGTTCACATAAGGATAAGTTTTGAAAATGGCTTTAATATTGAACTATTTACATAATTTTGATATTTAAGTAAACTCCAATCTCATGTTGAAATAATCCAACATGAAGTGATTTCAAATTACTGAATTACTAAAAGTGCAATAAAAGGCCCGAAATTACTAAAAAACATAATGTTTTTGAAGGTTTGGAAATGTGTTTATGAAAAAGAAACAAATAAAAATATAACCTCAACTAAGCAGTAAAGATGTATGGACCCCCTTACAATAGCTTCTGGAAATAATTCTTAGGGTAACCGGATTGAACAGGGTAAATATACTGACATGGCGTCTCTTCTCTTTGTATTCATTGCGAAATTATACAAAGAAATAATTCAAATCCGCCCTTTCTGTTACGAGCGGAAATGTGATCAAGCTTTGAGGTTTATACGGGTTGTACTCTACGCATGAGTGATTCCCAGATGTTTAGACAATTGAATGAAACACAATCGACCACATATTACAGTTCGGTAAACAATCGACTCGCCCTCGGCCGTCTTCTAAGTCGTTCTCTCAATGCTAAGAATCATAACTTTGAAGGCAGTAAATAAACGCTCTCCTCCAACGAAATCGGTTTCGAGCACGGTGGAAGGCCAAAAATTTTTGACATATTCAGAGCAAACTGGTGAATCCATCTATCTAGAAGTCCACCACAAGGTCTTTTGCTTGCAACATGTGGTCAGTCACCATCACAAGTCTTTCTTTATTGTTTGAGTTCTTTCGAGCCATGTGGTCTAAGTACTACAGTACCCGTTGTCAGCATATATTTCATAACCTCTGGTAATCTTCAATCTCGAGCTCTTCCAGTATGGAGGCGTTCGTTCCGCGAGCTGTCGTAGCATCTGACATTGGCGACCAACACCACTCGGCTGAGCAATCGACATGTATCTCAATGGTCTCGAGTAAACCGAACAGTCTCACTCCGTAGACAAGACCAGTAACGCGTACTTGTAAGTCACATAAATTCATCGACCCCTCCGTTGATTACGAGGCTCGAATCAGACTTGAAAACATCGAGTACGAGTGAAAATAATGGCGTCATCGAATTGCTTCAATAATCGCAACATCCGACTTAACCGTCTTGTCACTGCGTATCGCTACTCTGGAACAAACACGTGTAGAATTTTTACAATACTTTTATATAAAATGTTAATTGTATTTATCCCCAAGAACCTAGAATACTTAAGAGGTTCAGAAAACCCGTGGGACGACCACGTGCCTTATGTATTTTTAATGTGATTTCTTACTGTTTGAATATCGAGCTATTCAATAATATTCAGAGTTATGAATAATTTTCAAACAAACAGGCATTAGACGAAGACAGGACTTGTGTAACTCAAGAGATTATATGACATAAGCCATTATATGACAGAAAATGATTTATTTCGCCTTTTTAAATGCCCTCATGTCTAAGCCCGGAGGGGAAACATGGGCGAACGTAAAGTGAACTTCTATCACTCTAAATCGATTCCATTATCATATTGATACTTTTGAAATCGGGAACACTGGAGACTTACTATCTGGTTAATGTAGTTTCATGTGAAACCATCTGGAGCGCCATATTTCTTCAATAGAAATGGCCTTCATAAAAAGAAACTTAACAGAATTGAATAAAATATGACTTCCACGTGGCTTGGTTCACACGAAATCATTAAGGTCAACTGAGCAATTCCATTGGACTTATTAACTGTGTTAATGCGAAAAGGTTCTAACGAAGCGGAACATGTCTCGTATTTTACTTGTGTTTATGGATCACCTAAAACCTTGTTACATTAAGGACTGAATGGTGGTTGTAATTAGGGTGTTCATAGGTAACAAGAGGTCGAGGCAGCTAATGGAAACTATTAAATCTATATGGTGATGGTTTGTACCATATGGTTTTCTGCTATTAAATTGTATTGAAATTCAACAAATGGATAGTAATAATAATACATTGAGTCCTACAACCACGTTTAGAAACCATTGTTGAACTCATAATCAGGGTGATCTGTACCACGCAATGTTTTCTAATTTAATTTAGCCCGAAAACATATTGTAGTATATCGCTCAGCAGCTCTGCGCAATGATTTCAATTAAACAATTATCTGAATTCATTTTCCACAACAGATGTACGTGGTCATACAATACCTATAAATGAACGTCACGCTCGAAAGCACAATGTTTTGTTTCCGAGCTTTTCAAATCACCAACAGCCGATGTAGACGAAGATCCCAGTCACCCCAGGCTTACGTGATTTTAGGAAAGATGAAATTTTTACGATTGATAGTAACATAAAACTTAGAAAGGAAGATAATCGCTAAGCTAAAAGCGGGGCCGTTTTACAGGTAACAGGTATCAAAGGATGGATATGGATCAAGTTTTCTCGCTCCGCAATATCGTGGAGAAGCAGCTGGCTTTGGGCCGGAAGGTTTTCTGCGGTTTTGTGGATCTAGAGAAAGCATTTGACAGGGTTGTGCGGAAGGACCTCTGGGACATATTGCCCGGATATGGGATTAATGGCCAATTGCTGCGTGCTGTCCAGTCCACTTACGAGGACTGTATGGCATGCGTGCGGGTGGATGGCAGCCTGTCGCCCTGGTTTGACGTCAATATTGGCGTCCGGCAGGGCTGCGTGCTGTCGGCTTTGCTGTTCATCCTATATCTGGACAATTGTCTCCAGAGATTAAGATTGATGGATGTTGGGGTCAGGATGGGTGATCTAGTTGTTAGCACTTTGCTGTATGCGGATGATGCCGTGCTTTTAGCCGAATCGCCATCAGAACTGCAAACACTAGTCACAACGATGAAAGATGACTGTCAGGCGAGAGGCTTACATTTGAATGCGAAGAAAACAAAGGTTATGGTGTTTGAAAAAGAAAAAACCAGAACGAATGCAAGTATAATGGTCGATGATGTTATGCTGGAACAAGTGAATGAGTTTGTATATCTTGGATGTGCTTTTAGCAGGGATGGAAGGTACACCGCTGACATAAAAAGAAGAGTAAATTTGGGGAATAGTGTGAATGGAGCGTTAGGTAAACTTCTAGGCGCTAAGAACCTCAGCCAGAAGGCCCAGCTTACCATACAACGCGGTTCTGGTACCTACGCTCACATATGGAAGCGAGAGTTGGGTATGGAATAGAGAGCATGAAAGTAGAGTAAACGCGGTCGAGATGCGAGCACTGCGCAAAATCTGCGGAGTGACGCTCGCTGACCGCGTTCGCAATACCGAAGTAAGAAAGAGAGTTGGTCTGAAAGAGAGTGTCGGGGTGAAGGTAAGGAAAGGAATGCTCCGGTGGTTCGGGCATGTGGAAAGAATGTATGATGAAAGAATGACTAAACAGATATACAATGCAAAAGTGGATGGATGCAGAAGTCGCGGAAGGCCACGACACACCTTCCATGATCAAATTGATCATGTATTAGCAGAAGGTGATGTTAGGAGCCTTAAGAATAGACGAGCGTGCATGACAAGAGCTATGAATGTCAAAGAAGCAAGTGAGGTGTGTAAGAATGGGCCTGTGTGGCGCTCTGTCGTTCGTGCCTGCCCCGCAAGGGACCTGGCGTGAAGTTATGTATGTATGTAGGTATCAAAGGTGGAAAAAAACCATGCTAACTTGCGTCAATGTAACAAGGCTAATTTTTACATATGTCATATATGATACTGTTATAAATAAAGATATACAGCTGCCAGACACTTCCTGTGGGCCATCCTCCCAGACTCGTTAAGAGTTCCGCTGTGCGAGGAAGTGCGAAAGCATTATTCAAGTCAATTCAATATTATTTATATTTAAATTTTATGTATATGTTTTTTAAAGTGTCTGTCAAAAGTTATCACCCACAGGAAGTGTCTGGCAACTGCATATCTTTGTTTATAACAATATCATATATAACATATGTAAATACTAGCTTGGCTACTTTGACGTAAGTTTTCATGTTTTTTTCACCTTTGATACCTGTTACCTGTAAAACGGCCCCGCTTTCAGCTTAGCGAGTATCCATTCCTTTCTAAGTTTATGTTAAACTACCGATCCTTAAACTTTCATCTTTCCTAAAATCACGTATGTCTGGGGTGACTGGGATCTCACTCTATTGCATCTAACAATAAAATGATTTCCTACACTAATATATTGTACACATATACTGTTATCTGCCTTTATATTTGCAACAATACGTATTACTTTCAATATATTCTTGAGTAAATAATTACAAAGTCACGATTTATGCCTACAGTTCAAACACTTTTGACATTTCAAATTTATACACGCCTAAGATTTTTCATTATGCTGAAACAAATTTTCCCATAAATAACTTGTTAAGGAAAGTTTAATAAGGTGTTAGAGACAGGTGATAAGTCATTGCCCTCGTGAGTATAAAGGGTCGTAAGGGTCACATATGGGCCGGAAATGGCTCTTATGACTGATATATTATTAAAATTATTCGAAGCCTGCGACGTTTGGGATGAGAGAGTCTCAAGCTCATAACCAAATCTCTTATTTCTTTCTGTTGTCGCTTTTTAGCGTTCCGTACCAATTTTAACAGAAACGAAATCTGTATTAACCAGTCAGGTCTATTCGTCTGTTTATGTAAAGTCGTGATATGATAAGGTTCGCCAGTTTTCAAATTTATTTAATTAGCGTTACGCGAGCACATGATACCTTTTCAAACAAAATCACAAAACAGACTGTTTCACAGACAATCAATAATTCATACATCAAAGTTGTTTCATTTTGTATATTGTCTAAGATTTTTTTTACACATGTATTACTTAAAACTTTGAATGGGTTTTAATATTTATGTTAAGCGTAGTGATTATATCCTCTTTGTTCCTTACTGACAGACTTCAAAAAGGCGGAGGTTCTCAATTCGCCTGCATGTTTTTTTTGTGTATGTTCGTTAGTCGACTTCTCTGTCAATTGTAAACCGATTTTCATTTTTTTTCTTTTAAACCAAATGTTATACTTATACTTCTAAATTGGTGAGTGAGATGGGACCAATCCACGAATGGGACCAATCTCATTTCTCTCATTGATCTGATGAGCGGCTCAAATCCCAAGGCTATCGAACATAACCCTTATTAAAGAAAGCTAAAGCCTAAATTCTTGGAAAAGTCTCGTAGACGCGTGTAGCTATTACATTTTGTACGGGCGCTTATATGCATGTTAAGCGATTTCTTTGTCAATTGTGAATCGATTTTGAATACTTTTTCTTTATTCGTAGGGATCCATGGTCACCAAGACAGAATCTGATTTGTGTATCGCAAGGCCAAGTACATCGTTCAGGAACGGCCGAGCGGCTTGTCGTAAGAGGGAACTAAACAACCCACAGCGAGGTCGTAGGGCTTTTGCCCGACTCGAAATAAATAAGTAAATTTCAATAAATTAAATGAATGTATTTATTATTATTAATTATTATATAAATTATTATAATAAAATATTAATAAGTAAATTTCTAAATGAAGTGTTATGGCTTGATAGTATATTGATCGTAATACAGTTTCCTTTTATAATTTTAAAATTGTTTAAAACCCTATTATGTGGATTTTGTCAGTCATATTTACACAGTATATTTATGGAATATTATATTTCCCAAAAGCTTTCGTTATAATCTTCAATAAGGGTAACAAATTGGAAATAAGCCTCTTACACAGGTTTTCAGTAGTCGGCTTGTGAAGTAAGAAGATCAAAAACATTTTTTCCCTCTCATATGAGATTTAACTAAGCGGCGAGAGGTTTTTATACAGTTCCTGAAAGTTTGAATAATAAATAATTTTGATCTTAAAACCAAACGCGATATTAAGGTTTGTTCTAATACTAGAATAATCAGGAATGGAGTGCCGCAAGGAAGTATCCTGGGACCTTTACTATTCTTGCTCTATATAATCGACCTCCCAAAAATGTAAATCATCCTACTATATTATTCGCAGATGATAGCACTATAGTAACTAAATCTGATGAAACCTATAATTGCACTAAAGAAATAAATGATACTCAAAGCAAATTCAGGGCAGGTTTTCAAATCGGACAAGTACATTAACAATCTGGCCGTATAATTTCAAGTTAAAATTTTGTTGCAATTCGTTTTGCAACTTGTCCGTTTCCATTCGTTTTTCCACTTGTATGTTGCGATTTGATTTTCCACTTGTCCGTTGCGATTCGTTTTCCCAATTTTCCATCGAAGATTCACTGCTACTATATGTCCTAGCACACATTAAGATTTTTTTAATCGGACTAACGATAACACATACGATTCAAAAAAATGACATCTCTCAGTCACGTTTATTTTTCCGTAATTTCACTACAACATTGTCTAACGATATTAAAATCAACTTTATTTTTATTGTACGGTTTGTACACTTCCAAAGATGCTGAGCATAATCGTCGCTAACGATGGACTCCGGTATGAAGAGTGTTGTTGCCAAGCCAAATCACGTTGAGTTGTTGTATGTTGTTTATTAAAGTCGTTTAATGACTGGAGACGCACAACTTGCAGTGCACAAATGCCGCACGTGATAGTGATGTTAATACCACTGTTTCAGTAAATTGTTTGTTGCGTGTCTATATGTAAAATACTGTTACAATCAAATACCGAAAAAGGAAAAGAAATTCACACATAATACCTTCCCGCAACCAGGTGTGATTCTTGTTAATTATTGTTCACGCGATCGGGTATTGTGTCGAGACATATTATATTTTTTTAGTATAAAGCAACGAACGAAGGGGTGAGGCAGACAAGCGACGATTACGATACGAGCAAGAAGTGTGTACATTCGATAAGCTATATAGTGACGGACTTTGCGCGTATTATTGAGTCGTGCATCACGTTCGTACTGGTTGCGTCCAGTTATATTTGTACCTATGTTATAAGTGTTTGTGTAGTTCTAACAAATTCTATAGTAATTCCAACGGCATTTTAATTCGAGTCCCGTAACTCGTTACAATACACTTTTAAAACACACACAATTAACTTTTAAAAATCTCTGTTAATTTAAAATCGTAGCTCAGTAAATTAATTCCGAAACAATATCCCAAATTTAGAGCCTCGCACGACTTTTAATTACGTTATATTATTAAACGTAAAATTTAACGTAAGCCTCGCAAAAAGTAAAAGCAAAAACCCCCGCACAATTTTTTTTACAGTAGGCAATATTTTTAATGTAATTTAAAAACGAAAACGTGAGGAAACCCTGTAATGAGACTTTGGGGAAAGGATTATATTTTTGCTTATATTTCACCCTCGAGCCTTCAAGTTTTGCTACGTGAAAATAAATGTTAATTAGGTAATAGAAGTCAGTTAAGTAACAGTTGGCAGCAAGTCGCATTAACACATATAGGTATACATATAAAATTATAAACACATTAATATATATAGATATAGGTGTAGACTAAGGCACACACTGCACATGCACCTCTTCACAGCACCAGCTTTAGTATTGAAATTAGAATAAATTAACATAATAAGTTATTCGTAAGGTACACAATAACACAAACATTATTCAATAAATGTCACACACAATAACAAATAAGCGTGTATAAATTCTAAAAACGTTTTCTAAATTAAGTTGTAAAAAAGGGTACGGAACTCGAATCCGTAGAGTTGTTATGATAGTATTGCAGATTGCCCATGGGCAGCGTTAATCATTTCCATCAGATGCTCTGTCTGCCCATGCCTACAAACATATATATACGCAGTGTATAACATATTTTCAATATAACTTATTGCTAGATTTTATTATTTTAATTTCACTACAATCTTGTGTAGCGGCACGTATATAGAGTAACTGCCTGCAATATCCGTGAAGAGATGGACAAAAAATTATTATTCCTGCGGCCTGTCGTAAGAGGTGACAAAACAACCCGTCATATTATCCCCGCGAATTGCTAATTGCAAATTAACATTCACGTGACGTCATCCGCAACTCGATATGTACGCGTACTCGCCGGCCAGTGATGCTAACAGTACTGAGTGTTCGGCTACGGTTACGTCACTAAAATGGCGGCCAAGGGCAATAAAATTTGCGAGGATAATATGCAGATGGTAAAGCATTTGCTCGTTTGGATAGCTGTCAGTGGCGTGGGCTTCGTACAACTCGATTCCTCATAGCCTAGTGAACGTGGTTGTTGTGAATCCCTATTGGAACGTAGCCTAAATATATGTTACAAGTTGCGAGACTCGAATTAAAATGCCGTTGGAATTATTACTATAACTGAGTTTATTAGAACTATACAAACACGTATAACACAAGTACAAATATAACCGAACACAACAAGTCCAAGCGTAATTCAATAAAACGCGCAAAGCCCGTCTCTATTAGATTCCTGATTATAGTTCACACGTCTCGCGTTGGTCGTGGTTCTCACTCGACTGCCTCTTCATCAATCAGCTCATCATTTTATACTGCACAAATGCAATATGCCCGTATCGTAGTCGACTTAATCCGCCACACCTGGCTAATGACTCTGCCGCGAGCGGGTATAAAAGAGGCTGTTTCCTAATAAGTAAGCAAAAGAAGACGATCATGACAGAATTACAATAGTTTCAACGTTATTAGTTCAATTGTCGACGGGTAATAAATGTGCTTCTACAAATCTGTACGTGAAATTTGTCTTTGTCGGCGCCTAAGTTGTAACATTAATATAATTTAGCTAATCATTAACGCCGTTATTTTTTAGTGAGACAAAACAGGACACATTTAGCACAATCACTAACATTAACGCAGATGGAGCATTAAACATTAGACTAACATAAAAAAACTATATAATTTATTTTTGTTAATTTATTTGTATTATATGTTATAACGTAAAATATCTTTCGCGTACACAACCCTGCCTTCTGCTTCTCCCCTTATCGCTAGACTCATAGGTTTGCTGGAAGAAAACTCTTTTAGGGTTAAGCTCGCCTTTGTACATCACCACTTGTTTATAATTGTCTGTTACTTTTTGTGTACAATAAAGAATAAATCTGTAAACTTCTTTTCCCGTACCTCAAGAGCACTAAAGATATTTTAGAGTACCAGAAGATTCAGGGCGGAAACGTTTACGGCCAGTTTGTCACGCCCTCTGACAGTTATATCTTTGGAAGATATTGTTATCTCCATTGTTTAATGCTGGTTGTATGCCTCTGCAGAGTTGTTTTTGCAATAAAATCTAGTTATGTCCTCTTATCATCCATTTCTGGGTGTCAGAGTAAAATGTTACAATTGAAATGAAAACCTCCACATTTTATTTATGCAAAACGGGCCTGAAAGAAAATATATACAACTGAGTTAATAAGTTGCTAAATATATACTCTCATCGCGAATGTACATTAAAATTATTCACGGGCTAATAGAACTCCCTTATGACGACACCGACAATTCACTAAACTGACTACACTAGTTTAATAAGTCTGTACCCACACAGTCACTCGTTCACTTGTACTACACACATCACACACATACACATACATATGACATAAATATATATACACACCCATTTACACTTCTATACATTTATATATAGATTATTCTATACAAATATTAACACGAAAATTTCCAAATGTATAAACATTAAAATAATTTTCTTCTCTTACATTGAATAACAAACGAGTTGTCTGGTAGTGGGCGCTTCTAACTGCAACGCAGTATTATGGTACAGCAGTTGTTTGCGATACCAAATTGTTTCTGAACACTACGTTACTGGTTTTGAATAAATTATTTGATTCTTTAAGTATTATTAGCAGAGAGCAGCCAAAGGAACGCTTTTTAACAGCACATTTTAATATTCTTTTCTTAACAAAATATTTTTTCCACATATAGTAAGAAATATGCAAATAATGACTATTCCACCTATGAGTTAACCGAAAAAATAATAAAATCAGAAATAATCTCACTTTCTATAATAATCATTAATGATGACACCATACTAAGTAGACCGATTTCGAGAACACACAAGTGTTTTTTTTTATATAGTATATGATGGATTTTGATAATAACTATTATTTTATATATTTTAATATACAAAAATCTCGTGTCACGGTGTTTATATTATTGAACGGAAAATACAATAACTTTCGAAATATTTCAAATTGAAAAATATATATATATATACATAGATCAGTAATATTGTCATTTGTTTTTTTTTCAGTTGGCTACTATTTGATGTTTAAAAACACAAAGTTCTTAGGTATTTATAAAATTTGATAACGTGTAATACCCATTCGTAATACCTCGTAAAAATGTGTTTACGACACCTAATTTACACATACATTCATTGTTTATCGATGTGAATGGTGCAACAAAGAAAATAGGTCGAAGGTATATAAAATTATAATGATTCAGCTAAATTACTTAAAGATCCAGGTTTACTATTATTAACGTACTCGTATTAAAAAGCGTAATAATAAACATCAGAAAACATGAAACCTATTGATGTTGGCACTAATTCGCCGTGACATGTTGGAATTGATATTACTGATTCTAAACTAGCTAACTTGTTCTTTGTTGCATTCAAAGAATTTAAAAGTCGATTAACTTGACCAGTGATTAATAGTTAGAATAATTATTATAATATATATAGATAATATATATCCACACTTCCTTGACACCTGGAAGTTATCCACTGTACGTGGCGCTCGCTCCTTTATGCCATACGTGAGCAAGCTATGGAATGAACTCCCTCCCGCGTTTTGCCACTTGCCATCGAGTGGACCCGTCTACTAGTTTGCCTATAAGCGAACATAATATATATATATATATATATATATATATATATACATATATATATAAAAATATGTGATATTACGAGGTCGCGGATTATTCTTCCCTAATTTTTTATATAAATATAATTCCTTTAGCCTACTACCGTCAACATAATATTATAATTCAATATAAACTTCTTAAGTATCATTTTTCGAACTGTTTTAGTCTAAAAAATATTATAATGCCAGTTTTATTTCAGTCCAAATTGAACCTATGTATGATCATCGGTCTTATCAATGACACACTAATCTGTGCTGCACAATGCAAAACTCGCATCTCATTCTATCGCAGGCTTAGTCCTAAACATTTATATGTTAATCTATTTTTAGTGTTGCTTTTTCGTTTCATCGAGTTTCAAATCGCAACTATACTATACTATTATCTAAAAAAGTTTCACTTCAAAAATAAAATTATCTTCTCGTGGCACTGTATAAATAATATTGTTTTTCCTTGTTTCAGACTTGAGATGAAAGGGCGGCGAAATATTTCATTCACAAGTGGCGTGTGAAGAGAATGGCACATTTCCACCGGGCACCCTCTTTATATACCACAGCGGTTGAGGTATGGCTTGAGTGGATATTTAAGAAAAAATATTCATCCAAAACTCTTCTTCTCTTTTTTTCTTCTTCTTGTTCTTTTTATTTTTTATTGCATGAATTCAGCAGACGGGCAGACGGCCCACCTGATAGCAAGCGGTTACCATAGCCTATGAACATTTGCAACACCAAAGATGCAACAAATGCGCTACTACTCTGGCACGAATGCGGGAATATAATTCAAGATTGTTATGGCGGCATACTCTAGACTAGGATTGGTAGCCATTCAGACGGGCAAATACCCTACCACCTGACTGTGAGTTGTTTTGTCGTGTAACACCGAGAGGTAGAGGTTAAATGGTTCAGATGGCAGAGAGTAGTTAGTATTCTTGTGAACTAGTTTATTTCGGAAACGGTACAAATTATATTATTTAAAAATTAACAAATCGTACTGCTAGTATAATATACAGCACAATGTGTGAGCGGGACGGGTAATGTGCGAGCGAGATCGAGCAACTATTAATATGTGCGCTCCTGCGTTGCGCTAGTCACTAGTTCATTGTCCGCTGCGATGAATAGAATTATACAGGTCAATATTGTATTCTATTCTTTTGGAATGCGTTCCTCGAATTGAATTCAAAAGTATTATATTTCTTAATTTTCTATAACGATCCTCCTTTAAATTTAATTAACACATGTTTCTTATTATATTATAACGACTAAGGAGATTAGTCGTTACAGAACATAAAAGTCGCTGTACGCCAAATCCGTTCGAAAGTATTATTATTAATTTAACTATCAAAAGCTACAAAGTTGGGACAACTCACTGTCAGTAGGAAAGCATTACGATATAAACCACTGACTACCCCATTTGCATATTTGTCAGTGAAGGGTAGCCTATCAGTCCAAAACCGGGGCCCATAATGCGGAAAGGGGCAATTTTTCCCTAGACCGGATTTACGAGGTAGATCAGATAGGACAAAATACCTCCGGAAACGGCTACAATTCATTTAAAATTCAACAGTGCTGTGTTGAATGTATATCTTGGTAAATTGCCACAATGCTGTGTTTTTACAAGCTTTAATTTAACTTGCAATGGATGTATGTATCTTGCAAGGTAGAGGTACTTTTCGCTGCTACAATTGTATCGTCCCGCAAGCAGAACACATCTCATGTAAAAGTGTCTCGATGTCGAATATACTTATATCCTAAACCAGTCTCTCATTGAAGATAAAGATCCCGGTCAGCTCTGAAACCGCTGGCCGCCACAGTACCTACTATGGATAATAAAACAGGTTTTTGAGCCGATTGAATGCTCTTAAGTGACTAATTAATTATTTATTTGGTTCGTTTATAGTTACTACCTTGTGTTGTGTTCCGGTATTAGTGACCAGGTTCCAGGCTCCCTAAAGAGAGCAGCAGCGCGTTCGTAGCACCTTTGGTGTTGCAAATGTCCATAGGCGATGGTAACCGCTGTCCATCAAGTGGGCCGTCTGCCGTCTGTCTGCAGCAGACAGCTGATCTCCTGCAATTAAAAAAAATACTACACTACAACTGTTTAATATGTTTTCTATAGTTTTTATTGTCTGTGGTGAAATAACAATGTTGTGTGAATACAATCCACATGAGATAAAAAGAGAATAAAATATACATTTTCCGAGTAAGACGTACGTGGTTTTCGTATTCAATAAAAAACGCACAAACAATAGAAATTATTGATAAATGTAAGAAACTAGTCTCATCGCGCAATCAATAACATTATAAGAGACAATTCAAAAGTATAATACTAAATTAGTGTGTAACCAATTAAAAACAAACAGCTTAGTTTGAAAATGTCAAAAATTTAGGCATAGATTATTTACGATTTTAGAGGGTTTATTTGTATATGAATGTAAATACATAAAAAGTAATCTATGTAAACTTAAAACTGAACTATTCCATTCCACTGAATGTCGTCATATCCTTTCAGTTCTACGCTTTTCAACCAAATTGATTTAGCCTGTTTGATTCGTCTAATACCAGTAATAAGTCGATATTAGAAAGTTCATTTCTGTCTTTCAAAAATCGGTTAAGTGTAAGTGACGAAAGTAGCGTATTTCTGTCATTTGGCCACAAAATCCTATAAATATATTACCTAATACCCCGAGCGCATTCGGAATTTAATCCTAGGCTAATGACGATGACACTATTTGTTCTTTTCTTCCACGAGCTTTTTTTTCCTCGATACTGTAAACAGTGGTAGTTTTCCAATTACAGAGCATAATGCGACTCAGTGGCGCACAATGCCGAATTATGCTGATGCTTAATTGGAACGCGAATTAAACATTGATGATTGCCTGCTTCATTAAATGATTCGATCAAGCCATTGCAATGTTTACAAAAGTATATTCCTGTAAACAAATTTGTTTGTAGATTCGAATTCTAAAATGAAATTGTATTCACATTTTAAATGTGAAATATAAAAAACAAGTCAATGTTTGTACCTTCATCCATACTTATATTTATTTTTTTAACACAATTTGAATTAACTTTGATTATTTCGAAAAAACTACAATGAAACGAAAGCTTTAAAAATTTTTCCAACAATTAATAATATTACTAACGATAATATATAAACAAAACATTTCGATCAATGCCAACTTAAAGGGGAAAACACTTGTTAATTTTCTGTCACTGAGTTGGCATCGATTGCACGCATCACGCGAAAACATTACTTTTAAGAGTGCTCGATTGTGCGAAGCGTTGCTGTAGTTGAAACATTCAACGTTAAGCATTATGCCGCATAATGCGCTCTAGTGCTGTAATTGGAAAACTACCAGTGTTTTATACGATGAGTGAGAGTCCCGATAGCCCACCGGCTATAGGAGATGGTAACCAATTATCATTAGCTAGGCCGTCTGCCTGTTCGCTAGCTCTGCAATATAAAACGTTAGCTAGGTATACAGTTATATAAGTAGAATAGCTCCCTGGAACGGCAGGTTTGGATTGGTCTACAAAGATCGGCGTATAATTCATTCACGATTATCTTTAATTAATTCAGTAACAAGCTCCCGTCAAATTGTTTCCATAATTTTTGATGGCTTTCAAACACTTGAATCCTTAATGGAATTACGTTTTCATTCCAAAACTTCCAGTCATTCCCGAAAGATTATGAAACTGTGAAACTTATGGTAATGTAGGTAATTTTATCTTCAGCGGAGAGAAATATATTTGAATTGCTTTAATTGAAAAATAACACGATGCAAACCTTCAATTTTATAACTACATACATTTTTTTCAAAGATTGCTGCAATGCCATTTATGCATTGATTTTGCCAATGTCGTGTGTAAAAAAAGAATAGAAAAGGCAGGTAATAAAAAGAGGACAAAAGATGGAAAACTAGCAGTTTGGCCGTTAAATTAAAAAAAAATATCTGCCAAACTAAAACAATATAATAAACATATTTAACACCAAACATAAGTACTACACGACACACTTTTTTCACGTTGACAATCAAACGTTTGCACTCGTCTGTCTAGGACTTTGCCTATTATTTATTTAGGTTTATGGCTTGTCAGCTAGGC
This sequence comes from Dendrolimus punctatus, assembly GCA_012273795.1. NCBI lineage: Eukaryota > Metazoa > Arthropoda > Insecta > Lepidoptera > Lasiocampidae > Dendrolimus > Dendrolimus punctatus. The sequence goes on from CM022543.1 coordinate 5,197,789, forward strand.
CTTTAAGCCAGACCTTAGTATAATATAGTTTCTTTATTTTCTTAAGCCTATGTGTACAGCTGAACTGCAAGTAATCAGCTAGTGCCATTCAACGGAGTTCTTGTGACAACTCGAAACGCCACATTTGACTATACAATTCACATTTCTCATAAAAACATATAAATTACTACTCAAAAACTATCAATATCCTACAACTATTGTTCATTTTAGAGTAATTTTACACATTTTTAGAAAATAAAAACTGCACAGCTCAGCATCTCCTTTCAGTTCCCGCCAAAAATTCCAGGGCTTTGACTTTGTTTCCCAAAGCTACGTTCCACACGAGTCTCGCAACAACTACGCTCATGTACGCGAGTATTTCCGTTCCACTTGCTTGCGGGCGTTACAATCGTAAACTCAAGTGAAACGAATTATTCGAACCACCTCTGGACATAGGTGGGTGTGAGCGCTGCGTGAGCGAAAAGCATGACGTCATTGCTGTTGTGGATTGTTGTATACAATATATATTTTAATGTTTACTAAAGTATTGCTTTATTAGATAAATTTAGATTGTACCTGTTGATTATTGTTCAAGACATAACAATCTCCTTTGTATATTTGTATTTATTAGTCTATACATATCATTGTTTATTATTAATGGATTTGTTACCATTATCCTATACAGGACGTCACGTACGTCTACAATAAATTCGATTATTTTACTAATTGCAAGTTTCATTATTATTATGTTATTTGTGTGCAACACAAATTGGTTGAACGTTGAACGAACGAACGTAAACGTTCTAAAAGGTTCTAAAAATTAGTAACGTTTTCGCGGCGATCATAACGACCGTGGTCGCTATGTGGAACGGCTAAAGGGCCGTTGGCCGGAGGAATTTTGGACGTTGTGAGCTACAATAGGAACGCGCCTCAAAAGATGTGAAAAATCAAAGAGTACATTGTATATATAAAGATGAAAAATCCTCAAAGGTTTCAGTCAGTCCAAATTATAATATGAGAAATAATTTACTATTTGACATCTACAAGTGGCGTATACGAGTATATTATATTTGTAAAATAGTGCTAAATAAACTTGTGCGGAGCGCATATACGAGTATTGTGAAACTATGGAGTACATGCATACGTGTTATTTTGTGTAAGACCGATTCAATGTCATGGTTTTATAGTGGCCGTTTCCTTAAAAGTTACCAGTAAATTACTTTAGAATATTTTTTGTACTGTGTTTTTGATCTAACCTTGTGGAAGACAACGAGTATAGCTATACGGCACATTTATATATTATGAGCAAATCCGAACTTTTTTTACTATAGGTTAGAAGGCTTAGGCGGATGCGAAGCGGAGATTCCACGTTCGGGTTCGTGATTATTTTTTTAGGCCAAGGTTAATTTTATATGTGAAATCATTATATACAAAAATGAATGTTTGTCTGTATGTCTTTTATAGAATCGCAAATTATACATTTGATCATGTGGTGATTTTTAGCAAAGTGTGCATGAGCCAGAGGTTTCCGAATTGGACCCGGTAGGTGGCGCTGCTGTCTAAATTTGTGCTGTTCTAAATTTGGCAGAGGACATGCTCATCTTGGATGTAGCAGCAGTTAAGTTTTAACGCGTGTGTTGTTACAACCTCGTTATGTTGACTGTGAAAGGAAATATGAGGAAACCTGAAAATAATAATTACATGTGAAACCAATTAACTCGTTTTGGATAGTTTCGCTGACAAATATACAAATAAACGGGCAGTCAAGCAATTAAACAAGCTGAGGTGGTATATCATCTCTTCTCCTTGGGGAAGCCGAGCGAGTCCAACAATAAAGTCCTTGCACACTGATACTATTTGTTAAAGATGAAATCTTGCATTAAAAGGTTTTCATTAATAAAATTGGTGTTACATATAGTCGATATAACATCATCATTATAATAGATTGGTCATAGATAATACTATATAAATAAAAAGATTAGTTGCCAAGGAACTCCATAGACCGAATATAAAATGTCATAGATATGATAAATATACCAAACTATTTATTATTTTATTTCGTCTTAAAAAACTGCCTCATAGTCGTTCTGTCAGTTTTCCGCAGCTCAATTATAATTTTAAGAATTTAAAATACGTTATTAGATATTTATAATTGCTCTTCTTATTAGGTAAATATTTATTACTTTAAAATCGCAGGTGTATATCTAGGTCGGATGAAAATTATTTCTCCAGTTTTCAAAATTATTTGACTTATTTTTTATACTATTGCAACTCTTTATATTGTTGTATTCAGAAGCGCCTAGCAACTGAAGATGAAAAGATATTTATAGTAAAACATTTACAAATCGGCACCATGACTTCTCAAAACTTAATACATAATTACAAAGTCAAAAATAATGATAGTCTCACCAAAACCCGTGTTTCCTGCTTAGCTGTCCTTTTATATTATTATGCACATTAGGTCAGAAAACTCTCCAAGTGGTGCATGCATTCCGGCCAGAATCGAACTCGCGCCCTTTGAGCATAGGAGGCGTGCGCTAGCCATTACGCTACGACGACTTAAAGACTTAAAAAAAACAGGATGCAGGTTTACTGCAAATTATGGTATGTTTAGGTTAGGAACATTTTAATGAATGAATTCTTTATATCAACATATTTTATCAAATAAAAAACTGAATTCGATCCAGAACTAATAAAAACATCCATAGTCTACTTACTCTAAGGTTATGCCGCCTCTCATCACGCGATATACCTCCCTCCACACAGCAGTAACACTTTTTCGTGACAGAAAAACTAATCGCAACGGACAAGTGGAAAATCTTCAACTGACAAGTGACAAAATGAATCGCAACAAAATTTCAACTTGAAGTGTTACGGACAGATTTTTAATGTACTTGTCCAATTTGAAAACCTGCCCGTAAAACTTCCAGTTAAAATTTTGTTGCGATTCATTTTATCACTTGTCAGTTGAAGTTTTTCCACTTGTCCGTTGCGATTAGTTTTTCCACTTGTCCGTTGAAGTTTCACTTCTTATAGGTGTTCCAGCACATATTTCGATTTTTCGCAGGTTTACTGCAAATTATGATAGAATGCAGTTTTAATTTTAAACATATTTTATTTTATCAAACAAAAAACTGAATCGATCCGGAACCAAAAAATAATTTGCGCATCTTTCATCATCAATCTTTATTCGAACCTCAAATTATGTTAACAGACAAATATTTCTAAAAAAAATTATTCAAAAATATTTCGTTTGCTCAGTTTTGGTGAAGAGGCTTCGAAACTACTGAACCGATTTGAAAAATTCTTTCACTGTTGGCAACCTACGCTATTCTCGGGTAGAATAGGCTATATTATATTTACAAATACATTAGGGGTCCTTACTAAAACTCCAGTAATGTTACCGAAAGTGTAAAAAAATACTTTAAATCGCGTGCGCTGTGAAAAGTATTGATGATAGAATAAAATAATGTACTATGACTTTGTAGAACACATCATTATTTACAAAAAGTTTCACGACAGCATATGTGTAACTATTATAGTTATGTCACAATAAGTGTTTTTTTATTAAAAAATAAAATAAAATGCCGCCGCTAGAAAAGGCTTTTTATTTGTATCTTGGTATTAAACCTTATCAAAATAAATTACTTCATATTCAAGACTGCTTCAATACCTTTATATAACTTTTTGAATTATTCAATTTGGACATTCCATTCGAAAGATATCACGAATTTAAAAATGTAAGAATTAGTGACGGTGACCACGTGACTGTGACACCTTTTCGTGAGTGAAAAATCGTAAGACCCCCTCTATATAGAAGTTTCACTTCAAAAAATCTTAATACCCCCCGTTTATATAGAAGTTTCACTTTAAAACAGATGTAAATGTTTGGTTTGTGCAGGGCGTTGCGCGTTTGCACCGGATGCGTTGATGGGCCTCGGCGCGAGCGGGGGCGGCGGGCGGGCGACGCGCGCGCTCCGCCTGCTGTTGCTGCTCGTGTTTGCGCTCGCCGCCGTCGAGTTCATCTTCGGCTCCATCCTAGACGCGTCGCCGCTCAAGACCTACCTATACACGCCCATATACAATGCCACGCAGCCCACTCTTAGGTATGTATTGTTGTAGATATATGCAGTGGCACACATTTCAGCGTATGAAGCCGATTTCTAGTATCAGTACAGAAGCGGTGCCGAATCGGTTTGCTCAGTATAACGTGGCTTACCTAAGCGCCTAATTTATTTGAGCATTTTTTTATTTGCTCGATATGTGCCGCTCCCGCAACGGTCCCAAGCGATTCTGCACCGTTGCTATACCGACAGATCAGAAAGTGGTTACTACGCGCTGTTCAGATCGAAAGGGTGTTAGAAAAACTAGAAATATATTCACTTTACGCGCAGCACTCCGGACTTCTAAATCACCCCAGACTCTCAATCGGAACAACACCTAATGGTGAGCGACGCCTGACTTGGAGGCATTCCGTCGTTAAAAATTATATTTCCGCGACATCTGCAAAAATAACTCTATATAGTAAAGTAAGATAACCTATAGTAGCTATCTAGGTATTTACATATAATCAGTATGGCAATCTGGCAGCTTAGCATTAGATTCTTTACGAGCATTCAACTCTTTACCACACGGCCTTACTATTCGTATACCAAAACGTGTGTTTCACTCATAGTTATATCTATTCTTTCAGATACGGCGATAAGTCTTGGCCTAAAAGAACGTCGTCAGTAAACCCCGAACAAAAAGTGCCGATAGCTAAATTTAAGAATGTAAACGTAACCAATAATACGACTAAAGTGGATAGTTCAGTTATTACAAGCATTTTATTCAACATTAGCCACAAGCAAGACATATCCGACAATACCACTGAACAGGAGGTCGTGTATAGTACGCCGTTGTTGATATCGAAATTAATGGGGGGAAATAAGAGTTTTGTTACAACAGAAGATGGTGCGAATAGAAGAGAGCCTGCGATGCCTTTATGCGATGCAATGCCACCAGATTTAGGTGAGTTTGTATAATCAAATCATCTGACATAATTTTTATCATCTTACAAAATGCGGCAGCCTCGTTAATTTTGCAAAAGCGTACAAACTTATGACATCATACGTAACTTTGTACAGGTAAAAGGAAACTATTGCATTAATTACTGTTCAAATGACAAATAAACTATTTCTATAGTGATACTTTAACATGACGATGATGTATAAAAAAAATATAATTTATTGTAACACATCCCTACCAATATTTAAAACGATAATCAGAAAATATTTCAGGAATATAATTATATTTAAATGTTTGTACATATATATTTATCTATACACATTTGTATATTTTTGTAGATATTTATTTGTATGTTATATAGCTTTTTAACATATAGAACATCCTTATATAATGCATTTATATATTTATTACTAGAATGTAAGAAATTGTAGTATGTATTATGTGTACCATCATCATCATATTCTTAATTCATTCCTGGGGTTGTCTGGAAGAGATGGCTTTTTACCGATAAAGCCGCCCTTTGTGCATAATGAGAAATAGTTTTAGTCGTTTTTTTGTATTGGTGTACAATAAAGAGTTATTGATTTATTAATTGATCACTATTGTTCTTGTTGTAATATTGACGAAATTTTGAAATCAAGAACAAACCTTGGCGTAAGTTAGAGGTAGCGTAATATATGAGGTCCGGTTTTTGCCTAGTGCCTATTATGTTTCATAATTATTTCAACATTTTATATTAAAAAAAGAAGAAAAGTAATCTTGTATTGTGTTATATGCGATCTATGTAAATTACATAATATGTACACGGCTAGTTTGATATACCCATTTTGAGAAACTACTGTACAGAAACAAAAGTACAATCCTATAAAACCAATGAATGATGATGACCCGACAACACCAAAATAATTACTGTAGGACCTTGTCAAAAGTCTTGGAAAATACAGTATTACGGCTACGAATTTGAGTGATTAATTATCCGCGTTAATCCAGGCAGACGTCATAAATCCTTCTTTTCTTTTGTTAACATTTTCGTTGAAAATTCTTTGAAACCATAAAGCTTTTAAATTGCGAGTTCCAAGTATTAGTCGTTGCTAAGAAACCATAACTATTTTTACAAATATGTAAGTACAGTCAGTTGGGGACCGAGTTAGTTGAGTTTTGAACTGCAATCGAGGCGTTACCTAGCGTAATATCGGGACAAGTATCTTACAACGATGGACTTTGCGCGATTTATATCATTACGATTTTCTGTTTTACGGTTTTGACTTGTTATATTCGATTGTACTTGTAAGAACTGCGAATTACGTGTGTTGTACTTCTAATAAACTTTGTGACAATTCCAATGACATTTAAAATTCACATCCCACAAATTCGTAACACTATTATATTTGGATTTGTTACAGTACATTTTTTTATTGACGTTTTGTAAATTGCGTATAGTATCAATAACATTGTATAATATATAATTCCAGGTCTTATGAATGTAAATAAATCGGAGATGGAATTGGAGATGGTAGACAAAAAGTATCCTGAGGTGCGAATAGGAGGGCGATACGCGCCTCCAAACTGCACTGCTAGGCATAAAGTCGCCATAATTGTGCCATTTAGGTAAGTACGGTTTTGCAATTGACGAAGGCTTGTGAGCGTGTACATATCTCATTTTTTGAACATATTATTTAAATTAAGTATCCATGACGGGTCACATATTAAACAATGAGGCGGGATTGGCAATGAAAATCTGCACTGTGCTGGAGTATATTTCAGCATAACTTCCTACCGAGTTGCCGACCTAATTTTTGGAAATGCGGCGTACATCTAAAATTTAACCATAGATATTATGTGTGAATTATTTTGATTTCCTTGTCATTTTCATACCAAATAAATACTTTCCTTCTACATGCATATTACGATATTGTGCGTGTCTGACTGAACGGTCAGTTGCGAGTGTCCTGTCCCATTAGGGTTGCCGACCTTACTTTAAAATAACGTATTATTATTGTTAAGGTTATAGGCCTTAGAATTGGAAAATATTTAATATCATAATCAAGTTTATATATTAATAAGAAGAAGACAGTGTGACCAATCTAAAATAATATAACCTTTTATTTTTATTTTTTATGCATTTGAGTACTACCACATAATGTATTTCTCCAACAATTAATTTTTGGTAAATTACTTTATATTTTTGCATAAAAATTAGGTGATGATGATGCGTGCGTTCTCATTAAATATGAACTGAAATCAAAGCAGGCAAAGGTCAAGTTATTCAAAATCAATTAATTATTTCCTACTAAATAGGCGAACCAAGTTCGAAATAAAAAATACTTGGAGTGTATAAGATTTTAACTTGCGTTAATAAAACTACGTTTTAACGGTTTTAAGGGCGGTAATTTATTTGATTTTGGTCTATCCGACGTCGCTCAAATGTCATCTTTGTCGTCCGTGACCACGGCCACTGAAAAGCGGCCGAAACGTGGGATAAACCAAAATCAAATAAATTACCGCGCTGAAAACTGATAAAACGTAGTTTTATTATGTATACACGTCGCGAATACTTAATAAAATAGCTTGTGTTTTTGTCTTTCTTTGCAGAGATCGTCAGCAGCATTTGGCGATATTCCTTAACCACATGCATCCTTTTCTAATGAAGCAACAAATAGAGTATGGAATTTTTATTATTGAACAAGAAGGTATGATTTTTATATTTAAAATTCAAAAGTCCTAAATCTAATGTATCTTTATGTGTGCAAGAACGGAGAAAGAATATAATTTCCTGTGGTTGGGCGGCCTGTCGTAAGAGGCGACAAAACAACAACCCACAGCCAGGTGGTAGGGCATTTGCCTGACTGGATGGCTACCACCCCTGGTCTAAAGTATGTCGCCATATCAACTTTGAGTTGTGTTCCGGAATTAATGACCAGGTTCCAGTCTCCTTTAAGAGACTAGCTGCGCATTTGTAGCACCTTTGGTGTTGCAAAATGTCCGTAGGCAATGGTAATCGCTTTCCATTAAGTGGGCCGTCTGCCTGATTGCTGAACTCTTGCAATAAAAAAATGAAATTCCTAACATCAATTTGCAACGTTTTTTTCTGTTTTAATGAGAAGAAGTGCCAAGAAACTTTCCTGCAACCATCATCATCTCGGGGGTAAATTCTGGTTGCGTTGAAGCGTCAAAGCCCGCGTCTGGCTTCCTACTTTTTCTTCTCCATTTCGCGCAGTCTACAAGATACTTAATTGTGAAACCATTGGCACATATATCATACTTTACGGCATCATGGTCACAACTCTTGGACCTAGCCTTACCTCCGGGTTCTACCGGAGTTGGCATGACGGATGCAGGAGTACTTGACGCGAAACTCTTGTACAATTGTGAGCTGTAAATTTGTACACGGCCTCTGTGCTTGAGCGTGCTAAGCCTTTGCCGGCCTAGCTTACTGCAACGTAGAGGCTCCGTGTACCGTTTATCTCCGTTATTTACTATTTTGGATGTCTGGGATCTCTGGGAAATGATCTACATCATAATTTAGTGGGCTTATAAAATCAACTCACTCTTAGAAAATGGTAATTGAATTATAAATCGAATTATCTGCTAAATCAACTAAAATATTATTATCTATAACGATCGTCCATGTGATATTAATATACCCTATGGTTCTCATGGCTACTGTGGTGGAGGTCATGTAACATAAGTGTAATTTGCTTAATTTGAGGACAATACGTATGTCTGTCGATTATTTATTTATTATATAAAAATAGTACCAAGGTTTCCCCGGGGCTTTGCTGTGAGGCATGTCATAATAAATAGTCCTAGTTTATTTAGGAAGCAAGCATTCACACAGGTTAATTGTATAAAAAAATGCACTTTTCGCTCCTGGGAAATTCCGACTTTCCCAATAAAATATCCATTTTTTTCGGGATAAAAGTATACTCTGTCCATTTTCGTTATAGAGACTAATACAAAGTTTAAGCAAAAGCAAACAACAGAGTTACTTTCGCATAATGTAATTAGTATTATGTGTTCTGTTGTTTCGATTTCAGGTAACAAAGAATTTAACCGCGCGAAACTGATGAATGTGGGTTTTGTGGAGAGCCAAAGACTGGAGCGCGGCGGGTGGCAGTGCTTCATATTCCACGACATAGACCTACTGCCCCTCGACACCCGCAACCTATACTCGTGCCCCAGGCAGCCGAGGCACATGTCTGTTGCCATTGACCATTTCAACTTTATGTGAGTTATTTTTATAAGATTCCTCTTTTATTATTAACTTGAACTGTATCTACTGTTAATAGCATTTATTATAAACAATACCATCTACTATTGTAATAATTGTGGGTAGTTGTGATTACTAGTCAGATGTAAAATCGAACAGGTTTAGTGTGACGAAATATCATTCTCACTACGACTTTGATCGGATGCACATGTCATAGTAGCGCTCTGGGGTAGTATACTGTTTCCAAGCGTTTATTTTACTTTTGACCTTTGCACGTGTATCAAGTTACATATTTCTTGACAGTATAGCCCACATGAAAGAAATGAGATAAAAGTCGTACTTTATTATTGTGGGTGACGTAATAGTGATGTTCTGTGACATGAAATGTCATATAAATCGAAAATAACCGATCTGATAATAATAAAAAATCTACTCTAATGAAAAGTAATACTGCAATTTATGTAAGTGCAGTTTTATTTGCCTTATAAAGCTATTTAAAAAACAACTGGAATAGAGTATATAAACGATAGAGAAAATAATGCATTTTTTTTAGATATCTTGTCTGTTTGTCGGGGTATCTGTTTGTTTGTTAGGGATTCACGTAAAAACTACTGGGCCGGTTTCAATGCGGGTTTCACTGATCGAGTTAATACTTAGACTTAAAGTCTACGCTACTTTTTATTCGGAAATCCCGAGGGTTTTTTTCTCGGAATGATTTAAAATGGCCGCTAGATTAAAATAAATCTAATTTTACTGGTCGATAGCAAGTTATATGTAATAAGTATGATATTGATCCGCACATCTATTTGTAGATTTGTTCTGAAAAGGTAACCCCTCTTTTTTGTGTTCCAGTCGATTGGACTTCTTGAATCCCTATAGAGACCTCAGGCAGTTTCTGGGAATATTTTGCACACCAATTTGATATACTGAAGAATTAAATATATATTTAATTGTCAGAATAGAGTAGTCTATAAACCATATATAATTTCAGGTTGCCATACGCAGACATCTTTGGTGGAGTTTCAGCTCTCACTTTGGAGCAGTTCGTCAAAGTAAATGGCTTCTCAAATAAATATTGGGGTTGGGGGGGTGAAGACGACGATATGGCATTAAGGTATGTATACTTTTAATCTTGCACTTTTAAATCATTTTGTCTGTTATTACAAAAGTTCAGTCAAAGATCATGAACTACCGGTCGAAATGTAAAGGTTTTGTAAAAATCGTTGATTCTCAAAGAACACTACAGTTCACTTAAAGAGAAAAATCTTAAAACTGTTTTATGTCACAAATAAAATATGTCGAATACTGTTCGAAGCGAATACGGAACCATGATTTAATATCAAAATGATTTGAACATGTTTATCATTAATGATAAAAGTTTATTATGTGGATCATACAAAATTATTTCAAGAGATTTTTCGCGACGAAAATAAATCACAGATATCGGTACTTTAGGGGTCATACCTGAGCATAAAACACTTTTCATATTGTAGGAAAGAAAAAAAACCCTCTTGAATATGGTTTAGTAATATACATAAGTGAAGTCCCGTGGAAATTTTCAGCACAAATTGACTTTACAATTATATTACCTTTTTCAGGTTAAAAAAAGTTAATTACCACTTATCAAGGTATAAGTCTTCAATAGCAACGTATGTTATGTTGGATCACAAGAAATCGGTACCTAACCCAAAGAGGTAAGTTGTATTTGTTTTTCTCATTAGGTATATTATATCCTTTTCTACTACGACTTTAATTTGCATTTATGATAACTTGACGCATAGTTGCCAACACCCGTAAATATCAAGGTCTAATGCAGACAGAAAATCGCCAAGTCACCACATTTACTTGGAACACTCCCTTAATAAAAGAAAACCTTACGTTATAATAATTATTTTTGAAGTGAAAACTTCTTAAGGCGCGTTAGTTTGATATGAGAAAAAAATGCACTGAAACTCTCGTGACCCTCCTGATAAGATACACAAACACACACGCACGCAATGTGTGTGTGTGTTTGTGTAGACTTGAAGATATACTATTATCTCGAATATTGGAAAAGTTCTCACGTCATGCTAGTTGGAAAATGTATATACGAACAAAGCCACATATAAAGCTCCTACCAGCAACATATTAACAAGATTAAGCCTTCTTGACAATAGCTGCACACAAGTCTGCAAAGCTATTATCGAAGAATAGAAAAGGATACCTACTCGTTTATTATAAAATATAGATAATTATAGATTACGATTCTCGCACAATAATTAGTCACCCTCCAGTTACTACACTTTCAGTTACTACACAGCTTACTACACTATGTGCATCAGACCAATGCCAAAGCTCACTTCACTACAGATTCTCAAATACAATCATATCCAACCGAAGTCGGAGTCGGATTGTTTCGTAGCTCAGTCCGCCCGGTCCTATATTCGAGCGGTGACGGAAAGAGGCGTGTAGTGGAGTAATCGATATACTCTACCCTCCAATATTATCTACTTATTGACAATAATACAATAATCTAACATTAATAAATTTTTTTTTTTTTTTATTTTATTTGGTTAACAGCTGAATCTTACAACTAAGTTAACAAAGTACATTACAAGATAGCTAAGATCAGCTATTATAAACTCATAAACATAAAATACCTTCAATTTTCAGATATCAACTGCTGTCACAGGCAATCAAATCATTCCAAAACGACGGTCTGTCCACGCTCGAATACGAGTTAGTACAAGTAGTGCAATTCCATCTGTATACACACGTATTGGTGAATTTAGATGAACGCAGCTGATGGACATATTTCGCCAAATTGTTGTTTGGCGACGAACGGTAACCCGAATTGTGCACGATAGCTTAGTAAGACAGATAAAAAAGTGTTATAAACCCTCCTTTAAAAAATACGCGGGAATTTTGACATTTGATTCCATTATGGAGGTTGGTTAAAGCGGTAGGTATAGTCTGTTTCCAAAGAACCGGATAAATGTTTTTATATTTTTTTAACGTTTCAAAATTAACCCCGACAAGCGAGATTTAGTCAATTTTACAGGAGAATGGGATTTTAAAGTTACAATTTTCGAACAATCATCATATACTTCACCTCGTTTTCTTGAATTTGAAAATGTTTTTACAATTTGAGTTACGAAGCCTTTTGGTCCAGTCTCAATATTTCTTTTGAGTTTGTGACTAATTTTGAGATCTTCGATATAAACAACACAATTTTTAGTTAATCGATAAAACTATTGATTTAAAAATAAATCTGCATAGCAAAAATCAAATAAAAAAGTGAAGCTTCATCATTGTGTTTACCAAATTTAGATTTCAAGTTACCTTGTTGATTGATTTTATTGTTGATTTTTATTACATTTTTTTAAACATTTCTCCTGTAGTCTAACTTTGGACTGGAACTATTAAATTAAAGCGAACATCAAGAAGAGAAAAGTTTTTTTATGAATGAATGAGTGAATGAATGGTTATATAATCAAACATCAATTTCCGCTTTATATAAAACTGATTATAACTTCTAAACGATAATGGTTTAGTGATATTTATATAATGTTACATGAGACGTCATCAATCTGAATGAAAGATCTAGAAACTTAAATATGCACACGCTAAGTCACAAACCAATGTTATAGCTTGTAGTTAATGGTTTTTGTATTAATTAATGTAAAAGGAATAAAGTCCATTTGCTTTTCTTATTTTTATGGTAGTTAGTGTTACCAGTCTACAATGTGAAATTTACTCTATTTTGAGGCATTTCATAAAGTAAACATGTATATACCAATATTTAGTATATGATTTGTCTTAAAATACTTGTTTTAAAATATTCACAAAGTCGCGCCAATTAATGGTCTCTTGAAATGCAAAAGTTTACGCATTTGTTTCTAGCTAAGAATGGTTAAAAAATTTACGCAGATTCTAATTATTATTTTAATGAAAACAAAAAGTAACTAGTCGTTCCAAAACAATGTTTATCTATACATTGGAAGTCATCTTTGAATTATTGTAATGTCGTGCCGTATTGTAACTGAAATAGTCATTCCGCTTTTGTCGTAATACAAGGATTTTGAACAATAATATGCAAGATATACCTGATACGAACGAAAGATATAACTTTATAACTCAATATTATACAGCTATCGGTTTCTAGAAACGGCCAAAGTTTTGACACATGTCATAAAACAAGCCTGCACTTGTATTCCATTACAGTCAACATCTTCGACTAGGGGAATGACTGCAGTTCAGCTATAATATCTGTATTTATATTTTTAAGCTTGTCATGTCGACATTTAACATAATTATTTTTGTATAGATAAAAAATGTACAGTTGGCCATATTTATACCAAGTACAGATTGACAATATAAGTAAATTAATATAAGTATATTGTTATAGCGATCGGCGCAGAGCGCTTGAAATAAATATGTACATACATTTAATATTGCTAAAATATGGTTAGTTAGTTTTTCTTATTAATTACTTGAATTTTATTGTCTTGTATTTTATGCTTTATTGTTTTGGCATTTGAATGATTATAAGGGCCTAATTTTCTTATGCATTTTATATATTATTAATTGTCGTGAATATTAGAAATGTTATTATTATTTTAAGAGAGCGAAAACAGCGTTTAGCTAGGTACTTTAAGTTTATTCAGTACCCCTGTGAAGGTTGCTTTATCTGAGTTAAAAAAAATGTAATTAGTTACAAGTTTCTGAAAATTTTTGTAGGGAATATGCAAGTATTATTTAAATTACTAAATCGTCGTGAAGTATATAATTCTAATGCCCTACACTTGGGAAAATATTAATGTTAGCGACTGTGTCACGAAAATGTAGGCATTTTTAATGCGCTATTTGAGACACTAATGACGATGAACATCACACAATTTAGCTTTAATAATTAAAGTCGTTATTTCTTAGCGCTATGAGTAAATCTCATCTAGACACAGTCACTACCATTATTTACATCAGGAACATTATATTAACGTAATATTTTGCACTAAAATAGGGTAGTTTTGTTGGCATCCTACCCAATGATTGGCACCCAGTCAATTCATACAAGATTTTTTTAAAGTGCCAAAAATCAAGTAAAACACCTCGCTTAAAACCGTTATAATGTTTATTATGTGTACTAGCCATGAAAACTTAAATAAATATTAATATATTAAAAAGTTTATATCTTTTATTTTATAACCGTACAATAATATGATTATCAATATATGGCTATAAAATAAAAATAATTAACTAGGATTTCTCAACGTTAGAATAAAATAATAGGGTGCCAACAATATGCCTAGTTTTCCCTAAATATATTAAAATTGCAGCCAGATTCGGGCGATTTAAATGCTATTTTGGACCCGCCGACGCCACACAACAGTATTTTATTTCAACTTTGTTGACATTCTGAATGTGACATTAGGATTCGAGTAATGCGTTTCTTTAACCTGCGTTATTAATACTTTGTAATCTGTAACTAAAATTCAAACAAATTATACATTATATATATCGCTTCTTTGCTTCAATAATGTGTTATCTTGAAAATTGAAACATTAGAAGACTCTTTTTAAAGTTGAAAAAATAATTGTACTGAAACAAATGCATTGGCATCCGCTAAAATTCATTTTAGTTGACAGAAAAAAGTTAAGGATACGCTTCGATATAATTACTTCTTATATGCATAAAATGCTGTTTACTAAAATTTCTATTAACAAGATAACACATTATTGAAGCAAAGATGCGATATATATATATATATATATTCTGTATTACTATCTTATGACTTGAGGAAGGAAAAAATAAACATTAAACCTCACTTTTATTTATTTATTGAATATTATTTTAATTAGTTCTTAGAAAAGAAAATGAATCTCTGAAAATATTTAATTCTCAATAAATTAGTAAATCTGCTATATAAAATTATAGGATGTATGGGAATCATTAACAACACAATGATTATTTTTTTTATGCGTACTTAATAATATATAAAAAATAATATACCTATATATTTAAGTTACCCTGTAAGTAGCTTTGTACATATATATACAATTGCGATAATAATCTTGAAATAAGCTTTATAATTAATAAATATTTTAATTGATTAACTTCAAATAATTGATTTATGCCTATATTCTTGTATTGCAACGTGTTAAATGATAGTTCAGTAAAACTGTAGTCATTTTTTTCAACGGCAACATTTTTTATACGTTTTAAAATTTATGGTTCTGACTCTCTATTATTGCTCCAGAACAATGTCATTTATTGTAGCCACTGATATCTTTGCTGGCAACTTATTCCTATTTACACTTCAAATATAACGAAATAGAAATAAAATAATGTCGAGTACATTCTTTCAGCATTTATATCAATGTCAATTGATGTGATAGTAAATATTGTAACATCACCGTTTGTTTTAAATGTTTTTACTCTGTAAATAATATTAGATTCGCATAGTTGTAAGGGATACAATGTGATACAAGTGTTAAGTAGGTAAGGTATACTCATTGCACTGACACATGTTAGCCAACATTTCGTATGTTTTTCAAAGTTAAGAACTTTTTAGAAATATGCGACAGTATTCGTTTTTGTCGTCAGCCATTACTAAGCATTAGGTTCCCTATATTCGGGTACACATCCTTAACCTCCATCTTCGTCATATTTGGTTATAAAATCAGTGGATAATCTTCTGCCTATCATTTACATAGTTTGATATCTGTTCTTCTACAAATGGCAACACACTGACCATTATTATTACGTTGGATTGATAGCTCGTCATTATTTCTATCTGAAACACCGCTTGCGTTAGTTACTGGAACTATTATTAGAACTAATTTAATAACTTTTTATTCTGACTGACGTACTCAACTCTATCAGCGCCAATCAGAAAATACAAAAATAAAGTAACAACAACCTTAAGAGACTGACACGGGATGATTATACTCAAGTGATCACGCCAATGTAGTCGAATTCTTAAATTCAAAATAAGAACTTTCACATTACATATTGAATAATAATATTTTTGACATTTACTGTTATTTTTTTACTTTAATCAAATTTGTATGCTCTTACGAGAACAAAACGTGTATTAAAAATACCCACCCCAAATCCAAATATTGAATAAATAAATTAAACTAACATGGCTTAAAGGCCTAGTTGTAAAGCCATAACTCCAAAAAAATAATAAAATAATTTGAAATGTGACCATTGGTAGAATTTTTGCATTTTCTCAGGATTAAACTAGTATTTATGCTTAATTGGATTGCAATAGATATTCCTTCCAGGCTTTATGAGCGTTTTTATTTAGCAACATTTGGCTACGAATATATGCTTTTTAAACAAAATTAGATATCGGGCAGTGCCATAATATTTTATGTGGATTATATGATTGTATAAAATCTTGTCCAAGCGGCCAGTAAGCTGTTGGACAATGAAATTTTGTGAACCAAAATCAATGTTTTAGAATTCAAATTATTTTGATTGTTAAGCACAAAAATATTAGGACTGGTAAATATATTTTTGGGCAATGGTATACCTTTGAGATGGCCTATGAATAGAAATGAAATGTTATTAAATATAAGTAATCATTTGTAATCTCATATTCACTATATTACCAATAATTGATATTTTGCTTTGGCGCTTTATGTAAGACATGTATGGGAGATATTTTTCTTAAAAAGTTAAATACTCAGGCACTAGAATACTTCAATTTATGAGAAGCCATTTTTATCATTTGTACAGGCTAATAAACAAGTTAAAACTGCGTTGTGGAGGGCATATATGAAACAGTGCTTTATTCAATTAAGTCTCCACGAAAACCATACAGGTATAAGAAATGAGTCATTCAGCTAAAATCGAAAAAAGCGAAAATCGATGTTTTCATTGATACCATGCTCAATTGGAAACTAACAGAGCAAAAACTCAAAAATAGTTGCTGTAACGCTTGGTTTTTTTAAATAAATTCCAATTCAGTATTAATATAATGATGAATTTTTTTATCGCCATATTTAGCAATTTGTTATAACAACAACGACACTCGAAGAATAAAATCTTTGTTATTTAATCAAATTGCTTGTTTTCTTGCTTCATTTTATTCATCTTCGCAAATGAACCTCAACAAAATAACAATTATATTCCTTATATAACAAAAAATTAATACTATAGTGATTACGAAACAATTAACTGATGTCAATAATAAAATAGCGTAGTAATACATAAAGGTAATAGATTTTTTATACATTTGTCATATCTGTGCGTGAAAATTGAAATTTAACAACTTGTTTTTCTCTGTTTACTTTATAAAAACCTAAGACGGTTTAGTCTTTAATTTACACGCACAGACCGTAGTTATTAATAATGTAAATTCCGCTTACATACGATACTAGTTCTTTTTTAATATAAAAGTGATAGTTTAGAACTATTCAGTTACTTAAACAACGTGATATGCGTGTACTACTATATATAGTTCGTTTGTCAACATTATTTTATTTTCTCAATAAATACTTATATTGTTTGTTTTTATAAACTGATTTTTATTTCACACATTAAATATCAACACGAATATTGAAATTAAAACTAATGCTGTATTTTGATCAATTTATTAACCATGATCCAATAAAAAAATTATTAACCTCAAAAACTATACAAAACAATGAAATATACCAAATAAAGAATACTGGCAACACTTGAACACTGGCAGCGCGTCCACTAGTAGCTTAGAACGTCCAAAATGCTCTGTTAGCCGTACCACAAGCGATCACGGTGTTGTGGTCGTAGCGAAAACGTCACTAATGACGTCATCATTTTCGATCACACGTTCACAACGACCCATGTCACGAGGTGGGTCGAATAGCCGTTCCACTTGGTTTTACGATTGTAACGCTGGCAAGCAAGTGGAACGGGATAAATAGCGGTCGTGAACGTGGTCGTAGTGAGCCCCTAATGGAACGCAGCCTGGATGTAATGTAATTTACCACAAATAGCAGTTAACTAATGAGGCAGATTTGTCAATGTGTTCTTGTCTTGACGTTAAAGTGTGATTGTAATTCGACTCCCAAAAGCTGTGACAAGCTGCGTAAGCTCAAAATCGATGAGTTCTCGCGCCAAGCAATGCGTCGCATATACCAAGTTGGAGTCAATGGCCAAAATTTTACCACGGCATTGGTGTTGATTCTGTAAATGCAAAATCAACAAATAGACTTCTGAGCCTTCAGACAAATTTCTGTACAAATCAGTTAAAAATACATACGCCGAAAAGCAAAGGTAATAAGAGCCTGTCAAAGTGTTGATGTCCGTGATGAGGATCAATGAAATTATATATTATTATATTAATAAATATATTGTTAAGTGATTTATTTGGTATATTACGTTTTAATTACGAGAACACAGAATATTCATATCAATTCATAATAGTGATGTGCATTGTAACACATCGAATCAACTCGATTTCTAACACAGCCGAGGACAGGTCAGCCCATTTATTATCAGGGCACAAAAGAGGATGCTCCTTTGTAAACCGCAAATATTCTGAGCGTGCTTCTTTCACTAGAATGCCGATCTAATTGATAAAATACTATAAATTATAGAGATGATTCTCATACAATATTAGCTATCTACAGTGCTACTGCGGACTGGACCAAAGCCAATGTGAATGATCTTGACTTTCTTTATGCTGTTGGTCAGAAGACCTTACAGATTTACCGGGCTATTGGGGCGAGCACCTGAAGCGCACGCCTTAAACTCACCGTTCTACTTCAGTAGTGATGGCATTATCGCTTTCTTTATGTCCTTTACACTTCCTTGTGGGCGATGTTGCCCTGAACCTATAATATTTGGGCATAATACAAGTTGAATTTTGGAAAAAAAAATTAAATTTAAGTTATTACACGCAAATCCCGAAAAGTCATTTCAATTCTGCCAAATATTTATTTTTAATTATATAAAGGCAAAACCAACCAGGTTATAAAAAGATTTATACATATATGTAAGGTTTATTTTCGTTGTGTTTTTTCATTCATCGAAATATTGTTTATCTATGAACGTAAAATGTAGTAAAAAATTCGAAGGGGTTCTAATGCTAAATTCGTTCTCTTTTTTTTAATGTTTTTTATAAATCGGCAGACAAACCCACATTTTGTATAGCCCCAAATTAGCAAGTTACGCTTATGTTATTTGTAATATAAAACAGACTGAGGCCGATCCCAGACACCTAGACCATAGTAAATAACGGACAGAATAAGTTTCCGAAATGTACTATACCAGGAATCGAACCCGGAACCTCTGCGTTGCAGTGAAGTAGGCCAGCAAAGGCATAGCCCGCTCATCACAGAGGTCGTCTCTAAAAACCTTGTATTTATTGTCATTCTTCTAAATAACTCTTTGACGTATATCAAAGAGTACATTGAAAATATCAAGAAGGATATTTGTCGATGATTTATATGATGGTCTATTATCTATGCATACAATTTTTTTATTTATTTGAGTTATCATAATAATAATATCTATAAGGTTTGAACGAAAACTTAAACTTAACTATGGCATCATTCCGAATGATTTGGATGTTTCTATTTGCTGCTGCAGCTCTAAATCTTGCGAATTACACGTTTTACTATTACTTCGATGCGCCGTCTTATCGAAAAAGGATGCCATTACTTGGGTAAGTATTAAACTGGCCGCGACCGACCAATTTGATTAAACTGTCTAATACGGGCTTCATGTGCTACTTAAATATCTGGTACACAAATTTTAAGTAGTGGGTGGGCGAAATGGTTATGGGCAAGGTATACTTACCCTTTCTGCAACCCTATGGTCCGGATTTTTTTTGTTGTTGGGTAGTGAAAGCTCGCGACCAATGACTATAATAGTGTTTTAAGTTAAAACACACGAGCCGAGCAAGTGGAGCGAGTGTGAGGCGGTAGCGGTCGGCGAATGCCAGAACCGCCTGTATCCATTTACTGTTTATTTACTTACCTTACCTTACGCCAAAAAGTAGGTTTGCACAGACAATCAACATTGTGTTGGAAATAACCCCGGCACAGCATATGCTGAGTTGAAACCTTGTTTGCTGAAAATGCATCGTATAAATTCTCATAATATTCTCTGTCTATAATAATATATAAGGAATAAAATGACGTCGATATTTCTTCAAACAAAGTCCTCCTTTCTTTCCTTCTTTTCTTTTTCTTTCCGGTCCGGACCCCGCTTGTGCCGCTCTTGTGCGCGACTAACTAGTTACAAGGGTGTATCGCATCATCGAGCAGGCGGGATTAATCCGCTGTTACCTCCTTGTATAGCGGCCCCCTGCCAGTCAATTAATATCCTTCTATTAACTCGCAGCGAACCAATTGTTCCTGGTGCCAATAATACTAATGCAAATTTGAAACTCGTTACTTCAAGGAAATCAAAAGACGACTATTTATCTGAACATAATGTAGACAATGAAAATATGAAGACAACCGTCTCATCGAAGATCACTGATAAGGAAATCTCTTGGTGTCCTAAAACACCTCCAAACTTAGGTTAGAATATTTTATTATTGTTTTATTGCAGGACTTCAGCAGACAGGCAGATGGCCTACTTGATGGAAAGCGGTTACCATCGCTTATGGACATTTGCAACACCAAAGGTGCTACGAATGCGCTGCTGCTCTCTTAGGGAGCCTGGAACCTGGTCACTAATGCCGGAACACAAACAAGGTTATTATGGCGCATACTCTAGACCAGGGGTGGTCGCCATCTAGTCGGGCAAATGCCCTACCACCTGGCTGTGGATTGTTTTGTCGCCTCTTACGACAGGCCGCCAGGCCTCAGGAAATTGTATTTTTCCTCCGTTCCTGCACGGATAATATCAACGGAATATGATAAGTATTTTGATATTTATCGGTAAACCTTATATGCGTCGGCGCCATTCGGACTAAAAATGGAATAGAATAGCTAACACATACCTAATGCAACTATTGATTTGCGGCAAATCCCAGATAACTAAACCATAGTAAATAAAGGAAGCTCTTTACGAAATTCACTATGACAGTAATCGAACTGGGAATCTGTGCATCCCAGTAAGCTAAGCGAACAAAAGCATAGACTGCAACAACTGCCAACACAGTCCTAATAGTATTTAGGTAGGTTAAAATTACTGATTAATCTACTCTTAATCAGTTAAATTATTCAGGCTTTTATTTAAATCTATTACATCAAAGTCGTAATGACTCAGTAATTGATGCACATGCGTCACATTTCAACGATGTAGGTTCAAATTTGAACACTGACCGAGAATCGTAGCTTTTCTACGCTAATATGCATCAATTACTAAATGCTTAAATCTTTAAAAATTGTCATGGCCAGATTACTTCAACTCCGTTAATCCGTCTTGAACAAGCGTGGCGTACTCCTATACCCTGAAATGAGGAGCTTGACCCGATATTAAACTAACTTAAATATTATTTAATGTTGCTTGATATTGCTTAATACAAATTATATTTGATTTTAACGTATGAATAATATACGTATAAAATAAAGACCTAAGTTTCCAAAATTTTATAGGCCCCATATCAGAAGATATATCTCTGCGAAATTACGAGAAGTTGGGAAATATGTATTGGGATGTGTTGCCAGGAGGAATATACAAACCAACAGGATGCAAAGCACGCCACAGTGCTGCCATCATCGTTCCATATAGGTTATAGTATTAATTACTTTCGTAAATAACTCTACTTATACCCTAAAGCGATTCAACTATTTATACTTTCCTGCTTCAAATAAATCAGTTCACATTTTAATAGGATGTCAAATAGTAGAAAGTGGACACTTGGCTAGGAAACCGACAGATAGTGATTTGAAACAACGAAACTATAATAAGAACGCCAAATCATTGTTAGTAATAGAATATTGGTGGGTTCTAGGCAAGACTATAATATTTGTGTGGAAAATATTATAGTCTTGCCAAGTTCACACCTTAGGACATATTTAGGCATTATCTATCTATATTTTAAGTGTAAACAATATACAATTTTAAATTAGTAAAAACTTTAGTTTGATTACTCTCACACCGCTAGAACACACCTGAAAACCTGATTACAACCTCCTAATAACCCCATAGTCCTGACTTTTCGAGTTCCATCAATAAAATATCCACGATACTTGACCTGCATAGGCTGCATAGGAGCATGAATTTCGTCTGGAACTTATAAACATTACTCGGAAATGTACCTATTCATTAATAAAACATGATATTTTATTTTTCACATACCACGTAAACCCATATTTATACTATAAAATAAAGTTATAAATGTGTTAGATCTGAGATGCAATGTAATAGTTTATTACGAGGTCGCAGATAATTCTTCCCTAAGTTTTATTTATATAAATATAATTCCTTTAACCTACATCCGTCAACATATTATAGTTCAATATAAACTTCTCAATTTAAAAGTAGTGCAATAAAAAAAGTATCGTTTTCAATTTTTCATTGTTTTAGTCTAAAAAATATTATTGCCAGTTTTATTTCAGTCCAAATTATATAAAACTTAATTTTTCCAGGGGTGATAACAGAACAAGTTTAAACTATTTCTTGTATTTGATACACCAATTCTTAATGAAACAGCAGTTGGAGTATCAAATATTTGTTATTGAACAAGGTGAGACCTTTTTATATAAATTTAAATAAAGTAATTATCACTACATAGTAATAATAATAACGGCCCATATACGTGCCACCGCTTGGCTCAGGGTTCCTAATTTTTGGGGATCAGAGAGAATACTCGCTACACTTGCCCAAGGCGGCTTAGACGATTTGATACATCGGTATATTGTATATATGTATGCAAGTTTCATGACGATATTTTCCTTAAGCGTCAACGTTTTATCTTGCATGAAGTTGCATGCTATTGTATTGTATGCATTTTTAGCTTTTTTTATTTTGCATGAGAATACTGGCTTGTGATATCATTATTTTAACAACTTAAATATCTATCAATAAGTATAATGAAATATTGAACATAAGATTATAACAAGATGTATGAATGCTATGTTAGAATTTATTGTAATATACTGCGTCAAATGCCCATTTGTAACGATAGGCACATTAAATCAGAGGACTGTTAAAAAAAAAATTATTCCGACCAAGATTCGAATCCGCTTCATGGAAGACGTCTTTCTGTTAAGCTTGGGATTCACCAGCGAAAATGTTGTTGTTATTGACTGTGGCCAAATGCGTCTTATTTGTAGCGTGAATACGTTAACGTATAGCTACATCAATGTGTATACATACGTTATCTTCTGTTATTATTTAAAAATCGTCGTGAGTCATTTGCAGTCCACTGCTGGTCGTAGGCCTCCCCAAGACGGCGAGACTCACCCCCTGTCCTCCGATTTTCTCAACCAGCGCCTACCGGCGATCTTGCATGGGTCGTCAGTCCATCGGGCTGGAGTGCGTCCGACACTACGTTTACCTAGACGCGGTCTCCACTCCAGAACTTGTTTGCTGCATCAGCCATCGGTCTTGCGGCAGACGTGATATTTAATAATATCGCAACACAAATAACGAATAAAACCTGTCGCTACATCTGCGGATTAAAAAATAATACTCGATACAGAGCTTATATCCCTAATCAACCTGGAATACTTTTTATCCTGATAAATGACGACGTTTTCGTGGGTTAAAGGAATATAGGCAAAAAGGTGGCTTTGGGATCGCGTTGTTTTTGGTACTCCACTACCAAACATGTCGTCAACATTGCAAACGGAATTTCACGGGTATGAGTACACAGGCCTTACACTCACACGCCTTTTGTCGTTCGTTTTCGTCTGATCAGCCCGAAAGAGTCAATGAAATTTAGATTTAAAAAAAGATAGAACAAAGATTTCTTTCGGACTACAGTAATATAGTCTATGTAACACAAAAATGTCTGGAACATACAATGCAAAATGTACTTAAATATACAAAAAAAAACAAGAAACAAAAAATGTTCTAAACGGAAAACGAACTAACGAAGTTCGTTTGAGCGTAAGCCCACTGATACGACATCCCGTATTCATTACTGCAGAAAACATTGCGTTTAGAATAGTTATAAGATTAGATTTAAAAGTGTGTTTTGAAGGTGATACAAAACCTTTTAACCACGGGAAGCTGATAAACGCGGGCTTCACTGAAATATATCGTCGCAAGGACAACAGGGACAAATTCAAGTGCGTAATACTTCATGAGCCATACTTGGTCCCTATGGATACACGGAATCTGTATCGATGCAGTCACCGACCACGACAGCTTGCCGTCAATGTAGAAAAGCCTGATAAGTAAAGAACTAATTTTAGTAATTTGACAATAGTAGAAGATGCATGATTTTTTTATTGCGAAGCTACCATACAGGCAGACAGCCCAGCTTATGAAAAATGGTTACCGTTACTTATAGATAGACGTTTGCAAGAGCAGGAGTGAAGCCAACGCGTTGCCAACTTTTAAGATGAGATAGGAACGTTAGAATAATCACCAGTAACCAGTTCCTTCTGCCGTAACAACATGGGTTAGGCCGCTTTAGCGCTGACGGCCTCTATATAGTGTATTATTCCCGAGGTCCTGACATACGGCGATTAGATGAAACATAGGGCCAGTAGGTCCGAGCATGCCATCGGAAGTCCAACACAATCCTACTGCTATTCCCGAGCGGTGGGTAATCCATGACGGATTATACCACGAAAAAAAGGAAGCGATGGAATAATTGATTAGTAAAATAGGGAGATAGAAACAGGTAGGTAGGGGAGGGCGGGCGAAGTGGCAATAGCAACTTATTTCAATAGCAGATATATTGCGATTTAATATTAATTTGATTGAATATGATTCCTTGCATCCAAAACCTCGGTTGTCTAGAAAAAAAGGCTCAAACGCGACAAGCGCCAATTTTTCCTGACTTTATATAAATTGCTTTTTATTTGTGTAGTGGATAGTAGTTTTCTATTTACAAAACAATAAGTGATACATATTAATTAGGAATTTAGAAATTCATAGCATTTGAGAAATAAAAGAAATTCAACACATGATTAAAAAATAATTTATTTAACAGTTCTGCATACGAGCCTTTATTTGGTGGAGCCATTGCCATAAGAGCAGACCAATATATCAGAGTTAACGGATTTTCAAACAAGTACTGGGGGAACGACGCTGATCTTGAAGACATGTTCCAGAGGTTATATATTTTTAAAATTATAAAGTAAAATAAAACATACATTTCAACGTATTATGAATGATAGTTGAATCTCAAAGTAATACATTCGTACATTGTAGGTTGAAATATTCTAATTTCTCCGTTGAAAGAAGCTTCAATTTTATGGGAACATATGCCATGCTAAAAACTTACGATGTTCCAGCCATTGAAAGGTAAGAGTTGGTTTTTATTTATTTTTATTTTTTATTTCATTATATATAAAAAAAGAGTAAAGGCGGCTCTGTTTGCTAAATTAACTAAAGCAACATGAACAAATGACGAGTGCATGAATTCAAAGTCATTGAGCGTTGTGAAACCCGTGAAGAGATAACCAAGAAAATTACAAAATTAATTATATGTACCTACTTATAAATACATGTTTTGATATATTAATATGTAATGGTGAGAAGGAAATTGTAAAAGTATGATTTCAGATCTAACTTGCAACAAACGACGCCACCAATGAATATGCTTGATGGATTGACAAGCATGTCATATTCCGTAATTGAATATGGAATGGAGACTCATCACACTTATGTAAATGTATCAATTGATGAAGAAAACGGTGCGAGTGCAAGCATCTCCGAAATATTGTTCTGGAATAAATTTAACAAATCAGATAAACGGGATCAGACTCATATTCCAATAAGTTGTTTCAAATAATTAAATGAATGAATAACGTGTAGTAAATAAAACACTTGAAAAATAATAGTTTGTTCTATTCATAGTTTGTAGATACTCTTTCTACGGTTTCGCCCATATCAATCTCAGTTCTTTGGAACATTTGAACCCTCTTTAAAATATAGTATATTTTAATAGAATAGTAATAATAAAATAATAATGCAAGAACATTTTCTTCAAATAAGTTTTTGCAATGAAATACAATATTAAATCATGATTAAATATGCCACAGCTAAGTTATATTAAAATGGCTAAAGGCCGCACTGGGCCGGCCGTATCACTCATAGATACTGTATTATATAAAATGCGCCACAAAAGAACTTCTAAACACGCAAAATTGCTATAGTTTTAATCGATGTATACCTTGTTTTTCTAACAATATAATTTTTTGGATGAATTTTCGAGGAAATTCTCTCTTTAATGATTAATATAAAACATTTTCTAGTTTAACTAAAAGCCATTTATTTTATACCTATGTACTTGTGTTTGACTTTTGACAGCTAGCTTAAAAGCTTAGTTACCAAGTCATAAAGCAAAAGAAACGGACAGTCTAGAATCAACTACTTTTTGACAGTGACAAGGGAGTGACGAAGTCTCGAGTGTCATTAGCATTAAAATAACACTGTTTCTTTCTTTCATCAACTAAATCTCAATAAGCTATTTCAAGTTTTAATTCATACTTTTGAGTCTTGCTATTTATTTTACATTGAAAAACGTCTGTCGTCTAATGTAAACGTTGATATTCCCGATTTAATGTGTTTCTTGAAAAACAAAACATAATTCTATTGGAAATCAATAAAAATGTACAGTGATAAGTAACAGTACTGATACTGATTTTATACAAAAATAGCAGGGCAATGGCGTTTTTGGAGGTATAGTTTTTTGTGTGGTTTATTTTATGATTTTCCTGTGCA
This sequence comes from Dendrolimus punctatus, assembly GCA_012273795.1. NCBI lineage: Eukaryota > Metazoa > Arthropoda > Insecta > Lepidoptera > Lasiocampidae > Dendrolimus > Dendrolimus punctatus. Next base: position 5,224,760 of record CM022543.1, read on the forward strand.
ATAACTCATTATAAATATAATTGGCATAAGTTCTCTGATAAAAACGCCCATTATTTCCAGTAGTTTAATTAAAATGTAACCTACCAACGTTAATTAAAACTCCAAAAAAATAAATTCAAAGGGCATTTTATTAAAATTAAAATATAGAGCTCGGAACTCCCCAGTGGCTTTGTCTGCTTACTTTTTTGTGTGATTTGATTCATAGCAATGAAAAGGTACCTCACAGTCAGTTACATATTCTGCAGATCCCACAGGAATAATATTCAAATAGTCCATGACAAAATAATCTTCTAGCTACTGTTCAAATATACATCTATACTTTCCCAAATTTTAATTATATTATTTGATTATTAAAAAACAGAGTGGGTTATAGTTATAGGCCGTTTATATTTATTATGAACAGATCCAAAAAAAAATGTCCATGGGTATTTTTTTTATAACACCCAAAATTCACTTTATACCTTATATATATAATATTTAAATGTGGCCTGTAACTATACAACACCCAAATATAGTGTTGAATTCACTTTAAGGTTTGGTGTCTTAAAAATCCAACATTTATTTATCAATTCTAAAAACATGAATTTTGCTTAAGGCATCCTAAACCAGCTGTTACCCAAACAAAGTTAAATATTTAAATTATTTATAAACTTTGGACACTAGTATGTGCAGGAATGTCTTAAGCTGTTTTATAAGGGTTTTAGAGTTATTAAATTAGCTAAGTTTAGAGAAACTGTGTATTAGCTACAATTTTTGAGAATTTTAAAGAATACATAAAATCAAGCAACTCCTAAGCATCCTACTACAGGGTCTGAGCATCCCCATTCCTAAGAAACTTACTAGAATAACTGTCACATTTGTCCCATGTGGATTAAAAAGTTCACACATTACTGACTTGAGGATTTCTCAGAATGTTTTTCTTTACTCTCAGCGGCCAGTACTTATTATAATAATGCATTGATTCAAACCAATATCATCTGAATGAGATTGATCTGGGTAACTTAGTTGCTTAGGTATCCATTTAAGCCACTAAGTTACTATGACTTATTTGTATATAATAATAAATTTTATGATAACAAAATTTTGTATTTTTTTAGTGGAGAAAATTTTCTTTTTTCGACTTTCACAAAAATGTTGACAGTGGTAAGATTGCGGAACAGCTGCAGGTAGATTCCTCTACTATGTTTCATTATATTATAATTTAGCTATCTCCTTTCCATCATTGAACCACTAAGTACTAAATATGCAACATTTATTCAAATTATGTGATATGATGATAGATAGATAACTCTCTATCTAAAATAATTTTTTAGGACACAAATGTAACAGTAGCAGCCAGTGGCCATGGACATGTTGTCCTTTGTGATGCAACTGGTTGGGCATATCTCGTCTCCCGCACTTGGGATATAACACCCTTCAAAGCTTATGAGCATACTGTTACCCTGGCCCAGCAATTGCCCCACGACCCATATTTGGTTACAATTGGGGTGAGTAATATTCTAGTACTAATCTTATTGAAACTTTTTAGAATGCATATTATTTTTCATAGTTAAATTTATGCATGAATTTAATTTATTTCTTTGTTTTTTGGTTTGTCACTTGTGAAATTTTCTGTTAAGATCAAGCAAATATAATATCAAGAAGTGAATTATTATTTTATTTAAGTTAGATTTGCTGTATTGGATTCAAATCCGTAACAAATCTAACTAACCAAACTCCATTTCTCAGTCTCATAAGATGACATGCACAGTAAAACTACCACACTTGTCCAAAACAGATTAGATGGTTCAGCATATTGGTATCTCTATGTGCAGTTTTCATTGTATTTTTTTCTTCATTGTTAGCATGTCGATGAACACCTTATACTTTATATATGAAGTAAAGAAAGAAAGAAGAAAAAGTTTTATAAACTTCATATTTAATTTTTAAGGGTTTGAGATGTATTGAATAAAAATTTAGTGCTTTGCATTTCTTGTACATCGAAGGTTTTGTAGAGATGATAAATATCGACTGTTGTTTTTTTGACTGCATAAAAAAATGCTTCATCAAAAATACGGTATGAGAGCTGCATATGTCTTGTCTTTGCAGTGACAATCAACTACTGACTAGCACAACACGGGAACACAGATATTAATAGTTGCTCTATCTCACTTGCACATCATCCGTCCCGCTCACACACTGTGCTATACATTGTACTATCAGTATGATTTATTCATATTTGTACTTAAAGTTACTGTTTCCAAAATAAATCAGTTCACATCAGCACTCGACAGTGAATACTACTCTCTGCTATCTGAATTATTATTTAACCTCTACCCATCACTGCATTTCAACAATTACTCAATAGATATTGTTCAAAACAGTTTTTCATTTAATGTATTTTTAAGCTGTACCACCTTGATTATTTTCGAATTTTCCTCTTTATACTTAAAAATTAGAGGAAGACTCAATTTTCATGTCTTTTGAACTAATTAGTTAGAATAAATCTTAGAATTGATGTCATCAAAAGCCATGAAAAAGTATTTGTTGTTCTGATCTGATTAACGAGACCCAACATGATAATGTACATTGAAAAAATTCAACCCTCGCCAGAAATTCACTACACTCATGTTTAAAGAAAATTATTCTTCTAGGAAGATGGACCAAGTGTTAACCCTCAGATCAAGGTATGGGACTGGTCACGTACAGATCGTCACAAGAACTTACTATGTGCGAAGGTATTGCCGGCGGTTCCGTCTCATACGAGGCCGACCCAAGCCACTGCACTAGCAGTGCATGATAACAAGGTATGTTTTACCACTTGAATTCACAAATATTTAATATTGGGGACTATTTGAAACTTTTTGTTATTTATTAGTTTACAACTTTGTATCACATAGAAGTGTTAAACAGCTTTTTATGACACTAAATAAGCCTAGTTTCTTAGTCAGTCTCCAGAGCTAATCATTGACTCCAAGAAGAATTAAGAATTTTTCATTTCAAATGCAATCATGACCATTAAATTAATACGTGGTGTTCTAAGTAAAAATGATCAGGAGTTTAAGAAAAAACTTGATTATTAAAAGGCACCTACATATTACTGCACTTTATTCCGGCACACAACCTGTACACACACAACATGAAATTATTTTAAAACTAATTTCCCAACGGAGGAGGCGAGCACAGTCCAATTTCTCACAGCAAGCACACAAAAGTAAGCAACTCCTTTACGAAGTCGCGCAGCCTTCCTACCTCCTTTACAAACATTTCGGTTTAATGTGTCGAGTACACCCGGTGACACAAGTTTGAATTTCTGCATACGTGAACTTCACCGGGTGCACTTGCATATTAAAAATATTTATTTATTATAGAAATGAAGTGCCCTCAGTCGTACTATATTTTACTATGCATTTTTCTATCTTAGCATTGATAGAAAATTTACATTACTTGTAGAAAGAAAGTAAGAAGCAAAACAAAACATATTTATTTAGAACTGCATAGTACTACCAAAACATGCCTATAAATAAGACAATACAGCTGCATGAAGTTAATGTAAATTTTTAACCAGTAGGTAGTAAGACAAATTAATGGGTACAGGGTAATAATATATAGAAACCTGCGAAATAGTTCTCATAGCTTCTATTCTGATCAAGAATGAATGAAAATATTTTAATATATATATTTAATCTAGATAAAATCCTACAAATAAATTATTAAGCGTTCAAAAACGTAACTTGTGGTCACTAGGAAAGTTGAAGGAAAGGGTGCTCGTTGTATATCTCCTAATAGGTGGGTTGACCAGGTTGCTGATCAGCTAGACATGTCAATAAATTCTACCCTCAACTATGCTCAAAACTGATCTCGGTGGAGGAGATCAAGCACTCACTACCATCAAAATCAAGATCCAGTGAGGGACTTAGAAGTAAAAAATAAATTCTCAACATCGTGAAGCAATTTAATTTTGGTTTCACACCAAACATTTCAAAATTGAAAGTCTCAATGCTGACTGCATTTAAAATTTTCAGCTGCTTTAGAAGTTGCCTTTTTACTCCACTAGAGAGTAAAAGCAAGCAAAGTCTTGGGTTAGTTTATTATATGCCACTTTTAGAAATGACATATGTAAATAGACCTAATATTAATTATTCTAGAATCTCCTCGCCGTTGGTTTCCAAGATGGCTCCGTGACCCTCTTCCGTGGAGATATAACACGACAACGCAGCGGCAAGATGAAAACTCTCACTGACACTGGAAGAGTCCTATCACCGGATTGGCATTTAAGTAAATTTATATTTTTCTGTAATTTTCAGTTTTTTTAAAAATTTAGATTTATGGCTTGGCGGCTAGGCCTTCAAGCCCGATCTTCGTTTCCAATATAATTTCTTTATTTTCTTAAGCCTATGTGTAGCACAGCTGAACTGTAGGTAATCAGCTAGTGCCATTATTCAATGGAGTTCTTGTGACAACTCAAAAGGCCACATTTGACTATATAGTTCACATTTCTCACAAAACACATAACTACTACACAAAAACTATCAATATCCTACAACTATTGTTCATTTTAGAGTAATTTTACACAAATAAAACTACACAGCACAACGTCTCCTTTCAGTTCCCGCCAAAAAATCGCTAATTTTCAGAAAACATATCAATAAGGCTATGTTCCATTAAGGACTCACAACGACCGCGGTTGCCGTGTGGAACGGCTAACGGAGCATTTTGGGCGTTGTGAGCTACTAATGGAACGCCCTGTAACAGACGGGACAGTCAAATGAAATAGGTTCTTTAAAAAAAGTCTAGGCCTCATAGATTTTATATAAGTGTTCCTACTTATGACATAAGGAGGTACTAGTAAAAGGGGTGTTACATTGATTATTCTTTGAAAAGTAATTAATATTAGTTATATTACCATATTTTATAAGTTTAATAGAAATATAAGATGAGGTAGATAAGATGTTATTTTAACACATATAATTTTATATGTGACTAGCTGCTGACTAGCACGCGACTTCGTCCGTGTGGAATAGTTAAAAAAAAATTTGGTCTTAGCGTGATGATATATAGCCTTCCTCGATAAATAAGCTATCTAACACTGAAAGAATTTTTGAAATCAGACTAGTAGTTCCTGAGATTAGCGTGTTCAAGTAAACAAACAAACTCTTCAGCTTTATATACTAATATATAAGAAAAATTAGAATTTATTGTAATATTTGTCAGTATCCATACTCTTTAATTTTTAGTTTCCATTTTATACATGTAGTGATCTAAATAGGTTAATTATGTAATTCGCCTAATTTTTCAATTTTCAGAGGAGCAGACAAGTTATTTGTGGTGTCTCGCGCCTGTGTTATGGTAATATGTATCAATGCCGAGCGTGTGGTAACACTGGATGCTATGGGCGCTGCGGTTGGCTGCACTGTTTTAGCCGATAAACATAGGCTAACAGTGGCTACTAATGACGTAAGAAATATTTCACATTAGTTATCGTTGTCTTAAGCTGTTGCATTATTTCCTACCATTGATATTTGATTTTAAAATTGCATGTACATACATACTTATATATACGCGTTTTTATTGGGTGCACAATGTGATCTCATTTTAGATCTTGGACAAAAATTTTTCCTTTCAAATTCATTTCTTCACTAACTATTAAAACCTAACAAACATGTTGTTTCATGAAATATCTTCAATTTGATTATTGATATAGTCTTGATTTCGGCCGACTCTAATCTTCAAAAAATAATCAGCTTGTATATTGAAACCTTACCTTCTGATTCCAACTACGTATTAACGGTTTTGATCCTGATATATTTTTTATTTTACTATTGATTACAATTCAAAATGGCTTGTCATTGATTATACATACATACATAACTTCACGCCAGATCCCCTGCGGGGTAGACACGAACAACAGAGCGCCATTCAGGCTTATTCTTACACACCTCAGTTATTGTTTATAATTACTTTTAACAATGGAAAAGTTTAGACTTACTTACGGTAATAACTTATTTCCAGGCAATATACTGTTACACAGCCGAAGGCCGGGGCCCTTGTTACGCATTAGAAGGCGAAAAGTCCGACTAAACTGGTTTAGGAGTTACCTAGTAATCACTACTAACGAAACTCCTAATAAGTCATCCGCCTCTACTAGCTCTGGCCAATACCAAAACAGCACCACATCACTATCTTAGACATCCAAAACAAGTTTATTGTGTTTTCAAAAACATTTGAAGAGACTGATGCCGTATTGACGGAGTGGGGGTCCTTCTACGTTTTGACTAAAAAAAAGGAAATGATATACTTAGAGGAAAAAGATTTGCAGTCTAAGTTGTCTTTGCTATTTAGGAAAAATTTGTATGATATTGCTATAAGGATAGCTAGCAGTCAGCATTATGATGCTGAAGGCTTGACAGAGATATATAAACAGTATGGTGATCATTTGTATAGTAAGGTGAGTTGTAGTATAACTAGAGGTCTTTTTCTTTATTTTTTAATTGCAGAATTCAGCAGACAGGCGGACGGCCCACCCTATGGAAAACGGTTACCATCGCCTATGGTCATTTGTAACACCAAACTTGCTACAAATGCGCTGTTGCTCACTTAAAACAGATTGGAACCTGGTCACTTGTTGTAATGGCGACATACTTTAGACCAGGGGTGGTAGCCTTCCAGTTCGGTAAATTTCCTACCACATGACTGTGGTGGTTTTACCGCCTCTTACTACAGGCTGCCTGGCCGCAGGAAATTGTATTATTTCTCCGTTCCTGCATGGATAAAAGGTTTCGGTCATGTTGGTTTCAAATCTATATCCCATGGAGTGAATCCCATTTTTCAGGATAGAAAGTATCTTATGTTCATATCTATTATTGCTAATATATTTGTATACTATATAATGTTATGACAATCGGTTTATTCCAAAGTACAAATAAACACATCTTGCTATGTATATTTCTTCGTTAGGTACATAGTGTGTACTCTGAAAATAAAGTAGCCATGGCAATCTGTCATTGCATCTCATAAATCAGGATGGCCTCGACTTTTGGTGGGAAATAAAAAAATCAAAGGTGATGTTTTATTTTTACGTGTAGGCGAATAAAGCTGCATTTTGGAGGTGTCGGAAAAATTCAATTTTTTAACGTTTCCGTAGGATTATATTATAAACGAAAAAGTGACTAATAACATACTATTTGGGCCAGGCTATAGTCATAGTTACATTTATTTATTATGAACAGATCCGAACTTTTTTAATATAGGTTTAAACTTAAAGGTAAGGCGGGTGCGAAGCTCCCTCCCGCTTTAGCCTTCGTGGTTTTTTTTTACCACCCAAAGTTAAATGAAATGAAATCTTTATTTGTATGAAACTTGAAAATCAAGATCTTATGCTAGTGAGAACATGCATTAAAATCAAATAATAAATAAATGTGCCCTATAACTATTCCGCACCCACTATTTGTAATACTACATTCCATTTACTCTAATGTTTTGAATAATCGTGACAATCATACTTGCATAATTTAAAATGGACGCATACAAAGTTTCGTGGGCATAGCTGATATCAATATAAACAAAGAATATAGTATCAATATTATGAACAAGCTAGTTTATTCTAAAAGTATAATATGTTCTTATTTTTATTTAATTTGTTTGTGAAATAAAAAAATATTTAACATTACAATATAAATATTTATGAACATCTTTGTGATTCAACATTACCATACACTTAGGATAAAATAATCCAAAGTGTACAATATTATTCAATTTAACGTATAACGTGTAGTAGTAGAAACTTATAGAGTAACGTCGCAAGATACTATACAGCTCTGCTACGGAGGTAGGATCATTGTTTCTCTGCAATTAACTGCCGTTAATTGAATAATATTGTACACTTAGGATTATTTTATCTAAGTGTATGTAATGTTGAATTATAAAAAAATTCTAACCATCACAAGCATGTGAGCGTCGTGCACCTGATGAGTCTAAACACAAGAGACGAAACGCGTACACATGGGGTGTTACGTGGGGTTATCGGAGTCCTATGTGGCCTCTCTCCATATCACATCCTCTGTATCGGTTCCTGAAAGGGACTTCATGCGAGCTTGTCTGCGAAGACAAGCTGTAGTTAAGTGACCTTCAACTGTAGTAGTAGAAACTTATAGAGTAACGTCGCAAGATACTATACAGCCTCTACTACGGGAAGTAGGGATCATTGTTTCTCAACATCTTTGTGAATTAAAATCAATATATTCCGACTTCATACTTGCGATAAGTAACTAATCTATACTTATTAATTTTATTCGAACTGATAGTATCAAAACTGCTATTGCTGGTATTGATTTATGATAATGTTATTCAAAGGGTGATCTGAAAGGAGCTATCGAGCAATACGTAAAAACAATAGGATGGTTAGAGACTTCATACGTAATACGGAAATATCTGGAATCTCGACATTTGGAACCTCTGGTGCAATATTTGGAGGAGTTGCACAAGAAACGTTTTGCCACCGAAGACCACACCACCTTGCTGCTCACTTGCTACGTGAAGATAGACCAGCACGACCAGCAGGGGAAATTGAAGGAGTTTATCAATTCTGAGAATAAGTTCATTGATTTCGACGTGGATGTTGCTATTAAGGTAAGCAAACGCCCTTTGATATTAAACCACAATCGATCTCTAGGAAACAATTTTTTGAAGTGAAACTTCTATATAGGATTCTATATAGGAATTTTTCTGTCACGAAAAAACTGCTAGTTAATTATAAAAATGTTCAACTATCCATAGGTTATATTATCACTATATCTTGTATATGTATATAACTCATATTATCACCATATCTTGTATGTATATATATATATATATATATATATATATATATAACTTATGTGTATATTTGTGTATATAGTAAATGAATGCCCTTTGATATTAAACTACAAGATCTCTAGGAAACAATTTTTTGAAGTGAAACTTCTATATAGGATTTTTTCTGTCACGAAAAAACTGCTAGTTAATTATAAAAATGTCCAACTATCCATAGGTTCTATTATCACTATATCTTGTATATGTATATAACTCATATTATCACCATATCTTGTATATGTATACAACTTATGTGTATATTTGTATATTTGTATATGTATATAGTAAATGCCCTTTGATATTAAACCACAATTGATCTTTAAGAAACATTTTTTTGAAGTAATACTTCTATATAGGCTTTTTCTAGCACGAAAAAACTGCTAGTTATAAAAATGTTCAACTATCCATAGGTTGTATCATCACTATATTTTGTATATGTATATAACTCATTATCACCATATCTTGTATATGTATACAACTTATGTGTATATTTGTATATGTATATAGTAAATGCCTTTTGATATTAAACCACAATTGATCTCTAGGAAACAATTTTTTGAAGTGAAACTTCTATATAGGATTTTTTCTGTCAAGAAAAACTGCTAGTTAATTATAAAAATGTTCAACTATCCATAGGTTGTATCATCACTATATCTTGTATATGTATATAACTCATATTATCACCATATCTTGTATATGTATACAACTTATGTGTATATTTGTATATATAGTATAGTTGTATATTTATTAATAAAATTGAAGTAATCGTACAATAATTATGTATACCACCATCGCCACTTCTAATCGGAATATTCTTGCCACGGGTTGTCTGGAAGAGATCGCTTTTTAGCGATAAGACCGCCCTTTGTACCCTACTATAATAATACTAGTTTGTAAGTTTTTCTGTAATGGTGTACAATTAAGTGTTGTGTATCTATCTATCTAGGTTGTACGTCGAGTGAGTGTTGACGATGCAATATCATTGGCAGCCATTCACAAAAGACACGATTGGTACCTGAAACTCATGTTGGAAGACAAAAAAGATTATCGTAAAGCTTTGGAATATATTGTCGAGTTGGAATTTGAAGATGCTGATGCGTATATGAAGAATTATGGACACAGACTTATTCAGCACGAGCCGGATGAGAGCACTATATTTTTGAAATGTAAGTAAATTTATTTTTATATAAAACTAGCCGTTCTCGCCCGCTTCGCCCGGCGAATGACAAACAAACAAACAAATTGAGAAAACATGGAAAATATATAGCCTATAACTATCTACGATTAATTCCGCGTCGAATGGTTGTGGTTTCATGCTGATTGGTCCAGTAGTTTTCGAGTTTACCTCGGACAAAGAAAACAAACTTTGGTTATATATATATATATATATATATATATATATATATATATATATAGATTATTAGGCATATTTGTTTGAAGAGCTTCCTGCGCCGCTTCTTCTCTCTCTCTTCAAGCCACATCATGTTGCAAAATAGTGGTAGTCATAGAATTAGGTTAGGATCCCATAGAAATAATAATAACATATTCAAAATTAAAACCAAATAATTGAAATGAACAAATTCACGGTAGGCTAAATAAAACTAACAATATAATAACAGTATATTTTTTCCAAATCAGCTTTTTTGAGTCTTGAAAGGGATAATAAATTTTTCAAATTCTAATAATTTAGTTTTTGTCAAAATCGGCATTGACACTCTTTTAAGTGTTTTTTGCTATTTTAGAGTCGTTTAGGATTTGGTCTTGGAGGCCAATTGAAAAATGGTTACATAGATAACACTTGATTGCTTACCAGATATACATATATACTTAAACTACATATTTTATAAATTATATATATAATGTGTGTGCAGTTGTAGTGAGTATACAATACGTAAGATTTTATAATACTTGCAATAAACTCACCACTTTTACAGTACTATGCACAGACTACAAGCCTCGAAGCAAGCCGTTAGTGGACGAAGGCAGCCTCTCGGGTAAATACAGGGAGATAAACCGATCGGATCCGGAGGATTTTATACACATGTTCATAAGCAATTCGTCGAAGCTGATAGAGTTCCTGGAACATATCGTCTCTTGTTCCAAAAATTGGAAGGAGGGGAATGATTATCATTTCAATAGATCCACATTAGTCTATGATGCATTGATCGAACATTATATACATGTGTGGTAAGTGCCTTTATCTCCTTCCTTACTAATAATTTATTGTGAATAATTGACTTCGTTATTTGTTCCCTAAGGCATAGTAATAATGTTTAACACAATGATTCTGCCTGCCTGATCTGCCTTTCACGTGTATGACCTTCAAAAAGTGTTCTCCAGTGGAACTTATTTTGAATAAAAACATTTGAATTTGATTCTGGGTGTGTTTTTTGTTATACTAGGAATGTGTTATTTCGGTAAATGCTCTCGCAATGGATTTAGTTAGTACTACTAGGTTCATATAGTTTATATTATTACATTATTATATATATATATATATATATATATATATATATATATATATATATATATATTACCCCACCCTTGGACCGTGGGGTCCTGAGGCCATGAGCCTCTTCGGGTGATCAGGAGGCTGGTGCTTACCTCGGGCATAGGATCAGTATGGCGTAAAAACGTAGCCAGCCTTCTGGGCACCTTGCCCATAGAAGATGGTGATCTGGGCTCAATATTCTACTTATTTTCTTAAGTTTTCTTTTATTGTATTCAATTACATGTAATTTATTTGTATGTAATTTTGTTTGTATAAGGCGTGGTAGCATAATAGCCAGCGCACGCGTCCCAAACTCAAAGGGCGCGGGTTCGAACCTGGCCGGAACGCATGCAACACTTAGGCTAGTGTGCACCGACTTTTAACCGATGGTTAAAATAAAATAATCGCCGAAAATGTATGGAAAAACAATGATTAATTTTGGTTAACCGTCGGTTAAAAGTCGGTGCACACCAGCCTTAGTCAGTTTTCTGATTTAATGTGCATATTGTTACAATTATCACGTGCTAACAAAGGTGAAGGAAAACATCGTGATGCAACCTGCATATAGAGATAACCAATGTGTCAAACCGGCCAAGCTGCCTTGGACAAGGGTGACGGGTATACTGTCCGTTTCCCCCTATAATGGGAGGCCCGAGCCCAGCAGTGGGACATTGATAGGCTGATATTATAAATACATTCAGGCTTTTTACTTGTCTTTACTAGTATTAAGTTAAATATATGTAAAACCCGTTATTGAAAGGACATTTGTATTCAATATCATCATAATTGGTTCGTTCCTAAGACCATGAAGAAGTAACATCTAAAACAGTCACTTTCATCTTCAAGAATGTAATTAAGGAAGTGTTGTAATTTGTGTTCATTATTTGTAATTGTGTATTTTGATGAGAGAATAATGTGTTATCTATCTTAATATTTGGATTTATTTTGATTCACTTGTCTTTGCAAACCACCGTGAATCCAGTGATCTCTTTATCTATTGACATGATATGATTTTAGGGCGAAAGCGCCGGAGAAAGAAAAGAAAGAATACGAAGAGAGAGTATTGAAAATATTGAAGGATCCAGATTCGAACTACGACAAGGACCAAACGTTTATTGTCTGTCAGATACAAGGATTCAAAGCGGGACTACTCTATCTATGTGAAGAGAATAAACTGTAAGCATTTAATTTTTATATGTTAACTTGCTATGATCACGGCTACTGACAACTAAAACTAAACAAGTCTATTAAAAGTTTAGTTTAATCTGCCTAATGTCTCTAAAATATATTTGATTATAGCCAAATATGTAAGAGAGATATTAAGGAGTTTAAATTAATCACTAAAAACGTAATTCGTAATGTTGCCACCAACTCATTTCCGTTTTTATAGAAAATCGCAAACTGAGCGTCTTATTATTTAATAGTAGACTTAAATCATTCGAGTGCCTAAATAGGACTTTTACTCGAGGTTTACACTCTGCTTTTCATTTCGAATATGAGGAGAGTGAATAAAAACTGATTAGTTAACCAAACAACTACTACTTCTCGGATATAATCAGGAGTTATATTCATATCTAAATCTGATGAATGTCAGCATGTATGTCACATATGAAATGGAAAGTAATTTTTCTCTGTGACATTCTACCAGCCAGTACTTTTTTTCACTGATGATAGTTAACATTTAGCTCAAGTTTATGTAAATTAAATAATAATTTAGTGAAAAAAATTATAAAGTATAAAATGATGTTAATTTTTTTTATATTTTTAATTACAATTTATGCCGCGATTTAACTGTGGTCGTAAAAAAGTTGGGACATGGGTCGCATGTATTATTTATGGTTTGCATAGTTTTCTACAATCTTTAACAGTAGGAAGAATCGCTTTCCAGGGACGAAAAGTCCTGCTTTCAATTATCCCTGTGATTAGGACAACTCCAAGTGTACTTTCAGAATATGAAAAAGTATATATGTATTCAATCAATAAGGTAAATCAAATATTTAATTTGTTTAACATTTTCTTAAGTTTTTGCGACTTGTATACATAATAAAACTACGTGACCACACGGCCACTGAAAAGCGGCCGAAACGTCGGATAAACCAAAATCAAATAAATTGCCGCGCTTAAAACCGTCAAACGTGTTTTTATTATATTTAATTTGTTGTTTTTATTTTCTAAAATATGTAGTTTCAATATTTTTGTTTATGATTTATGATATACCTAATAATCTGCACCAGCTACATCGACAGATTAGGTTAAACTATTCCTTGTGTTAGGTTGCCTGGAAGGGATTGCTTTAAGCGATAAGGCCCGCCTACTGTTTCTACCAGGACAATATTGTAATTGTGTGTTTTTGAAATTTTTGGTGAGCAATAAGAGCCAGTCCACACGGCGCGTTGCATCTCCGTTGTATGTACGGCGACGCAGCGCCGCCGTTACGTCGTTTTACATACTAATAAGCATAGTGTACACACGGTGCGCTGCGCCGACGCAACGCACACACGACGGAACTGCAGACCCCGAGACGAAACGGACGGGGGTGTACATTGTGACGACGGAACGGCAGCGCTCAGAGCGGGGGCACACGATGCGTTGCGGCGGCGGTGCGGCGCCGAAGCGGTATCGCTGCGTTATTTTACATAGAAATATATAGATAGATAACACTTTATTGTACACCATTACAATAACTTAAAAACTAGTAATAATTTAAATTTGGGTACAAAGGGCGGTCTTATCGCTAAAAAGCGATCTCTTCCAGACAACTCGTGGCAAGAATATTCTGATTGGGAGTGGCGATGGTGGTATACATAATTATTGTACGATTACATACATTTCAATAATAAATATATAACTATACTATATATACAAATATACACATAAGTTATATACATAAAATATACAAGATATTGTGTTAATATGCAACTATTAAACATAATAAACATATAAATATATGCAATATAATATCTATTAATTATATAAAATTACATATCATTATATTATAGAAATATCTGTGGCATGCACACGATGCGCTGCGGGGCCGCTCCGGATTCGCAACCATCGAAACGAGGCGGGGAAGGGTGAATGCGTTGCGACGTCGGAGCGGCACCGCTCAGTTGTTTATGCGTAGGGCCAACAACAGACGTCTTTTACGATCCACGGCGCCGCTGCGAAATGACAACGTTGCGGCGCCGCACCGATCGTGTGCCCGCCGATACGGCGAAATATTTGCGGTGCGGCGCCGCAACGCATCGTGTGCATGCCACAGATATTTCTATGTAAAATGACGCAGCGATACCGCTCTGGCGCCGCACCGCCGCCGCAACGCATCGTGTGCCCTCGCTCTTAGTTGCTTGTGCGTTGATAGGGTGGTTACACACAAGTCCATATAATTTTTTACGTATTTTTTGTATTCAGTTTTATTTGCAAGGCATTCGATTTCGGCAATTGCAGACGTCTTTTCCGATCCATGCTTTTTATAGGCCGATGTGACGTTTTTATAAAATGCTTGCGGCAACTGTGTGTAACGCTGCGGCGACTGGCTCTAAAGTGTTACCTATTCTATAAATGGAAAGTTGTAATTAGCCCGTCTTGAACGTGCGTGCAGGTGGCGCGAGCAGGTGTCGTTGTACAAGCGGCTGGGGGACGCGGAGGGCGCGCTGAGCGTGTGCCGCCGCCGCGGCGCCGTCTGCCCCTCGCTGTGGGTGGACGTGCTCTGGTGGCCGCCGCCGCCCTCCTGTCTGCCCGAACTGCTCAACGTTATCGGTGCGTATCTCTTGTGAAATTAAACGGCAAGGGGCCATCCACAATGGGGATTGTTCATAAAAAATTTAATTAATAATTACGTGAAATAGGGTATTTTAAGATACTAATTTGAATATTTTTGTATTTTAAGTGTTAGTTTTTTTATAATCCGATTTTAAAATTATTTCTCCGATGACGTCATAAGGGACAAGTTTACATTGATTTCTTTGCCTAGAAAACAAAAATAATAAAAGTAAGTTTTATTTATATATAATCACAGTAATCTGTGCTACTATTTAAATGTCACTTTCATTACTCATCACGTATCGTGATCATTTTAGTGTTTTTTTGTCGCTAGGCTTATAATTTTTCGTTTTCAACCATTATTATCTTCTATAGTTATCGTTAAATTTTTAAAGTGGTCTTTAGAGAAAACCCATGTTACAGAACTTAAATCAATTAATGTACATCTAGATTTTTTTTACACCTGAAGCAGGCAAACAGCAGACGGCACCTGATGTATTAGTAATCAATAAAGGTCAAACGATTTTACAAATACAGAAGATCGTACGTTTTGGAATTTAACTAGACAGAAATGATTAGGATGAAATAAATATCAAATATTTAAATAGCAGCTATATTGAAAAATGTGAACAATCCAATGACGTCACACAATTCCATCCTCATAATGAGAATGAATGCAATGCACCGGTCACATTATCCGTGCAGGAGCGGCGAAACAGTGAATTCCTGCGACAAAAAAACACTAATGTAGGATTGTGACTGATACAGTGCCTGTCTAAAGTATATCGATAATAACTTGAGATGTGTTCCGCATTATGACCAGTTCAGTCTCCTTAAGAGAGCAGCGTTTGTTGCAAATGTCTATAGCGATGTAACGCTTCCATCAGTGGTCATCTGCCTGTTTGAGCTCTGCATAAAAAAAATTTGGGTGTCTCCCCCTCTCTAGTGTGACATCATAGATTATAAAAAAAAAATACATTTAGAAATTATTAAATTAAAACAACAACAGATCCATTTATTCATTTCCATTAAAATTATTTTGTAATAATTTAAACACTATGCTCATACACATAGAGTTGGAAATATTTAGGAATTTATCGTTAATAGTTCAAATTCTGTGTAATAAAGCTTAAAAATTTCTAATATAACGTCACGAATAAAGCCTCCCCCTTAACGTGTGACGTAATTTACGGATGCTCCCAAAGATAATTATGCGCATTTATAAGGCACCCAATTGACTCCTTGTTTTGCTTGTTTGCTCTTGGTTGTGGACAGTCAAACCAACTGAGACGCTTTTTGTCAACTTAAAAAAATAAAATAAATACCACCACTCAAGTGTGTTGCTTTTGTTGACAGAAAATGAAAAGTTATTATCGCCCATATTAGTGGTTGATTGCCTCGCCAGTACACCATCCTACACCCTAGGTGACATCAGAAAGTAAGTATAGTATATTTCTCTTATGTGATATACACATAAGAGATATATAGACATCACCACTTAAAAATATTTCTTTTAGCTAGCTTCACAATCCTGAACAATATCTTTATTTTAATAAACCATTTTAAATGTAATCACCGTTTGCTAACTGACAGCGATCATGAAGTACTACTTATTAGCTTTTCTTAATTACTTGAAAAACAGACAAGATGAGACACCATACAACTTTGTAATTCAGCAAGCATAAAGTTTGCTCGAACTGCTTTAATATTTATAAAAATTATACTACTACTCTTACTTATATATACTGCACGGGTATACATCAAAGCAGGGATTCCCAAAGTGGTCGATACCGACCCACTGGGATCGAAATCGTTTTCCCAGGGTCGACATAACGAAAACTGATTTTGGGGATCGACGAGATCTAAAAATCGACCCCTATTAATTAATGCAAGTTCTTATTTGAAACTTTCAAATACTGCATTGTGTTACATGTACAGATGTGTGTATTTACCTACTTAGTATTTTTACGTAGTTTGTATTAATAATTATTAATTACACTTGATATTTACTAAATTCAGAGGACGCTGGTTCGATCCTGGCCGGAATGCATGCACCACTTAGTCAGTTTTCTGTGCATATTGTTCCAATTATCACTTGCCACAACGGTGAACGAAAACATCGTGATGCAACCTGTACATCGAGATGACCGATGTGTAACACCTGGCAAGCCGCCTTGGACAAGCGTGGCGGGTATACTGTCCTTTCCCCTGTAATGGGAGGCCCGAGCCCAACAGCGGGACATTTAGGGGCCGATATTATAGATATTATATTTACTAAATTTGATATGTATTTATTTTATTAAATATTTGCGCCATGATACGTACCGAAAACTAATGATGCCAGCACACATCATCCTATTATGATAATTCTTTTACGGTGCAGGCTGTCAAACTTGGGAATATGCTCTTTACCAATATTTAAAAATTTGCTCAGAAAACACTATTTGTCTACAAATAGCTATGTCTGATTAACAGAATATAATCATGCATTTATTATAATAACTTGTGTATATATAATTGTGTATGTTTCTATTGCCATTTTTCTGCACCACCTATTTCGCCTGATTCAATTTTTTTCATTTAGGTTGCCTGGAAGAGATCGCTTTGATCGATAAGGCCGCCTGTTGTATTGCTTTATTGCTTAGAAAATATTGTAAATATGGTCTATTTCTGAAATTCTATATTTTGGTGTGCAATAAAGTGTTATCTATCTATCTATCTAAATATTGATGAGAAAATGCTGTCAAGTTTACTCACGTAACTAACCGCAGGGTTTTTAAGTTGGTAAGTATCAATACGAAATTACTTTAAAAATCCTCTAAGATAGGATTTTTATTTAATTTGGCTATACGGGCCTGAGGCATCATTTCATTTTCCAAAATGGGTCTCTTGCCCAAAAAATTTGGAAATCTCTGCATTAAAGTGTAAAGTACTTACGTTGTCACTTTAATTGAAAGGTACACATAATGTAAGTAAAAAATACATTGGCCATTTCATTGCAGGTATCTTATGGACGTTCTGAAATCGGAAAACGAAGTTATAACACGCGAACAGGAATTGGCGAATAAATATCGCAGTGAAAGTGAGAAAATGAAGGCACACATCCAGATGATCCAAAATGAACCGGTCACCTTCCAAAGTTCCAGATGCTATGCCTGCAATAAAGGATTGGATCTGCCGACCATACATTTCTGTGCCAACATTCATTCCATCAAGAGTAAGTGTTTTAGACACATACAAAAGCTTTTCCTGGGGCTTTGCTGCCATTCAATACCTAATTTACTAGGGATGCCACGAATGTTGTGTGCCCAATACCAAATCGTGAAAAAAAATGCACGTATTGCTCAAAATTGCATATTTCCATCAAAAATTGATAGTTAAGCTATTTTTTAACAGTGTTAAATGCGATTTATACTATTTTTTATTTTTATGCTACGGTTGGGGTAATTTTCAAAATGTCAGAAAAAAATAAAAAATATTTAAAATCTCGCTTAAAACCGTTTTATTATGTGTATTTATTGCTAGGAGTTGCGGGACTCGAATTAAAATGCCTTGGAATTATTATAGAGTTTATTAGAAGTAATAAAGTAATTTGTTAAGGTTTCTTTTTCTTAATCTATTACCTTATAATGTATCACTAAAAAGAATGTCCTAGCTTTAATTATTTATTGAATCACTATTACTGACTTTATTCACACAATTTTGTTTCCGAAAATATAATTTTAACATGGATTGTAGCACCTTTGAATTTCAATCTAGATGTTATAATTGACAAACTATAATAAGAAAATATGTGTGTGTGTGTGTACTTATGTACACGCGTTAAAAGTTATACTTCTTTGGCGTATCAAGATAAAAATGTTTTCAAAAATTCTATCTTTTGCCTTATTCTACGTTTCTAGAAAAAACGACACTAACAATAGAAAAACTAAAATGTTGACTATAGCTAACTTCAAGGTGTCGGTTGACTATAGCTAACTTCAGGGTGTCGGTTTTTCGTGATAGTGTGCGCGCGCATCGTAAAAGTATAACTTCAAAACTAAAATGTTGACTATAGCTAACTTCAAGGTGTCGGTGACTATAGCTAACTTCAGGGTGTAGGTTTTTCGTGATAGTGTGCGCGCGCATCGTAAAAGTATAACTTCAAAACTAAAATGTTGACTATAGCTAACTTCAAGGTGTCGGTGACTATAGCTAACTTCAGGGTGTCGGTTTTTCGTGACAGTGTGCGCGCGCATCGTAAAAGTATAACTTGAAAACTAAAATATTGACTATAGCTAACTTCAAGGTGTCGGTGACTATAGCTAACTTCAGGGTGTCGGTTTTTCGTGTGACGGTGTGCGCGCGCATCGTAAAAATTTACTCATCATTTTTCCCTAACGCGCCTAAAGAAGTATAACTTCAATAAATTACTAATGAATAATGTGATAAATGAATAACTGATATTTATTTCTTTTGTTGACAAAATTGAATACGTTTGTTTGCGTAGCTGTTTCAAGAGTTACTCGGAGTCGGAGTGCGAGTGCCCCGCGTGCAGCTCGCAGACGCGCCGCGGCGACGCGAACCCGCGCGCCGCCGAGTCGCTTCACGCGAGGCTGCACAACGACCGCGATCCGTATGTCACGTTTACTCTCTTTCTCTCTTTCTTTACCTCTTTTACTCTTTCTTTACCTACGATTTATCAGTCGTCGAATAAATTATTATTGAAGACGACCTTGTCACTATTTTAGAAACTGATAGCCAAAAAAACGCCCGCGGTTAACGCATAGTGCGTGTGCGCCCACTAAGTTCTACAAATTAGGATAGGATTACAAATTTTGCTACGATTTCTTACCGCGACAATTTTGTAACATTTCACGGTTTTAAAATCAGTTACAGATAAAAACCGCAAGTGCGGCCGCTTGTATTCATTTTATAATACCATCGATGTCGAGTTTCTTTTTTCGAGGCCTGTTGTAAAAAACCCTAGGCAACAGTCACCAGGGACCCAATTCTAGTATTACAATATATTGGCGTAGGGAACATATTCAAAGTATGATTCCATTGCGATAGTGTTAAAATTTCGTATTCTACTCCATCTTTGTTCCATAATATCTTCTCGATAGCATCGCGGCAGAATAATGGTAAAAAAGCATTGCCATGAGCATTAGCAGAAATGGTGTTAGCCAAAATATTGAAATGCTGCCCAAATTTTTAAGAATTAACATAATACCGAAATCAGGCAAACCTACGATTGAGACGATAGTGTCAGCGATTTTGAAGATATAGTAATAGCAGAATTGGGCCCTCAGTTGTCATGACGTGGACCGTAACCCTATGCCAACTACTCCAGCGATGAAATAGGAAAAAGTACGCATCGACTTTTATAACTATTTTTTTTGCCAGAATTGTAATTTTGTATTTTTACTTAGTACTAGCGATGTGCCGACTATCCAGCCACTGCCGTTCTCGGCAATTAGTCGGCGACTGTTCGGCAAAAGCGCCGACTATCGGCATCTTACTTTGTAGTTTATAATCTACTTTACTAATACATTGTAATCCATACACGAGACTTTCTTATTGACATGATTATATTTTATTTGAGCTCTTTCACTTTAATGACCAATAACAGTATATCTTTAAACAAGTTTTTTTTAATTTTTACACAACAAACGCCGCCCTGTGACTTGTACATAAGTAAAAAATCAGGAACCATGCGGTGGTTGCGACTTGCGTGCGAATCAGCTATAAACGAATCGTCACGGAAATCCCCGAATCCGTGATCGGCTTGGCCGATTAGTCGGCCTCTTTGTAAAAACCGACTAATCGGCTAGTCGGCCAGTCATAATCGGCACATCTCTACTACTCTGCTGTTTACTTTATAGTACTGAAATAATATAAAAGTACTCTGGGAACGGAACTCGCGCCCGCAGAACAGTATGGTGTACAGTTCACCTTTTGATAACGATTTCTACGTGGAGCCAATTGCTGCTCGCGCGCATTGAAAACGATATTTATTAGCATTTTTAGTTCTGGCGTTCTTAATTTTGAGGCTTCATATATTTTTAAAAGATTGTACTGTAAATAAAAAATTTTTTACAGTGTCTTAACTCAATGTAATACGCTTTTTTAAATAAAACTGTCTTATCAGAAAACTTTGGTTATTAAAATAATTTTGGCTATATTTATGAATCAATCAATTCTTAATTAATCTGTGTTTTTAAAATGATACGATAGATCAGGAAGCGCGTCATCTAATACTGACCTGTCTTCACTACACAGTCTTATAAAAAGATTTCGTACAAGCATTTAGCCTATATAATATACAATTACTAGCTGTACCCAGCAGACGTTGTCTCCTGCCTTTAAAAATAAAAATCTAGAACCCGATTCCAGCGTCATCTACCGGAACGAAATGTTAATCTAAACTATTCTCAAATCCACTGGAACAAACAAAAAATTTATCAAAATCAGGCCCAGCGTTTAGGAAGAGTATCTGGGTCCAATCGTTTATTTAAACCATTCCGGGACAAACTTCAACTCTTACCCAATTGCAGCGCCATCTACCTGGTTCAAATTAAAATCTAAATCATCCCAGTAGAAAATTATAAAAATATATCGTTATTAAATAATAGGGGGTTGATCGTAGAGGGTTGAAAATTTAGGGTTGTATGTATTTTTTAAAGCTGTATCATAAAAAAAAATCTAAAAATAAAAAAATATTTTGGGGTGGACTACCCTTAACATTTAGGGGGATGAAAAATAAATAGTAGCCGATTCTCAGACCTACCCAATATGCACACAAAATTTCATGAGAATCGGTCAAGCCGTTTCGGAGGAGTATGGTAACTAACACGTGACACGAGAATTTTATATATAAGATTATTCTGTTTTTAAATAAAGCACTTTCACGGAACAAATGTAATCTTACGATAACCGCCTAGAATGGCCTTTAACGTCGTGCAGTTTTCAAAACGTTACCGATGTATCTGCAAGTTATAAAATCAGTCATGATTCAGCCTTTCTCGTGGTGCTTCGCGACCGCCGATGAGAATTACGAAAGGTGATTTTATATGTAATCTAATTTTTTAAATTTGTTTATACGGCTTTAACAGATACATTATGTAGTGTGGATTTAGTTAAACCTAAACTATCTAATCGCGATAGTGTTTTATTATTGTTAAGTGGCGTGTTGTTTATAATTAATTTACAGCTAACAGATTGTTAACATGTTATTTTTAATACAAGTACCTATTTTTGTAATGTGAATGAGGTAACGATCGAATTTTATTTCTAATTTTATTAAAATATCTTCTCCGCTATTATATGCGTAAATGTCGGCTCTGTATTACATGAGTGTCCTAACATTTTGCGGGATTGAAAACTATGTTCGTTTCTAGATTCTATTTATATTGTTAATTAAAGATCAATGAGCAAAGTTATTTAGATAGAGCTGTTTTTTACATTTATTCGATACAATAATGTCATTCTTCAAATTACTCTTTTCTTTATCTCGCCATTGCTGACGACATAAAAGGTGTACACGCGTTTATCAATTTCATGTACTTATTTTTACCTATACATTAAACTTCATAAAATTCTATAGAAATGATGAAAATTATTATAATATTCCATAGACTTAAGAATCACGGAATATTCCAAGTTAACCAAGTTGCCCATGTATTATAGATAATATAAATTAAACAACTGTGGCGACCGATTCCAGACATGCAGACTTAATTATTCAGACATCGTTTTGATTGTACAGTAAATAACTTAAAGTTCGTTTACGAAATTTAAGTTATTTAAGCTAGGCAGGCAAATATTTAGACCATTAAATTACAGAGGCCTTCATATACTCAACGGCCATAATTTTATATAACGTGGTTAATCATAATTTTCATTGCACTGATAAACTGTTTTATGTATTACTGACGAGTGTCCATTAACAAGAAATCCGAACAAAGAAGCTACATAAGACACAATTATGTCGCATTAACTATGTATTGTTTTTCAGTCCATTGTCTGATTGAGGCTTGTAATAAATTATTATTGATAAATATTTCTGCGCTCTCTTTCACTCTCTGTAAAAGTTTATCATGCCTGTATTAAATTGGACAGTATAGAAAACAGAGAGACTGCTATTTTACATTTCTTGTTTTTAAGAAAGTCACTTATATTTATTCATTCTGTGTATGTCTTCCTATTCATCTTTATAATGGTTATTTTTATTAATCTTATGAGGGTAATGGACGCGCGTGCAAGTACGCGAACTTTTAGAAGCGAAGAAAGTTGTCGAGCCATAGGTACGTACGCCTGCTTGCTCGCAAGTCTATCAGCCGTGTGTAGTCATATATTAAATTTATACAAAATCATTTTTGACGCCAGTAAACGACCGTTTCGACACAATCGTAATAGCAGAGTTGGGACAATGTTTACAAATACTTCTATCTGACGATTGTAAATATTAGGCATTTGATTCAGTCACACTAATATTTAATTATGTAGGTATCAGAACGCAAACTTATTATAATGAACATAAAAATATTGAATAATATATATTACAAGAGGCGACAAAACAACCCACAGCTAGGTGGTAGGGTATTTGGCCGATTGGATGGCGACCACCCCTGGTCTAGAGTATGCCGCCATAACAACCTTGAGTTGTGTTCCGGCATTAGTGACCAGACTTCAGTCTCCCTTAAGAGAGCAGCAGCGCACTTGTAGTACATTTGGTGTTGCAAATGTCCATAGGCGATTGTAACTGCTTTCTATCAAGTGTGCCGTCTGTCTGTCTGCTGAACTCATGCAACAAAAAAATAAAAAATTCTCTTAACAATGACAAGCACGTAGATAGATACATAACAGTTAGATCTTTCTTTAGAATTTATATTACGTTTAAAAGGTGGCATTGAACAAGTCGTAATAATCAGTTTTTTTTAAATATAATTATGAAGGTTACAATTTATAATAATGTATAATAATCGCGGTTTGTGCGCAGTCTTTTATTCAAATAAAAAAGCCTTCAGAATTGCATCAAAACACCTTGAAGGTTTAATTAATTTTGTAATACTATTCCTAATACAGTTAGATATTGAAAGGATATCCTGAATTTAATTGCAATTTTGATGCACTTTCATATATTGTGAATATTTAAGTATGCATTTTAAATTGAAATATGTATATCTATAAAATATTCGTGATTATTGGATCATCAGATTGCTATGGCGACTGCAGCGCCATCGCTTTGGCGCTATACCTCTATTTTCTACCTCTTGAGTATAGAATTTTTATTCTGGATGTAAGGTATCCTATGTCCTTTTCTGTACTTCTGATGACGTGTGTGCTTTCATGACGAACGGTTGAGTACCTAGTTAGGGCAACTTTAACAAACAAACTAACTTCTCACGTCACGTTTTGCATTTCATCATATAAATAGATAACACTGTATTGCTTACCAAAATAACAGACAATACATTATAATAATTAAAGTATTTTTGGGCAGAACAATAGGCAACCTAACTTATAGGATATTGTTACGAGTTGCAGGGCTCGAATTAAAATGCCGTTGGAATGACTATAGAATTTATTAGAACTGTACAAACACGTATAACACAGGTAAAAATCTAATAATACGCGCGAAGTCCGTTACTAAATAGATTACCGAATGTAGTACACAGGTCTTGCTCCGCTAGTCTAGTGGTTATCGCTTGACTGCCTCTCACCTCCCTTGGGGCATTGTTTTATACTGTACAAATACAATGTCTGTAGACTGAATTTCTAAGAATCACACCAAGCTAATGACTACCACAAAGATTACAATACACAATGGGCTGTTTTTCCAATCACAAATTTTAAACACAAACTAAACGAAAGAAGTCCGGAAAATAGTAATAAATGTCTATAAGTATGCAGGTGTGAATTTGTGTATTGTTGGTGTTTCGGTCGTAACAATATTCTAAGACTTTTAAAATATATCATATTGAGTTAGAGTAAATTCGAAAATTAAATTAAATTTAGCGTGGCCTTAAATATTCAACATTCCAGGTACGCAGTTGTCTCGGAGTACTACGGTCGTAGTTTATTCAACAAGTTGACCGTCGTGACCGAGGACGTGGCGCCGGAGCCGCCGCCTCCGGTCGCGGCGGTGGCGCCGACG
The DNA here is from genome assembly GCA_012273795.1 of Dendrolimus punctatus. Classification (NCBI taxonomy): domain Eukaryota; kingdom Metazoa; phylum Arthropoda; class Insecta; order Lepidoptera; family Lasiocampidae; genus Dendrolimus; species Dendrolimus punctatus. The sequence continues at coordinate 5,249,980 of CM022543.1, forward strand.
CCCGCGCCCGCGCATCCCCAGCAGGCCTACGGGCCCGGGGCTGAGGCCAGGCTGAGGCTACAGGAGGGCCAAAGCAAACAAGGTGGGCTTAAACCCTATTCATGATCCTAACCCTTCACCACTCACCCACTCATCCATCTTTCCATACATTCCCACATCTTGCCAACCATCCATATAAATATCCAATCTATGCACTTATTCAGTCACACTGTCAACCACCAGTCTATCCTTCCACTTACCGAACCTACAGTAGCAGTAGTAATATGTAATTTTTTCAGTAAGTGAAATAAAAAGATAATGAGTAACTGTCTTGACCAATGCCAGAGGAGCCCGGGTCTAATAAAAAAACCCTATTCATGACAGATTTCTATATCCTTACAATCAATTCTTTTATGTTACCACTTGCTAACCCGTGCTCACTTCGCTGGGCGTCGTTTTTAAACAATATTATTAATCACAATCAAATACAGCCTATGTCACTCAGGAATAATGTAGCTTATTACTGATGAAAGAATTTTCAAAATCGGTTCAATAGTTCTAGAGATTACTTCCTACAAACAAACTCACAAACTTTATAATGTATTATTATCTTAACCATTGGTAGAAAATTAATTAATTAGTTCCACCATCTGTTTCTATTAAATTTCTTGATGTATATTTAAGATGTTTAATCCATATCTCATTTTCCGTATCACCTACGTCATCAAATCAGTTAAGGATTTCCTTAACTAGTTAAGTTAAATCTTTTGTTATAGGGCTTTGAGCAATAAATCTGGAAATATATAAACATTTCATTTTAATTGCATAATTTTGTGAAGTTATCCATCTATTTTCTGAAGGTTCTTGTTAGATGGTTTATATATATTTCAGTATATGTCCCAAATGCACCGAAGCAGGTGCCACCGAAAGGCACTTCAGTTGTTCCGATACCCGAAGGAAGAATGCGGGTTATGGAGCAACAGAAGTACAGCTCCAGTCTCGAAGCAAACTTGAATAGGTTGGAGCCAATCCATAAAAAGCCATCCCCCTACCAGTCGCCGTCGGTCTCAAAGAAAATTATTCAAGACCAACCGCAAAGCACTGGGGGATCCCCCAAAATATCTGCAGTGGCCGACGAAAGCAAGAATCCCTTTGATGAAGAGAATTATGATGAAACCAAAAACCCCTTTGCAGATGAGGTAGGTGATGAACCAACTAACCCTTTCGCTGATGATGATGAATATGACAAAAATTTTAATCCGTTCGCAAAGGATGAGGGCGTTTAAGTGATTTTTGCATATGGGTCTGAAAGTTTTACTGATTTCATTGAGGCAAACAGTTCTAGTCTTGACTATATCATAAGAGATAAAAACAGCCCTGAAAAGCTTCTTGTTATACAGGGGTCGAAACTAGATGGCGTCGTAATAAGAGATAAGCTCTAATAGCACTATGGAGGGTACAGGTGGATAGTGGTATAAGGACCATCTTATATAAAGGAAAGGCTTAAAATGAAAGTAGTATTATACTCACAGTCCAAGAAGACACCAAAGTGCTCCTCTCAAAGTGGTAAAGAGTATATATGTTATGAATTTAGCAGTTGCCGGCGGAGTGAAGTGTGTCGAGTTGAAATATATAGTAAACTGTTTTCTTAAGTTTTCGCGACTTGTATACATAATAAAACTACGTTTTAACGGTTTTAAGCGCGGTAATTTATTTCATTTTGGTTATTGCCGTGGTCAGGGAAGACAATGATGAAGTGTCAACGAGTATTATTAAAGTTTTGTTTGGCCTACCGCCAACTTATTCATTTTAATTATTTAGTTTTTTGTTTATGGTTATTATTTACTCTACGGGAGCCTAATCTAAATTATTTTGTCTTCCGCGACCACGGCAACTGAAAAGCGGTCTAAACGTCGGAATAACCAAAATCAAATAAATTAACGCACCCAAAACCGTTAAAACGTAGTTTTATTATATCGAGGGGTGAAAGGCTATTTGTTTTAAGCGACATTTTGTGTGATACTCAACACGATGGATTTTTCATCCTAATGTCTCAACTTAAAGAAATATAAAGAACCTGATCTCTAGTTTCAGTCTACAGATGTTCTTTTTTTTTAAATATAGGACATAGTTCGTTAGTGATGTCTTTCTGGGTCATTAGAAACTTTAAACTTTTCTCCTGACAATTTATAAAAGTGTCGTTTAAAACAAATAGCCTTTCACCCATCGATATAGTAACCTAGCTTATCCGTACCCACTTCGCTGGGCGTAACACATTTTTACTTTTTTTATTTATTAATCACAATCAAATGTAACCTACTAAGATTACTACGAACATTGAAACTAGCAAACTTTACCTCTTTGTAATGTTAGTATAGATTCAATGATTTACTCCTTGGGAGTTTTTAATAATAATTACAATTTATAATCTAGCTACGGTAGCGCCACTCTAATTTAATTCACTCCGTACACACTGACGGTCTTTCTTACTTCTACCATCCATAAATAACACCAGTGAACTACACCTAATTTTCTTTCTAATAATTGAAGACGTGAGTGGATGAAGGTGATATGTCGCATATTCGGTTTTTTGCTTTTTTTGCGTAGATGAATGTTATAAGTCGATACCAAATGACTACAGACCTTAGACCATAGATATAAGGCATATTTAAAAAATATAAAGTTGAAAAAGTTGTTAAGTTCAGTTCAGTTTCAAATAAAAGTAAAACTTTTATCTCGATTTACTCAGAATTGGAATATTCGACTTATCACCTTCCTATCCACTCATGTCTTCAATTATATGCACGTTATTGAAACTATTATGAATTTATAATAGTTTCAGTTAATTACCCGAAAAAAAATATGAGTTATCATAAACACGTATCATTGAGCAAAAAATAGTAACTTGTTAAAAAACTTACAATTAAAATATTATAAGCTTATTAAAGACTATATACCACATCGCTGCAGAGGGAAGCATGCCCAGAATGCTGTATTTACACGCAAGGTAGTAATGCTAATTCGCTGTGCGAAGTATATAAACTGCCTTCTGATCATGAGTCGCATATTTTTTCTACAAGTATATTTGTTTTATATCAGAGTCTTCTTTTATTATTTAAATTTCGTATGATAATGATAATTATATTAAACGCAAGCTTTGTCCGCTCGAAAATTATCAACATAAGATAACACATGGCACAGGTTTGTATAGGTAATCTATTGCAGCCTATTCATAGAGTTAGTTTAAACGCTTTATTTATGGTTCTTAATGAGACGTTCAGACTTACTTCAACTCTCTATGAGTAAAACCGATAGTCTATAAAAATTTGGTGCAGACTTCAATAAGGATTTTTCTGGCAATTTAAAAAATGGTCTTTGGAAATCATAGAATTTGAATGCTTTATAAAAATGCTAAATACAATTTGTGCTTTATATATTTATGTTATTTTTATTCCTGATTGCATCCTGAATATACATATTAGAGACTGATGACGTCTGCCAGTCATTATTTCTCGGCATTTGATCGTTATTAGACAAGTTAATCCAATGGTTTATTTTTATATGTTAGATTTTAAACTTGCAGTTCACTGTATGAATGATGATAACTGTATTTAGTGAGGAATGTAAAGGCGGAATCAGATTAATGTGTAGTGGTCGATCTCGTGGTTCTTGATTTTATAGTATAATTAGCAATCGTTATTAAAATCTGTGGCCTATTGCCAAAACAGCCAAAGTATGTTTCCATAACAATTGAAATATTAATTACCATTTCATTCAAAAAGTTATGATATTTATATCTTCAAACGTTCATAAAATTACTATGTAAAAAGACTAGTTTGAAGCAGAGTTGAAGCAATTAGACTAATACACTTGTAAACCAAAAATCAGCAGAACAAATTTGGAGCAACATACAAGAATCACACTAGTTATGTGCCGCCATACATGTCGAAAATACCACACTATAACATAAAATATGATTCCGCTTTAAGTTGGCCTATATTATAATCGTAATAACAATATATGAAATTCATATAAGTTAAATCAAGCTTCATTTATACTTGTTCATACTTCTATTAAGTAGTGGTTTACATGAACTTGCGAAATGTATTCGTACTTTGTTGTATCTCTCACTATAAAATACATGTGATAATAAAAGTTATTATATACAAAAAAAAATGTTTTCCTTTATAACCGGTTCCTACCAGAGTATACTTTTATACTAGGGGTGTACGAATTATTCGAACTTACGAATTATTCGATTCATTCGCATTAAATTATTTGAAAATTCGAATTGTTCGAAAAATTACGAATAATCCGATTTTTTTCCGAATTATTCACTAATTTTCGAGTATTTTAAAACATTGCATGTGTAACTTTTTTGTTATGGATTTTTCAAACTTAATTAATAATTATTAAATCCAATATGAATTGAAAAAATCTGCCAATATTAGTATCTAGATTTTTTTATGTTACTTACAGAAATGAACATGTATTGATATTGAACAATTGTTTTCTCCGGGCAATTGATTTTAATCAAAAAGCATATGCATAAGTGCTTTATTTTGCCCCACGATGTAATGGAATCCATATTGGAAACAAATCCAGTGATATTTCGATACTTCACGAATTATTCGTCGAATTTCGAATAATTCGTATTTTCGAATTTAAATGATTCGGTTCGAACGATATTCTCACACTCCATATCGACGGTTAAAAGGTAATAGGGCATAAGCGACATTTTGGTCGAAAATGAGTTATGAATGCCATCCTACTTAAATTTTTTCGCTCTTTCGAATGCGCTCACTCCCATAGCTCTACGATGACTTTCGTGTCGTTTATTCCCAAGCAAAAAACTGCGTTTTTGAAGTGTCACTTCATTTAACCGACCGAATTTTGGGCCTTTTTTACTCTAAAGGCGCTTGTACCTCTGTAAAAATGGCATCACTTTTGGGTTATAGTCGGTAATACATTTTTACTTTTTACTGCCGTAAAGGCTCCAGGCGTATACTACTGTTTACCATTAGTACCTGTTTTGAAATCTGGAACTAATGCCTCTTTACCATTGTCGTCAAAGACATTAAGCGTCGGTTATACCCTACTACCATTTACAAGTTTAAGTTTACAAACATCTTACTGATTTCTTTGCTAAACACTGTTTCTTATGCTCCATTACCTTTTGGTATAATAATGAGAATTACCACTTATACTTTTACCCTTTATGTTATTCTGCAGTCATGTGACTTATGCCTATTACCTCTTGATATAAGGATGTCAATGTAGCTAAGTCTCTACTCTTCGTTTTTTTTCAATGTAGAAGTAACTTATGCCGAATTACTCCATAAAGAAAATAAGATCAATTGATTTAAGCGACATTAAAACACATAAAACAACGTTGAATCAAATAAATAAAACTACCATTTAATGCTTTTATTTTTTTTATTCTAGAATAATCGTGAAAATGGAAACAGCTCTAGAGCTGTTTCCATTTTCACGATATGACAAGAAATGAAAAGTTATCTCATTTTTCTGAATTTTAAACTTTAAACTGCTCTCCTGAACAATTTAGTTTTTGTCGCTTATACCCTATTACCTTTTAACCGTCGATATACTTGTTTTACCATCGGTTAAATTTTGGTGTTACTTGTATGGAGATTATGTAAAATTTCAACCGATAATAAGGGCCAAAGGGTCATTAGTCAAATGGGGTTTAGAAATGAAACATACAAATTGGAAATTTTCAAAGCATTTTATTTATGACCTTTAACACTGTGTATAATATATTTTGATAGTACATTTAGAGCAATGAGTAATATTACCAATCATTACATTGTTCTTATTCTCATAAATTGAATGAAATTCATAAATTATATATAGAATAATTTCATTAATCCTCATTCTCGCCCAACAATCAACAATCACTATCGAAATCACAAGGACCGGTGGGGCGACGGCACCTAAACCCTTTGGCCCATCGTCCCCAGTCCAGAGTAATATGGACCAAAAGGCTTATACGACACACCAACGCCCAAACACACCTCACTATACATACATAAAAGCCGAGAAATAAACACCGTACACGAAACGGCAATAAAACTTACTACAATAAAAAAATAACATTACACAAACAGTGAAATCAAAACAGCTAGTCCTATAAAAATAGCAGTATAGCTTAGACAGTATACTCTATAAAAAAATATAATCCAGCGTGAGCTGTCATCTCTAATTTGAAAAGTTCACTTCTCATAGAATTACAATAATATATAACAATAAAACGAACAAAACAAAAACGCGAAGTAGTAAAATAATATAGCAATATAAATAACCAACGTTCACTCATGTTATTTAAAACCCCCTTACTATTTTAACTACGTAAACACAATTTTGCTATGCAAAATACATTCACCTTATTCGAGAAAGGAAATTTACAAACTTTGGAATGTATACAAAAATGACTAGAAAAGAATGTTTATTATAACAATCGTGTCATTTAGCTTGAGATCTCATCGTTGCACACATACTTAATGAAGAGTTACATATATAAATTTTAACATGTCGCGAATATGTATGAAAAAACTGCCTTTTAACACTTTGATAATAAAAAAGCACAACTTTTGAGAACGAGATGAAAAGAATTGATTAGACGTTGTGCTTGAAAATGATAAACGATAAATAATAAGATATAATTTTGTATTTTATTTATTAAGAATCATTTATCTATAAACACACAGCATGTCTAATATGGATAATACTTTTGACCTTAAACCTACATTATGCTAACTTATTATCAGGATATTCCCTAGTGTTTACTCGAGTATAGACTACGAATACAGTGGGTGTAAGCCTGTGTTTGGACTTTGAACATGGGAAAGCAAGTTTTCGAAAGATTTCATTGGAACCCAATAACATACCAAAAACGAACAAGATATTTACAACGACTATTTAAGCTTATATGCTGTATCATAAATAGGTACTATTTTTTTATTTGTTTCGAATTTGAAAATAGTCACCTAAAAGCAATAGTAGTGACGTTAACCTTATTAAATATTTCACCAACATTTATCGAAGCTGCAATTTGAGGCTTATTTGGGACGAAAGTAAGGGTCATCCATAGAAAACTACTGTCACATTCATTTACTAACTACGACGATAAATAAATTATATTAAACTATTGGACTGTAGGAATGATTAAGTTAAAAAAATGTACAAAGGAAAATAGGCATTTTATACCACGTTATTATTCGCTACGGCAACAATTTACGGTATGTAACAGAGTGAAAAATATTCTTTTAAATGATTACATAAGTTATTATAGCAGCTTACCATCTTTCTTCAAAAATAATCCTACATAAATTATAATTTACAAAATAATACGTGAAATATAGATCTCATAGTGATGTGCCAAACACACCGAAATAAATTAAGATATTTATTGGATTACAATTAGATATGGACGGGTAGAAAAATTGATTTTCATTCATTTACATACCGTATAAAGGAGATATATTCTACCTCAGACGTCGCTTAGGGTTCCATAGTAAGATTATGAGAATGAAAGCAGAAATGTTCTCTACTTGCATTGTACCGACAACAACACATTAACCTACTTTATACATTAGACAATTCATTCAAAGAAATAAATCACAATGAGAACGCAAGAATGTCAGATTTTAAATAATTAACAAACTACGAAATAAATAAAAAAGCGTACAATGTTTGTAATGCATAACCTCTATGTTTAGCTACAATGTCGTAATTATAAATATGTATTTACAATCAACACTAAAATGTGAAACGAACAATCGCTTACGTATGACGACATCCGAAGCACGGACTATTGCCACAATCGTCGGCCACTTGAGCCTCAAAATATATTTTTTAATCTACCATTCAAGTCATACGTATATACAAGGTAAATTACATTAATAATATATCCAACATTAGAAGAGAATCTATAATATTTTTCAGTGATTTGTCATAGTCACAAATACATTGTCATTTGTAAAATTCATCCAACGTACAAAATGGAGTCTATAATGCAATGTTGACATATTGTGCGCACTTATACAACACGTCGAAAATACGTCGCTGAGGCGGCTCTCATACACACCGGTAGCATTAGACCACAATAACACATGAGATCACATGACACGAACAACATAATGCGTAAAAGCAAATATACTCGATTGTTGTTTACATTAAGATGGACATTTTCGATAAACATTTGATTAAATTTCATATATTTAAACAGTATATAAGTTCTACAGTATATCGTGGTCCAAAGACCGTATTATAGGCCTATCAGAAAAATAATACGAAGTAATTAAAACAATTTTACTGTACCATAAACATTAGACATCTGTCAAAGTCAATGTCAATAAGACAGTACAACAAGTCAACTTGGGATTATTTCTCTGATGAGTTAAAACAAATAAATACACGGAGGAACATACAGACAATGGGCGTCCTTTCATAGACATCGAAACGGGCCAACTACATATAGTTTAAAACACATCACTATATATTAACATCTCTTTACCCCTTTCCGGTTAAATCAGTGCACCGGTTTGGTCCCAACTACACTTCGCTCTTGTCTATAGCATATTACGTAACTCGCCATAAACTAATTGAAAACTATCAAAATTAGGAAGCTCGTTTAAAACCTAAACCTAGAAAAATCTATATAATTTGAAACGTACAAGATTTATAATTTGGCAGCTAAAAATTGTCATAGTCATTAGGAAATCACTTCTTAAAAGTAATTAGCCTAACAATAATAATTATCTTATTAACAAAGTAACAACTCGTAGAAGTATTAGATGTGTAGATAGGAGGGAATAGCTATTCCCTAGGTACCAAATATCACTAAAGTATATCAGGATTAAGGATCAATACAATATCGCCGCCCTCCGACTAACTACTAACATTCTAGGAATCGTACCGATTCTATTTTCGCTATATTTACACTACAAAAATTAAACTAACTATCATTTGGGGCTGCCATTAGTAAAAACGATTAAAAACTGGCGAGTTATATAAAATTTATAAAATATATAGATATTTACGTATAAATCGTATATCGCATTAAATGCAACGCTATTAATACTGCTAAATGTGGATATGCTAAAATAATTGATATAGTATTATATATCTTTCGCGATAAATATTTAATTTTATTCCGTATTTATGACACAATCGTTCACATCTTACCATACTGACTCTACATCCCACCAAACCAGTCACAGATAGTCTTAGAGACCCGGCTTAAATGTATAAATAGACCTTAAACTTTCAATATAACGTTGTTTCAAATAGACAATTACTTTTTCATATTACTTTAGATGCAATAAATTTAATTACTTTAATTCACAAATTTTCGTTTTTATATGATGACTTCTCGTCATCAACTTTTAAATAGTATTACTGTCTTTAATGTTAAAATCTAAATTCATTTACAGAGTAAAGTGCCTGATAAATTGCAAACACCAAACGAAAAGACACAATCAATATCCTACTTACAAGATAATAAAGGAACTTCTACATTTCAATCTTTGGTATCTCCTCACATAATGTTATATTTAAAAGTCACTACATTTTTTACTCATGCTTTTAGATAACTTCCTAAGTCAATTAGTTTATATCTCGTATTACTTTTGAAAGCATCAATCTCGAAATTTTAATTATTTAAGTTACAATGATATCAAGCTATTTGAACTTCATTCAATTTTACATTCAAAAGACAAATCTTTTTTTAACAATTGTAACTTATTTTGCTACATTCAATCCTGCCGCTTTAACTTTAAGGTCTATTTTTACTCGTACAAAATTAACCAAGGCATGCCAGCTTCCTGTAACTTACTATCCATTAATTTGCTTACCAGTAAACAATTTACACTTCATACAAGTAATGTAAATTTCCTGCCAATAATAAGGCATAGGAATAGATAGTAAAATATGTAAGTACTATGGTATAGCTAAGCCGGGTCTCAGTGTAGCGGGCCATTTCAGTATCTATGAAAAGGAGTAGCGGTCCGCAAGTGCCTCCTTGCGCGAGTGTGTCTGACGTGCACGCCCGCTTTGGTGGCGCACTTAAAAAACGAGTATAGACTCCATGGTGAGGGGGCCTCATGGGTGCACCGCGGCCGCCTTGTCCCCCCGCCGGCCCGAGCGCGACCTGCGACACCACACCTTTACAGGTCCATATTGACACGCGCCACTCGCAACACACGAGTACATAAACGCAACAGAGACAAAGCTCCATACAACCGCGCGAATCGGTCGCACTACTACAAGCAAGCGAGACAGGTCAAAACCAGTTTACGCCGGCACAGCCAGTCGACAAAATCGGGGGCGGCAGTGCGACGCACGCTGTTTTGTTAGCTGCATGTTTGAATATTTTAATGTTAAAACGTGGTTTTTTATTAAGTAAATATTATTGGTATTAAAGATTGTCAATTTAATATGCCATGTGAGTGTTTCCCGTTAGATCACTTGAAAACACTTTGTTAATAAATATAAATTATTAAAAAACAAAAAATATAAAAAGAAAATTATTAGAGTAAGTAAATTGTAAAGTAGGTACCTATTCTATCATACTGAATAATAAAACTATTCAACAAATGTTTCGTTTAATTTGTCCTTACCTACCACGACCCTACCAGAATAGGTAACAATTTTGAACGTTTCTAAGAAGCTTTGCCTCGGTTCCGTTTATTTACTCATTTGACTCGTATGCCTCGAGTCGTATCGCGATACGAACACATTATAAATCCCAACGTAATCTATCGAATCTTGAACGCTATTATTATCTCTTAAAACATTCTTGTACTTTATGAATAACAAAATAATACAACAAAACTAAATAAATGTTATACTTGTTAAAAGTCATTCCCAGATTTGATAGAATACATAGGGTCATACAAATTACACGGACACATCATTAATGTTGTCTTAAGAAGCGGCATCATTTTGGAAATGTCCACTAAAACACGACGAAAGGGCTGGCAATGTACGTAAGTGTGTGATATATATAAAAGCAAATTTGTTTGGAGGTCTATTTATTTGTCTGTACGTTTCGCTATGAACTAGTTTTCGTGAGATGAGTATAAGAGTTATTTAAAGATTGGATATGCTGAAGTTTTGTGTGTGATTTTAAAAAAATAATCACATACAAGACGTATTGTAGTATAAAACTTTTGAGAGTTTATTAGGCAATATAAATAAGAAAATGTTCTCACCTTATTTGGCCTGCGAGTAGTGGGTTAATAGCGTAAAGCCAGTCGTGGACTTCTTTATCAACCAGGGTCTGCAGCAGGTAGCCACGCTCCTTGCTGACGACGCTGGAAACACACGAAAATACAATATAAAATACACAGAAAATCAAATTAGAGAAATGACACTCTTCCTTTTTCGTTACTTGCTTATCTTAGTAATATATGCACAACATGTATTACATCAAAACAAATTTCTATAGACTTCACCGGTTGAATTATTTAATGTGAACAATCTACTTATGATGTTATTACTTAATAACTGAACGCGATCTCTGATGTTATTTGGTAGCGGCGTGTGAATCATATAGATTCACACACATTAGACAGATATACTGTCACTGTCCATGTCACATTGGCAACTGCTTTTTTATTACAGATATTACAATAATTACACTGGACCACAGTTTTGTTGCCCTAGATATGAAAATGATTTTGAGTCCATTTATGCACACAATTCATGAAACTATCAATGATTTTGTTAGATTTGCTAAATATTAATTTTCATTTTACATTACAAAAATCAAAAAACGAGAAATAAAATAAGAGATATATTTATAATGCCAGTAATATTTAGAGAAATTAGGATACATTGAAGTAAATAAAGAGAAAAATGACGAAAATATATTTTATATTTCCATAAAACGCCTTTTATTACGCCTTTTCTTTTATAATCTTTTAGGGGACAATCTCTTTTCAAAGACCAGCAGTATTATAATTGTTCAAATTACAAGATATTCAAAAATCATGAAAATACGAGCACATCGAGAACTTCCATGAATATATTCGTAATCTGGGCACTTGAAAACGTAAAAAATTGCGATGATATCCAGGGCAAGGAAACATATATTTTTTTTGTAGAGCTGTGTTATTTGTGACGAGTTACCTGAACGTGTTGGGCATGCGCACCATCTGCTCCTGGTCCTCGGAGTACTCGACGTGGGCGTTGGCCAAATTGATCACCGCCCTCTCGATGGGGTCGCGCTCGTCGCGGTATATGAACACGTACGGCCGGCGGACCACCTAAAGGAGCACATCTCAACACTCCAATCAAATATACCGTACATGTGATAGTAAATTTTAGTAATCTAGTAAGTAAAGAGTCACACTATGCGACTAGATGAAGATCGATCACCTCTCGGGTTGATGATATGCAGCATGCGATTCGTCAGCGACGCAGCTGTCGACAAATTACCTACGCTACATACAATTTCATGATTTTTTAGACCCCTCCCCTGTCTTTGTCACAGCTGGTAACGTTTCAGAGACTCCTCCCTTTGCTAGTGTGACATCACATAGTTTACAATTTTAAGTCAAGAAATTAATAAATAAAATAGCAGTTCCGTAATTAGTTCTATTTCCATTTCAATTATTTTTTTAATATTTTAAACACTGCTTATACATATAGAGTTGGAAATATTTTTCGTTAATGGTTCAAATTACGTGTTTTAAAGCTTAAATGTATTAGATAATGTAATATGACATAACGAAATTAGGACCCCCTCTCCCCTTAACGTATGGATGGCCCGTAATTGCTTGGAGAAGCGCTAAGTAGTAAGTTATGTTTAGTAAAATCTAAATCATCAAATATAAGTTTTAAACATTTGATGTTATTTATCTCATAAAATGGGATAATTTATACGGGATAAAGATTTATAAACTTCGCAAATGAAATTACTTATGGCAGTGGCATAAGTAGGTACATGTAATCGTCACCGCGATCAACGCAGAATTGGCTAGCGCAACACGGGAGCGCACTATATTATAATTAAAAGTTGCTTTCGTTCTTGTATTATATCCACCTTGCTCTCACACTTTAGTGTGTCGTATTCTATATTTTTGCATATAGGTTCACTTCTCGAAATAAAAAAAGGTGCATATCACTCTCAGCTATCTGAAGCATTATTTAACCACTCACTGCTGTAACTAATATTTATAAGGTCAATGTGTGGACTTTCGACATCTGGTATGAATATGGGAATATGGGAGCGGACTGTCAAATCAACTGAGATACTTTTTATAAACTGATAGAACGTCGCTGTTTCATTGATTTTGTATTAGCGTACCCACTTATGACGTCATAAGTCAAATCAAATCATAGTTGTTTGAAATTAATTAAAATTATTTCTATTGTTTAAGGCCGTTTCCCCATTAGACGAACAGCGCGCTCACCACGCACTATCCATCTACTTTCCCTCTCAAAAGTGCGCAAGCACTTCGCTGCTCGCTCTACAGTGAGTTGGCGTCCGTCCGTCGAATGGGGATATCGGTAGGAGACGGTCGTGCACTGACCAGCCAGCGCTTCTTCCAGCCGTGGGTGCCGTGCTGCAGCACGTTGAGGTGGCCGCGGCGCGCGACGGCGGCCGAGACGCGCACCTCCTCGCACTCGGGCACGAAGAGCGCGCCGCCGGCGCCCGCCGCCGCGCCGCCGCCCCACGCCGACATCGACTTCTCGAGCAGCGCGCGCTCCGGGCTACACAGTCTATTGCACATCAATAAGAAACACCACCACCGTCAAATGGGGGGAATCGGTTATACTTCTTTAGGCGCGATGAGAGTAAATTTAAACGATGTGCGCACACACCGTCACACGAAAAAGCTACAGCATGAAGTTAGCTATAGTCAACATTTTACGTTTGAAGTTATACTTTTGCGATGCGCACGCACACTATCACGAAAAACCGACACTCTGAAGTTAGCTATAGTCAACATTTTAGTTTTTTAGGATGGCCGAGTGTAGTATGGTGGTTGCGTAGAAACGAGTTGTTGATAGATGGATTGTGAATTTGTGAGACGAGCATTGTAATATTTCTTTAATCGACCGTGAAAAAGAAGTATAATTTCTAACGCGTGTACATAAGTTCACACACACTTTTTTGTAGTTGTAGTAATAAAACGGAGATCATAACGGTTCCGGTAGTTTAAACTTTAATTTCTAATGCATTAAGATACTAGTTTATTAAAGAATAATCATAAAAAGTTACAAAAACTCACTTGTCCCTATTCACCCAGGCGTTGGGTGAATCTGGTCGCTTAAAGGGTTAATAGAGTTTTTCGCTAGGGCTGTCATTTTCATACTATAGGCAGGTAGTACCCTCAACTTAATCTGAACACCACGGACCCAATTCTGCTATTTCAACACCTTGGCATCGCGAGGATATTCAAAGTACGATTCCATTGCGACAAAGGCAAAAATGTGTTGTCTACTAAATCCACAACATCCTTTAGAAGAATAATAATAGAAAAAAAATGCATAAAGCAGAAATTAATATTTAAATATTAATAGAGATAGTGTGGCGTCCCATTGGAGTTAAAATAATACCTAAATCAAAGAAAACTACGATTGAGACGATAGTGTCCAGCGATGCTGACGAAATAATAATAATAGCAAAATAGGGCCACTATATTGTCATAAATGTACATGAGTATAATTAAAAATAGAGCTGTTCAATTTAGCGGCTAGTTAAATACAGTATTTACTGTAATTTCTATCGATGTCAGTAGTTTAATAAAAACATAATTAAAATTATGCTAGATTTTAATGTAAGTTTTAAAATGTAACAGTTTGTATAAAAAAGAAAAGAAACAATAAGATACCCCACAAAATATTTCCCAACTTAGAAAAATAAATAAAAGACATTAAAAAAGTAAAAGAGGATATAGTATGACACAAAATAGAATTCCGATCAGCAAAACATTAATGCGCTTCGAGTGTAGTTAGTTCGTGAGTTTGCCCAAGTTCAGTCAAATGTTAACGTTTATTACACAGGTGTGTTGTGCGAAAGAGATGGCATGCAATTCCGCATAGTGACAGAGCGAGAGCACAATACTTCCCTTCTGCGCTATCTCTGAACCTTATAACCGTGTTCTGTGCATTGACGTGTACGAACTTCAAGCCCGCATTTAAGTTTTGTTCGTACAATTTCTACATTTACTTGTTTTGCGCATATAAATACTCACTCGAAACTGCTGGCACTGTGAATGGACGACAAGAGACTTGGTGTGGAAATATCAGCGGAGACCCCCTCGTCCACGGGCGTGGCGGGGATACCGCCGTTCCACTTCCTTTGTTGTGGATCCTATCCGGCCTGATGATTGAAAAAAACAAAAATCAAAATACTTCAAATTCCTCGAGAATTCACTGGCGTAAAATTCAGCGGAACGTCAAGAAAAATTGATTTAATTTGTAATTGTTCTAACTGGGATACTTTAATTAGGACTAGTCATTCCCGACACTTTGCTACAGGGAGGTGGACTTTACATTAGTAACTTTTAAATCTTGGAAGATATCAAACTGAAATGCATTTTATTAGGCAATTATTATACAATATATTATGCAAAATTATTATGCAATTGTTAAATTTGAATTGGATATTTTTGCGTCTATTCGGAAAATAGCAGATTCATATATCAATTTTATTTATTTGTAGTAAGTAACATTAGACATCAGAAAGTTGTTTAACATGATGAAATCATATGCATTTGGACCCATAGTCAAATTGCAAATTAAGTAAATCCACTCACTTTAAAATCTCGTTATGGAAAACTGTCTTAAAATTCAAAGAGTTTACGATCTAAATATGAATTTATGTGCACGTAATAACGTATGTGTGTTATCTGAATTATTAATATATTCTACATATGTCATAATATATACTATAGTTTACGTAATAAAGCAACATAATTAATATAATTTGTTTCTACTCTCCATCCAAAGACTGGAAGAAATCGCTCATAGCGTTAATTCAGCGATAAGACCACCGATTATACTCTTCATTTATATTGTTCATTTAGTTTTATTTTTAAGTTCTGTCCAATTGTATAATAAATAAATAGTGTAATTTACAAATAACCATACCGTAGACATACATTATTTCCACTGACCTTGTATGAGTTTGATGTATTTGGTGGCGAGCTCCTTCTCGCGCGGCGCCATCTCCCAGGGCTCGTACACGGACTCGTCGCGCTGCGCGTGCGCACACTCCGACGCGGCCTTCGCCGCCATGTTGCACACCTCCTGCATATGTCAAACGACATTCACAATTGTAACTAACATCCCAACAGAATTGCCATTAGTTCATATAAACAACATAAATAGAGTTTTTGCGAACTGAAAGAGATTTTTGCTGTCATTTTACTTTCTAAATGTGTAAAATTACTCTAAATGAACATATTGTAGATATTGATAGTTTTTGAGTAGTATTATTGTTTGTAATTGACGGTATAGTCAAATTGGCCTTTTGAGTTGTCACAAGAACTCCGTTGATTGCACTAGCTGATTACCTACAGTTCACTGTGCTACACATAGGCTTAAGAAATGAAGAAACTATATTATATAAACTAAGATCTGGCTTTAAGGCCTAGCTGCCAAGTCATAAATCTAAATATAAAAAAATAAACATAAACAAGTAACACTTCGATAACAATCGTAAGTGGTAATTATAAGTCGATAATCGGATTAATTATTATTTTTAAGACTGGCAATGCACATCTGTCAGTTGTCAGTGTCATTCTGACACAACTTCAACTCTAATCGCTATGTAGTATTATACAGTATATTACTTAGTGCATACAATATTGACCACAAATAAAGTGAATATATTTTTTAAGGTAAAGTGTAGCCATTTTGGAAAAGATAAAAGACAGTCTAAGACCCGTGTGTTGTGTTGTTCTCTTTTCAAGCAACTTACCTTTTCCGTTTTGGTGAAATCGTTTGGTGCCACAGTATTTTCATGTCCGTGCCTCAATCGCTCCCTGAGGGCGAGGAAGTGTCGCGTGCGACCCACTTGCTCCAGGCGAGTCATCTTCTCCAACTCCCACTAGAATAGGAAAACAAATAAATATTGTATATGTTAACATGATATATAAATAATATAGAATAAAGGTAAATGAAGTTTCAAGCAACATAGGTTACATTTTAACTAGGTGCTGTTAGCCCCCGGAACCTGCACTGCATTTTATCCCGAAAATGGTTGTTGTTTTTTCTCTGGAAATTTAACAGCCAGAATAACTTTCGTATTAACAATATTAAGTTGAGACTATAAATGCATAATTACCTGGTGGTCAAATATGAGTGAGTCGCCGCGTGGCCTCCACCGTGGAGGTTCTCCTCGCCTCTGACGTAGTGCCACTCGTGTCCAGCACACGCCGTTGCCGCCTCTGGACACCTGCTTACACAGAAGGATCATCGAAATTAACCACATAAATAATAAATAAATCATATTATTATTTATAGATTTTTCACCAAAATTATCAATATTTGTAATTACAAAAAAATTGGGCTGGTAAATTTGAGTAATAGGGTAGAAGAGACAGAGAGACATTTAACATATTTTGGGTTGGCACATAAATTTTAAAAACACAAAATGTAAATATTTTTGAAATATGTAAAAAGATAATTTGATACCTCTTTAAATGATATTGCGAGTTTATAAATTCATAATTTTTATCATTAATAATACTTTCGTAAATAACACTACTCTTTTACAGAAACTCGAAATATGTAGATGTCTGTCAAACATCTATACTCAGCTGTGATATCATAAAAAAAATCTTTTTAATTTTAACTATTAGAATCTTAATAGAAAAAGTGCGATTTTTATTTTGTCAAGAAGTTAGTATAGTTATTTACTACAGCTTTTAAGTGCCTGGAATCGGCCCCAGAGTTTACCATTATATATTTCACACAATCCAAACTTATTTAAGAAACGTACCCATACTACGTGACCTGTTCAGTAAGTCCAGCGTTTAGCGTTTTATAAACGACTAATGATCCGATATTTTTTAACTTTTTGTTTGCCAAAAATTATTACGTGAAAACTAGAGCGGGAGTAGGTCTTGGCGTAAGCTTGTGTCTATGTAATGAAAACTTCCTGAAGGAGTGGTAAGACAGTGAAATGTACTTACCCGGCTCCAAGGCCCTGTGCAGGCTGAGCTCGTAGACGCCGGTGAGGTGGTCGGCGCGCGCCGCCCGCGAGCCGAAGAGCGCGCGGCGCAGCGAGCGGCCGGTGCGCGCGTCGCGGCCCACCACCACCACCGACAGGTCCTTCGTGACGATCGCCGGCCTGCCGCAGTTCTCCAACTGTCAACGCGATAGCAGACTTTTTGAAAATCGAACGATAATGTATGTACCAATAATGCAGAGCCGTATTTGAAACGGAGAATTAAAAATTAGAAAATATTTTTATTTTAACAATTAAGGATTAATATGATGTGTAATGTAACATTTGTACCACATATCTATACTAATACAATATTATAAAGAGGTAAAGTTTGTGAGTTTGTGACGTTGTAATCTATGGATATACTAAACCGATTTTGAAAATTCTTTTACCAGCGGAAATCTACATTATTCAAAGTGAGATGGTATATTTTGATTGATTAATAATATCCTATACATGCGAATCAATCACTATTAATAATAATTATTATATGTCTGGTTATTCCATTATTTAATAACGAATAAAACGAATCTGCACAAAAAACACAACTACACTTTGAATCGTTGTCTTAAGATTAGTAATAAAATCAATATTAGTAACGTGACTCTGCGCAACCTCTGAAAACGTCATTTTAAGACTTTTGTATTAAAAATTAGGTATTTTTATTTAAAATAAAACTTATTTATTTTTCTCGTTTCTGTTCTGTCATTGTCATTTTAATACCTAAAAAAATTGATCCGATATATCTCATTTATTTCGTTACTTTTGCGAGTACACTTATATATCCAAAGCAAATTTAAAACTTGTACTAAATATTGAAAAAAATAAATGACAAAACCTCTTTTGTTGTTAAGACTATAGCAGAATATTGTAAATCGAACTCACTTCGAGGTAAGCGCTGAGGGTGATGTAAACGACTTCTCCGTTGGCACTGACCCTGTTCAAGAGTGGGGATCCATGGAGACTGCTGTCCCACGCCGCCTCGAATCTAGAAATTAATTAGTAATGATTCTATTGGAGGTTGTATTATGAATCCTGGTTGCATTCGGAACTCAAAATATGTGTAATCTGTCACATGTCAATATATCACAAAAAGAACTGCAATAAAATATCTGAAACTAACATCTGTTTGCAATAATTTAATATATATATACCTTTCGGACAATACAACAATTCCAACAGATTCAAATCAAACTGAAAAATTTATGAAACTAGCAAAGCAATGTTAGTACTAAAAAAACTACTAAATAGAAATTATGCTCACTAGAAATCTTCTTCAAAAGTTATACAAACAAAACGAACTAATTAAACAGTGCATTTTTTAAAGTACATTTTCTTATAAAAGTTCCCAAATTCAATATTTTAAAGTACTACCATGATCGTTAGTTTCACTTTATTCGCTAGATATTACTAATATAGATTCAAGCTTAATTTTCTGTAGATAACATTTTAAGAAAATTATTAGTTTAGTCCTGACATTCATTAAAGCTCAATATTTGACTGTGTTGGGGTTTACCCCAACACATACTAAATAAGAAAACTTGTCTGAAAATTTTAGGGATGTTTATTTACACCAAAATAGCAACAGTTGACTGATTTGTAGCGACCGTCTGATCAATAGTAAAAAATATATTCAGTCTATTGTTCGTACCTGAATACCGCCCTGTCGTCTAAGCTGGGCCTTTCGCCCGGGAATAGGCCGAGAGAGAGCGCGCCGTCCTCATCGCCGTCTGTCGTGTCCTCGTTGGCCTCAGGCGTGTTACGGATGCGGCCTGAACCAAAACATTAGGTAATTTTTTTTATTTTTTTTTATTGCAGGAGATCAGCAGACAGGCAGACGGCCCACTTGATGGACAGCGGTTACCATCGCCTATGGACATTTGCAACACCAAAGGTGCTACGAATGCCCTGCTGCTCTCTTTAGGGAGCCTGGAACCTGGTCACTAATGCCGGAACACAACTCAAGGTTGTTATGGCGACATACTCTAGACCAGGGGTGGTAGCCATCCAGTCGGGCAAATGCCCTACCACCTGGCTGTGGGTTGTTTATTCGCCTCTTACGACAGGCCGCCGGGCCGCAGGAAATTGTATTCTTTCTCCGTTCCTGCACGGATGAAAAATAAAAAAAAAATATTCATAAGGAAAATAAAATGATATGCCAACATCTGCTTGTACTTAAATTATTAATTTATTAATATAATTACATTACAAACAATGACATGAGTATGAGTTATATATAATGAGTGTCATACCAACACAAGTGATTAATGAAAATTCTAAAACACCATAACAGCCAAAACAATTAAATTTGTTTTTAGTTTAGATTAAAATTAAAACAAAATTTGAGATCCTTAAATTATAAAAAAATACAATGACTCCTTTTAAAGACTTTTATCCTTTTAAAGTTCTTAACTGGCAGTGATTTTAATACTACATACAGTTTCGGAGATATTTTTACGCTCTGCAGAAACCTGCGAGTAATGTGCGGATCATATTGAAATACAAGTTATGCCACTTTCCCAAGATCTCGCTGGTATCCTAGTTATATAGAAATAGTTTTGGGATTTGACGCTTGTATTTAAATATTAACAATGCAGAATTGATAAATGTGAAAGTGAAACTATGTTTGTCACGGCTTTGGATATGATCCGACAGAAACGAATGTAAAATATAACAATACTGAACTTCAACACAAGCAAAACTGAGTAGTAAACTAGTGTCTGGTTGAACTTATATAAAATTATTAACTGAATTTTGAAGTGATAACTTCTTATGGGAGCGTAAAACGCTTCGTTACGTAACGTGTTACGCCACCGGTCTGTCTGACCTCCCTTTCTCTCACGCAAGTTATCACTTCTGTCGGGCGTATCGAGACGCACATGTTTTTTTTATTAGAGCAGACATGCTAACATCCCAGCTGATAAAAATGTCATTTGCAAACTCGCAGAAATTGATCGTTGCAGGCTATACTATGATTTGGTAAAATAATATGATGATGTGTTTATTTTTTGAAAATCTGTCGCTTCTATTTCAGACAGGGGGATTTTTCAGAAATCTAATATGCTATTTTAGTTTGCATGAAAATCCACCTCGAGACACATTTGAGTGTATCGCGCTATTTCGCATAGCTTACAGGTTTACAATTTAATTATTTAAGAGTGTTAATGTTGATAAGAGTTTTAATAGCTCACCGACAACTAGTTCCCTGACGTCGGTCCACTGTAGGTCAGATGACGGTTCGTGCAGGATCGTGATCCGGATACGCCGCTGGATGCCCTGGTGGAGGAGGAATACCCCACGGCAGGGGAGCTCGTCGCTGTGCTCCACCACCTGACACAAACAACCATATTACGGTACCAGATATAGACAAAGCAAAAATTCAAACTTTTTGAATACAATCGAATTAAAATGTATATACCGTTTGAGCCCGCTTTACTCTTTAAAATCCATTTTCATAAAGCCCGCGGTATGGAAATTTTGAGGGGTGGAATAATGCAAACGTCAAACATAAGGCTATGCGTTTTTCTTATTATACAATTTCGGACTTTAATACAATGAGATAAGATTTAAAATAATCTTCATCAGTGCAAAGACAATCGTGGAATAAACTCTAGTAGTATTTAAATGTAAACATGATGTAAAAATAACTATTCACGGGTGAACGACTGTAGTGTTACATATTCGCACTGTCTACTCTTCTTCTTTTCTTCTCATTTATGGTGTAAACGAGGGGTAAGTGCCATAGTTCATTAGAGCCACCTGGCATCTGATAAGCACCGTCGTCCACGAATGGACGCCGCAATGTCAACCAGTGAACCTCGCGTGATCAACGAATTTATTCGCGTGATCCAGAAATTGCCGAGTAGTCTGTTCGAGATTGGTACTAGGTCTATAAGTGAATCACTCCGAATAACAGGTTCTTTTTTTATATGATTTCATTTGACGAACATAATTTTGTCAGGTTATGTGTTATATAATATGATATAATTTTCTATTTCATTTCCTAAATTCTTATATTATTTATTACATTTTTGTAACTAATGATTAATACTAAAATAATGAAACTTGTTTTTATATCATATTTTATAAACGTATAATTTTTATTCACAATATTTAAAATTGGCGTTTAAAGTAAGATCCACCATTAGCTTCCGTGCTTGTAAAATTAATAGATTTTGATTGTATTGTACTGTGTAATTACACTGTGATTTGAGTTTGTGTAAAAAATCCTTGTAATATTGTATTTCTTTTAAGGAGGGATGTGAAGTATTTTAACGTTAGCATATTTTATATTTGAATAGAGTATTGTTTTGTATTGAAATCAATGCACAAAAAACTCATTGAAAGAGTCATCGCACTATGATTAAGAATTTGCAGACATAGCTTAATAAGAATTAAATCGATATAAAATTGAAACAGAATCAAGATCAAAAAAGCAAAGCGGGTAGTTGCAAGTGAATACTAAAATTTTTGAGCTCCCGATTTATTTAATTATTTTAATTACTAAAAGTATAGTTTTAAACTAAAATTAATGTTTAACTTATGTAAATAGTTGTGCTATCTGTCAGTAAGGTGTTTATTTCTTGTGATACTTGTTGTGCCAATTTTAAAACTCATTTGACATCGTCATGGATTCGATTAAAAACACAATGAGTGAAATGATGGAAATGTTCCATAAGAAAATGTCCACTTTTGAAGAAGAGTTGCAAAAGAGTTCTAATTCATCGTCCTCCACAGAGAATTTGGCTTCTGATTTTGCAGCTTTCAAAGCATTTACGATGCAAGCACTGAATGCTCTTCAAAAACAAATTGAAATCATCGTGCATAATCAGGATCAGTTTGATATGCGTAGCCGAAGAAAGATGCTATTGTTACATGGTATCCCAGAGTCCAAAAATGAAGATTCCTTAAAAGTGGTTTTTAACATAGTGAAGGAGTACTTGAAACTTGAAAGCTTTAGTGTTGGCAGTATTCAACGATGCCACCGGCTTGGACGAAGCTCTGATACTAAAAGAAATAGACCTATTTTAGTGAAATTTAATGAGGTAAAAGTACGTGACGAATTATGGTTCCAGAAAACTAAGTTCAAAGGTTCAGAGATAACTATGTCAGAATTTTTAACTAAATCACGACATGATATTTTCATGGCTGCACGTCTTAAGTTCGGTGTATCTAAATGTTGGACAAGGGAAGGACAGATTTTTATTCTAGGGCCGGACCAGCAGCGTCACAGGATTTCTTCACTTAATGACCTTAATAAATTGTCTCAAAATTCCAAAATGTGACAGACGCAAAGTCAGATATTGCTCCCAAAGGAACAACAATTCCGCCTAAAATCAAACGGGCCGCAACTTCCAAAAAATAATATAAGTTTTACTTTTATTGCTTGTGTTAGTTATTGTTCGGGCAGAGCATTCTTTCCTCAGACTGCAAGTATGTAGGTACTTGCAAAAATTGTAAACATCAGATTTTATTTTCCACCAACAGTAAATAAGTAGATCTTATTCTTAATTTCTATTATGATTTGCAACGATTTGCTTTTTTTTTATATTTCTATTTTAGGTTTATGATTAAAACTTATGTTCTTCTATTTAAATTGTTGTCTCTACTATGATAAAATTAAAAGCATTTTTAAAATAATAAAATATCAAGTGTTAGTGTTAAAAGTTAATTTTATTCGTTATAAACAAACATGGTTGTATTTTATAGTTATTGTTTCATGCCCGGACTACCAAAGCGTTGTTGTAAATTATTTATGATATCCTTATTATTTCTTCTGAGTCAAATCAAAACTTGTACATATTTAATATTGTATACTAAGTTGTTGTTCATTAATTCGTAAAAATTACACCAACTGGCAGATGGATTTTATTAGTAACTTAATAAGTAAACTTAAATATTTTGTTATACTTTTTATTTATATAATTATTTATACTTTTATTTATATACATACATATATACATATTTCTTTTGTTTTAGGCTTTTACGAGTATTTACATCAAATTTTTAATACACGCCCAATATGTCAATAAGCGATACTAGCAGTTATGAGTCTGACAGTTTCTACTCTGCAAATGATTCTAATGACAGTTTCCGTAGCATTCCCTCGACTGCTGAGACACTTGACGCACAGTTTTCCGACGTGACTGGGAACTTTAACGCCGTCCATATCAATGCTCAAAGTATTCCGGCTCATTTCTCAGATATGCTGGCTACCTTTGATTGTAAGAACCTCCACGCTATTTTAATCTCTGAGTCGTGGTTAAAACCCTGCCTCCCCTCAATAACTTATAAACTTCCCCATTTTAGACTCATTCGTAACGATCGAACAGCAGGGGCTGGTGGTGGAGTTGCTATTTACCTTCGTGATACGATTCCTTTTAATATAGTCAACATGTCGGTACAACCGCCCCCACCCAATGCTGGCGAACATCTTTTCGTGGAGATACTAATTAAAAATTCCAAGATACTACTTGGAGTATATTATAGTCCCTCTTTACACATCGATTTCTTCTCTTCATTTGAAACAATCCTTGAAAATCTTATACCTTCTTATAGTCACTCTCTCATCATGGGTGATTTTAATACATGTCTGTTAAAGCAAGATTCTCGCTCTTCCTCCTTTAAGTCTATTGTTGAATCTTGTAATCTTTCTATTTTACCCTCTAGCGCCACACATCATTTTCCCAACTGTAATCCCACGCTCCTTGACCTAATCCTTGTTTCTTCTCCAAACCTAATAGCTAAGCATGGGCAATGCCCTGCTGATGCTTTCTCCTATCATGACCTTCTATACCTCTCCTACAAAATACGCACACCTAAACTCAAACCTAAGGTTCTTCTACAACGCAATTTTAGTGGTATGGATCTCGATAGTCTTGAAAGAGATGCACTTGACATTGATTGGGCTCCATTGTTACAAAGTAATTCGATTGATGAAAAAGTCTATATCTTTTCTACTAAACTGATCGCACTTTACGATTTACATGCACCTATTCGGCCAGTCAAATTAAAACACTTGCCTGCTCCTTGGTTAACTAAAGAGATCAAAGTCTTGTTAGCAAAGAAAGCGGCAGCCAAATCAAAATACGCACGACGCCCAGACTCCCATAATCGAGATAGGTATATTTTGCTACGGAATCACTGCAATAAGGTGTGTAGAGATGCACAACGTCGCCACATTCATGAATCTATTGATAATAATGACTCATCCAAAGTATGGAAGTTTTTAAAATCCCTGGGGGTCGGTAAGTTGCAAAATAATTCCTTAGATACTCACAATATTGATATTGATTTTTTGAATCAGCATTTCTCTTCGTCAGCAAGTATTAGTCTAGCTACTAAAATAAATACTTTAAATTATCTTTCTTCACTGCCAGACCCGGATTATTCTCCATTCTTCTTTACTCAGTTTACAGAATGTGGTGTTAAGAAGAGCATATTATCTATCACATCTAAGGCAGTGGGAAGTGATACTTTGAGTCGTAATATGATCCTGCCCATCCTTAACATTATACTTCCTATCATCACTCATATTTTTAACTATTCCATTTCTAACAGCATCTTTCCGAATAGTTGGAAAGAAGCCCAAATTATTCCGATACCAAAAAAACCAAATCCATCCTCCTTTTCCGAATATAGACCAATTTCCATCCTACCTTTTCTATCCAAAGTCCTCGAACGCCTAATCCACAGCCAGATCAGTGTTTTCCTGAACAACAATATCCTTTTAAATCCTCTTCAATCTGGTTTTCGACCCGGTCATAGCACTACCACTGCCTTAGTTAAAGTTACAGACGATATCCGCCTTGCTGTGGAGCTTGGTAACATAACTATTCTTACATTGTTAGATTTTAGTAATGCTTTCAACACCGTGGACTTCGATATTCTGCTTGGCATATTATGCTCACTTAATATATCTCCATCTGTAATTGAGTGGTTTCGAAGTTACCTGTTGGGGCGCCGGCAACGTATTCGCATTGAGGATACGTATTCCGCTTGGTGTAATACTTCTGCCGGCGTACCACAGGGTGGCGTCTTATCTCCTTTGCTTTTCGCTATGTTTATAAACTCAGTTTCCAAAAAACTTCAATGCTCCTACCACCTTTACGCGGATGACCTCCAAATTTATAGGCATACCACTGTCGATAGACTTGCTGAAGCTATTGATCTCACTAATCAGGATTTACGTAATATATCTGATTGGAGTAAAGCATATGGGCTAACTGTGAATCCTTCAAAAACACAGGTAATTTTGGTGGGTAGTTCCAGGATGGTTTCGAGGATAAGGTATCCTTTACTACCGCAGATTATCTTCGAAGGAGTTCCTATACCTTTTAGCACCAAAGTTAAAAATCTGGGCGTTTATATTGATAGTCACCTCTGCTGGAGCCCCCAAATTCAGGAAGTTAGTAGGAAGATGTTTGCATCTGCAGCTGCACTTAGAAGACTGCGTAATTTCCTTCCTCATGCGACCAAAATTGTACTTGCACAATCTCTCCTCCTACCAATTCTAGATTACGCCGATGTCAGCTATCTTGATCTTACTGAAAGCCAACTATATAAACTTGAGCGACTTCAAAACTTTTGCATACGATTCATATTTGGTTTGCGTAAATATGATCACGTTTCAGAATTCCGCGCCAAACTCAAGTGGCTTCCAATACGTTTTCGCCGGAATGCTCATATATTGTCTCTTCTGTATAATACATTATTTAATCCTCAGACCCCTGCATACCTCAAGGAACAGTTTCATTACCTTTATTCCGGTAACTTAAAGTCTCTCAGATCCTCGGAAAACTTGTTACTTAAAACTCCTCTGCATACAACTAGCTCTTATGGGAAATCCTTCACAGTCCAAGCAGTTCGTCTTTGGAACGCGCTGCCTGTTAATATAAAGCTAGCCAAATCACTGCCCATTTTCAATAAACTTGTGAAGGATTATTATAGCTCAAATAGCTCAAATTAAAGATGCAACAATCATTGACATATTTTTCTTATCTTATATTTATTTATGTAAGTGTATTTTATAATATTTTATTTACATATATCGTGTTAGTATAATATTTATATTTTTATTAATGTATGTATATTATATCGTGTATGTATTTATAAGATATGCATATTTATAAGATACTGATTCGATAGTGAGAATAATGCAACATACCCCTGTTCTTATCAATTTTTTTGTCCATCCAAAGGTTGTCTGGAAGAAATCGCTAATAGCGATAAGACCGCCTATTGTATTGTAAAATTTTGTTTCTGTTAACTGTATCTTTAAAACACAATAAAGCATATTCATTCATTCATTCATTCATTCATTCATTCAAACAGAATAAAGATATATCACGACGATGTAACACAACTACACTATTACATAAATAAATAATTCTATAGTCCGGACCAGCGGGTTGTCACCGGGTGACTCGCTCGCTGTCCACGCGTGGCGAGTCAGCGAGCGAGGCGATCGAGACTCAAGGGTGCGCACTCACCGCCGGCACGTACTCGCCGTTGGGCGCCAGTTCGCAGATCTCGAACCAGACGAGCAGGTCGTGCTTGGAGTGCAGGTGCGAGGAGCAGCAGGGCGGCGCCACCGCGGCCGCGCCCCACTTGGGGCTGCGCACCGGCGCGCTGATCGGGATCGACGGCGGCAGCATGCGCCGCGGCGGCGTGCGCCCGACGCCCACGGGGCCGTCCTGCTTCGCGTCCTTCACCGAACATCGGGCACATCTCACAATACATTCCAAAACAATATACACAAAAATGGGTGATGTGAATAAACCTAAACTAAACAAGGTCAAGATTTTTCATTATTTTATTAATTTTACTTACTTTTGTTGACTTTGGTAAAAGTGGCGTCACTATCTGTCTCGCTCGCCATGGCAAACATGTCCACTATCCATCTCTCTCACCATTTTGCCGTAAAATTAAGAACCTACCAAGAGCTTGTGCGAATAAAAAAACATTTGAACTGAGTAAAATGAGTTAGCAAAAATCGGGTTACTTGAGGTTTTTATTTTTTTACTCGTTTTTTAAGTACGAAACTAATAAGTATTGTACCATTTTACAATCCTGATTAAATGCGCAAACTTTTAATGACACTTGCCAAGGCACTTTAGTAGGGTTTTTTTAAAGGAGGGCCTTTCAAAGTCGACAAATTTTGAAAATTATAAATTCTTAGCTTAACAAATAGTCTTAAAACTTGGGGCAATTGTGTCATTATTTTTGACTGTGGTTCTAGAAATGTTATTTAGGGTTACGGTTCCAATGTTTAAATGATCAAAAATAATAAAAATTAACCACAATACCCGAAAAATGGCGATAGGTTGACCAAATTTATAGGTTTTTCTTGAATGCCCATAATTGTCAAACTGTATGGGATAGATTTTTTTCTGATTTTTCTCATGATGGTTAAAATCAATCCTGTCACCCCGTTTCGGCTTGACATTGAGTTCTGGGACACCTGTATAATGACTAGCTGTCCCGGCAAACTTCGTCCAGCCCGAAAAATTTAAGTTGTCGATTTGAAAATTTAGGATTGTATATATTTTTTAATGCATAAAAAATATCTAAAAATTAAAAAAAAAACAGGGGTCCATTTAATCCCCTTAACATTAATGGGGATAAAAAATAGATGTTGTCCAATTCCCAGAACTACCATTGGGTAGTTCTGGGAATTGGACAACATCTATTTTTGAGTGCATATTGATGCACTCAAAATTTCATGAGAATCGGTCAAGCCATTTCGGAGGAGTTTAACTACAAAAACAACACGAGAATTTCATATATAAGATGTAAACCTAGCATTTAAAAAGAATTCATGTGGATGAATTTCAACAATTATACTTAATATGAAAACAGCATACGATTATCATCATTATATCATTCAAAATAACTAAACCTACTGCATTAGTTAAAAAAAATATCATCTGAAAAAGAAATCTTAAAATCACTCATATATATTTACAATATAGGTATTTCCAAGAATGTATGAAAACTTATCCGTCACTTTTCACCCTAGAAATAATTTAAAATTACTCTTTACACAATAGTTGTTAAGCTATTTGACTCGTTAGAACTATGACGTCATAACGTGTAAGTCCATAACAATCAAGGAGGCTGTAATGTTGTGTATGATGATTGAGAGTTACCTTGTGCAGGGGATGTTGTTGATAATGGCCAAACACTTCGAATACTATTGGCTGTGTTTTTATATAGTCGACGAAAGATTTTGTCACTGGTACTGTAATCTGTAAATAAATTTTAAAATAAATACTTAAAGCATTTTAACAAATGATAATATGTAAGAAGTAATGAAGTTTCATATCAAAAATCAGACATGCATATTAATATTGTTACAACTCAGGTCCCGACAAAAACAAAATCCACCGGCATATCTGAAACAAAGCATATTTATTTCCCGCCGACATTTGAACTAATAACATTGAAATTCTTTTATGGTCGTTTTCTTTCGTTTACTTATTGGCATACAGCCTATTGTTGTATTGTAATCATTAGCCAGGTTTTACGGATTTTAAAGTAAAAACTGATTCTAGGAAAGTTTGTCCACGTTGCCGGGCGGACATATTGCATTTGTGCAGTATAAAACAATGGCCCGATTGAAGGAGGAGTTAGTCGAGCAAGAACCACGAACGAAGCGAGACGTGTGTACTACAATCGGGAATTTATTAGTGACGGACTTTTCGCGTTTTATTGAATTACGACCTTCTGCATTACGTTTGTATTTGTTGTCTTCGGTTATATTTGTATCTGTGTTATGCGTGTTTGTATAGTTCTAATAAACTCTATAATCATTCCAAGCGCATTTTGATTGGAGTCCCGTAGCTCGTAACAATATTGTTATTTTGTAAGGACTAATTAACAACGTACATTTTGCACGTGGTAGAATCCAAGTGGTGTGTTCTTTCCCATGTTCTTAACTGGCTCTGTTGAAAATGCATCTTCATTGCGGTGAAGGAAGCTGCAAAACAATATAACATAATATTTCATTGAAGAAAAGAAAGTAACATTTAGTACAATCCCCGGCACGCAACTTGGCAAAAGTCGTAAGATGCGCAAAAGTCGTTTTTCAGGTCTCATTGGTTGTCAAGCGGGAGGCGGGGAATGAGTCTACTCAACTGTCTCTTTCATACTCATAAGCTTGGCCGCGCGCGAGAGAGACGGACAGACTTTTCATGATGCGAATGCAGTGCAACGTCACACTATGCGGTTATTCACAGACACTGCACAAGCACAACATGTATACGTGTGTTGAGCGTGCCATGCGCGAACTTACCCCCACTACGCCAAAACGTGGCCAAGTTGCGTGCCGCGTACTATACTAGCTGCACCCGCGGTTTCAGCCGCGTGGTGGTGGAAAATCGTTATATTTTGGATAATTCACACTATATCTTTATAAATTATAGCTTATGTGTAAGCTATATTGCTGTTAATTTTAATCAAAATCCATTCAGTAGTCGTCGCGTGAAAGAGTAACATACATACGTCTATACATCCATACATACTTTCGTAGAAACTTTCGCGTTTACAATATTTATAGGATAGGATAAAAATATTATGTTATTTTACTGGCTTTTACACGTGGCTTCACTCGCGTTAAACTCGTTTTTTTTTCGTCGTTTTAGACTCATCTTCAGGTGATCAGAAGGCTGGTGCTTACTTCGCCCAACGGATCAATATGGCGATCCAGCGAGGAAACGTAGCCAGCCTCTGGGCACCTTACCCATAGAAGACGATGATCTGGGCTCAGTATTGTACTTATAGTATTGAGGGACTATAAGTAGAATACAATACCAATATTTTTTGCATTGTATTTGATTATATGTAATTGTTCTTTTAATTTGTAAATAATAATATATTCTTTTAATTGTATGTACGTATATTACTTGATTTTTACTTCAAAGTACTTAATCATAAATACCCGTAACGTCATCTAGCAAAACGAAGGTGGATCTAGCACCGCGTTAAAAGTGCCGCTCTCATAGCGATGTCTAATTAGCTAGGCTACTCACTTGAACTGGCAGAACACGTCCGCGTAGTCCGTGGAGACGGCGTGCGCCTGGAGGACGGTCACCCGGAAGGTGAACTCGCGCCCGAGGGTCAGGTGCTCCGGGAGGTCCTCCTCCTTGAGCTCCGACGCCAGGGAGCTGTCGCCGCGGCCGCTGTCTGCATCGCATTCGCCTGACGCTAATTCTAATTGGAGTTCCGATGATGAATTTTCATTTTTTTACTACTTATAGGCCAGTCTTCTAGAATATATATAGGCTGGCAGCACTTTGGTAACACCTCTGGCGATTCAAATGGCTATAGGCAACGGTACACCTTACGTCATCAATAAAAAAAGAGACGCTAGTGATGACAATCATTTATAATTCTACCTTGTAACAGGACCAACGTTTTAATCACTCTACCGTGTATCATGATTACCATTTTTATCATTCTACCTTGTAACATGACTAAAATTTATTTCATTCTACTTTGTATCATGATCAATATTTTTCTCTTTCACCTTGTATCACGATCAACATTTTTATCATTATACCTTGTGACATGACTAACATTTTTATCATTCTACCTTGTAACATGACCAATATTTTTATCATTCTACTTTGTATCATGATCGACATTTTTATCATTATATCTTGTATCATGACCAACACTTACATTATTCTACCTTGAATCAATGACGATCAACAATACCTTCTATCTTGATGTTGGAGTCGTGCCCATCCGCGATCCGCTCCTCCAGGTTGATCGCGTTGTGCTTGTCGACGCTGGTGATGGCCTTGACGCGGCCGCGCGCCGGCGCCGCCTCGTCCTCGAACGAAATCTTCGCGGACTGCTTCACGCCCGCTGCGAATTCTGCATTATCTATTTACGAAGAAAAACACCGTTACGTGTTCTATATCGTTTGAAGAGAGATAGATAGGAAATCTCTGGATAGAAATGATGCCCGAATATTGTATATCACTATCCATTATTTCCCTTACCATTGGTATAAAATTCACATTACTTTTATAGAGTTTAGATTACTAAACAGTAAAAAACATTGAATGGATAGTAAGATATAGACGTCCGGCATTAAGTGAACTAGTTTACACGATTGTAAGTCAATCTGTATAGTAGAATTATGTCATAATTACTTTTCTCTTTTTCTCACGCTTAAATATATTGTCGTCGCGCTCGCACAGTCGCGAACCAGAAAAAGTAAACAAATAGAGTTCTCTTATACGGAATTCTAACTGACTATCACACCTTTAATAAAATAGCATTCACAGATCAAATACTGACAACGAATGAAGTGCTGACAGGCTGAGAATAAAACTAATACCTTTTTCGTGTAAACCACACTTATTATAGCTAGGAAAAAAGTGGTGCTTATTTCTTAATAAAACGGAAGGTGTTTCAAACTTCCATTACAGTGCTAGCTAACAGCTTACCATAATGTTGATACAAATTTATCTATAGAACATTATGCTAGAGGTCTACTTGTAATTAAATCCAAGGTGCTTACTTTTTTCGGCGTCGATGACCGCCTGCACGGCCACGCGCAGGTAGCCCTTCACGTCTCCTTTCTCGTTCACAATGGCCACTTTGTGAATGAGTGGAACCGGATACAGGAGGTTCGATAAGTACACGAATGCCCTGCGATATGCGTCCAATTTAATATATTTTGTGATACATCGATTTAATCATTAATGATTTCACCAAAAATTCATTACCCAACAACATTTGGTAAAATTAAAATACCTTAATAAAAAGTAACATAGATATTTTTTCTTTTATTATATTTTGTCTTAGTGAGTATGCACTATTTGTTACAACTTATTCGAAAAGTATTTGTAGACTATAACTTCTGTATTCATTTTAGAATAATAATTTAAAAAAAAGCCTGAGATAGATAAATATGAAACAAAAATATTTTAGCTAGACGTGTCGCTGCTGAGTTTCTGGCCGCTTCTTCTGCTTAAACGGCGATAACACGTTGCAAAGCGGTGTACATACATTTAATAAGAAGTAAATTAAATTTAAATTTATTTTATATGTATGACTTCCCTAAAATATTCTCCAGTGTAACTTGCTTTGAATAAAAACTTTTGAATTTTAGCCCCTTGACAATTTCATACTTTGGTCAAAAAATGCTGACTAATAATATAATTTCCGTCTCATTCAACATGCTTAAGAAATTACTTATGTCACATAATGTGCAGATTTGTACATTTATCGACGTGTGAATTATTGCCCCACCAAAATCGTAAAAAAGGGCATAAACAATAATAAAAATGCATCCGCGAGTTTAATGCAAATTTTTAATAAGTCCAAAATATTTGCATACTTATTGTGTTCCATTACGATGCGCATTGCATCTAATATTTGAATGTTTGTTACATTTCGAGAACAGAAGAACAATATCTTTCCTGATGCAACAAAGAGATTTTAATTCATATTGAAAAACTTAAAACAACCCAAGACCTTTGGACTACCATGTTATGTAAATTAAAGGTATCCTTACCTTCCAACCATACGGAACCACGGGAACCTGTCGTAGAACGGATCGCCGCCAGTCACAGATTCGATGTTGTGGTCGGGCGAGGTCGGTGAAAGTTCCGCTTCGTTGTGGTACATCTCGCGCATCAGCTCGAGACGTTGTCTGCGTTCCGATTATCAGTATTATTTAAAACTGCAGTGTAATTGGTAGGAGGTCATCAAGGCGTGCTTGTGCTCTTGGAGTGCGACCAGTAATCGATGATAAAAAAAAGTAAATCATGTACTGTTATATTATGGGTCGGCGGGTGTTATTATATAGAAGGCACTCTCCCATGGTTCGCAGGCTAAGGATGTTGCACTAACAGTGGGAGTGAACAGAAGTGTGAGTGCAGTAGAGAGGCTTAGCAGAAGCATTAATTAAGCATCCCTGCCGCCTTCAAGTTCTTTTCATCCCCACTGTCAGACGATACCCCGTCGGTCGCGGACCTTGGAAGTATCAAGTACGAACTTGCTACAAATAGTTCATTTCATCTTATAGTTCTTAATAAAATTAAGAAACCTGACAAAGTTTTTTTTAATCGGGTATTTTAAGGTTAATATTTCTTTATTGCTGGTACAACTTATTTACCTATAGTTAGCTAAGATCACATTTTCACCAGCAATGAAGAAAAGAAGTAATAAAAATGTACGTTCTGTAGGAAAGTACATTGAGAATATTCTACAAAAACAACACTACAATATTAAATAGTTTTTTAATATAAAGAATGGAATAAGCGTGCTACAGTTTTAGATCCAAAAAAAAGGTATAAGAAATAAAGTAGTTAACAATTCGTGTAGCTTTGTGAGGTTCGTGAAAAATCTAAATTACACGCGTCAACCAAATATGTTCAGCGTGAGATCTAATGCGGGTGTTTGTATTTACTACATACATAAAGCATTGTTAAAATTGTGAATAAACTCTGTATTCACATTTGTGAGCTGCGTGGACACAGAAGCGATATATTGCAAAAGATCTAAAATATCTACGAATATTACTGGCATCCGAAATTTATAAAAATATATTACGCTCTATTGCTTGTCTATAACTGTCGCTAAAACATTTTGGCAAATAATTTAACAACAGAGTGCCAAGCTGCTTTCAGCAACATAAACAGATTTAAAAATTACAATATGTCATAATATCATCGCGATCCACAAGTCCCTAGGAAACCTGCGTTAATATCATGTAAAATTTTCTAGTAAACTGGCCCGTGCATTCTATTTACAAGCTATGGTGTCTCGTTCCCCTGCCTGACCGAAGCTGTGTCTTATATTCAGCACATGGAAAGCGGTACAACTGATTGCAGTTTAGATCTATGAGAACGACGTCAGACGACGTCCTAATCCTGTGCCTCCAAAAAACATAACCCGCCACATTTATTATGATCGCTCACGGTTAGATCAAATCAAAACTTATATCTCGCAGTAGAAAAATGCTCTTTACAAAATTTCTAATAAACACTGTCAAAAACTTTTATTAGATTAGTTCTTTAGTTAAACTTCTTCAATTCACATTTAAAACCATTACATTTCGTACAAATTGGTAAAAATCAATGACAAATTTCAATGCATTTTAATACATCGAATGTATAACTTGAATTAAAAAATTAACTGCTGCCTTTTTATTAAACCCTGATCTGAATTTCAATATAAAAGGTACAAAAATTACAGATAATCATTCAGATGTAACAAAGGGTAACAAAACAAATGTGCCAATGATTTAAAAAATTACATAACGCTATGATGAACCAAATCTAATACCAATATATTATGGATGAGTTTCAGTCACAAATTAAAGAGTACCAACAAAAGCATAAAATCATACAAAACATTATGTATGGAATTTTTATTAAGTACAACACTTATGATTTACAAGTACATGTATCAGTAGGTATACTTGTTTTAGTTGTTATCTGTGAGATAAAAGTTTGATTTGAACCGAGCCGCGTGTAAGGCGTGGACGCGGCTCGCACAAACCTGGAGGGCAGCAGGTTGGCGAGCGACAGTCGCGTCTGTTGCGCGCACGCGGATATGCACTGCAGTATATCCGCGGCAGGCGGCGCTTGTTGGTTGGCGACGGCCGGCGGGGGCGAAAGCACCAGAGGCACTGGCTCCTCTTCATCGCCGCACGAACTCTCGTTCATGTTGTATATCTGACGCATAAGCTCCAGCCGGTGGCTACGGAAAATACCACGCGATGTTACCCCCGCCCTACTGCCCTGATACGGCTACTTGATCACGTATAGCTTTATACAAGTCGTACGTATTGTTCTTGTTGTCTATAAAATCTCATTATTAGTTATTTAACAAACAGCCCCTTTACGTCTGACAGACGATTAAATTTTGTGACATCAGGAAACGATAGAATTTCATAAACAGTCACCTTTCACCTTAAATAAAAATTTAAATTAATACCCTTCAGAAATTTCGTTATTAAGTGTATGGTATCCCTTTTAGGCGTTTTTTGACGTCGGACCATTAAGTTTACTGGCATCAGGAAACGTCAGAGCATCCGAAACGATTGCCTGTACACGATGAATATTAAATCAATACCATTTTATTTAGGTTAGTGATAAAGTGTATGTTTGTAAACGACACTTGTATTCCTATGTATCTGTTAAAACTATACTTATCCTTTTTAATCAGAAATTCAAGGTGCTACAAGGATAAATAAACTATCTGGTTACGATTGCTACGTTGTTTAAGTTGTGAAATACTGGCGTAATTAAAGATCGTATAATTTGTATGAAAACAGATCTGTTTTATATTGACAATACCCGCTAGTATTTGGTACGGAATATTTATCTATTTATCTTGTAAAATAATATCAAAATCTATATCTAAACACTACATTTTGTATTATACAACAGACGAAATATTCAAGGCATGCCTTCTGATTTCATTTTAAATAATATTGACAAAAAGTCACATTATAAAACTATTTGTTTTGTATATTTACACATTATCATCATGTAACCTTTTTCTAACTGTTCATATTCACAGGCTTCTAAATTCATTGTAGTATTAGATTTAGTCTATTTATAAATAGCATGTTATAACGTCACTAAAAAAATAATAAGAAGCGGCAAAAGAAACAAGCGCTATTGGAAAAACGTTTGACATGGCAAACTAACACTCACGAGACCTAATATAAGAAAATGCACTTACCTCCTGATGTATGGTAATATAATATTTATGTACATTATATTTAATATACAACAATCTGTTTTATAGTTTAAAATATATTCCCGATAATAGGGAAACACGGCACTAGCAAAAAGTTTTTCTATATACTTATTTGTGAGATACAAAAATAAACAGAAAAAACATATCACACACATATATAAAGAAAAATAATGCAAATGAAAACAAGGAAATTAATGAGTGTGGTTCTGTATATCAGAATTTACTCCAAAATATACTGTAAATAATTATAAGAAACAAAGTATTTGTAACACTGTAAACCAAAACTTAACTGCAAATATCGATTGTTTAAAAGTATAAATATTAAAAATTAAAACTTCTCTTAAAAAATATTTGTTATAGTATAGAAAAATCTAATGATGATATTATACGGAGATATTCTAATAAATAATAATATTTATCGTGTTTTGATCCAATTTAACATTGGCTGAAAAGTGGCGGTAGTAAAATTCTTGTAAAATTATTATTTGCTTTGATAATTTTGAGAATAGTTAGTTACTCTGAAAACCTCCTTACTCCTACACGACTAGATGATACCATCATTTTTCGTATCTCGACTTATCCTTTCTTATTGTATAAAATATTACAGACAGCTCAAAATATTAAGATACTGGAATGTCAATTCTTGTATTATCTCAACACTATGTACTACTCTCAGTACAAAATATTTTGTTACCTTTTATCATTTTACAATGTGTCGCGGCCTCATAAATATCATACAAGTGTAAAAATTAAGTCGTTATATATTTGTCTAATTAAAAGGACTCATTACAACGCATTAATTATTTATACTATAATAATATTTTTACGCTTACGCTTTTATATGTCAATAATTCAGAAACGTATTTTAACATTTTGCCTGTTTAATAAAAAAAAGATGTAAGTCAAAATTTAAGAGTTTGGCGATACCCTAACAAAATAAGTGTTATGAGTTAATTCTTATAGTTACGGTTAATTGAAAGAGAGCAATGATGGTATATTACGTTCATTTTAATTATAAATGATTTTATTACATGCTGGGGCTTCAACTGAGTTAGTGTTAAATTATTATAATAAATATTATAAGAGTAATTTAGGCTATGACCGAATGGGTCTTTATTTAAACTTTAAAAAATAACACCGCTAACCCAATAGCCACATTATGTATATACATACGTTATCTGTCAATATTTAACGGCATTAACAATGTCGCATCTTAAATAACGCCAATAAACCCATCGCCACATCTGCCTGTAACATTATTTCCAAACTCTTTCATTTTGACTTAAATCTTTTTTTATTGAACTTGCGATATGTCAATGAGCCGTTTGACTGTAGGCTGACATTTAAAATTATAATTGACTCTGCATGGCTGTTGAATTCTAAATTTTATTACATGCTGGGTCTTCATCTGCTTTAGTGTTAAAGATTTAGGCTGTCGCCGAATGGGTCTTTATTTGTAGCGTTGTTAAATAACGCCGCTAACGCATAACCATATTAGTGTATACGTTATCTGTCAATATTTAACGTCATTAACAATGTCGCATCTTAAATAACGCCTTACACCCATCGCCGTATCTGCCATATAAACTCTTAAATTTTGACCTAAATCTTTTTTTATTAAGATTGCGATATGTCGAATATCCTGTTTGAATGTGGTGTGATATTCGAAATTAAAATAGACTTTGCACGGCTCTGAATCCTAAATTTTATTACACCCTGGGGCTTCGTCTACGTTAGTGTAAAGATCTAGGCTGTTGCTGAATGGATCTTTATTTAAAGCGTTGAAAAAAACGCCTAACACCCATCGCCATATCTGCATATAAACTCTTAAATTTTGACCTAAATCTTTTTTTTAAAGTTTTGACCTAACTATTTTTTTTATTAAGATTGCGATATGTCGAATATCCTGTTTGACTGTGGGGTGACATTCGAAATTAGAATGGACTCACCGCAACTTCTCCAGCGTCCAATAGTGTGTGGCTCCGTTCTTGGTGTCGGTGACCTCGACGGCGACGACCGTGGGCGCGCTGGGCCGGTACTCGTCGTCGGCGTCGTCGCGCGGCGCCAGCTCCGCGGGCAGCGGCGAGTACGGGGTGTCAGTCAGGAGGGTGAATTGGAACTGAACCTTCTTGCGCAGCTCTACCGAGATCGCGTTGGCTTCCTGCCGTACCAACCAATAATATTTTCAAAGAAACCTTATTATAACGAACTATTATCCGTGAAGAAACGGAGCAAGAATATAATGTCCTGCGGCCGGGCGGCCTACCGTAAAAGGCGACAAAACAATCCACACCGCGTTCCTTTAGTAGCTCACAACGCCCAAAAATGCTCCGTCTGCCGTTCTAGTAGGCAACGGAAACGTCGCTAATAACGCCATGATTTTCACTCGCGCAGTGCTCACAACGATCCATGTCAAGGGGTGGGTCGAATAACCGTTGCACTTGAGTTTACACTTCTACTATATGTCCAGCACATGACATGATGATGAGGTGATTCGCATAATTCATCTGATAAATCGAGATAGTTTTACTTTTTTTAACTGATGAATTAACCTTTTCATCTTTTTTTTTTATTTTATTATTCGATTTTACGCAGGTTTACAAATTATGATTTGGTTGGTTAGCTACATTTTAATGAATGTATTCTGCAAAGAAACTGAATTCGATTCGGAACCAAAAAAACATTCAGTCTACTCTAAACAACCTCTGCCTTGTTCTATGACAGGGAAGTGGTATACAAAAAGCAAAACAAATGATCTATATATACTGTAGATGAATTTGTCAAAAAAAGTGCTTGTCGTTATTTATCTATACGCGAAAGCCTAGTGATTTATTTGTTATTTTTCTTTTGACATAATTTACTTACTTATTACCAAAGCTTAATTGATATGTTTCTGAATTAGAATATTTATGTAAATTTAATTTCACCAGTATGTGGTAGAATGCACTGTGCATCTACAATTGTAGTACACATTATTGCAAATAAAGATATTGATTGATTGGTAATGTGGTCTTACTATCATAATGATTATCTTACCTTGAGGAATATGGCGTTACCCCACAGGTCGTCCCTGAGCGAGGTGAATTGGTGGTACTTCCACTTGCGGAACGCCCAAGCGGCCAAGCCCACTTCGCGGGCCGACCAGCACTCCGTCTCGAACAGTGGGTTCACTACATACAAGAAATGCGTTGTTATTGGATGGATATACATCGAGTACGTACAATTACATAATATGCAGTTATAAAATGACGGCCTCTGTGGTTGAACGGGCCTTTGTCGGCCTACCTCGCTGCAACGCAGAGGGGCTTCGGGTTCGATTCCCGGTATAGCAAATTTCGGAAACGTATTTTATCCGTTATTTACTGTGGTCTGGGTGTCTGGGATCTGTCACAACGTAGAGTAGTTCGTTATATATTACCTATAACACAAACGTAACTTGCTTAATTTGGGGACACACAATAAGCGTGTTTGTATGGCGATAAAAAAAAATTGAGATGCGAAGAAAATCAAGAACGCCAAAAGATACTGTAATATAAGTCAGAAAAGCACGGCTGAGAAAAAGAGCTCTAAATAAGAACCCTGACTGACTATTCTTGTAAATAATAACCATAAACTAAATAATACTAACGAACTAAAATGAACAAGTTGGCAGTAGGCTAAATATTTTTTTTACAATATTCAAGTGAAAGTGAAAGGGGAACCTACTCGGTAGACGGACGTATTTGGTTAAATTCAATACTGTTGTAAATTGACATTTTACAACACAAAAAACCTTATTAAAAAACGAGCGATATCCTAAAAGTGTAAAACAATGATTCTTAAAATAAAGCTCTTTTTCTTCATAATATTTTCATAAATTCTTCAAGACGCCCTTTATGAGTTTAAGAAGTAATCTTACCGAATATGTCCTCCTCATTGTGGAAGTCTTCAGGCGTGTACGAGCTGTACATGGACATCGTAACGCTCTGCTCCTCCACTTGGCGCT
This sequence comes from Dendrolimus punctatus, assembly GCA_012273795.1. Taxonomy (NCBI): domain Eukaryota; kingdom Metazoa; phylum Arthropoda; class Insecta; order Lepidoptera; family Lasiocampidae; genus Dendrolimus; species Dendrolimus punctatus. Next base: position 5,290,884 of record CM022543.1, read on the forward strand.
GCAGCGCGTCGATGCGGGCCTCGTAGTTCTGAATTACAAAAAATAAAATACACTTATATCATACTATAATAAAGTTCAAAAATGCAGAACTATTGAGGTGCGTTCATCCAGTCATCGTTTTCGCTATATTCATTTATCCCACGGAAATGACGTCATTTATCGGGATAAAAAATATCCAATTTACGAAGTGGGTTATAATCTAGCTCCGTGTCAAGTTTCATTTCAATCCGTTCAGTGATTTTCACATGATTCTTTAACAGACAGACAGAAATTCTAAATGCATATTCGGAATCATGCCCCCTTGATTTTTTTCATAAAAATGAATCGCAAAATGCGTTGGTAAGCACATAACTTGAGAACGACTTTATCTATTTTGATGAAGTTTTCTGTGTGTGTTTGAGTGGGTCCCGGGATGGTTTATTTTCACAATTGAAGCCGATAGGTGGCGCTGAGAACGGGTTCTAGAATCCTCCTAATCACCTGAGCCGATTATGGTGATTTTGTTTTTGTGTCATGAAACAAAGTCTTTTAGGAATTCAGAAAATATGGCAGTACGAAGTTTGCCAGGCCAGCCAGTTTATTACAATTATAGAATCCATATTATGCGCAGGAGTTAACTTGAGACCTGAGAGGAATGCCCGCTCGCCTCCCGACCCCCGCCCCCGCCTTCTTACCGCTCTCGCCATCGACGCGTAAGATGGAGTCAGTACCTCGCGCTTACGTCATCCGAGCGAGGTCTCAAGTTAACTCTTGCGGGTTGTAGATACGTAGATAGACTAAATTACTGGCACTCACCTTGCGTTGCTCCTCGAACTGCTGGTCGGCGTGTTCCTTCTCCTTGCGGAACTGCTCCTCCAAGGCCAGGAGTCGCTTCTGCATTTCGGCCTTCAGGTCGATGCCTTGTTTCTCCAACAGCTCGCATTGGGCAAAGTCCCAGTCTACGTTTTCATTGTCACTGCCCGCTGTTGACAAGTAACATTTTTGAACCAAATGGAAGTAACCTATTATTAAATATTATACAAGAATATGCCCGCCACTTCGACCTTCGCTTCGTATTAGCTTGGCTTGAAATTCTCTCGGGATTCCCAGGACACAAAGTACTGCAGTTATCGTTTAATGAAAACTGTATCGGAGTAGGCTAATTTTATGCACTCGAACAAGTTCATACCAGTCCGATAAAAATTCCCGCGGGATTCCCGGGGTAAAAAATATCACGCATTTTATTACATTAAATTTGCTATCGATCAGTAAAAAATCACAATGAAGTTCGTTTTTTTTAATCCGGGTATTTTAAATCTTTCCCAGAAAAAAAATCCGCGGGATTCCTATAATAAAAAGTAGCGCAGAGTTTAAGTCTAAGAATTAGCTGTCGATCAGCGAAAACCACATCGAAATTAGCCCAATAGTTTTTACGTGAATCCCGAACAAACAGACAAGAAATCTAAATAAATTGCATCATATTCTCCATCATTTATATAGTCTATTTCAGTTGGTTTTTTAAACAGCTTTAATGTAAAGACACGGTATGTCTAGGATTTTATAATATAATATATAGTGTTTAGAGAGATCTGGTAGATTTCAGATTAAAATAGACAGTTTTTTTAATATTTAGTTTTTATAATATTTTGAAGTCTAAATATATAAGCTACTATAAGATATTAAGATTCTATGGATTGTAATAGATTTTAATTCAGATAAGAGAAAAATCTAATATTAATTGTCTCCTTTTGAGATCATGTTCATGATTTCAACAGCATTCGTTGAGGTTGGTGCTAATGGATAACTTTAAACTGTCTACAGTTTAGAGTTAAAAAAAACATACACGAATGAGCAATTCAAAAGAAATAAACCATTGGATAGGGAGTGGATTATTTGACAATTATATCAATTGACACTTTTTTATTTATTCTTATTTGGGGGCTAACAGCTATCAATGAATAATAATTAGAAATAAGCTAGATTAAGAGAAGCTATTAACAAGCCTCCATAGATAACAGTAAAAACAAAAATAAAAAATGAAAATTAAACAAAGAAACAAAAAAAATATGTGCATAGATAAAATATTGTCACTTTTTTTATCGTCATATATATTTCTGGAGGCTTGTTAATAGCTCTAGCTTATTTCTAATTATTATTAATTGATAGCTGTCAGCCCCCAAATAAATAAAAAAAGTGTCAATTGATATAATTGTCAAATAATCCACTCCATGTCCAATAGTTCATTATCTTTGAATGTTTTTCTTGGTGTTAAATGGAAAAATTGTTTCCATAATGTGAGACTTACGATCAGCAGTGGCCTCGGGTGCGTCGTTGAGCTCCTTGTTGGTGCTGAGGGCGCTGGGCTCCCGCGGCTGGCCGGGTGCGTGAAGCGGAACACGTGGTTCTTGCCCAAAATCACACGGGAACCGGTCTTCAGGATCGCCGGCTCTTTCACCTGTATAACAATCGAAATCTATAAATGAATCATTCTCAATATATATTCATTTTAGCTTTGACTTTTGGTATGTGTGATATATGATGTATGTATGTATGATGAAAGAATGCAAAAGTGGATGGATGCAGAAGTCGCGGAAGGCCACGACACACCTTCCATGATCAAATTGATCATGTGTTAGCAGAAGGTGATGTTAGGAGCCTTAAGAACAGACGAGCGTGCATGACAAGAGCTATGAATGTCAAAGAAGCGGCACTCTGTTATTCGTGCCTTCCCCGCAAGGGACCTGGCGTGAAGTTATGTATTTATGTATGTATTTGACTTTTGGAGGGTTTGCGTGGGGCCATGGCGAGGCTAGCACGTAGGGGCCTCTTGACTGAGTGAGGTGACACTGACTGACAATTATATCTGTCTACAGCATATAAAAATGCACTCAAAGACAATCCTCGGTCATTGTAAGACTATTGTAGGAAAAGAGAATAAAAGGTATCCGACAATTGAAATGAACTGCTAACGGAACTACGGATCTAGGATCTGTCTCTCCGTCGTAATGTTCAAGGAACATGGAAAAACGGGCAGATTTAAATAAAATCTTACTATAATTATTATTAATTGATTTAGCAATTGTTGGTTTAGTTAATAATAGAGTGCCATAAAAACTAGGGTAATGTGTCCCGAATAGTTTTAAAAAAAGGTCGAAGTCAATCGGAAGAAAGTTTATAAATAACTAGCTGTGCCCGCGACGCCGTCCGCGTGGAATTTGTTTTCAAAGCCCCCCGATTTTGAAACATTTTTCATTGCAACTCCGCTCCTATTGGTCTTAATGTGATGATATTTAGCCTATTATAGCCTTCCTCGATAAATGGGCTATCCAACACTGAAAGTATTTTTCAAATCAAACCAGTAGTTCCTGAGATTAGCGCGTTTAAACCAAACTGTTCAGCTTTGTATATTAGTATAAGATATAAGATATTAATTAGTTTTTGGAAGCGATAAATACTACATCTATATTGTATTCTACTTGGTACAGACATACTGATAAGATTAAATCGCGGAACATTGTATTCTCAAAGTTATTTTAACTACCTACATAAACTTCGAAATATTCAAATCTACATTTGACAATTGTGAAAAAATACTTAAATGAGTTTATGTTTAAAAAATATATCGAGAGACAATTCAGAGAAGAATATGCTCTTGAGAATTACAGAATTTTCTAAAAGTACACATATATACGAAACAAATATTTGAAACTCACCTCGCGTCCATTGACATAAATGAGCGCGCCATGATGCGGTATGAGGCAAATAACGCCATCTGTGTTCTCGAATATGCAGTGTTCGCTCAGAATGTGCGAGCCTGAGAGTTGAATGTCTTGAGGCACATTGGCTTCGGCTGTGCCGAGGCGGGTTACTCCTAAGAAAAAGAAACAAACCTGATAGTATATAAGCACCGACCCTTATGAATATCTATTACATTAGGCATCATTAGGGAAATTGACGCGATGCTACCCTTAAAGAGATTTTGGCGATACGATGTCATTCGTAAAATAATTATACAACGTCGTCTTTAACATAATTTTTGCGATGGGACATCATCCATAATCTTTGCGATGCGATGTCATTTTTAAAGTGATTTTCACAATTTGAGATTGAGATTTTGGCTATGCTATGTGGTCTTTAAAAAGAATTTTACGGTACGACGTCATCTTTAAAATAATTTTTGCGATGTAATTTCATCTTCAAAACCATTTTTACGATGCGATATCGGACTTAAAGGCATTTAAGTGATTTATTACCAAAAAAGAAGCTTCTAGTAGTTTTTCGGTATTAGCGTACTGATATTGAAACTGAAGCTTAAGTCTCTGCCTAACCCCATGTGAAAAAGGCGTGATAATATGTATGTGTTGAAACTGAACTTCTTACTAACTCTTTTGTTACCGAATGTCCTACATAACTCTCAATAGAATCAGACTATTCTAGAAGCTACCGCTAAATAATTATTTAGGCACCTGTCAAAACGAAGGGACTCACCATCCTTGATGTAATAAAGGAGACACTCGGACAGGTTCGGGTCCTCGTTCAGGTTGACCAGATGCGGCGTCTTCTTGGGCGAGTACACGCCGACGGTGATGCCCTCTTTGACGGCGACGCCCATCTCCGCGAACACCGCCTCGCGCTGCACGCGGATCTCTTCGGTGCGCTTCAACTTCTCTTCCCACGTTTCATTTAGTTCTATTGAAAGAAGAAAGAAACAAGCACATTTATTTGGAGTAATCAAAGTGAAAATTAAACACAATAACGTTGATAGGCATACAGAGTCGATGTTCAATCTTTTTTTTTATGCACCGCTGCTCTCTTATAGGAGACTGGAACCTGGTCACTAATGCCGGAAGACAACTCAAGGTTGTTATGGCGACATACTGTAGACCAGGGGTGGTAGCCATCCGGTAGCCAGTCGAGCAAATACCCTACCTAGCTTTGGGTCATTTTATCGCTTCTTACGACAGGCCGCCCCGCCGTAGGAAATGGTATTCTCTCTCTGTTCCTGCACGGATAAAATATGAAGATATGCAGAATTTTTTGGACGACTGTAAGAGATCAATGAAGAATTAAGGTAAATTTTATTGTTACTCTCACCTAAAAACATTTATAACACCAGAAACCAATGCGTTGCCAGTTTTGAGAGGATGGGGTAGGAGGAATGGATTAAAGAGGATGAGATAAGGTAATTGAATAAGAGAAATCAGACAAACAGGAGGATGTTGCAAAGATATTCAAAGTACGATTCCATTGCGATAGTGTCAAAAATTCGTGTTCTACTAAATATATAATATCTTCTCCATATCATCGCGGCGGAATAATAGTAGAAAAACTTGGTAGTACTATGGCAGGTAGTATTAGCAGAAATTAATATTGAAAACCTATCATAAATTTTAAATATTTATTTCGACAATTTTCGCTTATTTTAAGGATAGAATGGCGTGCCATTGAACAGAATACCGATATGAGGCAAACCTACGAGAGATCTTGACAGAATGGTGTCCGGCGATTTTTATGAGATACTACAGTATGAGTATGGCTAAGGACACTATTCCTCGAAATTTATTTTCAAATAGCAAATTGAAAAAAAAGAACAATGCCAATAGACCCCTGCATTAGACGGGGCGGGATACAGGATTTGAATAAGGGGATGATACAAGGAAGATGGGATAACTGGATTCACTTTCACGTACGAAACATGATTAGCTGAACGCTAACCGTTTCACGCTGATATTCTGTGACAGCGTGGTAACACACGGGTCGAGCTGGCCCGACGCGCTGCAATCAAGCCAATGAATGACCACTTGTACATACCTGCAATGAGTTTCTCGGATGCCTGGAGCTGGTCGACCGCTTCTTCGGCGATAGTAGTGGCAGCACGCGACAACTTCGGCGACAGAGCCTCTGCCTCGCTCTTCTTGCGTTGTGGCGAAGCATTCTCACCTGCTGTTTAATTTTGTTTTGCATTAATTATTTTATATACAACTGACTATTAATTCATATTGTGAGATTTTGTTATTAATTTTAATAATGTAAAACGTTATAAAATTTCGTATCCTACAGACAGGATATGCCAATGGACTGGCAAAGACTAAACGTCGAAGACTGAGCAAAGTGGATTCGAACACGAAGGCCAGACAGAAGAAGAAAAAGTATCGGAATTGGACGGTATTCCACGTGTACTTTATGAATAAATGATATAACTTTATACAGCTTAATAACTTTGATGTCTTTTGAGATATGGCAACATTGATTAATATTTTAATAAATCTCAAGAAATATGTGTCCCTTTTATTACAGATAATATCTCAAATATATCTATGTGTGGTGGTGCTTGTAATTTGTATGCATGATCATTTAAAAAACTGTGAACAAAAACCTGGATTTGAATATTCATTTTTCTGGGATATTCTAATTATTGTAGGTTTGAGACGACAAAAACTAGATCGACACAAATATATAATAACATGCAAGGCTTAGAAAGCTATTAAGCTTTTTTATTGTAGCAACTCAATACTTATATAATTGACAGTTTTTTTGGACTGTAATCTTTTTATAAAAGTAACATCTATAGAGAGTTGTGAAAAAATTGTATTTTACATGTTTTTATATATAAAACAAGTAATCGGGGGTGGTTAGTATTATGAAAATAATTTTGTTAAAAAGTCAACTTCACTCACGTTTCGTCAAAATTTTAATACAAAAACATTTCATTACAATTTCAAATTACAATATTTCCCAAACACAGTACAAAAGCCACGTTTTCTATGTTTGTATAAATAGATCAATACTAAGCCCCGAAATACTGTTCTAGAGAAAAATTAAGATCTTTTGAGTCTAATAAAAGTTATTAAAACAGACAAATTAGACTATAAAAAATCTCAAATATTCTGTGAGATACAACGCCAATAAGAAACAAAGACTGGTCGTACTGAGCGTTTGAGATATAGTTGATACATAGATTATATATTGTTTTCATCTAGAAATTATTATAAATAGAAATTAAACAACAATAAAACACATACCTAAAATGCTCAGTATTAATACAGGAGAAAGTGTCAACAATACTACATAAATAGATTTTCTTGTATGTTTTTTAATAAATATTTTACCAACACCAATAAAATGGATACATAAGCGCATTTATAAATATGTTCATGATTGCCCGCCCCCAAATACTTCGATATAATAAACTGTAATGACATACTATACTTATGGATGCCTACGAACGCCACAAGCACTGGACAAAGGTGCAAAAATAAATCGCTTAACTTTTTTATTCAAATCAACGTGACGGGCTGCCAGATGTTTTCCAAATACTACTAAAATAGTTTTAAATTTTCGATACTGGCAACACCGATTCCAAAATGGAGGCCAAGCGTACAGGTGGGGTGTACATAATGCAAAAATGCGCAAGCCTCTTTTACTGTTTATTACTTACTGGTAGGCGGTTCTTTCTTTTCATAAACGACTCTACCGTCTGGTCCTAGTACGTGTGGACATTGAAACAGAATGGTCCAGTTTTAGTATCATGAATCAATGGATGTTAGTTAAAATATTGTGGCGTTAACACTAGCGCAATTGTTGATGGTTAAATATTAGCTTAAATGTTGTTATATCAAGGCCGTAATTTACGGCCTAGAAAACTTTTTTCGTTGATCATCGATGGATAAAATGCTCAACATTTTTTTACGGATTAAAGCACTGGGGGGCTATTTACAAGTAATTTACAAATCCCTATATTTATAACTCTGTACCACTAAGATGTTCAAGACATGATGTAGGAACAGTATATAACGTACATCTCGAGCGAAAGTCAATTACAAACGATACAAGTATTTTGATAAATTAATTTTGTTTATCCTTACTCTTAGACCGCCAATAGAAAGACGGAGTCTCGGTCGCTCAAATTGAAGCCGATAAAGGATCCGGATGAAGAATGTGTTACATAAAAGAGATAAAGGTGGAATAGTTTTCAGTAGATACATTATTCATTAATTACAAGGATGCAAACCGCGTGTATATTAAATAAGTTCACTCACACAAGTTTTAAAAAATACTTCAGTTCATGTGACGCTTTTATTCAAGTAGGCTCTGTCTATACTTTTATTTCGTGAGAGATCTTACTTGCAAAAAATATGAATATGATTGCTATATTCTAAAGCTTCATCCTAAAGAAATCTTTCTGCAAAATAACAATAGTCCTGTATCACGGGGGTGTTATAAACTTACAAATAAATTACTAGTACTGAAGATATGTACCTAAATTCAAAACAGAAAATTTATATACATATTCATTTATGTATTATTTAATTTGATACTTGCATTTTATCCATCGACAACAAAATTACAAAATGCTCGATCGTGATACGTGGTATATTTAAAAGAACTATTTACAATATATTACCTTCTTCGACTTCGATGCCTTCCGCTTTGAGAAGTTCGCGTAGTTTTAAAATCTCCTCTTTGAGCTCGCGGATGAGTTTGGCGTTGGCATCTTCATTGACCACAGCTTTGCATACGATCTGCTTGGCACGGTCGGCGTATCTGAATGATAACAACAATGTCTATTACTACTGATCTTTTAAATCAAATTTTACAAAAAGACGGTATACAAATATTCTTTAATAAAAAAAACATGTGTTAACTCCGGCGCACGACTAGAGTTTACTCCTTAAGCATGATTGGCTTTGAATATGCACTGATGGATATTATCTTATTTTATTGGCAATGAAATAGTTTAAACAAAAGTAACGCTTGTATTATTATTTCACTCCTCGTAACATAAGGGGTAATAAACTCCTAAAATGCGTATAACAATAAATAACTGGCTTTTAATGGTTAAATAGCCAGCTAAATTAGTGGTCAAGTAGTCACTCCTAACTTTTCACGAATTCTTTTAGCCTAAGACTACCCCTAAAGTACTCCTAAAATGGGACCCCTTATTAAAAGTAAATTATAAAATATAATTAAAACTGTATTTTAACGATTTTAAACCCGATATGGTATTTGATTTTCATTATTATTTCGGCCATTTCTAGTAGTCATTAAAACGAAGTATTATTTCCATATGCGTACCTACTAGTTGGGAAAAGTCCAGAAAATACTATATTATGCAATATTAAATATCTTACCTGAGAGTACTGAGTGTTTCGTCGAAGTTGATATCGGCGGGTGATATGGCCGCTATCATAGCAGTTTTCGAGTTACCGCCGAGATTCTCACGCAGCAACCAAGTCAGGACTGAGTCACGATACGGAATGAAATCTGCCTTCTTAGATTTCTTGCTCTTTGACGCCTTTGAATAACAAAGTTGAAACAGATAAGTATAAGAAAAACAAGGTCGAAGTATATGGATTACGAAGTGTCTCGTTTTATGAGTTTAGTTCTTAGCAGAAAAAAACGGAACACCTAAGACGTTCCTTCCGAAATTATCACAATTATCATGAGTATGCTGATTGGAAGCATCATAGAAAAAAATGCGAAATGGAGATTACTTTTTGAAACATGTTTTTCGTTCTTGACAAAGCGCGGCGTGGACCAAGACCACCCGAAAATAGTGATGGGCTCGAGTCCAAAGCCGTGTACTCCTGCGAGACATAACTGTAACCGAGCAGATATAGTAACATGCTCACATGTGTACGCGAACATTGATCTTCGCTTTGTCGCGCCTCGAGTTGATTTTTGATTACAGTAACTGCAACGGGTACTACTCGCAGGTGAGTACGCGGCTTAAGGTTACGCAATGACGTGTTCAAGTCGATCGTTTCGCCTGACGAAACATCTCGATGACTCTCGACATTGTATAGTAAGTCTAACACATTTAAAAGTAAGCGGTTACTGTGGACCATTGTCATAGGCAACACTAATAGACACGATACGTTGCCTACTCGGTCGAGACTTTAAAAATCGATTTACTCCTTTGAAGAGCTCGTAGCGCTCTGAGACAACCGCTGCAAATAACAAAAGGCCTTCTGCTTTTAATGAAAATAAGATTAAACTTAATTAACCTTCTAGCAATAAGCGACACGTGTACTACTATTTTAAAATAACGTCTGATGTACATTTTCATTACTTAAGTAGTTTATTAACTTAAGTCCCTAGAATCGTTTGAACAGATTTTCCAGCTAAGTTTAATAAGTTTTTGATGAAAATGAATGTATTTATTTCATAATGAAATATTGAAAGGCATTAATTAAGATTAAATGTCTATCCAAATGATGATAAGAATTTATTTGCAAGTTAATTAGCCACTAAACTAATACAAATGTAAATCGGGCTATATAGTACGAGCAAAACTTATGTTCGTCCTTGAAGTTCGTACACGTCTTTGCGCGGAACACAAGTCTATATGTGGCGAAGTGTGACGTAGAGAGCCGACATGGGTTTGTTGCGATCTTGCTCGGCCGCTATCCGGATTCGCATGTCATCTCTTTCGCACTACACACTGTCAGTAATCAACGATAATAATTACTGGCCTGCGCGAATTCGGAGCTAATTTCTCTCAAGGCGCAATCAAATTTTGAGCATAAATACTTTTTATACTTAAAACCATTCTACTTTAATCAGTTAAATTTGTTATCATTAATACATTTATGTATATACACTAAGCAAACACATAGCCACACTTACCGACTAATCATTTTCCAAAATAGGTGCAATGAAAACAAACTTGTGTAAGTATAATAACCAAACCATTTATCACTAACAACTAACAAACGCTACAAATAAGACTAACATTATAAGAAGTCATCTAATTAGTTTATATATTTATAGACAGTTATTTACAAAAACACCTAGCCAAACATTCTCTCCAAATAAAATTATTAGCTTGAACTGTCTAATATATATGCACATCATGCTTTGTAAATTTCATACAGTTCATTTGTAACACCGCGAAAAATAGTCAAATTTTGTTTAAAACCATTTCCATCCCACTTTATGACAATACCTGACCACGTTAATGTTCCTCTTGTAATCTTAATTTGTCAACCACAAGTTTAGTCAAATGTTTTTAGTTACATAAATGTAGAAAGACCTGGGGCTATAGATGAGAAGGCATATTTTAAAAAGAACTTATTAAAATATCCCATCTATGAAATAATTATTTATTCAACAAACAGCATTTAATAAAATATGTAATCTATAATCAAATTGGAACCAAACCTCTTTGTTAAGTCATTATATTTAATATTCAAGTGGCCTTGCAAATTTCAACCTTGCTAGTTTTATTAGTATTATAATAGAAACATATAATTATGTAATAATAATGCAGACTTACGAGTTTAATTAAAAATGCTTCTTGACTTAGTCTAATTAAAATTTTATATCATCAATACACGATTCCTAAGCATAGATTATTATGCGTCACGACATGCGACCGAGACACAAGACAGTGGCCCGCGACACACGACAGTACGCTGTATATGCCATTGCTTGAAAAAATGTCGCCCATCGCTACTCGTATGTGTGTCATGCTCCAAATGTTCTTAGTTCGACCTACTACGTCATACATTGAGACTACCTGACAGCTTAAGAATAGCAACTATGTAGACACTTCTATTGTCTAACATAAGCTTTCACTACAATCATATGAATACTAAATCAACTGTCTTGCTCTGCTCTGTTGTATACAATTTTTATATCTTCATGATAAATTCTTCATACGATTGCGTAAAAAATGGATATATTCTGGTAGGTCTGATATAGGTGGTAGCGGTAAGTCCTCTGTCTATTGTCTCATTTGACTGTCTCGGTCGCGTACCTTAGTCTACCTTTAAGCCACACATATCAATTCAAAATATAACGAGCAATTTAGCCAACCACATCTAGCTATGACCAAAAATTATATTACATACTTGATTTTGAGTTTTGGTACGTAAAACACTTGTTTATAAGTCAATTCCTACAATTCCTGTTAATTAAAAAGAGAGAGGCGATCTTGTGTTTTGCTCATATTTATTATCAATGCATGGCTGTCAAATTATAGATTTTTTTATGTAAACATTAGTCAATACGCGTTTGTTTCATATATTGTATTGGATTGAGTGATAAACGAAATTGTATTTACATATAAGTATATTATTCTTAGTGTATTAATTATTGGAAGTCTTTAAAGACCACGGGCCATAAATGACCCGGACTTTTGGAGGGCTTGCGTGGGGCCATTGGGAGGCCAACACGTAGAGGCCTCTTAACAAATTTAATCTAAATGTGGCGTGGCACTGACCGGCGATTAACCCTGTCTACACCATATAATAATGCACCCAAGGACAAACCCCGGCAAGTGTAAGAAACCTTACTACATTGTGGGAAATGAGAACAGAAAGTACCGGGCTATTCGAGTGAACTGCTAGTGGTACTAGGAGTCTGGGTATATAGGGACTATGGCGTCTGCCCGTCGCAATGTTCGGGTAACATGGAAAAATGGACAGACAGCGACTCGCTACTTCTTGTATGGGCCCCAAAAAATTGTGTACTGATTATTATATTCTTGATGACGATGAAACTTGGAGCTTGCTTGGTCATTTGTAACTTCAAAGTACTGTTCTTAATATTTAGAATTATCGCTACTAGGTTCTATCTGTTTTACAAAAACAATAAACGTGCACATACAAAGCTCTCAGTAATTTTATTTATTGCATTCCCTACCAATATACAATTCGCTAGCCGTTTTTAATTGTTATCTATCCAGGCCCACGTTTTATTTTTGTTCAGTTAATAAAAATGTTTGTCGAAAATATAAGTGTTTATTAATATAATTTAATTGATGAGTTAAAAATATTTGATCCACAGTTATACATTTATACATAACATATTATTCTTTAAAGTTATTTGTTATGCCATGGAAACTATACATTATGTAACGGTAGTTGAGTTTGCATTAGTATTGAAAAAAAATATTTTTTAATCCAAGTTTTTATTCAAAATAATTTCCATTGGAGAAGATTTTTGAAGATCAAACCTATAAGTTAAAATTTAAATCTAGATTACGAAACAGACACCAACCATTCAGTATACTAACAACATCCCACTCCATACAAACAAACAAGCGCTAAGACACGAATACTTACGATTTCCGCCAAAGCCGAGATGACCTTGCCGAGTGTTGTCAATGATTTGTTGATGTTCGCACCCTCTTTCAGTCTGGTGCCTTTTGCCCCCGTGGAATCAGCGCGTTCAGAACCGGCCAAATCCACTAGGGATATTTTTGACACCTAAAATACACGTTTATTTCAGCCAATAGAAATAAATAAATCAAATAACTTGAAAGACAGAAAGTGAAGAACTTAAATTGATATAATCAAAAGTACATATAATGATGCAACCATTTTTTGTAATTCATATTTTTCTTCTAGTCTCTCGTTGGTACTCTCTGTATACCAGAAAGGTTATTCCACTAAGATATTTTATATCTATTTTTAAAGTGATAACTTCTTATGGGAGGGTAAACCGCTTCGTTACGTAACTCGTTATGGCACCAGTCTGTCTGGCTTCCCTTTCTCTCACGCAAATTATCACTTCTGTCGGACGTCCCGAGACGCAAACGTTTATTTTATTTTCAAATCGATTACTTTCCATTATATATACATATTATTACATATATTCATATTCCATATATATATACACATATAATCTGTACACAATAATACTGTCGACAAATATGTAACTTAATAGACGTGTAAAATTTAAAAGTATAATAAACGCCTGGAAACAGTATGCAGATTTTTTGGGATTTTTTGAAAAAATTATAGATTTCCCCCTTTATATATAATAAAGGGGGAAATATATACATATTCAATGTTTATGTTGGAAGGTAATACCTTTTCGGACATCAAATTGGTGGTTGCATCGTGTCGCTGCTGCGTGAAGAATATAGTGAACACAGCGTGGGAACGTGATGACGTCTCGTTCATGTTCGTTGCAGCCACAGTTCTGAAATATTACAATAATTGTATTTCCTTGATTTTTCGTTACTAGTACCTGATTAAAATTACATTATACATTTTATTACTCCGACGTTTAAAATGATTAAAATGAACAGCTACAGAAAAGTGGCCGAAACGTAGAAATAAAAAAAATCAAACAAATATTGCGCTTAAAACTGTTAAAATGAAGTTGCAATTTTATGATAATTAATAGTTTACATGTGATAAAAAAAATCTTGTCTATTGCAAAGAAAATCCAGAGAAAAATTTGTGTAAAAGAAAAATGGGAAAGCTACTTGTAGAAATTATGGTGGTTTGTTTACTATTTATTTATTTTTAGTAAGGCTTACAGTCAAATAACAACATAAGTTAACAACATAAATAAAAATATGCTAATTACAAGCCTTAGCATATAGACTTGCTCAGGTTAATATGTGTGTGTGTGTGTGTGTCTGTGAGAAGAGATTGAAAAAAAAAATTAAATGAAGGTGAAATTAAAGATTGAAAAGAATTGAATTAAAGTTGAATACATATTAAACAGTTAGAAAAACTAGTTTTCTTTGAAAATTCTTTGTTCATTATATTTCTAAAGTGTTGGTTTAGTTACAAGATATCAATATTAAATTGAGTACTAGATTGTTAATGTATGGCGCTGCGGAGAAAGAAAGAATTTGCCTATAATTCTGGATGCAAATACATATAGCAATTGTCTCTGTAATAACTTATACTTATAATAACAATAACTACCTTAATAAACAGAATGTAAATACAGTGGAGACTCGACTATCCAGACTTCAGTCGCGGATTCGCGATTATCCGGATTGGCAATTATTTCATAATTAAGATTGCAATATTTTATTAAGAAAATAAAATATGTAAGTATATTTGTACGTATGAAAATTTATGTCAAATTTTTCAATACAAATAGATTTTGTTATTCTGAATAACCAGTCAGGAGGTAGAGCATTTGCCCGCCTGGATAGCTACCACCCTTGGTCTAGAGTATACCGCCATAACAACCTTGAGTTGTGTTCCGGCATTAGTGGCCAGATTCCAGACTTCCTTAAGAGAGAAGCAGCGCATTGTAACGCCTTTGGTGTTGCAAATGTCCATAGGCGACGGTAACCGCTTTCCATTAAGTGGGCCGCCTGCCTGTCTGCTGAACTCATGCAATAAAAAATGTGTACGCGTACGAGCTAAGTTATCGTTCTAGATCATAATATGTACACAAATAGCTGTTTTTCATATATTCGGATTCAATTATCCGGATTTTCCGATTATTCGAGTACCTTACGATAATCAATACGGTTAGTCGAGGTCTTCACTGTAGAGTAATCCATATTATATTACTAATGTAAATGTAAAAGTAACTTTTATTTAATGTCCGTCTGTTCCCAAAAATAAGTATTTCTAGCTAAGTTTACTATATATTATAACTAAGCGCATTACTTTGCTACCATATCGGCTTTGGATGTAAACTTCACAATTTAAATAAATCATAGAACACTGAATATGGAATTTTGAAGAAAACTACATTGATAGTTTTAGTTGTTGTTCTGAGAGGAGGATATCTTACCTAGCCTTGTTACCCTCGTCGATGAGGTCGTAAATATCCTGGTAAGAAGTCACTGCCAGTTTGCTCAGTCCTCGACGTATGGACCCAAGGCGGGGTGCTCGCGCACTCTGAGGTTCCCTTTATTTTTAGGGTTGACGAGGTCGCGCACGCGCTCGCAATAGATCTCCATGTACGATACTTCCACCTGGTTAAAAACGGATGGTTTAATGTATTTTACTAATTATTATTTTATGGCTTAATTGTTTGACAATTTGATGACGAAAAGGGCCGAGGCCAGTAGTGGAGTGTTTAAAGAGGAAATGATTTTTCATATTCAGTATACAGATACTTTGGTCTATCGTTCGATCTCTCCCGTATTACTTACACTAAAACCGACATTTTAGTCTTGCTTAAATATTGCCTGCGTTACGTTTATACATGTAGACGACGTTCCTTAAGAATGTTTATTGCACCATAGCCATAATATGTGTGCCATTTCATATTATTATCATGCCTAAAAACATATCCTAAATAAGGTATTGAGTATAATGCTAAAAAGTAAATTCGGTCCTTTCTAGTTTTAGAATGGAGTTTCCATCCACCGTGGTCTAATACCAGTTACACGCTTCAGTAGCGCGCTTGCAAGTTTCGGATCCGCCGTCCACAAATTACGTCACACAAATGTCATGATTTTTTGACCCCTCACCGAACCCTGTCACAGCTGGTCCTCTGCTCCAACAGCTAGTTAGAAATATTCTGAAGGTTTTTCGTTAACAGGTCAACTTTCGTGTTTTGTCCTTGAATACTTTAGAAATGAAATATAATGCAATGTGACTCCCCCCACCTCTTGTCATACTTCGTCGACCACTTTACCCTTACCTTCACCCCCCCCCCTCAACGTATGACGTAACGTATCGATGGCCCCAAATAACCTTCGTATTTAAAGTGCAGAACTGACCGAATATTTAAGGTCCTCCGCGGTGGTTGATTTGATTCGCCTGAAAAGATCCTTGCAGATCTGTGGGATGATGCCCTCTTGACCATCTTCGCCCCTGCCCATCATAGTGTATGATTTGCCCGCGCCAGTCTGTCCATATGCAAATATGCATATGTTGTACCCTAGAAGATTACGTATGATTATGTGACTAAAGATTTTATAAGAAATGTTTAATGTTTATATTGGAAAAATAATAAATTTTAAATTTAGAAGTATTTTTCACAAATTAAAACAAATATAACATTAGGACAATTGGATCCAGTTTCAGCATAGTGTTGGCTAACTAAGACCAGCACTGTGTTTATTCCTAGGACCGTCAAGTGAAGCACAACGCACACAATAATATATATTTTTGTAAAATAAGAACAAAATAGAAATATTTCGATAGCAATTAATCGTAATGTCTTATTTATATTCAACTATTGCTGCTGCTACTGCTCGCGCTGCTGAAAATAATTCTCAAATTACTACTGTGCCAGCACCACGTGTGTGTGTTACATGCTGTTCCTATACTCTTTTCGCACTCAACTATGAGCGACGACAGACGATAAAATAGTTCGACGCTTTGCCTTCTAAGTTAATCAATCCAAGATTATACTAGAATTGATAATAATCGTCCAGTAAAAAAAAAACAACATCTCTCCTATTCACTTTGATTTCCAACAGGCCAGGTTTAAACCTTGAATTTTAGATACAAAGTAATTTATAAATAAATATTGATCTTATAAAAATCAAGTTAATCCATAATACCGTTACATACCGACAAAGAAATGCGCACACCTGCCCGTCGTAAAGCGCAGTTTATTACCTCTCCGCATTTAGGAATTATTTTGTTTACTTTGTGTTTAGATTTTGCAATTAATGAAAACATCCTATTGTTATCGTACTTGTTTTATGGCCGTCATTAGTGTCGAACTAATCCTTGTTGTTATTGCATGGCGTCGAAGCTTGCCAGGGATGTGTGAACTGGTTGTATCCAGTTATATTTGTGCCTGTTTTATACGTGTTTGTACAGTTCTATTATTAGAACTGTACAAACACGTATAAAACAGACTGTATAGTCTATAGTAATTCCAACGGCATTTTAATTCGAGTCCTGTGTAGCTCGTAACAATACAATGTTTTGTACCTCACATGCATAGTGAGGTACAAAATCGTGTATTATTTATTATTTCAATAAGTAGCGTATAAAAAATAATCGCAACTACGATATGCGAATACGCACCGATTATATTTTATCTATTAATCTGAGCGTGGTAGAAATATTCACATATTTTCTTTACCTAACTAGAGAAAGTGCGGTGTGTTTTGATAAATTACAGTCTTGATAGAAAGTAATATGTAGATTTGAATATAAGTGCTTACCATCAAATGCGTGTTGCAACATCTCTTCGCCGATGTCTTTGTACACCATGATTTGAGATGAAAATTCGGGATCGTTTGGCTGTAAAATTATACAAAATTTGGTATATTATAAACAACGCAATTTATTTATTTAATAAAGAATCACCAACAGTTTTTTTTTTACCTTTGAACAATTAATGAACTTATGACTACGGTTTACAATGTGATATAAAAACTACTTATAGGTGAACTAAAAATTGTAAGAAAGATATTGGAATTTGTCTGTCCGTCAGTCTATGTCAAATTAATATATTTTTGGGCTAAACGAATTCTGCTATACAATGAATCTTTGGAGTCAAAGTAAATATCCGTAACATCACTGCTGCTATTGAGGATTCTACACATTCTAGAAATAGGGGAGTTAGCACCTAGTATTGTTTTATTAATGAGGGAACGGGGGGGGGGGTTAAAGGTTGTCGCGGTGGTTTCGACGGGACTCTTAGGCAAAATTGACTTAACAATTGCGGGGAGCTTTATTATTATGAAACAACTTATAGACAAACAAGGCATCTAAAATGATTCTACATGTCTCGAGGTAATCGAATTTGAAATAAATATTTTTTTTAAATTGACTAAAATATCTGAAAAACTGACTACCCCTCTCACTTCCAACTACCGCGTCCCGCGCTCACCTGGTCAGCACCTAGCCAGCAGTAATGACTAGACGAGCGCGGGATGCGGTTGGTGAAAGTGGGATGAATAGTCATCGGCGAACCTTCTGCGCGCGGCTTATAATAATTATGATTTTCCAGACTATACTGGAAAATGGCTCCGCCCATTGTGACACGCTTAATCTTGTAAGAGGCACGGAACACCTTAGAAACCTAACCTGTGAGATGATTCCAATTAAATATTGAATACAGATCCAAAAATATATTGGAAATATTTAATAATACTAGTTTAATAATATTTAAACTAGTAAAACATAGATAAAATACACACATACTTATACTTCAATTTTATTGGTATAGATTAATATCATAATAAATATTTACGAATTCACCTGTGGTGAATCGAACCCAGGGTCTCTGTGTTCCAATAAATAAAACGACTGAATCCATAGAGCACTAGAGTCGCCAAATATAAATCAGCCCAGTACTGAAAATTCTATGGTTTGTACCGATAGATTGTTAAAATAGCACTGTGCAACTGGCGCTGTTATTTCAGATTTCAAACTCGATAAAATTGTAACAATATTGTTAACATGAAGAATCACACGCATATCTATGCGGTATATCTTTAGACCCACCGGCGCCGCGCGAACCACCATTCCAGTCGAATTTATTACCATAACTTCGGTGCCAACGATTGGTGCGTCGGCAACCAAAGTTATGGTAATATTTAATTCATTCAAATTGCAACATGAAAGCTACAAGCAATGTTAAATCATTTTAACTTAAATGCAACATAAAGTATTGCAAATTTACGCAACTAGTGCATTATGAAATTAACAGTATTCTGAACGCTTTTCAGACAAAAAGTATTACATACTCATCCTTTTTTTGTCAAGGGGAACTTTGAGGACTGCCAACCACGGGGGAATCGAGGTAGGGAGTGTGGGATTCGCCCTGTTGAGGTGGTAATAGTATTTTTGCTATGTCGTTATACACACCCTAGCCGGGGATACCCACTGAAACTCCCCAGTGATATTCGCTCAGTAAAAAAACGCTTAGTGAAAACGTAATTCGTTCCACATCACACAGTTGGCGCCACCAGTCTGTTCTTGTTTTTTTAATAACTTTCAACAAGCTTCTTATAATTTAAAACATATATTTGTTCTTATATCAGCCATTATTTGAATGTCTTAATTGGGTTCTTTTCCATCCCGTAATGAATTTCTTGCTATGGTTATTGAAGGGTTATGTGTTGAGACTTATTTTTTCTCATTAGCTTATTTATTGACTTAATGGTTTAATTTATAAACAGACTGATGTTTATAATCCAAATTGAGATTGTGATAATTATCGTCACCTTTTACCCTAGTCAGGTCACATTTTTTTTAACTGTTTATATTGTCGCTGAAATAGTTATGTTGTAAATCTGAGATGTATAGAATCAAAGTCAATTATTCATTTATATATTACGCATAGATTTTCTAATTTTAAATGCAATAGAAAATTTGATTTAGGGTCCAATTACGTCCAATATACGTCAATACGCGACGGAAAGTGTACGCCCAAACAATAATTAGAATAGAATAGAATATCATTTATTGCATAAACTGTCACACACATATAATTTAAAGGAGATCTTGTGTTCTTTGTTGGAACGACAGTTCGTCCTGTCGAACGTGCAATACAGGCAGTTTATAATGTTGGCAGGCCATTATAAATATAATACTATTATTATCTTGTCATTATTTTTTTTGTTATTTGTGTTTTATTACATGAGTAGGTACAACTAAAACCACTAATAATGTAGATAAAAAAACAGACATTGTGCGTCTCGGGACGCCCGACAGAAGTGATAATTTAAACTAATCTAACGTGAGAGAAAGGGAAGACAGACAGACCGGCACCGTCACGCGTTACGTAACGAAGAGGTTTACCGTCCCATGAGAAGTTATCACTTCAAGTCTTATAGCTGTAAATAATAACAGACTGGAGCGTCGCATAACTATGCCTCGTTTATACTAAAGAATACCTATCAACATGTCATAAACTTTTGATAAAGTACCGCAGGGTATAACAAAGTTACGATTTTAATCTTATTTCACTTTGACAAAATTAAATATCCAGTGGGTCACAACGGGGATTCTGTTCAAAAGTCAATCAGAGTCTAAACAAAGTTCAATTAGTTGAATATTTATATATTCGGACTTTGCCTACTCAAAATTTTATTCCAAACTTTGGGGTCTTTCTTTTGAAACTGCAATTAATTTTCGTCCAAAATTTGCTTCTTATGCGTTTGTAGCTTTTAGTACCTATTCGTTAACTACATTATGCCTCATTTCAATACATGCCTTTGTTCAATGATAAGGCTTTTATTTTATTCACCAACATAATATTTATTTCTCGAAGTAATACATCAATGATGATAATAGGTATTTGTTAAAACCGATTACGTTTACAGCGAGCGCTATGTATCGTGAACATTAGATATTGTAATAATAAATCTATAGGATTATAATTGATTTGTTTCCTTGTGATTTTATAATTAAGAGGTATAAAATTATGGAAGAGAAATAAAGATATTAAAATCATCGAATGTAAACATATAATGTTTGAAAATAAATGACTGATTAGTGTGAAATTGGATGTAATGAAAATTGATTGGTGCACGTAAACATTGCATTCGGGTAACGGTAGTTTGTAATTAAAACTAATCATTTATTATTTTTCAATACATCTACTCAAAAAGTACATTTACGAAGACTGTACATGTCGTTTGAAAGTTAAAATTATGTTAAATAATAATAATATCATATAAAAGAACACACGGAAAATAGGTGAAAAAAATATAACTCCACCAAGGAGTTTCGATTCTAACATTACGAGAATAAATAATTTGAAAAAGCGAACCTCCTTAGAAGCGCTCTTGATCAATACATTTGTCTCATTTTAATACTATGGAAAATGAAACGAAAGATGTAGTTCTAATTTTCACAACGTGCACGTAGCGCCATTTGAAAATGCGCGCGTTTTCATATTAGAAACTAAGGATTTTTGCGACTTCCCGATTGATGTTTATGTTTGTTTCATTACATACTGTACTATTTTCTCACAAATGCGTTGAAAAACGTTATATGACACACATGCTTGTTGGTTTTTCCAAACATGTGACTTTCTTTATTGCTGAAGTATGAAGTTCAGCGGACAGGCTGACAGCCCGACCGTGATGGAAAGTGGTTACCGTCGCCTGTGGACGTTTACAATACCAGTGGTCCTGCCAATGCGCTGCCGGCCTTGAAGTAACTAAAAAAGTCCCTATCATAAATAACTAGATACTGTTACAATTTCAAACTTTCCCACATAATTGAATTTATGTCGGACAAAAACTCTTTTGAAATTTAATTAAAAATGTTAGTATTGTAAACTATATTAAAAATTAAACTACATTATAAAAAAGAAAGCTAAAATTAAATTATTGAAAGTAAGGTTTAGGTAAGAAAATGTTGTCTTTCAGGGATTTTTGGTAACGATTGAGTTTTGACCGCAATGTGATGATATTAAATCGATACCATGTTTGATTTGTTAACATTTAAAGTATTTTTTCTATAACGCATTCAACTTACATGTATCACTCTTACAAACAGGTTTTAGTTATGGTAACTGCTGTCTAATACAGATAGTTATATAAGTTATGAATTTCTAACCCATAATTAATTAATAAAAGCTCATAAGCACATTAGACTTCGAGTAAATTCGATTCAGAAATTTGTATTATTCATACTATATAAAGAAACTAATATATTTGCCACCACGATTGGTCTTCAATAAAATATAAGAGGCTTAATAAATTATAAATACACAATAATTGATAAAAGAAAAATATTTGCGTAAGCAATTCCCGATTTCGATGAAACGCTTGTTCAACATAGGTAATTTGTATGTGGCACGGCCGCATTAGGTTTCCAATCTCCCTCTTCCGCACGGGGACATCAGAGTCACGATACGCCAATCTGTTTGTTTGATATTGATTCTGAGATTGGATTGAATATCTACAAGACGATAAAAATGTTGCGTAGATGGAAAAAGTCATATGTACATAAAAACGCAAAATATAGCAGTACACTTTGTACATATTCGATAAATAATACAATAATCTGCAATGCCATACAGGGTGGCAATACTATAATAATAGGTATACAATACATACTACACATTACATTAAATAATAGGTATAAATTCATAATATACGCTATCTTACTAATAAGTTTATTTATTTATTAAAATGAAAAAACAATTAATACTCACATTGTGGGACCAGTATGAGAAATCAAAGTTGAAGCTTTTTGCGCCCTCTTTGCTGCCAGGTGGTGCTTTTGGGTTAACGATCACTAAAACAAAAAAACATTTTTCAAATAACAACAACGATATGTTAATTTTAGACATAAATCATTTCATCAGATATCATGTGTATATTGTTACAATTACCACGTACTAACAACGGTGAAGGAAAACATCGTGATGCAACCCGCACATCGAGATAACCGATGTGTCAAACCTGCCAAGCCACCTTGGACAACTATGGCGGGTATACTGTCCAGTCCCCTATAACGGGAGGCCCGAGCCCAGCAGTGGGGCGTTTATGGGCTGTTATTATTATTATATTATAAATAAACAA
This sequence comes from Dendrolimus punctatus, assembly GCA_012273795.1. Lineage (NCBI taxonomy): Eukaryota > Metazoa > Arthropoda > Insecta > Lepidoptera > Lasiocampidae > Dendrolimus > Dendrolimus punctatus. The sequence goes on from CM022543.1 coordinate 5,314,030, forward strand.
TAACAAACTCTAAATCAACTAAATCACCTACAGTCTTCGTTCGGACTTATTTAGTACGATAACGAATACTATAAAAGAATATGCTTACAGATAAATCTTTTCTAACTATTATTAATATAAATATAATTTTAGCCTACATCCGACAACATATTAAAAATCAAAAAATTTAATCTACATTACACTGCAAATCATTAGCATAAATGTTATGCACAATTTCCTTTGATCTAAGTATAAAAGAATATCCGCCTTAAATAAATACAGATAGAGCTAAAATTCATTTGAAATCTTTAACGTTTTATTTAAATGGAAAACTAATACTAACGGGCTTAAAGAAATGTGTGTTATTTCGAATTACATAAGGTTGAATTTTGTGCGTTTAACTCTCTTTAGTGTCACTCTTACGTTCATTAATGTTAGAGTCACAAGGATTCTAAAGAAGTTTCACTTCAAAAAGTAACTCCAACGTAGTAGTTTCCCTTACATCCCCTCCAATTCCACTTTAAACAAACGCAAGTAGTTCGACATGAAAACTACTAGGGGAGGGTGCCGCGACGCGATGGCGTCGGATGCTCGGTCGATACGGCGCGACGTAACGTCCCTCCTACCAAATGAAAGACGAAACTACGTTTCATGTTTACGTACCTAATCTATAAATTTATCTTAAGAGTTAGGGAGACAAGATGGCCAAACTTTGTCGGTAAATAAAAGTAAACGCTTTTGCTGAAACGAAAGAAAATATACAGGACGAGCTGCCTCAGTTAACAAAATATGAAGATTACATTTCACGGTCTCTGTCGTACCCAAACGGCCGGGCCTAATTCACGGGTTTGATTACCTGTATTGAGCTATTTGATTATCGGAAATTTCGTAAGCGAACTTTCCGATATTTACTCTGGTCTGTATGTCTATAAATAATCAATAGAATAATAATATAGAACATATAGGTACAACGTTCGTGCGGCTACCGATTTTATAAAAATAAAAGGGATGACCCGAGAAAATATACAAACATAGTTGTTCGGTCTGCAACGGCACATTTCCCTGTTGTCAGCACTACTATTATAAGCACATTATTTTATGTACCTACTGTATCAAATCAGCTGGCAAACGCACTCCGGCGTGCGCTAACATAGTTGAAGTCATTAAACTACATGCTCATCAGATTTGCAAGTTTAACTTTAAACAACCAAACTAGAATAGACTAATCAAATCCAAGAAAGGGTGGGTGTCTCTTCATACAACAAGGTCAAATAATTAACCGGCAATTAGGACTGTAGAAGGCTCTAGTAAATAAGTCTTTCGTGAGTTATTTATATATATATATATATATATATATATATATATATATATATATATAATATATATATATATATATATATATATATATATATATATATACACATATATATATTAAATTAATCCAATTAAAAAAAATGATTAGCAATCATAATGTACAAATTATAAATCGAAAGGTTTTATTCAAACTGTAAGTTTTACTGTAGCACATTTTTTTAAGGTCATACATATGAGATAAAATTAAATCTAGTTTTTACTCTATGTACACCTTAACAATTGAATAAATAGCCCGAACTGTTACAAAGTATAATACCTAATCTCCCAGCATGCATGTATGAATATAAACTCCGACTATAAGTTTACCAAAAATAATACGAACATTTCTTACGAGTTATTGTAATGTTCTATAAGTTATTTAACAATACTAGAGCTAAACGCTTATTCAAAAAACCTTCCACGCTCGTGTACATATCCCTCTTTTCGCATGTCACCCACAGAGGGGTGAGTCACCAGACACTGCATCGCAGAACCCCCCGGTGCAGTTACACGTGTAAATTTTTACGAGTAGCAGCAATCAAACTAAGAGCACCAGGCGCGTTGGGAGGCAGACGTGTGTCTTGTGGGTAATGTGTTTAGATAAATAATGACAGACTATTTTAAGTAAAATCTCGCCAGCGAGTAGGGTTGCCAACTGTGTTTGAGAAAAATAATGTATTACCTACATTTCTTATGTAGGGGCAAAATGAAGTAAATGAAAGGAAAATAAGTCTTTTTCAATATTAAATTTATTTCTTCTCTTGAAGACACTATTTTTGTATTTTCTAGCACACACTGACAACTTTTCATTATCCTTAAATTTTTGGAAGCTATCGTTACATTCCTAATTTAATATAAAGTATATTTACCAAAAATCAAGTAGGATACTTTATTATAAAGTAGGTTGGCAATTCTACCAGCGAGTGATGGCATAATTAAATGACGGTAAATTCAAAAAATATTCAGCTGGCAATACAAAAATTGAGCTGAGAGCCCTAATTAGATCCTTTTTTATACAAACAGGCTTTGTGATATTGTGAATAAAAATGTAAGATAACATGGGCTTTAAGACGTACTTATAATAGTAATTCAACAGATAAACATATAGATAGCATGTTTAATTATTTCGTTAATACCACAGATAACAATCTATACTGAATTAGCTGGGACGTCATCGATTGAATCTAGATTTACCTCAGACATGCAGACAAATTAGTGCTTGAAATGAAAGTTATATAAATTGGTAACATTAGAAAAATCATTAAATAACTACCTGCTTAAAGAAGTGCATAATAATATTTGAACATAGTTAAAACAGAGTTATCATTACATTTACAGGTCAAGAAAATGAGTCTGGTCTTTCTATATGTAGGTAATAATTGATTGAGTTATTAAATAAATAATATTTTTGAATTTATTCAAATTATATTAAATTATAGATAACTCGTTGAGCACACGGCGATTTATATTCCCAATCTTAACTAATTATCGTTGTATTATGAAGGTAATCCGGAAGATATCTCGAGAGCCTATCCCAGTCACTCGGACCAGAGTATAAATAACTTAATCTGACGGGAATCAAAGCCGGCGTATTTGCGTTTCAGTAGACTGAAGGCAAACACGTAGACACCAGATGCTGTCATTTTGAGTAAATGCTTTTAATAAAATAACAACGTTACTACAGCCGACCCCATTCTAACTGTACCGTACTATATTAATGAAAACATTTCAACATCGCAGCTTTTCAAAACTTCCCCCAACAACTCATTACCACCCACCCAGTTTTATGATTCACCAAACACTGCAAAGCATTGCAGTGGAGTGTACTCATGATTTCCTCGTAATAAGTAAACTGAGAACGCTGTTTGTACTTTGAAAAGTTACTGTTTAATAAAACTGCAATTTACGGGAGACAGTGTAAATTTTTATGGGTATTAATTTCATACTACTACTACTGTTACTAATCTTAAGACTGATGATACATTTATACAGTTTTTAATCTCTTCCGAAATGTAAAGACATTTCAGTATGTTACAAGTAATTAACAACATAAAACTGTTCGTGTATCTAGCTAATGTCTAATATTCATGAATATTCAAATTTAAGACTAATCTCCAAGAAAGTAAATGCAGGCGAAAGCTGGACCTAAATAATCTACACCATCTTACTCGTAACATTAATCAAACAGTACCATTTTATATGATTCCAAAATACAGTTCTTGTGAGTATTAAAACTCATCATCATCATCATCCGAGCGTTAAATCCCGGTTGCGTTCGGAGCGTTCACTCCGACGCCCAGGGTCCGCTTTCCTACTTTTCCTACTCCACTTCGCGCGGTCTTCAGCATCCCCCGCTTTGAGACCATTGGCACGCATGTCATCCTTCACGACGTCAAGCCAGCATTTCTTGGGCCTTCCCCTTCGACCGGGACCTGGCGGAGGCGGCATGGCTAGACATTTGTTCCCCACGTAATTAGCCGGTCTGCGTGAGTATTAAAACTGATTATTTCTAATTATTAAATAAAATAAAAAGGAGTTTATTTATTTTAATTTCATACAAACTGAGAGCATAATTATTTGTGAAAGGAAATAAGGAGAGACAAAGCAATAAAGTAGTTAATAATAAATTAGAATAAAATTACAATTGGTGAATTGGATAAACAATATGATTGACTCATATGTATTTTTTATATTATACTCTTCTTTGTTTGAGATTATAATAGCAGCAGTATAGCGATCAAGCAAGGTAACGAAGCCAATTTTCGGGGAAACTTGAGTATTCTACTTATACTTTTAAAGGATTATAAATAAATGCAACTCCTTCGCCATGCAGGCTGTCTTACTTTGGAACTCTATGCCCACTGACGTCAGAAAGGCTAAATCTGTTGCCATATTTAAAAATTCACTCCATTCATCATTCTGTTAGTCTTACACAATAATGTATGAGCTAGTTTATTATACTTTTGACTGTAATCTGCTGTCCATGTATGTCATTTTTATTTTTCCCTTTATTGCATTATAATAATAATTATAGGTAATTTAAGAATTTCTTTTGAGTCGGGTTGATATCGTTGGGAAGATATCGCTTTTAGCGATAAGGCCGCCTTTTGTTTTACCATGTAACTATTGTCTTGTTGTATATTTTTTGTAATTTTTGTTTTGGTGAACAATAAAGTGTTGTCTATGCAATATAACTTACAACATTATAGCCTTGTTTTGGAAATCTTTAATTAATAAAACTGTAAGTTAAGTATTCTTTATTATACTCGTTTATATTTGGTTAAATTATAAACAAAGTCATTTTTTTTACAATATTTTTATATGATACGTAAATTATCATAGATAATAATTGGCCACATAATTGAGTAAATAATTTGAGACTCGTAACGATGTACATTTTGCTTTATCTATTTTCACTACCCTATTCATACAAGTACGACGGTTTAGTTTTTTCGCTAACATAATCGTAGTATATGTGACTCGGGCGTCCGATATTAACTCTTCCATCTACAATACTCTCGTACACTTTGTGTTACCTAATTTTCATCAATTCTCTCTACACATACACAGCCAAATTACCTTAATTTTCTTTTACCAACCCTCGTAATGTCCCACGTGTCTCTTCTACGCTATACCGCACCATACTCACATCAGTCAATAAAGTTATATATGTATATATTGTGCTACATATGGGACAATGTTATAGTAATAACCGTGTCACGCAGATGTAACAATAATTTGGGATGCTATATTGTTATTAATTGTTAATGTCGTTCAACATTGACAGATAACGTATATAGTACCTATATCCAGTCGTGTAGCTAATCATTAATGGCTTTATTTTTAAAGCCATAAATAAGAGTCATTTAGCTAAAGTTCATAAATGTAACAATATTGGCCGAAGCCGGAGCATTACTACAATAATAACCTATAAATATAGATAACACTTTATTACTCACCAAATATACAATTACAATAGACATGGTAGAAACAAAAGGCGGCCTTATCGCTGAAAGCAATCTCGTCCAGGCAACCTACCTTAAGGAATAATTTAATGTAATCTGGCGATGTAGATGGTGCAGATCATTGATTTGATTAATAAATAGATAGATTGATTTGTATGTGTGTGCATGTATACATATATATATATATATATATAAATCAATTGCTGTTCATTAGACTCGCTAAAACTCGAGAACTGCTTTGAATATTTTTTTGTTTTTACATGCTCGGAATATAGTCGTCCCGTCGTTTACAAATCAATTAAATTTTAAAGGTCGTTCAGAAATAAAATTAAATTTGAAAGTGAAGATTTTTTTTATTTTTTTTTTGCTTTGAATGTGTCAAACGTTTGATGTTCGTCCCATCGTTCAGAAATCAATGTTTTTTATTTATTGCTTCTGGCAAGTGGTACGAAGTTTGCCGGGTCAGCTAGTGCCAAATAATAATTTATTTCCTCCAATACTAGTCAAAACTTCTAAGTTTTCAAAGTTTTGCCGTCTTGAATATATTCCATTGTTATTCAAACCATGCGAACAAATACCCGCATGTTCATTCGCACAATGCGAACAAAACAACCACTATCTCGGGAATATGGTGGCGAGAAATGTTTCCGGAACCGGAAGTTAAGCGGAGGTTGTATCCGTCGGCACATTCAAGTCTGAAGGTCGTAGGCACATTGTTGCTTTGTTGTAGGCAAAAATTTACAGTGTTCCGGAGTTGATATATAGGAAAGGAGATGAATACACTTTCACACGTTCTTGGGCCCAGATTGTAAAAAGATAAGTGATTTTGACTTATTTTTATTATGTTGATATTTTTATAGAATTTCAGTGAGTTTAGTTACTTTGAATGAATTTATCGTGTCATGTTTTTATATTATTAATAGTTAAAATCATTGACATAAATCGATTATAGTAATCGGTAACTTATTTTATTTGTGTATTATCTAAATACAATTTAGGATCGATGTTTTCTATTTTGTAATAGAAAAACACTTTTTGGCCCAAAACTTCCCAACTCCTTTAATATATAGAGCATATGAGTTTGCCTTTTGATTTACATACTATAGGAGTTTCGATTCTATGTAGATACGAAAGCTTTCCACCTGTGTAAATTTCGAGTTGGTAAGCCACGGAAAGCACCCAATTTTCTGAGATAAAAAGTATCCTAAGTTAATTCCTGTTATTATAATAAATTATTTATGCCAGATTTAGACTAATGAACTTATTTCTAAAACCGTGAACAACGTGGCATACAAAGGCATGCTTGGATTGGAGGGCTAAAAATGTACGAGGGTTTTCAATATGGTAGTTGGAACCCAAAAATTAGATATCTTTTATAACCTATAAACACGTATATCATCCACTTAGACGGAACAATCTAAAGATCTACAGATAAAAAAGAAAAAAGTTTATAATGTGCATTGTTAAACAAAGATATATTATTTTCTCACCAAATGAAACCCTTATATTTCTAAGCACTAAGTTAAAAATATCACGTATTAGAAAAACTTTAAACTAAGTCGCTTTTTAAAGTCTTTTTTTTACTGAGCAATGTTTATTAGTTACTTGATTAAGGTCAAATCTATGTGAATGAAAACCAGTACCTTTATACTTACTTGAAAAAAAGAAATATGTAAACTTGAATACAACAAACTCATTATTTTGTTACATTATACAATTTTAAATACATATGTATTAATTGATTTAAATAAGAGTATTGATTGTGTAAAAGGGAAAGCTTGTTTAACAAAATATATATTTATTGAATTTTATGGCACGGTTTAATACTTATTGTTCATAAAGACATTTAATCCAATTATCAAACATTTTCATTTAAGTTTTTATAACTCTAAGGGTGCGAAATGTTTACGTGACGCCATTCGTGGGCGCTCTTTACGTTACACGCAACATAAAATGAAACGTCACAAAGAATCTTTGTTTAGTGTCGGGATTATCGCGAGTAAATTTTTATACCGACGTCGTCTGGCAATTTCGTGGCTGAAACTTTATAGGCAGTGGTTAGAATTTAAAAGGATTTTTACCTTTATTAAAGCGAGAAACAGCACTCGGCTATTTTACCGAGTGCTTTTAGTAGAACGGTGGTTTGATTTGATTTGATAACCGGTTTTATGCATGTAAACGTTCATGAAAATAGAGTTGTAAGTCAGTATATAAAACTGCGTTGAATACACCAAATCAGGGTTTATAAAGTGCAGTTTTATTTGATTATTTCTAAATCAAAATTTACAAATGTTTGGTGATTAAAGAGCGCACAAAAACGGATGAATAAGAGGATTAAAATACGGTTAAAAACTAAATACTAGAGGTATGTGTTAATGTAACAAATAAAATGAAAATTCACTTGACGATAAGAATTTAATTACGCTAACTATAGGTACCTATATATAAAGGGTTACGTTTTATGCCGAACACTCAACATCGCACGCGATTTCTTCATTTATACACACCTATGTATTTTATAGTGCATTGGACATTTTGGGTAAATACTACGAATATTCAAATTTTTATAATTTATATTGGTAAAGTTCTGACACCTTCAGCTATATTATTGCTACTCGCATGCTGGATATATATATATACAGCCTAACTTAATAGACCATCTCTACTAATGAATGAAAAGAAACCTTTACAAACGATAGAATATCAACCAAAAGTAATAATTGTCTTGTAAGAGAACAATGGATCCCATAACTACATTCAGAATTACTTAGAAATCCGACCTTGATTAGCCGCAGAAAGGCTGTCAAAGTCAAGTCGAGAGCTCCACTTCACTCTAAGTGCTCAATAAACAAACCAAAGCGTTGCAATCAATGTGCTATTGGCCTTCTGATCGCGAATTTTGTCGGCTCATTTGAACGCAATCATATTTGTGTAACCATTTGTACATATTTGTTCATGGTTGAACATTTTGGTGGACTTTTTGTGCAAAAACAACACTTTCAAATATTCTTTTTGGTATTTTTTTACTATAGAACATCTTAATTTTTGTATGATGTAATTGTAATCTTAATGTTAAAATTAATTTGTAAAAGTTTTAAACCAATGACTTGCAGGGGAACAATAATGCTCATAACTATATTAATAATTACTTAGAAATCCGACCTTGTTTATTTGTTCATGGTTGAACGTTTTGATGGACTTTTTGTGCTAAAGCCCCACTTTCGAATCTTGTATTTTGTTTTTTTTTACCATAGGACATCTAATTTTTTTGATGTGATTGTAATCGTAATGTTAAAATTAATTTGTAAAAGTTTTAAGGCAATGATACCTGACTTGCAGGAGAACACCGGTGCTTATAACTAACTACATTACGAATTACTTAGAAATCCGACCTTGATTAGCCGCAGTAAGGCTCTCAAAAGCAAGTCGAACGCTCCACTTCTCTAAATGCTCAATAAACAAACCAAACCGTTGCAATCAATGTGCTATTGGCCGTTTGATCGCGAATTTTCTCGGCTCATTTGAACGCAATCACATTCAATACATTTCTGTACCATTGAACATCGTTGATTTTATAGTGTGGTGTAATAGTTTTAGCCGATGGTTCTCGGCATTGTAAACTCTTGAAGCTTGAACGCCTTTTTATACAGAATATTACAGTGATGGAAATAAAGTTACCTATGAGTCTAATGAAAATAGCCCACAAAAGTCTTATTGCAGGACTCGGGCCTCCCGAGTTTCAAGCCTAGGTGAATTGGCGGGTTTGTCACATCGGTTATTTCGATGTGCAGGTTTTTCACAAGATATTTATCACAATATTTACATTGCATTAGAAAACTATCTGAGTAGTGCATGCTTGCCAGCGAGGATTCAAACCCGCGTCATTTGAGTTTCTGGAGCAAATGTGTGAAACACTAAGGGTATCCCGACTTTCCACGTCTACGTCATCAATTAGAAATCTATAATATTAGAAAATTCTAAGTATGCCGTGTCTATATATTAAGGCTATTATAAAAAAAAACTGGAATAGACAATATAAACGATGGAAGACACGATGTATTTTTTTAGATTTCTTATTTGTTTGTCGGTTTGTTCAGGATTCACGTAAAAACTATGGAGCCGATTTGGAAGCAATTTTCGCTGATCGATAGCAAATTTTTAGCCTTAATATTAATAATAATTTATTTAATTAAAGACAACACAGTCCAATAATACAAAAACACGAATAAACACAAAATAAAATCTGCGTTACTTTTAATCCCGGGAATGTCGCGGGAATTTTAAGTTAAGCGTAGGCGAAGTCGCGGGCATATTACATGTAATATTTCCAGTCAATGCCCCGTTTACTAAAAATGATTTGATTTACCTCTTAATTTTAGGACCAGTTAGTTACGCCTAGAGAGATTAGAAATAAACTAAACCTATACTTTTTATAGTTTTAAGTATTTTCAAATTGTTAAATGCAACAGACGCCGTCAATAATAGTATTAAGATAAACCCCCAGGTGTTTCCACTATATATAAAACGATCAATTTTGAATTCTTTGTTGGTATGTTTGGGAGTATGCAAAAGCAAATAGGAAATTAAAAATCCATCCTAAGACAGATACCCGTGGGCATAACCAAACGGTACAATGATTACCTAGATTAGGTTTATTTTATTAAGGTTACAATAATAATTGTATGTTTTGATAAATAAAGGAAAAAATATGTATAAAATAAACTTATTTATATCACCATTATATGGAGTTGACCTTAACACAGTACTTCAACAGCATCCATTTTCAAAACAAAATACTGTCTGTACTGTACTGTGTACTATTATGTATCAAAGCTAGACACGTTACGTTGACTTGTAATAATTTTTGAACTATTTTTATATTTATAGACAGTTTAAGTATTCATAAACGATTCTGCCTATTTAATCCCGTAAGCTCACACTTTTAGGTGTTCGAGTTTTGTTTATGAATAGTTTTCGAAACAAACATAGATGGTACTCCATCAACTGATTTGAATACAGTAACTTAAAACTCCTGCAGTTGTCCCGCCTCCGACGCCGTCTTTCAAGGCGGCGCACATGACTAGTCAAAATATCAAATCAACAGACAGCGTTCATAACGATGAAATCAAAGTGAATGAATTTTAACAGCACGAACCAGCGGGTAATGTGGAAGCGTTGGGAATTTACGAGAGGCTTCAAGCAGCCCATGGACAAGGTTTACGATCCATAATAGAGTTTATGGGCCATCGGAACGCAATGCGGGGATATAAACGAAGATGGCGGCAAGGTCTGCGGCTTGATGGATCTTGCTGCGGGATGTTGGATCTAGACGGGATTAAGAATCGTTTTTAAAGTTTCGCAGCATAATTATGTCGCACGTGGTCTTTATAACTATGTCAGTTATCACAATTCACTGGTTAAATAGTTATAAAATTAGATTAACAGTTTATTTTGGGTCATTTTGGTATAACAACACTAAAAGAAAAATTCTACTGAAAATCTAAATTGAGTCGGATATAATTCCGGCACAGTAATATTGGACGCAGAGCTTCTTTGCCGAAAATGCGACGTACCAATTTCTCAAAACATGCTACCTTTTTAAACACATGTAAGTACTATGTCCCTTTTCTTCAAATAATATTTTCTTTCTTTCTTTATTTAATTTCCTTGGAGACTACTGGGGTCTATATAGATAAAAATTTAGTAAGAATATTGTAATACTTCAATTTGTCTCCATATGCCCAAACCACCTAAACATTCCTGTTTCAACTCTTGTCACTACATCTTTTTTACAAGCTTTTATTTAACGTGCAATGGATGTATTTATGTATGCAAGTTCGGGTGGACTCATGCAAGTTAAATTTGACCAACTTTCCGGATTCCGATTGAGCTGAAATTTTGCACACGTATATCGCGTGACAATGCAATAATATGGTACTATGGAACTGATCTGATGTTGGAGTCGGAAGGTGGCCATAGGAACTCCTATACTAAACAGGATATATCATATACCCGTCGTATTTGAGCTCGTTTTACTTGTCTTGGCTAGCACTCTGCTACATGATATCCAGGATCTCAAAGCTTCTTATTTGTATTTAAAAACCTTTTAAAAAAGCTTATTCAGTCCACAACTTTCCCTTATCCCACTGAGAATAAAGTAATAAATAATTTGCAAATAGAGTTAAGATGGACTTGAAAGCTTTAGCCTAATGCATATCAACAGTATTGTAGGAGCAATGACGTAGATTATGACGTCACACGCCACGCGCCCTCTACTACATCCACAACAGAGTAATGTCATGTGACAGTGAACTTGGGTATGGGTATACATTTTCACTCGTGTCGAGTGAATGTTCATTAGCTTCACTGATCACTGACCTTGGCTTTAATTGATTGCACGACCCAACAGTGACTGGCAAGATTTCAAATTAATTTTAGAGAAATCGCGGGTTGATTTCAAACAATACAACGATTTCAACACTTGCAGTTTTCGGTTAAATTGAAATGATAAATTAATTTGCCATCACTTTGTATAGTTTATATTGATATTAATATATTTAAAATTGTGACAAAGAAACGGAATATTAAAATCTGTTAATGTTGTTGAATTGTTGAATTAAATTTATAATAAAAAAACGCAAAATACCGACTATTTTTTGAGTCTCAAGTGAAAAAAATCTTAGGTTATTGATGTTTTAAGAACTCCCTGCAGAGGACAGCTCAAAAAAGTTAAGAGTACGCTCCAAATTTTTTAAGGTTTCAAACATCACCAAAAACTCTTATCACATTTTTTTTTCGTTTCAATTTTTGGTGTAAGAAATTTTACCGTAGTATAATTTTATAGACCAAAAAATAATAAGTTTTGAAAGTTTCAGTTCAAAATTTGAATTACAGCCGATCGCTCATAATTTTTAAATTTACTAGTGCATTACTCGCTTGAAAAAATGTAAAATTTAAATTCTCCGTCGTTTATTAAGTCTAAGTTTTAAATAGCTTCAACGCACAGACACGGCATTTTTAGATTTTCATATTATTATAGACAGACAGATGTTACTTAATATTCTATACAACCCTTATTAGACTAAATTGTCAAAAGGCCTTACTTGTTAACCGCATCATGGCCCTTCACAAGAGTTCCTAAGACCATGGTCGATAAAAATGTTTCATTTTATCGACCATGGTCTTTCACAAGATAAAAATAATACTGCCTAAACCAATTTCGGTTACAAAAACCACCGTAAATATGTATATTTATATTTTCCTGTGCTCATTTGCGGCTCATAATACAGCCAGTTGCAACTAATAACTATCCATTTTCATATAGGATAACCAGCCGTATCTTTCGAGCATTTATACAAAAGCAGATATTACTTTAAGCATTAAATATGTACATAGCACGTAATAGTTTAGCACTTAACGAGCTCGTTACCCGCTCAGAAATGGGGTTCCGGCTGAAAGAGCTTCAATTCCAGTTACTCAGCTAGTAATGGTGTTAATTGCTTGCCGCTGGCATCTCGCAGGATATATTTTTGTTGCTGAAAAGAACCCGTGCGGTGTTGAACCTCGCCGTACCTTTAAGGAAGCCTTTTGGACCAGGAAACAGGTTAATGAGATAGGCTAAGGAAAGTTAAGGTACGACATTTGATGTTTGACCTATACATCTTAAGTGACTTGGTTTGAATGTTTGCACAGTGTATACCTGTTTATTCCTTCTCTGAGACCTTAGGAATTAACCGATTATATTTTATAAAGAAATTAAAAATAAATTGATACCCAATGTTTGAGATACTGATATACCAATACTCAAAAAATCAATATTCAAATACATTGAAGTATGAATTTTAAAATATTACTAAATTCAGTTTTCTCACAATACAAATTGTCAGTAGTTTATCTTAGATTTCTAGGTAAGTGTTGTAATAGAATGAAAAGATAAAGGCTCTACATACAACAATAATTTACAGACAATGATTTTGAAACATTATAAAAATGATATAAGTTGTTTATTTAATAAACCAATTGGAATTGACTACAGAACCAAGAACCAGAATTTGCGTCTATTCTCCAAGTGTCAGCACTTGGAGAATAGACGCAAATTCTGCCCTCGCCATTATGTAGAACATTGCCGTATCGTAAAATATGTTAGCTCGTAAACTAGTCAATGTTCTCCTAAAATACGAAAAAATATATACATACATACATACATACATACATATTGTCACGCCTGTTTCCCATTGGGGTAGGCAGAGACGATGGATCTCCACTTGTTACGATCTTGACAAACACTTTTCGCTTCATCAACTTTCATTAATCTTCTCATACATACACGCTTATTTAAACTACTTTTTATCTGACCTTTCTTCAAAATATCTTCAATTTGATTATGGTGAGTACGTCTTGGTCTACCGGCACCGACTCTTCCAGTCACATTGCTATCATATACTTGTTTTGTGATTCTGCTATCATTCATTCTCTCTACATGGCCAAACCACCTTAACATTCCCTTTTCAACTCTTGTCACTACATCTTCTTTCAATTCACAACGATCCCTTATCACACTGTTTCTTATCATATCACTTACATTAACGTTACATATACTTCTCAAAGCTCTCATTTCAACTGCATTTATCCTACTTTCATGCTTCTTCTGCCACACCCAACTCTCACTGCCGTACATTAGCGTTGGTACTAATACCCCTTGATGGACAGCCAGACGTGCCTTTACAGACACTTTCTGGCTGTTTATAAAAGAGTTCAGCGCTCCATTTACCTTATTACCTGCCATTACTCTCCTTTCAATATCACTTTCATGCTTTCCGTCTCTGGTAAACATGCACCCTAGGTAAACAAATTCTTTAACTTGCTCTAGTCTTTCATTTCCTATCTGTACGTTACACATTGTCATACTTTCATCTCTTTCAAACACCATAACTTTCGTCTTCTCTACATTAATTTTCATACCCTTAGTCTTAAAAGATTCGTCCATAATCGTTACCATCTCCTGTAACTCTTCTTTGGACGATGCAAGTATAACCTGATCATCGGCGTAGAGTAGACATTTGATGAGTAACCCATTCATTCTTAAACCACTTTCACTTTCTTTCAAACCATCCAAGCAACTGTTCATAAAAAGGTTGAATAGCCACGGCGATGCTACGCAACCCTGTCTAACACCTTTTTCGATGTTAAACGATTCGGAGCAGGCCCCGTTGATCCTAACACAAGCACTGGAATGGTCATAGAGAGACTTTAGTGATTGTATTAGGCTGTCTGTTACCCCACATTGAGATAACGCTGACCACAGTTCTGTTCTTATCACTCTGTCGTAGGCTTTCTCCAGATCTATGAATGCACAAAAGACATTTGGCCCTTGGCCAAAAACTTTTCAGTTATGCACCGTAAGGTGAAGACTTGGTCTGTACATCCCATTCCCTTGCGAAAACCCGCTTGTACATCCCATACTTTCTCATCTGTCATTTCGAAAACCCGTTCAATCAATACTTTAGCATACAGCTTTCCGACAACGCTGAAAAATATATAATATTAAATTAATCTTGTAAACATGCGGATTCGACCACATTTAGGTAGATGGACTGAACGGATCGATTTCCAATGACATTGGTGTATTATTGAGGTTTCGTTCGTGACCTTCCCGCAGAGTAGTTGGTTACACGCATTTGTCGCACATATAGTAACAACCTAACAAATATACCTATTGCTTATGAAAGCAGACAGGAGCCTAAAAGAACAACTGTGCATAAAGGTCTTATCAGTCCATAAACATCCCAACCCTCGACACAGGCGTGAAATAATTTTCTGAAAACAAAATCAGAAAATTCTTATTACAACTTGAATGAAGGCCTAACAAAGAGCGTTAAGTTTTTACTGTCTTTTCAGGTGGAACGTAACTTGTGAAAGTAAACAACGGCTTTTCTCATTCAACTTTATGGATAATGAAAATATTTAAGATATTTGAGATTTCATTTATAATATTGCATAGGAGATAATTGCCAGTGTTGAAGGTTTTAATATTTTATTTATTTCTCACATCGTGTTAAGAGCATCAATTAAAAAAATTTAGTCTCTTTTTTTCCAATTATCTGGAGTCAGCACAATACTCGTATATCTATTCATTGCGTACTCTTCTATCCTGGCAAATCCTCTCTCGTCAATCATCATTACGTCCTTCACAGAATCCATCAATCTTTTCTTTGGTCTACTTTTGCATTTGTATCCATCAATCTTCAATTTCACATTATTTTTATCACATGACTGCCATCCCTCCTCATTAAATGCCCGTATTACCTTATTCTTCTTCGTCTACATTTTTTGACACAAATGTCCTCCGCGCTAAGTATATTGTAACAACAATATAGAAGACTTCACTTCCCATTTGATCACAGAGAGAGAGAGAAAATGTGACCATAAGCAGAAAAACTACATGGTTAATACTGATTAAAAATATCCGGGGTAGAAATCAATCTTCATTAGTAGAGTTAGTGGTTCAAGAAGCTTTTATATATTTTCCAAGGGCCACCACATTCCTCGCAGGGCGTTTTAGGGCTGTGTAAAAGTCAATCTTCATTAAAGCCCGAGTCGGTGTGCAAACAGTAAATGGAAGTTAATTTGAAAGCTTTTCAAGGTGACGGCTGTAAGGAACCCAATAAAGATAAAATTGCGAAGATAAAAAGTATTAGTGGTGAAATGTTTATGACGAATTCCAAAAATTTAAAGCTAATAAACGTTTAGATTAAATTATTTTTATCTATCTACAGTATAATAAGTCTGTTCAGGGTGTAGTTTATACAATGTATTTAGAAATAATAAAATACACGGGGTTGATTTAGACCAGTAGATTTGGAAATACAATTGTTTCTATCTGTGTTTTTATTGCATGAGTTCTGCAGACAGGCAGACGGTTACCAAGTGGAAAGCGGTTACCATCGCCTATAGACATTTGGTACACCCAAGGTGTTACCAGTGCGCTGCCGCTCTCTAGACGGATACTGGAACCTGGCCACTAATGCCAGAACACAACTCAAAGTTGCTATGGCCTACTTTAGACTAGGACTGATAATCATCCAGACGGGCAAAAACCCTACCAGGCTGTGTGTTGTTTTGTCGCCTTTTACGGCAGGCCGCCCGTCCGCAGGAAATTGTGTTCTTTCTCCATTCCTACACGGATAACAAAGAAAAAAAGAAAAACAAGAACACAGATATTGTGTCTTAGACCATCACATGAAAACTGCTGAAAGGGTTTTGTTCTGAAACTTCATTGAAGTATAACACACAAAAATCTAACAGACCAGAGTCGCATTATTAAGGTTAAGCTTAGGTTATGGTTTTACCCAGTGTTTGTCTGTGTGTGTCAGAGCTAAATTTATCACCTTACCTTAATTGTAGGCTAGAAATATGAAATTACATATAGAAGGTATCCCTGTGTGTCAAATTAGTTGAAATATATTTTTCAACATTAAAAAGAATTCACCAAAAGGATGTTGAAATTTCAGTTGGATAGTATCATCGAATGATGCATTGTATGAAGGGTTTCTAATATGTCCCCGCTTCATCTGGGATAGTTATGTGTTAATGACTGTGGCCAAATGAGTCTTGTTTAAAACGGTAATAATAACGTCGTTAATGATTAGCTACATGAGTGTACATATATACACATGTTATCTGTCAATGTTCAACGTTATTAACAACGTCGAGTCACAAATAATAACACTAATTTTATACTTGATGTAGCAAGTACGTTAGAAGATTCGAAACCGTTGCAATAATTAACACTAAAGCTGCGTACTGTAACCGAACGTACTGTACTCTAATGTATACACCGAGTGCCGAAATTCGTGTTCGCTTTATCGACTCGTTGCGATTGCACCGCGTGTCGTTCGCGTTGCGCTCGCAAGCTACGTACATACCATAATTTTGTAAATGCACCGGTTACGGTTTGCAAGTGAGTACGCTGCCTAAGACTTTAATATTTGCTTTAAAGAAATACTAACCTGTGGTGTTACCAGACATCTCTATGATGCATTTGCAATCCCTCGCAATCTCGCGGGAGTTGAAAGGGCGGACCCTCACCGCCACTTTCACCGACGACATGGTGGCTGCTTATCACCAGTCCGCAGCCACTAACACATCGGTACGGGACACTTATTTATGCCTGCAAAGAAATATAAAAAGTTAATTATTATAAACGTGAAAATGGTATCGGTACGATTAAAAATCAATTTGGTTCAAAGGCACAGAACTGAAAAGACTTGATGATATTTAATGATTCAAGTTTATGTTTATATAAATAAGTTTGGTTGATTATTTTAAATTGAAATGAAAAAAAAAATCGTCTAAAACCACCTTAATCAGCAGGTTTTGTAGTGAACAAAAAACGTCTGTAAAACTACAAAGTTTCTTAAAAATTACATACAATAAATTCTTCAATTAACCATCACAATTTTATTCACTTAATTAGTTGATATTGTGTCAACTCGCTTACAAACTAAATCAATTACTATGTATGAATATTCGACAGTGGTTTAGTGACAATCAATGGCCAGAAGAAGAACAATGTTCAGCTGCGCAATGTTTGCCAGGGGTTGAAAAAGGAAAAATTGGAGATGATGTTAATGACTGGAAAAATAAAGTCTCCATGGCTAGGTTTTGAGTCTTTTTTAATGGAGTACAATAGACTAAGAGAGATATATATATAACATACTTAGAAAACTACCAGATCGACATACGAATGTCATAATATAAACAAAGAGCAAGCTTAGGACCTGACAAATTCACATATGTAAACTAAACAATAATTTTACGTTAGGTATAACATAGTCATCTTCTGCAAATTCGTTTAAACTACCGCTGAGTAAGCGGTTTCTCGCACTTTTAAGAACCATCACGAATTTATTTATACCTTATAAGTTATAAGGTATAAATTCGTGATGGTTATAAGTTATAACTAATATGTAATATAATATAGACATAGCACACTCGAAGTATTATCAATTTTTGCCACACATTATGAAGATATACAGTAGACATACAGTACTAAACCCAAATACATGAAATTACATTATGAAAGATATCAAAGTAGCAAAAAATATTCATTATGATATGTATCGAAGTTATTAGACACAAATAGCCGTTAAATTAAATTAATCCAAAAACACATTCTGTATTTTTCCAAACAATGAAATATAAACTCAGAAATCTTGAAAAAACGTAAACAAAGACTAATTAGAAGCGAAGGTAATTAGAACGACCGACACACACGAACCAGAACCGAGTAAAAGCAACGAATGAATTCCGTTTGAATGGCAGGCGCTTAGCAACTGAAGGGACGCATCGATGTTAACTAAAGATATTTCATTTCTAGACTTTGTTATTTCGGAAACAAAGGGGTTCCTAAGGAGCGCCAATGCCCTTTGCACCCCTTTTTCCAAGATGGCGGCCGGGGGACAAGGGTAGTGACCCCCCAAACTTGAACTTAAGCTTATACTAAACCTCGCCCTACGCATCAAAAAAATAAAATTGGATTGTCTGTGGAACGGACACTAAGGCCTAAAGATGAAACACTTCAAAGCCTAGATGTTTCAAATCAAGGCGGGTGGGTATACTGTCCGATCCCCCTATAATGGGAGGTCCGAGCTCAGCAGTACATTTATAGGCTGATATTATATTTATTATATATTCATAAATATATGTTGATCCCTACAAGATATGAAAATAGAATAACCAAGAAAATTTATTCGAAAGCGAAAATATATGAAAAAACCCATCATCACCTGGACAGTCGGAAGGAGGAACAAAAAGGTATCGAAATGGTCAGCGTAGAATTAAAAAACAACTAATATTGTAAAGCTTCAAAAGCACTTGCAACAAAAATTCGTTTGAATAATCCCTTTAGTATATTTTGAGATATGAGATATGATATGTGATGGGGTATTGTTGATTAAATGCCCTCTTCATTGTGCCAACAATGAAGAGGGCATACATGCCAGCACTTAAAAGCAGTAAACATTTGTCACTTCTATGCAACTCTTCGTTACACATCCATCCATCTTAGACTACATTTCGACTTGGCATCAAGTGCAATGTCGGTCAAATGCGAATCTATACTTTTAGTAAAAAATACTCACATAGCCGATTAAATACAATACTTTTAAACAAAAGGTCAAAAAATTTAGCTTTTATTTCAGTGTCCTGATAAATAAAGCGAGAAAAGCAGAAAATGTCAAAGTACCAGGATAACAAAGGCGAATGAAGGCGTGTAACGAGCTCTTCGCGTGGGCGGTGGTACATTCCAGAACGACGAATACAAGACCCCTCAGAACAATTTCCACGACAATAACAATTACCCGAAGCTCCGTGAATTACCTTAAATGTTTCCGTGACGTCGTTAAGACGATCGCTTGGTATTATTTTCGGTAGGATAACTTGATAAAGAGGGCTGCTGTTGAAAAGAGGATTTTAAGATAGGATTATTCTATTGCTGGAATTTGCATCTTCTTAGAAAATATCAAGAATAGTAAATATGAAGTAGGAATTATAGAAACTCGGGTCTTTTTTTATTGTAAAATTGACAAACAGGCAGATGACCCATCAAATAAAAAGCGGTTACCGTCGCCTATAGACGTTTGCAACACCAGGGGCGAAGGCAACGCGTTGCCAGCCTTTAGAATGGGATAGGATGGATTTGATTAGAGATGAAGTTCTAATCCATATCTAAGCACCATCTATTTAAGCAAATGTGTGTCAGTAATTGGATACTTGTTTCTTATTCCTACTACTTTATAGTTTTAGGAATTAACTCAATTTTGATATTTGTTATATTGTAATTTTCATTACCTAAATATATGTGGTGATAGATTTTTAAAATGAATTCTTTAATATTTTTATTCGGTTGGTGTAAAATAAATATGTCAAATAATAAAAGGTCAGAAAGCAAGAGAATAAGAATAGCCTAAGACGACGTTGAGACAAGATTTAGAAAATGTTAATATACGACTTTCTTCAGTGGCTTGGGATATTTTTATTTTAGTAAATGGAATCTATGGAGTATGGATTCGAAGATTTCGATAGCGAAGCAGATATAATACTAAACTTAACTTAAAAGCACAATAACTGGAATCTTTTGACTAAGATCATTTTTCAACTGTATTGCTCATTCTCATCTCGGATAACAACAATCTTATTCAAACAAGCTTAATGTAGAGATTCTTTGAACTTACGTATAAAGATAGCAAAGGTGTGGCCGGTATTAAGCTTTATTCTCCTAGTAAAGTATTTTTTTTATTGCCCGAAGCTCGCGAAAAGGCATTTGCTCAAGAAAAGGGTTTATCAAATGCGTCCTACAAGGGGGAACTGGAACCTGAACACAACTCTAGGCTGTTATAGCACCATGCTTTAGACTCTAGACCAAGGGTGGCAGCCATCAAGCCATCAGCAATGGTACACCGGCAAATGCCCTACCGTCTGGTAGCTAAATAATTGAAATAAATTTATTTCAATGTTATTGAAAACTCTTCCAACACCAGATAAAAAAGCTTGTAGTGAATTCCTCACTATTTCAGTATATGTAAGGAGTTTTTGTGGATATGATTGAACCTCGTTCTGTAAAAAAAAAAAAAACAAAGAGCTGGGTACAACTACATTGTTTTAATATTAAAATGGAATTTATGCTATAAATATTCAAAGCTCAGAATTTATGATATAAAGACAGATTCTTGTTACGATACGTAGTCATTATTAGTGTAATGAATCAAATCGCAAATTGTCTGTCGGGAAATGAGTAATGTCTTTGATATTTATTATATACATATTTAACGACTTCCTCAATCTATATAAAAGAGTAAAACATCTTGCTAAATAGTGTTTGTCCGTCAAATAGGTGGAAAACGAAACATATTATTATCTTACCAACTAATTAGACATTCTTTATTACCGTGTCTTCACTTGCTAAAGTATAACACCCAAACACAAAAAATATGTTTTATGATTTTATAAATTAAACGCTAACTTTTATCTATCCTAAAAAATCGGCCAAGTGCGAGTTAGTCTAAACACAATCAACTATTTTTTAGAGTTAAACAATTTTCACTGTTTTTGTTCTTTGTCTACAAAACTAAAATCAGTATTCATCGAATACCGCACATCTTAAAAGCTAATATACATATATATAACTTGTTTTAATCCAATTTCGTTCAAAATAGTTTTCAGCTTCCCCACACGTCAGAAGGGGGACAATTGAAGATCGTCGTCATACACAAGACCTATCTAACAACATATAGAGAGAAACATTTTTTCCTTTCTTAAATATATATGTGGGGCAGCCACTGTTAATATTTTCACGATTTGCCATTGTGTACCGGCATAAAAGAAATACAACACCTTCCAGCCAAATTTTATACTCAAAACCTTGAAGCTTTAAACTGAAGTTAGTTTTTTTGAAAAAAAATGCATGTCGACATACATAGACAAAAGGACAGCCTGACATGAGGATTTCATAAGTTCTTTATTTGAGAAAATGGCTACCAACTTAACCAAAAAACGTGTGCGTCTCGGGACGCTTGACAGGAATGATAACTTAATCTAATTTGAACTATTGAATATTGGAATTGTTTAATTTGAGGAGCCTGCCTACCGCTGCCGCATGCGTTAGAGAAAAGGAAGCCAGATAGACTGGCGCCGTAACGCGTTACGTAACGAAGTAGTTTACCCTCCCATAAGAAGTTATCACTTCAAAATATCATAAAAGCAATATACCAGCAAATAATTTTAAAAGTATTTAACTTACAAGTTAGACTAAAAAAGATACTTGAGAACACCAAGGCAATTTCATTGTGCTATCTTGACGGTGCTGCGGTTTGTATTCTAACAAAGCCAGGTCAAGCTACCGTTGAATTTTACGTCACGGTCCGACGCAGCCTTGTTGAATGTTGCGCGTGCGCTTATACAGCTGATTCATAAATTGATTAAGGTCTTGGCTAACTTTGTACAAAAAAATATAGTTTGTATATATATTAAAAACTAGGTCACGATTAAATCGATATATAATTTTAAAAAATATATAGAAATCAACAAACAAAGAGCCTACATGAACTTCATAAGATTTTTTACAACACGTCAAAGAATCAAAAGTTTTATGTCGCTATAATTTTTCACCATATTGTAAGAACCATTCGAAATATTAAACCTTTTTTTACATCTTGAAAGTAGTTAATAATAGTAATTCAACTTTTTTCCTGGCGTCATGCTTTTATCCGCTTTATGCGAAACTATGCTGTGAAAATTGGACAAGTGGACGATGGCCTTTATGCACTGCATATTTTGTAATTATTATGAATGTATGTCAGATAGCGCATTCTTCGTAACTGTTTATTCTTCTAAATATTACTTTAGTAGCTGTCTTTCAAATGATAATTACGCGAAATGTGAAAGCATAGTTAAGCGGGCAACAGCGAAAAATTGAAAATAATTATTCTATGTTCAGTTTATTTAATCCGTTTTAATCGAGAAGGTTTTACATTATGTTTAAATCGTAAAATTGGTAACTTAAGGTTGTGATTTAAAAATAAAAAAGAGTACCTACGTTCCACGCCGTGTGATATTATGTAATTCGTAGGCAACGCACTTGAACAACGAAAACTAGCCAATAGAAACCAAAGGAAGCACTTTTCACAATTCAATAAATATTTCACAATAACGTCCCGACGGTTGTGATACGACAAACGCACAAACTACGTAACAATTCATTTCGTTGGAGCACACAAAATACACAGTCGCTACCACAAGGTTCGCGAACAAAATGGTGAATGTTTTCCTGAAAACGATCCTCGCGTGCTGTAATTGGCTACGGTCGAGTGCGCGCAGTGTATATCGAAAGTGTCGGCCACCACGGCCGCTGCACTCCCGACGCACTTACATAACATACACTGCAATATACATCTTCCAAAAACCTCCCTTAACCTAGGAATATGTTCGATATCGAAGGGGCGGCCATGAAAAAACGTGTCGCAGAGATGACTCACCGCGCACCCTAGCGCCCTCTAGTCCCCCCACCGTCCCCCCACCCCCGCGACTCTCCGTCCCCGAGATCGCAGATCGGTATCCGGGAAAAGCACATCAGAAACCTTTAACCTTGGTCACTGCACTTGCCGTAGCTCGATGCGGTGAAGCCTGTCGAGCCGCAACGGACTTACCCGAATCTCCGTATGGATGTTACAGGGGGCGTGAATATGGCTCGCGTTATAGGAACGTTTTGTTTTCCCCAAGAGCTGTGAGCTCGGTCAGGTTGCAGCGTCGGCCGACATGGCGCGTCGGATGAACAGCGCGGTGCGACTGCGGGCTGGCAGCGGAGTCCGCGGAGCAGGCGAGCCGGGGCATGCGCGCCACACGCCCCCGCGCCTTCGATCTAACTGTACGATGCGCGAACCCACCGACGCGCATCCGACACCGCAAATAACAATCCACAGAACCTGACCGCCTCCACTGGCCGATCACTCCCAAAGCACAATCGGATCGAACTTAATTGAGATAACTTAAGTACCTACATATTTGTTATGACGTCACTCCTCTACGCAAAAGGACTGATGCCGGGGAACCATCTCGAAAACTTAAGCTGATTACCAGCTTTGTACAGCCTTTTTAAGCCTGAGTTTTTTTTGTGTAAGAGTACTCTTTGCTTAAATATATAGAAAAAGATAAATTGAATAATGGAAACATTTGAACTCCAAAAGCCATATTGACTATGTAACGGGATATACGTACCACTACTAAGGCAAGGCAGATATTAAACGAAGAAAAAGAGCATAATTAATCTAGTATTGACAGACATGGCTCAGCAGGTATTCCAGTCACGTCTGATTTGATTTGAATAAGTTGATTAACATGCTCCAGTTATATGGCGCTGGATTATTCTAAAACTCCAGCTCCATAATTAATAATCTACTAGTTATTTTATTTATGAGAATAAAATAAACGCGATTAGTAGCGTTCTGATGGCATTGGAATTCATGTCATAAAATGGCAATAATTGCGATATATATCTTGTATATCCCAATGAAAAAACATTTTAAAACATTTCATGGCAAATGAATGGGGTAACGTTATCGTCATTATTGCGTGACTTGAGGACTACATTTTAGCTTATCGCACCAGAGGACTTTGAAAACAACTGTATAGAAAACCAATTTAGCTATCAATTATAAGAAGCGCTGTTAATTACCAAATTAAAAACTACCAATGTAAGAAAATAAATGTCAATTTTGTGTTGTGTTAAAACAGCCGTATATCCAAAAGGTTTATGAACCAAAGCACGAAGAGAATAATATCACAGCACGTGATGATTGATTTGACATTAAAACCTCTAAAGAAAAGGTCTTCCAAGATTATAACTGGAGACAGTGGTAACAAAAGAAATTTCAAAAGGTGGCAGGAGATGGAAAAAGAAATAAAAGTTGCGTTATCTATCATTTCTGTAAATCCTCAAATTTTAAATAATCTATCATTACATTATTTAAAAGACACGCACAAAATACCGAAGACGAAATATACAACTGTTCCATCAAATAATTCGTTTTGACCACCAACCGAAAAAATATTGTTCGTTGACTTCGGACAGCACAAATCATGCCGTTGATGGCTTCATAGGTCAAAGGACTAGACAGAATGAACTACGCACTTATTCCGAAAGACTGAACAGAGAGAGGTGAGGCAACTGGCTACGATCGATTTTGTAACCAGCACTATGTATACATTGGTGTTTTGGAATTTGTTTGCGAATAAATTTTTCGTGATGATAGTCTTAAAGAAAACAAAGAAATTAAACGTTTTAGTCATATCACGCCTGTACTATGTCAATTAGCAAAAGCACTAAAATATTACTGTTTGTTGTTTAATTCATTTGTAAATTTATTTAGCTTCCTAAGTTACTTCTATGCACCAAAGATTAATATAAAGCCTGGTTTACATTTGCGCTTTTCCATGGTAGCAAGCAGGGTGGGTGTCGAGGGAATTAGGCTGCACAAGTATATACACGTAATTTGTTTGAAAGAATCACTTCTTTCGCCATTTACCTACTTATTATCGTGGAAATAGACACAAAATGTAAATGAGAGATAATTGTCTTTACGGACCATAATTATAAGTTAACTAATAAAAGGTCAATCGCTATTTGATTTTACAGACATAATAGAAAATATTTTGTACATTCTAGAGCACAAGAAAATATAACCTGAATTTATTGAAGAAATGTATTATACTATATGTCTTTCAAGACCACGGGCCATGGGAAGGCCAACACGCAGAGGCCCCTGAGACAAATTTAATGTAAATGTGGCGTGACACTGATCGGACTTATCCCTGTCTACACCATATACAAATGCACCAAAGGACCAGCCCGCAGGGTATTGGGGTGAACTGGTAGTGGTACTAAGTGTCTGGGAATATGGGGACTAAGGCGTTTGCCCGTCACAATGTTCGGAGAAAAAATGTATTGTTATTATTATTAATGGCGTTTACGGATAATTTAGTGGAAGGGTCACTCTTCTGTTTTTCGACCTCCCATTAATATTGATATCGGAATTATTTTTTTTCCTTGCAATTTTTTTCCATTACATATCATTTAAGCCTCGATACTAAAATATTATGTTTATTTAGGAAATTCTCGATCCATCGTATAACCCATCTATTATAAACTAATAGACATATAAAATCATGAAGTAAACAAAAAAGATATTTGGAAAAGGCCCTCCTAAAATTGCTGGAACGAGGTTAACAAAGCATTCAATCTCAGCGTGACATCAGCTAAGCTATTGCATCACGCGAAACAGTTTTACTAAGGGCATTTAGAAAACAAATGCGTCAGTTGAAAGCATTTCGATCAAATCGCTTATTAAAATAAGTTTTTAATTTAAAACCTAAAATATTCATTATTCAAGACTTTATTTAAGACTTAAAATCAATTTGCATAACCTTTATAAAGCTTTTGTATTCAAAGTGAAGTTATAAATAGTTATTTATTTATAAAATTAATGCTACCCACTATTTTCTAAAAATTTGAAATTATTTTACAGTAAGTTTTGATTCTCCAAAACTTACTGTATTGTGAAAAGATTTATTTATTAATGTGTTATTAGATATACTAGTAGCTGCAGGACATGGTATATGATTCCACTTATATTGATATTTATCATGTTACTAAAACGAATCTGTGATAGTAATTATTTTAACCCTCGTAGATCAGTATTCTGATAACAATACGTATAAACAAATCAAACGATTTATTTAAAATCCTTTAAAATCCAAGTCTGGAAAATCATAGAACACGAGAATTTTTGATATAACTCTCCTTAACTATAACTCAAGTATCAAGCTTGTAACTCCTATATAAAAGCAAAACAAAGGTATCTCCATTTTAGTTCTCATGAGCTATTTACATTGATGTATTCAAGCTGCGTGATTCCACTGGGATCGACGGCAAGGTATATTATTCGAGGGTTGCACTTCAATTTCATTGCGATATTTGTAACCATAGTCTCTAGAGGACGACGCGAATATAACTGCATTTGTATAACACGAATTACGTGTACAATGTACATCTTAAATGAAAGATAAATTCGTTTCTACATACTAATGCGTAAGTAACTTAATCTATATCTAAAGTACCTTAACATTGCTTATTTGGAGGAATAGGTTATATCTCAAAAACACAATTTTGAATCGAAAAATACAACCTTAATAAAACTTGCAATACATATTTGAGGTAAAAATGTATACATACATTTAGAGTGTTTGTAATATTGAAATAACCGCTTTTTACTACATGCATATGAATATATGTACGGTACATACACTAAAATAACATTTTTTTTAATTTTTGTCTGTCTGTCTGTTTGTTCTGGGTAATCTTTGAAATGGCTGGACCGATTTTGACGCGACTTTTATTGGTAGGTAGCTAATGTAATAAGGAGTAACTTAAGCTACATTTATTTTGGAAAAAATCTTTTATTTTGTAATTATGACGATTTTCATTCACCACGCGGGAGAGACCGCGGCGCGCAGCTAGTTTATACATAAAATATGTAGATCTCTCTTTTCTTTCACCGTATCCATTCAATTAATTGGGGTCGTCACACTCGTCTATTCTGACATACATCTTCTGTCACACCAGAAACCATTATATTATCCTTAACACAATCCATACATCTTTTTTGGTCTACCTTTACATTTGTACCCATCCATCTTGTAGTTTAACATTCTTTTTGTGACGTGACTTGCATTCCTCCTCATTATATACCAACTTGATCTTCTTCCTCTCAATTTTCAAAGATCACCTTGTGTACTCATTTCTCAGTCATAAAACCTGTAGTTGAGAGATTAATCAAAAAATTAAAGAAACAGAAAAAGATAATCTCATTTGAAAACATCAAATCCTTCTTCGTTCCACCGGACTGGACTAGCGTCTTGGTATGGTTGCCGAAACGTGGTCTTTACTCCAGACTCCAAATTTTACTATTACAATATCGTCACAATAATAGTTTTAATACAAATACGATAACGATATTGTAATAGGATAATTGGGGCCCAAGACACGTCTGCTCCATCGGCCATCGACGCTGCGACACTGTGTTCTATGTACTCGTATGTGTAGATACCTATACCTAATATTTGCAAATTTCTATTAGAATATAAGTATTTGGCAAACAAAATTAGACTGTAGTTATAAGACATAAGGTTCATATTCACAATAATATTAATTTTACTAGTTGGAAATTAACCTCTGCTATTAATTTAAATTCACCATAGCACACCGCAACTATCTCTCACTAATTAAAGACGAGAGTAGTTTCAGAATTTCAGAGTTCAGAGTTTCAGAAACCAAAATTTTAAATTTAATTTTAAAAAGTCTGCCGAAAACCTGTCTGCCCACGTACAGTATAAAGCTCATAATCGGTGCGTCTGGTTGTCCCAGAGAGAAAGAGAGAGATATATATATATATATATATATATATATATATATATATATATATATATATATATATATATATATATATATATATATATATATATATATTATCTAGTCATTATTTATAATGTCTACTCAATGTAGATAAAGTGATAATTGACACAGAATTAATCACATTAACTAGCAATTTCATATAATATCTTCGAAGCCTTGGATAATGTAATAAAACAAGTAGGTATACGTAAAGATTATAAAATTATGGGTGGGGTATAGATACACGGCACATTTATTTATTATGCACAAATCCGAACTTTCTCAATATTTAGAAGGCTAAGGCCTTCGTGGTTATTTTTTTTAACCACCCAAAATTAATTTTATATCTCAAGTAATAAATAAATGTGCCATGTAGTCTATATACCGCACCCAAAATTATATTTCAATTTGCCTAAGAATTAAAATAACATTGTCATAGATAATAATTCTACGTTAATTATCATTGTTATAAAGTTATTCAACTTTAATTTATAAAATAAATTTAAAACTTGCTAGCCATAAAATAAAATTTAAATAAAAACAGAGATCAATAAAAGTATTTGGTATCACTCTTTAAGACTACAGTAATAACATATTTAATTTGATACTTTGGCTAACTTTGACCCGCTATTATGAATAATATCCGGATAAAGTGATTAATTTATCACATTGTTTTCTTTTTACACATTTTACATACGCTTTTTATTATTTTAAAAGCAAATATCTATCCACCCATTGACTAATAGCACAAAAGTCATCAAGAACCATACCTAAGACATAAATATATAATCTACATATTTTTTTAAATACAATTTTCATGCATAGCCAGCATAGCAGTCAATTCTTTTCAAACAAACTTTCAGTTTTCGCAGTTTTCTTACACTTCAAATCAAAGTGCTCATCTATTAATCAATAAAAAACTCGCCCTACATATTTTATAATATCAAAGTAAAAATGGTTACAAAATGAAATATCGTTCGCGTGGGAGTCATTTAAGTTGAATGGTGCATCTATGTTAGTTACCCTGCAGTATGGAGTGACGCACCACTTGCGAAAAGCTCATGGCCAATCGGTACGCGGGTATAACGTGACGTGCTGTGCTCTCTACGTATATGAATTATTCACTTTAGTATTGGACTTATGCATAAGTACATGTTATAGGTATACAGGTGAATTTTCAAATGGTCTCAGGGCCAAATTATAAACTATACGAAATAGCGAAAAACACTATAAAGGAGTCTCGGGGCTGGATTTGATGAAAACTAAAGTGGCATCCTTACATTTTTTAAATAAATTAGCCTTTTCAGAAAAATAAACACAACTGTATTATAAACCCAATCATAGTGTGACGTGTAAGGATCAATTGCTGTGAAGGAATGTTAAAAGGCAAATAAAGGCAAAAGGTTACTTTTGAACAGAATGTTCTATTTTTCACGCACTACTTAAAACTCACCTTGTTTTATTCAATATGGAAATTATTCTATTTTAATAAAGATATATAAATCAGTACATATTTGAAGCGGACGTTATTTTACCCCAATCAATCAATTTAATATTTAATTAATTATAAACGATAAAACATTTTATTAAATAACCACCCCATTCACTTGGTTTGTAGTTTAACATTCCTTCACAGAAATTGACCCTTACAAGCTACACTATGAATTGTTATAATAATAAAGGTGTGTTTACTTTTTACAAAATCAGACTATCATATTCCTGACAAGGGTAATTGATTTGGGAAAAAATACCTAATGATTTTTGCCAAAATCGGCCTCAAAGCTCCTTTCAGCATTTTCGCTTTTTCATTTAGTTTCGAATTTGGCCCACTTGAAACTTAACTTTTATGCCATAATATTCACATTTACATTCTGTCTCAAGAGTCTACGTCAGCCAATCGCAGACCATTTCGACGTAGACTTCCCCAAGTTTGCATTACAGAATTCGGTCTTCCGTTTTCCTCGTTTAGCACCTACCGGCGTTTTAATGAGGGTCGGCAATGCACCGGGTTGGAGGGCGTCATCTACCATGTTTACGAAGACGTGGTCCCATTATACGATCAGACTGCTCTCTTTTTTCAGGATTATCTTTTAAGAATAACCTCATTTCAAGTTTTATCCATAAGAGAGACTTAGAGCATTATTCGCTATGCAAGTAAGAATTTGTTAACCACTACTGCTGTCAGTAGTGTACACGTCTCGGTCCCGTTGAATTAAGAATTAAATTCACATTTAAGATCAATTTACACTGACACTAATCAATTATCCGAAGAATCAGCTTCGTTCCAATTCGCTTTATATTTTATCCGAGAAGGCACAAATAATTCTGAAGCTTTGAACAATCCGATTATTTCGTGCAAATATTTGAATTCCGAATTCGAGGTTTAATATCGTAAAATTAAATGTGGGCCTATAGATCCGAAATATGACGGACGTTGTGAGTTTCCCATGAGCCTTTATTTGTAAGGCTGCATTCGTAAGCTGGGACCGTTATACTGGTCACAGGCATTCGTATAAAATTACAACACTTTACAAGTTTTATGTCGTTAAGTAATGTTTAAGAATAACAAGTAACTTACATCCGGCTAATATTTCATTAACTGTTACTCTTTTTCTACAAATTTCAAAACACATTTAAAATAATATCATGGTGTGATTACATTGTATAATTATGAACTATGAACAAATGTCACGAAAGCTATAGAAAACTAAATATTTTAACACTGTGACCTTGTTAGGTCACTCTATATTAGAACTAAAATTAAAAAAAATGGTTGCAACAAGAACATACAAGTATAATTTACGTATCACTATTATTTCACAGTACTATATCTATGCAACTTTTTTTTAATATAATAAAGAACAAACATGATATCAACAAGAATTTTGGGAAAAGAGAAAGGCTACGAAGGCAGATGATGAGAAGAGAGTATGTTCTTACCAAAACGATAAGTTGTCGTACAATTATTAATTTTAATTAGATTAATATCTATAAAACATATCTAAACGTTCCACGGTTCCACGCTGACGGCACGTTACTTAACCTTTTTTTGTTAAAAAAAAAATCTACTTATCTAACTAAATAAACAGATATCTCCGTCATTTCTCTTGATCCTTCTAACAAGATTAACAAAAAGGTAAATGAACAAGGTCTATAGGGAAAATGCTCGCAATAAAAATGTGCCGAATGATCAACTCGAGCGGACGATCGATAGTAATTAGTGATAAATAGCAAGAGAAGGTATTTTATTAATAAAATAGCTATCGGCAGTATGTTTTATTGTAATTGTTATTTATTAATCGTCAGTAGCAATCGATTATCTTATAACCAATTTATTATAAAATCTGCCAGTGCGAGTCACTTCATTTATTGAAAGATTCCACGGAAGTGACAAAACGTCCACTGGTTTTTATTTGTCTACGGAAACTTTGTAAAGCGTTAGATTTAGAATATCCTATACCTATGTATATAAAAAAACTACTGAACGGATTTTATTCTAGCCCTTAATTTTGTTCAAGTAAAAAAAACGCCCCATAGTTCAAAATTTAGAGTAGGAACATGATTTTACGACTCTGGAAGCGCACCTATTGATTAAACTACAAAATAATCTAGAAACATCGTTATTTTTTTCTCAGAGCTTTCGTCTAATGATACGTGTTACAACATTCCGTTACATTCCTGGAAAACAATCCCTTTCTCGACAAATTTCCTCTTCCAAACCCTTATTCGGCCGGTCTATGCACACTGCCCTATGTAATAAAGCAGCGTTTATACGTATATATCAATAAAATTACATTACAGTAATTTCCAACAGCGCATCATATTTTTAGGTTCTTTATTATGCCGCCTTCTGTTTGCAGACGTCTCGAGTTTTTCTCATGAATATATTAATATTTAACATTGTAGGATCTTGGGCGCCGTGTCAAAGGGCCTTCATTGTATCGAGTGACATGCTCAGGCACGAATTTAGTTAAGTTTCCTTGCATTTATTTGTTGGCAACGCCAAATAATTATTACATTTTGGATTCTATACAACTTGTATAGTGTAAACAACCAATACAACTTATAATATGTATAGCTGTTAAATATATAAATAGTCAATACAACCCGTTATTCCGATGCCTTGAAAAGATTTCACAACGCCAGCGTCAGTGCAGAACCTTGCAACAAAATTATTTAATGATTTCATTTTTGTTCATCAAATTAAATTATTAAAAAGTATGTAAGAATATTGTCAAAAAAATTATTAAAAAACACAATTCTCTTTATCTATTAGTACTAATTTTCACATTAAATAATACTTAAAAGATTTCAAATGAACTTTATTATCTTCATATATCTATATATACTTCAGGCAGATATTCTTGTAATAATTAAATAAATAAATATAACATAAGAATTATACAATAATATGCCTATACCCTAACGAAACAATGAAACAATAATTTTAAAAAATAAAATAAAAATTATATTCTAACAAAGCACAGTAGTTAATATTAAAATATATAAATAGATATAATATTAAATCTAGCGTAAGAGATTAACTGCCAAGCCATAAACAGAATGAAAGCAGAAAATAAAATAATAATTTATGCTTACGTGTGATTGCCACATCGCTACTATGAAGTACTATGCCATAGCCTAACATTCATTCATAGATAACCATTCAAGTTAAGCTATTACAAAAGCATATTAATTGGTAAAAAATAATGAACTAATAACCTTGTACACCGTACTCTTCTATTATATTAATGTACTATGTGCACCGTACTATTTAAATATCTACATTATTTACATTCAAAATACAAATTTTGGGGCTACCTATTTGTAAAATACTGAAAACTGTAATCAATTTTAAGACATGTTAAGTATTATTGAAACATTACACATGAAGTTTTATATCAAATTTTCAAATCGAAGATATGAGATTAATTACAAAAAGAAACAGTTCAAAAAATGTGGTCATAAGGTCTAAATCCGAGACTGTACAAAGCTATCAAAGAGAGTTCAGTAATCTCTGACGTCAGCGATTCCATTCAAAGTATAAGTATCTATTAAAGGTTGCTCTTTTATTCTGCTGTCTAGATAATAGTCCTTCAAATATAATCACTTTGAGAATATCAAAGAACCTCACAGTGCACTTTATATCGAGAAAGAATACTAGGAACGACAATTGCCAAGCAAAAAGTTTAACTCTCAAAAAACCATCCTACATCTTTATAGGACGCTAGTAATTATTCTATTGGGCTTTGATATGAAAATACCACTAGACTTGCAACCAATACATTATTATTTAAAACTTCATTTTTATATTAGTGTTACATGCCGACAAAAAAGTGAATGCACACCTGCCTGCCACAAACCTGGTTTATTACCTTTCCCGCATTTGGACTTCTTTTGTTTACTTTGTGTTTAAAATGTGTAATTAAGAAAAACATTCTATTGTTATTGTACTTGTTTTATAGTCATTAGGCAGATGTGTTGAACTAAATCTTGTTAATATTGTTTTGCGTCGAGGCATATTGTACTAATGTGGGGTTGCCACAATCTGTCTTCTTCTTCCATCCTCCTCAAGTCACACCATATATCGCCAAGTCATCCATCATACAATCCATCAGTCTGTTTTTTGTTCGCCTTTACATTTGTACCCATCAATCAATCTTCCAGTTTAAATTATTCTTGTCGTGTGATTTTCATCCCTGCCCCATTAGCCTATAAACCTTTTATAACTATTATGAATAGGTAAATGTTTATTTTAAGCAACATAAATTTCCAAATATTTTACAATATTTGTGCCTTTGCTAAGAAAAACATGCATAAGGTGAAAGCTTCAACCTTTCAAGACCCTTGTAGCCGGAGATAACATGAAAAGTTATTTTCATTTTCTTAGAGGATGAACTCCAAAGACAATTTCCTAGTAATAAATACCAGTCTAATTTTATAATAAAAGAGATCTTGCGTTGTGTTCAGTTCATACATATTTATATTTTCGGACCACTTGAATACATAATAAATACAATAGTTTTTTTTTAAATTTCAATAATATTCATAAAAGAAATCACTTGCACTTTTGCACCATTTCTTACATGTTCTTATTGTAAGTACTGTTAACTCGAACGCCACCAAATAAAATGAGGAAAATAATACCATTTGCACATAAACGTCCTATTACTCAGATCAAGTCTTCCCATTTTTAGTGGAACTGATAGTAAAGTACCCACCGATGTTGCTAATATCTGTGATTTGTTGGTCATTATCCATGTCTCTACGCTTCACCAACAAGAGCTGTCTCAAGTGATGACTGTCTCTAATAAGTCGTGTAATTGTGAATTAAATCGAATAAATATTTTAAACAGTAATTTACGTATAAATCTTTAACAAGATTTGCCCACAGGCCAACATATACAATCGTTTTCCTTCTCCCGTAAACACGTGCTAATTGTATTGTAATTGTGTAATTATATTAGCAACTAGGTACCACACTCAAATAAAATTAAAGAAACGACACTATCCTATACCATAAAGATCTTTACAGGAACTTAGGTGCACTCAAAAAGTAATAACATCACGTTTGGCTTTCATCACAGTGTAAAATACAAGAAGTCCGAAAAGTTACAGATAAACATCGTTGCGTGATAAACTAAATATTCAAGTGCCTACTTTAGTAAATTAAAAAAGAACCTCGGACCAAGGTCACTTCCTCTTTTTTGTCTACATAAACGCAAGGGTATTTCTATGTTTTATATTTACAATCATGTAGGTCTAAAAAAACATTTTAAAGTACCAAAAATATTATATGTGCGAAATCTAGTAGGATTGCCCATCGACTAGAATATTTCATATTTCAAGGCGAAAAGTTATAAGATGAATTTATAGTTTGTACTGCCCAGCTATCTATTACTGATATACTGATATACTCTACCATTCCTGGCTTATATTTGGTACACTAAATCAGCTTGAGGGAAACAATGTGAATAATAATTTAATATAAATACTCTCACTCTTCAAAATTGAAAATACTTCATGTACTTTAGTTATATAGGTCACTACGAGACAAAATGTTTAAACAGCAAAATGTCATACTTATTTAATCTGCGAATTAAGGGCATACATGGTTCATTGGCCAAACAACAAAAACGATGCCAGGAAAAACTGTAACGACGAAACTGCCACTTTGATGAACGAGTTAGGTACTATTTACGTGAATAAAACTATTATTATAAATACGAAAGTTACTCTGTTTTTAAGCTGACTGACTACGACTAAATAGTTGTAAGAATCGTAATCAAATTTGGCAATGTTGAACTGTATCCTGGGAAATAAAGCACCCCACTAACTATTAGCCTGAAATAAAAATCTTCAGTGAAACAATAAAGGTGCATTTCGCAAATTGATTTTTTTATTAACTACCTTTATATTTACATCTGATACGCCGTGTTCATTATAAGCATAAAATAAGAAATGAAACATGAAATGAATGAATAAAGAGGTGAAACATGAAAAATAAATGTATGAAAAACACATACACATATGAAAACACAAGACATGTTTACGCTTTTGGTAAAAAAAGGGTTTCAGCGTTGCTTTCTGAGCTTTATAATTGCTTTGGGACTATGCCCGGTAATAAAAGAAAACCCATACCAGAATAGGTAAATTAGGCGATCAAAATTATGAATGGTTCTTTAGGTGCATTTCTTTGTAGTGTTATAAATTTAAACAAAGGCGCGAATATACACAAAAGGTAAATAATATCAGTAACACTGATATTAATATTGCTACAAGTTGGGCCCATACCTGTTGTTACATACCGTCAAAGAAATGCCGCGCACCTGGCTTATTGCCCCTCCACGCATTCGGATTTTTTTTTTCTTCGTATTTAAAATTTGCAATTAGACATTAGCCTATACTTATTGTTTTCGACTTTGTTCCCGTTCGCAGGAATAATCAGCCAGGTGTGCAAATTACCGTTTCTCAAAACCCACTAGTGTTTCCGAGTGCCGAGCGGTGCACTGGCACGCGGTGATTTTTTGTACTGTATACATATACAGCATAAGCGACGATTACGATCTGGCAGAGGCGTTTAATACTTTCATCTAGCGATATAGTGACAGACTTTTCCCGTGTAAATAAATCGTGCAGTTTATACAGTGTAAACTGGTTGCATCCAGTTTTATTTGTACCGGTTTTATATGTGCTTGTACAGTTCAAATAAACTCTATAGTAATTCCAACGGCATCTATTTTATTCGAATTCTGTAGCTCGTAACAATACCATACTATAGTATATTACAAAAAAATAACTTTTAGAATAAAATAAGTGTCATTATGCATAAAAGGCTGCCTTATCGCTAAAAAGAGATCTTTCCAGACAACCCCAGGAATGAATTGAGAATATAATGATGATACATACTCGTAATACATAGTACAATTTCTTACATTCTAGTTTTAATATATTTCTTACATTCGTATATTGAAACTGACATTTGATGAAATTTTGTGCTATGTATTATGAATGACATTATTTTCTTAATTTATATATTTTTTTTTTTTTTTTTTTTTTTTTTTTTTTTAAAATACAAATAATACATAGATTTATTAATATATTAGGAATCGGACATATATATAATCTTTTTTTATATATACATAATATACATAACATTCAAGTACATATCTACAAAAATATATAAATGTTTATAGATAAATATATATTATCTATTTACTGATATTATTTATTACACAGCGGAAAACGATGCTGTTCGGAATAAGTTTCAGCACATCAATATACTGAGTGCCAACTTCATTTATCGAATAGCGACATACTATTCTAAAATGTTTTGTTTCGTCTATTATATATTTTTTCTATGTCATATTTGGTAAATTAAGTTTTACTTCGTCCTTAACATTCCTTATGGTTAACATAGCACATGCGGGCCCAGAATGCTCTGAAACATTTAATCAATACAGAACAGATCACCCCGGCTTGCCAAATAAATAAACCAATAAACCGCAGTACTGTGTCATTGATCTCCGAAGGGCTTTTGGACTAAAGTTCATTAACACGGGATATTTTAGGTCTATTCACAGGAGAGCTAGCAGAATGATTAGGTTCGATGGACTAACATTCGTATTCAAGATTAGTTATCTTAAACTAAAATTGGGTATAGAGACAGTAACTTGGTTGGTTTGTAATAGCTCGTGCAATAAACATTAATTTAAATGTATCTTAAGGGCAGGTCATTCCAGATGTTTCATATTTACAAGAACTAAATGTATGGAATGTAAATCTATGCGAGCCATGTTATAATCTTAACGCTAATTAATATAAATATGTTATAAAATATCTCATATACTTAATTTGCCATGCAATTATTTTAATTTATATGGCATAATAGTACAGTTTCGTGCTGTAATGTAAATAATGTAATACAGTGTTTTTCAACGCGTGGGTCGCGACCCACTAGGGGTCGCGAAGCCTCCTTAGGGGTCGCGAAGCTTCTATAGCGGAGTTGCAAAAGGCTGGGAAAGTTACTATAGTAAAGTCAGCAATTTTCGTAGATTCATCAAATTGCAAGGACACAATAGTACGTTCTTTTAATTTTTCTATGACTTGATCAAGAACATCAGTCACCACATATATATTAAAATTTTCAATAAAAGTGTATTTTTTATGTTTTTTTAAACTATTATTTATTTTCATATTTTAGTTGTTTTTTTTAAAAGGTTTTTAAATCCAATTTCTGAGATCCTGCATATCATGTAGCAGCAAAGTGCTAGCAAATACAAGTAAAAGGAGCCCAAACACGACGGGTCTATCTTGTTTAGTACAGAAGTTCCTATGGCCACCTTCCGACTCCATCATCAGATTAGCTCCATGGTACCAAATTATTGCATTGTTACGCGATATACACATACGTGCAAAATTTCAGCTCAATCGGAAACCGGGAAGTCGATCAAATTTAACTTGAAAGATCTCGTTACATACTAACATCCGTATGAAGCTAATAAAAGCGTATTAAAAAGCAACGGGTAGCGGGGTCGCGAAATATTTCTTCATACTAAAGGGGTCGCGTCACGAAAAAGGTTGAAAAACACTGGCATAGACTATAGATATATACATGACGTAGGTATTGTCAGGCATGTTTGCCATGGAGGAAGTTACAGATATTTGAGCGAAAGGCGTAGTATAGCTTCATCTACTCTCATTAATATTTTTATACATGCACGTTTGTTTGAAGTACTTTCTGCTTTGAAATGTAAATTATACCTTTTTATATTATATATCCACATTCATTCGTATCATTAACACCAATATTTAACTCGAATCCACCGAGGTTGTTGCTTCCAATATCAATCATCTTGTCCTCGTTCGATTTCACGATTTCTTTACTTCAACTCATCAAAAGGTGTTTTGGTGTCAGTATGCACGTACCTACATACATCGAATGACGTTACAAAATACTGAGAAGGCATGAATATGGTGGCTATGACGTGTATATGAAGCATTGAACTGTAAAATGACAGCCCTTCGAAGCAATTGATACTAAAGCCTTGTCTGCGTAAGGGGTTTAATAGTTTAACGGTAGGCTATCTCATATGCACACATACGTATTGTTTTAGTACTCAAATTACTATTATATTTAATTGGTGATATAATAGTTTATATCACTTATAGTATATTATTTTTATGTATTACCAGAGTTATTCCCGTGGCTACGCCGCCTGAAAAATCCTAGGTAGTAGCTCTGTTACGTACATAAAATTTAATTAGGTGTTTTGTTTATAAAAACCTGCAATAATTTAGTTTCTTGTTCAATTCACTATAATAAAAAAGGAACTAAGTCAATATAGTGTAGACAATTGCACAGTAAAACATAAAGAAAAGTCGCAGCGAACCTGATTTGAAGTAATTAATATGTAATTAATGACACGTGGGCAACCTGAACGTATTTGTTATTGAATTACAGCGATAGTTATCTACAGCGCAATTGCAGTGCCATCTATTTTGTTAATCCGTCTATTTCAAGTAAATGACGTCCTTTATCGGAATAAAATGTATTCTAAGTGTTGAATCGGGTTATAAAGCTAGCCTTATGTCGAGTTTCATTCGTACACGTTCAGTAGTTTCGAATAAAAGATGCGTTCGCAGCGCCATTTTTTTCGTTATTTTCGTCTATCCCACGAAAACGACGCCATTGATTGGGATAAATATCTTACCTTAAGTTACTCCCCGTGATATGCTTTAGATCCGTTTCGAATTTCATTTAAATCTGTTCCGTAATTTTTACGTAATGCCCTAACGGATAGACAGACAGACGACAAAGATTTTAAAAATTACATTTTGTCATCTCCTGGTTGGTACGAGCTATCTATCTCTTTTTTTTCATATCCTTAAACGCAATGTGCAAACTCGAACCATTTACAGATTTTTTAAAGTACTAATTTATTTTGTGTTTATGTAGAGAGTTTCAACTGTCTACTTAAATATTATATTCGCAGTTGTGTGGCTTTTCATATAGTAATTCAACTGAGGTGGCGGTGCCGAGTGGGAGGGTTTTACCGAGACTGATTTTCGCCTAATACCTATTGACTTGATTATTATTTTAAAACTTGAATATTGATGAATTCTTGTAGTGACAAGTACCCACTCAAGCCATGGGAAGCCATATTTAAAAATAAGACTAAGAAGAATAACGACTATTACTCATTAATTATTATAATCGTTCAAAACACGAAACCTTTTCTTTCTGAAAAAATTAAAATAGCTTCGATTTTAAAACTATCTTTCAATTTTGTATCTATTACAAAGTCTATGCGGTCACTTAAATATAATAAATTGTAACACACCAAAATTATGTTAATTTAAACTTCAAAACAGGCCTTTTGTAGTGCATATTAAGAGTTGGGTAAAGCAGTAAATAATCATCACATTTAAGAGCTGAACATTCAGCAGTGGAGCAACGTCCAAACTTCTCGAGTCATCTTTTTACAATAATAATTGGCAGACAAACACACACAACGAAGTACACTAGGGTCTTTCCCAGACACCCAGACATAGTAGTAGATAATGTAGAATTCCGAAATTTACCATATTAGGAATCGAACACGGAGCCTCGGCGTTGCAGTGAGGTAGGCCGGCAATAGGCTTAGCCCGCGCAACTACAAAAGGCCTTATCTGGAACCTTTAATTCAGCTCTTTGAATGCCGTGATATCCTATTTCTCCTTTTCTTGTAAGGCATTATTTACATATTGATCGTGTACTAGCAGAAGGTGATGTCAGGAGCCTTAACAACAGACAAGCGTGCATGATAAGAGCTATGAATGTCAAAGAAGCAAGTGAGGTTTGTAAGAATAAGCCTGAATGGCTCTCTGTTATTTGTGCCTACCCCGCAAACCTTAAGTTCGATTAGTAATAGTAAATACATAGTACTATTACATCACACACACACATATATGTATTTACTATATGTGTGTATTTGTATTATTATTGTATTTATATATATTATTATATGTTATATACACACTCTCGACTTCGTAAACACAACAGCGTATAGGTTGCGGCGGCTTCGTTCCAACTGCCAAAACAATGCACACATCCTGGCCAGGGCACGAACCCACGTCATTTTACGTTTACTTTCATTTAAATCACTTATATTACTCGTTTTTTAGAACATTGATTCAAGGTACGCCCACATTACGACCCTACTATAAATAACAAGGTTTTCGGTACACACTACAATAATTCCAGCAATAACAAATAAATTACTCTATAACATAATCATAGCTTGCTCTGAGTTAAGGTCGTTAATTATGACCTAAATAGAGAAATAAAGTCGATGTAGGAGAGAATGCTCGGTTCGGGAGAGCGGGCGTCGATGCGTGGGCTAAAGGTCACAGCTTGGGACAATCGATACCCGACATCGTACGTATTTTGATTTATAGATTAATACATTGGAAAGCCCTATTCAGTGTGAGATACGATTATAAAAGTTTGACTTTGTTATATCTCACAACCCAAAACGCAACAATAAGTCAACGATCAATTAACATTTTAATAATACATATATTATACATCTTAATATGTTTAACAGTGGTTGTTGAATTATATGTAAAAAAGCAATTATGTCACATATTCGCTGTATTTAAATAAAAAATACCTAATAAGCATACAAATAAATACATACCTATTTGTAAAGCTAACAATAGCAAGGAACTAAATTATTCGTAGCGGCTCTACGCCCGACTACGCCATTCGTAGCCATCTGCTACACGGTACGACAAGATGAAATTTCGTAACTTGTAGGTCAGAAGCTTAAAACACACATTGTAAAGGTAAATAAGATTCTATTTCAACTAGAAAGTTATAAATACAGTATTTTCTCACATCTGCAGAACTCTTAAACAAAATAAAACACTTTTTAAGTTTTATTATATTATTATTTAAATTCATAATTAAACTACGCTTCAACGGTTTTAGGCGTGACATTTTATTTGATTTTTATTCAGATTTTTTTTTAAATTCGTTTCGGTTTCTTTTAAGTATTTTTAGTGGTCGCAAAAATCTAACAAATTACTTAAGTATTCATTCTATGTACTTGAGTGAGAACATAAAGTACATTTTATTATGAATATTTATATAGAAGTCAATTTGCGATAAACAAAAGCGTGGGATTCCCTTTATAAATATGTAACACCTATAAACTAGCCACAAACTCAAACAATAAATAACAGTAAAGGGTGCGTGGGCGTCATTGTATTGAGAACGTCGTCACTTTGTGTGAACATACACAAGGTTACAATTGCATATTGTTACAATAACCAGGTGCTAAAACGGTGAAGGAAAACATCGTGATGCAACCTGCACATCGAGATAACCAATGTGTAAAACCTGCCAAGCCGCCTTGGACAAGCGTGGCGGGTATACTGTCCGTTGCCCTATAATGGGAGGCCCGATCCCAGCAGTGGGACATT
The DNA here is from genome assembly GCA_012273795.1 of Dendrolimus punctatus. Taxonomy (NCBI): domain Eukaryota; kingdom Metazoa; phylum Arthropoda; class Insecta; order Lepidoptera; family Lasiocampidae; genus Dendrolimus; species Dendrolimus punctatus. The sequence continues at coordinate 5,356,297 of CM022543.1, forward strand.
TATGGGCTGACATTATTATATATAGCATACACAAGGTTCTTCTTTCGAGTATAATCTATCAGGTGGTAGGGCATGGGCCCGACTGGATGGCTACCACCCCTGATCTAAAGTATGTCGCCATAACAACCTCGAGTTGTGTTCCGCCATTAGTGACCAGGTTCCAGTCTCCCTTAAGAGAGCAGCAGCGCATTTGTAGTACCTTTGGTGTTACAAATGTCCATAGGCAATGGTAACCGCCTTCCATCAAGTGGGCCGTCTGCCTGCCTGCTGAAATCTTGCAATAAAAAAATAAGGTTTATAATGTAACTGAAAAAGATCGATAAAAAATACTGAATTTTAAGAATTAATAATTTGAAATAATTCAAAATCTGTACTAATAAGGCGAATGAACATAATTATAGTACAGTCGAGGCAGATAGGAGGCACTAGAAATCAGTGTAGTGTCGGAAATCCGACACAGCATTAAGTGTGGCTGAAGTTCGGTGAAAAAGTTCTCAAAACTGAATATTATTCATCGTAAACGGTGCAAGAACGTCACTATTTCTTCATATTTTTTTATTTTCACTCGGCAGTTTTTGGCGGGAACTGAAAGGAGATGTTGTGCTGTGCAGTTTTATTTTCTAAAATATATAAAATTACTCTAAAATGAACAATAGTTGTAGGATATTGATAGATTTTGATTAGTAATTATGTATTTTGTGAGAAATGTGAACTGTATAGTCAAATTTGGCCTTTTGAGTTGTCACAAGAACTCCGTTGAATGGCACTAGCTGATTACCTACAGTTCAGCTGTGCTACACATAGGATTAAGAAAATGAATAACTATATTATAAACTAAGATCTGGCTCAAAGGCCTAGCTGCCAAGCCATAAACCTAAATAAATAATAATAATATTTTTAACACTCCTGATGGCCACTTTCTGATGAAAACCTCTAGAACTTGAAAATTTTGTTACTTCCAACCATTCTTTTAAGGATATTTTAACAAAACATAAAACAATATATTTTCCACTATATCGGTCCTTAATATAAAGGTAAACGTATAAATCGTATATAATTAAATACCTACTAGTTACATAATAGAGTAGAAATCCATTTAAAAGCTTAAGAACATTATCGCGTGTGCCAGAACGTGATACGCTCACAACACCACTTATCGATAAATTGAAGTGGAAAATCAGCCAAGTGCCTGTCAGTTCACACACGATGAAGTTCTGTAGACGTAACCACTGTTTTGTCGGTATTTAAGCATTTACAAAAAAAACTACTTAAGTGGTCTTGTTCCAATCAATTTTCGCTGTATTCTTAACCGATTTCAGAAAACGAACGTGTATCTCAATTCGGCGCGTAAATATTTTTTTATATATGCTTATTAAATTTAAACATCTCTAATTTATTATTTTAGATTATTCCATTCCATATTTTATCTATATTTATATCCTCTTTTAAATTCTCTTTCTACTAAGTTAGTATAGCTGAATACTTAAAACGCAATTTGTAGAGTGATCGTAAACTTGTTTAAGAAACAAATATTATTTTTAATTATGTAAAAATATGTATATGTAATTCTGTAGTATTTCACAATAATCTTAGACTTAGAATCACGATGTCTATTTACATAATTTCTACCCCTTCCTAGTTGAGTATAGAAAGGTGAATATACCCTGCGCATTGACTTTGATAATAAAGTAATTAAGGAACGTACTAATTTCCAATCACTCGCGCACCCGATATTATATTGCAGCACAACGCTTGTTTACAATATTAAACTTGGCAACTTTAACTCGCTTAATGGTGAACGAACCAAAAGCTTGAACAATAGCCAGAAATGAGGGCAAACCGGTAAAGATTGGGAGTAATGCATTCACGCTATTACGGAGAAAGAATTGGAACGAATTTGGAACGCACTAAAATCTCGGCTTGACTACCAGCTACTAACGACCTCATAATTCATATTTGATTGATAAAATCTGTGTTTATTATAACATTCTTGTCGTAGCCATTTTAGTTAAGACAGGACCCTAACAGAGCTGTAGAGACGAGAGTGCCAGTGTTCCGCACGCGCTCACCTCTCCTCCCATGGAGCGAGTTCGAAACCGCCCCACGAACTTGAAGATGCCGGGGATTAAAGAAAATCAGTGAAAGTGGCTTTGCCCTGCGGAGGCTAGGTCATATACCCGTAGCCCTGGCATAAGGCGAAGGACGGAACATCCAGGGGTTTTAATGGGTATCCCTAACTGGGGAGTGGCAATAGCATGGCACAGTTCTGTCTGGGCATGTTAGTGCCACTTCCGATCTGCCAAATCCCACACTAGGTCGCGAATTATCCTCCCAAGGTTCTGCCCTTGTCGCGGCTTAGTCCTTAATCGAATTTTCCCTGGTAAAAAGAAGGACCCTAAAGGTGCCATTCCAACCTCGCTGCAGCAGCACATGCGGCGGCTGCACGAAGCCGGCTGTGGCTGCACGACTGGTTTCTATGTAGTATAGATTTCTGTGAAAAACGTCCGAACGCGCTGCGCAGCACGTGCGCGAGCCTCGGCTGCAGAGCTCGGCGAGACTTGCAGCCGCAGCCGATCGCAGACCGGTAGTGCTGTGGCTGCAATCCGATCGCGCATAGTTACGTCACTCCAACCTATTAAATCGACAATAATCCTAAATGATCGTCATCATACTTCAAGTATTTCTAATTAGTATTGAATAACTTCCATCAGTGGTCTACATTTATAAGACGTGTGCTTACTTCTCTGGCTAGTTAACAATGACAACATGTCATAATCATCCTCTTCTTCTAATAAAGATAAACATCAAACTATTCTCCGACTATTCCTCAAGTCCGACATTCTGAATATTGAAGCGACTGCCGCTACCTGCTGCCTGCCGCAGCACGTGCAGCCAGTCTCGGATCATTCCGGCTGCGAATGCAGGCAGCGGCTGCGTGTACTGCGTGCGCTACCTGCATCCGCAGCCTGCGTCCGCAACCTGCAGACGAGGTTGGAATTGCACCTTAACAGAATCGTCATGTCAATCCATGTTTGTGTATGTCACAGCCAATTTTAGTAAAAATCTAGTTAAATAATATGGATGGAATTTGCCAGTAAGTTGTGTTCTGTTTGCCGTTACGTAAGTGCGAAAAAGTAAGAATTTGGGTATTTGCTTGGTAGTCTGCGATCTATGATGGGTTTCGAAGTATTGTTGCGCACGTTTCCCGTTTTGTTATTTGGCTACAGATACTGAAAATTAAAATAATAATTATCTAAAATACCCTCTATCTCGAAAAATACTCATAATATCACTCCGCATATTTGATTAAAGAGTATTTTTGAAGCTCTACAAACTAAATATTCTTCTGAATTTCCGCTACACAGTTCAAAGGTACAAAGGGGCTTAACAATTTTCATGCCTTAGAGAACTAATATCTCGCCATCTGTGACTTAATAAAAAAAGTGACTAAGTCCCCTATTGCCGCAAAAAGTCTACAATCGGGTGCAAATGAAACATATTTTCGCTGGTATTTATCGATAAATAATTTACCTAAAAGTTATCACAAATCATCATCGTATGAGACGTAACGTGGTTTATCGTAATTTTTCTATAGTTATATCAATTTTATAAAAATCACCAAATAACCTCCAAATACTGAATGTAAATATTTTACTCTGTCAATTTTTATCAAAACAAGATAAAAAAATATCTCCTTGTTTATAAAAGAGAGACAAATAATTGGTTTTATTATCTTTGCATCTAAAAAACGATCGCATTTATGGAAACCTCACTATCGCATGAAAAATCAGAACCGAAAAAATACCTCAAGGACGTGGCGTTGTGACAAGCCTTAAACCATTGTTATATCTTTCCAAGATCTGACTAACGATATCCCACACAACTATGTCCGCAACGATCAGTTGCGAGCGTGTCATCCAACTCTACCCGGGTTTGGTCTCATGCACACTTCAACATGTGTTTATCACAAGTATAGTTCCCTCAATTTCGTGAATGCAATAATATTATTCTTCCATTGCAGAATCCACTGTTTTGCGAAGTCAGGAATGTTTCTGTTTTGAATATCACACGAAACATCAATATTTTATACTGAAACTAGAACACATTCAGGTGACTGTATTTCGTGACAGCAAACAAACAAGTGGTGAAATAGACGTGATGTATTACATTTTGATTTAGCAGTCTGACAAAAAAATGTAAAATGATACCCTTAAAAATGCTTTCAGTTTGAGAGTAGGAAAACTGAGACAACTCCACGTGACAAGGTTCGAAATCATAGTCCAGGAGGCCACAACTGACAAACAATAACTCAATACAATTTTTTTTTATTAATTTATTCATGACCATAGAATCAACGTCTTTCAGTCGGAAACATGTTAATTAATAGGTCTTCGTATAGTAGCGGCAGTTGTATTGGCAGGCTACAACCGACGCCATTCAATGGAGTTCTTGTGGAAAACTCGAAAGACCATTACATCAGTCGGCAATCCTACACTGGCTGTGGTTGTTTGTCGCTCTTACGACAGGCCGCCGCAGAAATTGTATTCTTCTCCGTTCCTGCACGGATAGGCAGCTGCTCCGACTATACAGTTCACATTTCTCACAAAAACACATAATTTCTACTCAAAAACTATCAATATCCTGCAACTATTGTTCATAACTCAACAAGTACGTATGTGTTGCCATGATAAATTATTAACTGATAAATTATTTAAAAAAATGTTTTCGATTATCGTGCAACTTGGCACATATGGAAGGACAACCTCTGTGGTATAATGTCCAAGGATTTGGACGCATAAGTCACTGGAATTTTCGGTTACTTACTATGGGATTTTCGGTTACTCATAATGTGTTGAAATTTGCAAAACAACGAATAACAATGAAATCCTGACAAGATTTCATTAGGGCTAAGAATCGCCTTGTTTAAACCACAAATCTGTAATTACACAAATAAATGAATGACTCTCATTCCGGAGAACAAGAGTCATTTTGTGTTTTTTAGTCACAAAAGTTAGTTACTGTAAAGTAATACTTTTGCGTAATCAACATAAGATATTATTTTATGGAAAACTTGTAGAATTCAATACAGACGTGGCAGCCCAAAAATAAACCATACAGCCGTCGACGCCGGCGTCCCCGAATGCCGTGTAAGTGGATCATGTTAATCCATTTTGCACTCATAATTGTCGAGACATACAAATGTCCCGAATACGTGTTATATTCGTATCTGTGAAATGTATACGTATCAGGGCCCGAATTTAGTACTACAGTATCATGATAATGGTCGACCACCGGCGTCATAATGGTTGTTTTTGTATGAAAAAACAGCCATTATGACGCCAGCGGTCAACGATTCTGACCAGGGATGTTATGAAAACTTACTCAATAAACAACCCGAGGTTGATTTCAATAAAAACTAAAGCGGTATCATTAGATTTATGAAAAATCAATTACTCGGGAATTAAATCGGATTGATTGAGTGGACTGTTGACGAAAAATCTCACGACGGGTACAACGCTTTTAATGTATCTACAGTCTATACAGATGAAATACTAATTAATAAAACTACATATCAATAATCTCATAAAAACACCTAAACATCTAATAAGTATCAACAGATAATAAACAGGATATTAAGTCAAAATATTGTACAAAACTTGTGAAAGCATTTGATATAACAAAAGAGTAGTACACTTAAAGTAAGCGAGTTGGCTGTTAAAACTTATCTCATTGTCCCCATTTACGCAAGAGTATGTTATGAATGTTAACACATATTAATACTTCACAGACCGTTGTTTATCTCACGAATTGTAACGTGTGACATAACACAAAGGCAAAAGCCCTTTGATTACACGAAGGCATGCATTGTCGACGAAAACCCTTCATTGGCGAATGATTGAATAAAACCCTATGACGCACCGTGGTAGTTTAGTGATTAAAGTACTCGCGTCCCAGACTTGAAGGGTGCGGTTTCGAGTCCTGACCGAAGAATATGCAGCACTTGGCAGTTTTCTGACCTAATTTGCAAATTGTCACAAATACCACGTGCTGACGGTGAAAGAGGATCAAAAATGGGATATCCGTAAGAGAAGAAGGTTACCGACATAGCTCGCACAATTAGTATTCTAAAGTGGCAGGGGCCGCCACATTTGTCCCAGGACTGATGGCCGATGGAGCAGACGAGTCATGGAGAGACGACTACGTCTCGCAAGCATAGTGTAGGACACCCTTCAGACCTATACACAGTCAACAGTGGAAGAGGATAAGTGGCGCAAACTTGAAGGAAAGTATCCTGATGAAACTTGCACATCAAGATAACCGATGTGTCAAAACTCGTCATTTCCGTCTTGAACAAGCGAGGGAGGTATACTATCTGTTTCCCTCTATAGATGGGAAGGCTAAGCCGCGGGACAAGCTAGTATGTATATATATATATTTTCCTAGAAAACTTATCTAACCGATGGTGAAAACCGCTTATCTATTGCGTGGTTTAGGAGGAGTTAACTTATATACAAACACGCAGCAGAGACTCTGACAGAGAGGCTGAAAGAGACTTTGTTTTATACTATGTAAAGATAAATGTGGAACAAACGACAAACGTAATCCAAATAGCACGGCGTTTGAGACAACCTTATTGGTGATATAGTTCGAATCGATTGACGTGCGACGGACGGGCGCCATTGGTTGGCGCTTGTGACGTCACGTGGCATATCGACCCGCCGCCCACGGGCGCGCATGCGTCACGCACGCACTCGAACGCGATTGGTCGAAAAATACGTGCACGGGTACAACAATGTTATGAATTAAAAACAACAATTCAATATCTACACCAATACATTGAAGTCTCATTTAATTCATTTTCAAGGTTTTTAGTACTGTTGAATAATATTCATAACATTTTATTTTGTCAAAAATCTCTTTCACTTGTGAAAAGTTACATAGATATGTGTATGTAGTTAAACTATCCATACAGGAACGGAGAAAGAATAGGATTTGCTGCAGCCGGGCGGCCTGTCGTAAGAGGCAACAAAATAACCATGGTTAAGTGAAAGGGTATTTGCTTATCTGGAAGCCTACCACCCCTGGTCTAGAGTATGCCGCCATAGTTAAGTTGAGTCGTATTCCGCTATTATGGCCAGGTTAAGTCACCATTTACAGACAGGCACATAGCATTTTTGGTTTTACAAATGTTTTGAAAATGAGCAGTTTGCCTATCTCTGCTAAACTCATGTAATAAAAAAACTAATAATTAAAGTTATATACGCTTTTTAAAATAATTCTAGCAAAACATCTTGAGATTCAAATAAATTTGTTACTGCTAAGACACATAGATATTTCTTATATTACAAATGAATAATGACGTAACTAATTTGAAACACCGTCCCCAAAATTAAACCTAGCAATTAATTCACCTCGGAAGCAATTACGCAACGGATGCTTTCACTAATGGAATTATTGACATTTTTGTGTGCGCCCAAATTGTACGTGGGACGCATCGATTCGTCTGCGAGAATACAAGGGCAAGGTTTCCGTATAGACTGAGCGTCAGACATCCAGGCTTTCACGAACTAGACAAATGTAGACACACTTTATATCTACAGTTGTATGATTTTTTACTAGAACGAAGTGATTGCGAACTGTCCTCATAAGGGCCACCCAGCGTTGCCAGATATTTTTTGCTATGTCGGATTTAGATCTTTTTGAATGAAAAAAGCAGGATTCTTTCGTCGAAAGCGGGATATAGTAAAAAATAATATATTTTCAAAGTTTTTTTTTTTTTATTTGAGTTTAAATTACGTTTACGTGGCAATAAAAATATGATATTTTAAATCAGATTCACCCCTATCGATATATAGTAAGTCTTATTCGTCTTCTGAGTAAAAAAACATAACTCAAAATCAAATAACTTTTATTCATTAGAAAAACGTACGTTACCTACTTATTCATGATATTTCTGTGAAGATTTAACTTCTTTAAGGTAGACTTTTTCTCTTACTAAAGATAATCACAGGAAAGCTTTAGATTAAACTGGATGAGTAATTCCGCTTCCTAGCACTGCAAGCACGATCGAGGTATCCTCGTAAGCGGGACTCAGCTTGTCCCGCGTGAGACATTTAATTTTGATGTAAAAATCGGGACGTCCTCCATCCTTTACTAATTTCAATTCAACATGGCATTCAGGCCCAAGTTTTAAATCAATCACAAACCATACATGTTATTGGCCTGTTTTGAGAATAATTCGATAATTAAACCTTATAGCAATTTAAAAAAATCAAAACTATTATTTATAATATATTAATGAAGTTCATAGATAGAGTTCGTAATCAAATATAGAGCCCGTACTCTTAGGTTAAATGTAAAAATTATGCAAGCAAAGTTTGGGTCTGAATGACTATAAGAAAAGTTATACTAAAAAAAGGCAATTCGATCTATCTACATAATGCTAAATAAATTTGGGTCTGACGAGGTTATACAGTGTACAAAGTAGGGGTTATAAAATAGAGAACAATAACCAAGACCATATTCGATAATTCATTCAGATTAAAACAAGATTATCCGTGAAAATTAAAAACTGATTTCAAATGCACGAAGCACCAGAGGGACGCGACATTTGCATTTCATCGATTCTATTTATTTATTCAAATGTGATTATCGTTCTAGAATACGAGTTAATTTTGACGTCATTAACAATTTAAAATAAAAGTTAACCTGTAATAATTAAAACTTTGCTATTTTTGTATAATACACAAAGTTCACGTTGAGTAGCGATCTCCGCTCTCCTCTCTCTGCTTCTCCCCCCTTCCTCTCTCTCTCTCTCTCTCTCTCTCAGTAGTGGGGAGTGGTAATTCTGTTAGGGTAAACCGGTTCATAAACATACCATAAGATTCATGGCGCTGACTACACTGCTATTGTAGAAATTAAAACTTCTGATTAAAAACGTCTAGCTCACGATGTATTTTCTTATTATAATTTATGTTTTTGAAACAAAAGACGGCCCCATACGTATTGGATGTAATAGCACCTCATAGCCGAACGGGCTGAGGTGCTATAACATCCAATACGTATGGGGAAAGCCGCCAAGCGTAATGCATAGTAATACAGTAATAATATATGCACGAATAAAAAACGAAAATTAATGGCGCTTTCTACATTTATATCGCTAGTTAATTTATAGAGACACAAGTAAAAATAATTTTGAACAAGAACGCATAAATGCCAAATGATCTTTTGGTCGCTAATTTGTTTAAAGTAGGCTATGGGGAATAGGTTTACGAATATATGTATATACAGATATGTATACACCTTTATACGTATTTACTGTCGATAACAGATATAAACTAGAATAATTCTCAATCCAGAAAATGGGATACTTTTCACGAGATACTATTCGCATAATACTAAACGAACTGATTTCCATAAAATTTGGCATGTATACATTCGATGAATTGGATGACTGTAGGTTACGGTTAAATGAGAATTCTAACAGTATTTAAAACAATGTACAGACACTCTTGAAAGTGTGAAAAATCACAACATGAAATCAGGTTAAGTAGAAAATTCTTCAGTTGATGAGAGCATTAAATAGTGTGACTCAATTAGGGGAATGGTCCACCAACATGCAAATTGAAAATACTTGTACCCATTAATGCGGTTTACGAAAAACGGGGAATTTAGATCGATAAGTGACTACGTTGTTCGTGGTCAGTGAACATTGTTTAATCTGCAAGTTAATTCAATAAAAACGCAACAAAACGTATAATATAATACTGTGTTAATCTTCTTCAAGTTTTCTGAATAATAAGCACGTTTTGAGAGTCACTAAAATTATATACAGATACATATAAAAAAGAATAAACGATTTTTTGAAGATATTTAGTTGCTTTGTGTTTATCGTGAAAATCAACTACCAGCCGCGGACTTGTTCTACGTTCTCTTGTATGCAACAGGGTAGACGGTCCATCTGAGAGATACTTTCGTGCTTGAACATCTGTTTTTGTTTTGTCAGCTATCCAATTACAAAGCCCTTTATCCGTGCAGGAATGGAGAAAGAATATAATTTCCTGCAGCCGGGAGGCCTGTCGTAAGAGGCGACAAAACAACCCACAGCCAAGTGGTAGGGCATTTGGCCGACTGGATGGCTACCACCCCTGGTCTAAAGTATGGCGCCATAACAACATTGAGTTGTGTTCCGGCATCATTAGTGACCAGGTTCCAATGTCCCTTAAGAAAGCAGCAGCGCATTTGTAGAGGACCTTTTGTGTTGCGAATGTCCATAGCCGATGGTAACCATCAAATGGGCCGTCTGCTAAACTCCTGCAGTAAAAAAAACCTACAAGTGCATCCCAAGAAAATTTACACCACAGTACAAAAAACTGCATGAATGATATGCCATTGCAAAACAATTTATGAAACTTATTAATTGAGCATGCTTATAATTATCTTGATAAAATCTTTACATGTTTGGTAAGCACTATACATCAATAATAACAAATGCCTAGTAAGTATGACAGGTACTAGGTTTTTAAATCGAACAGCTGAAATAACCCTGCACAACGATAGTTTTTTTTTTGTGTCCCAAGGTTGTCCACTGCATTCACATTTAAAATATCTGTTTGCAGCCTTTATGAAAAGTTCGATATCGCAGCGTCTCGGGAAACTGGACGCATCTAATTCCTTCCACTGCCCGCAAACGTACTACAAGAAGCTACATTTTTATTAAAACCTAATAAAATTATCAAATTAACTAAGAATTGTGTAAGAATACAATTATATCAAATAATCTAAACACAACATTTGAAAGAGCACGTACGTACTATAAATAAAAGGTTTAAAATAAAGTACGGTATTGTGCAAACAATGACAGTGTTCAGCCAACTGAAATTAAGCGGGGTTTAACCACAATGTAGAATAAGCTCTAAAACCCTTCGAACTGCGAAGGAACGATTTATGAAAGCAATAAAGTTGATAGATAACCTTATGAAATATGACAAAAGATGTGTTGAAGAGTTGGCAATAGACTTCGAAAACATTTGGCATAAATAAACCTCAAAAAAGTCTTCTTTCAAGGGCAGAACGCATAAAATCTCCAATAACTCATTTGTCCTCGTCTAACAAAACTTGGCAACCTCTTCTTTTGATGTATAGATCCAGGGCAACGATGGTCACTTTATGACATGTCGACAGGGCAAGGTTCTTGAAAGAATTATTGAGGATTAAAACAATCTCGAGAAATTTAGCCCTCACTATATGATATGTATGTTCTAACTTGTAATTTATTAGATCGAGGTAAGCTCATCAGTGTTATAACCGTAGAAGATTGACCCCGCTTTGCACGAATAAGCGTCAAACAATAACAATTTTCAGTGAAAAAAATTTAGACTCGCAATTAACGTCCTAAAACAACATACACACATACATAACTTCACGTGAGGTCCCTTGCGGGGTAGGCACGAACAACAGAGTGCCATACAGGCTTATCCAAATAGAAATAAATATATCCACTCTAAATTTAAACCTCTACATTTCTGTCCAGGTTAGTCGTCAGTCTAAAAGGGATAAAGAATGTTTTAGTGTCGCTTTTTCATCGAGTTTCAAATCACAACGATTCCAAAGAAGTTCCACTTTAAAAATCTTACTATCAATTCATTTACTACTACTTACTAGGCACTAATAAAACATGAACTTCATATTAGTAATATCAATTTTCTACCAATTAGTCATTAGTTTTTCACAGTATAGGGTGTCAAAAGGTCATAAATAAGGAACAAGTAATTAATAAATTAGTAAAATTTGATGACTAAATTGACAGTTTCATTTTTATTGTCCATAGGCTGCTGGTTCATATCCGGCTCGAAGGACCACAAACTTTGTTAAATAATTAAACACATTGAAAACTTATGGGGGACGTTTAAAGAAAAAACCATTTTGAGTTGAAGAGAGATTTAATTTTAAAATGTGACAACATTATTAAATAAGATCTCTAAATTAAAAATTAGGTTTTAGTGTTGCCATATATAATTGTTAATTTAACATATTTTATGTTTTGAACATACCACACGACTACACTTACACGACTTTTTGGACGTGGTGAACTTGTGCTGGGATCTTATTGATTACCAGCTCTTGGGCCGGATCGATCGGCGTGATCACCACCTATTACGGCCTATATCGGCGTCAAATGGTTGGTCCGATATCATTCCATTCTTCCTACCTCTTTTGATTGCGAGGCTGCCAAACAGGCAGATGGCCCAACTAATGGAAAGTGGTTACTGTCGCCTAGAAGTTATCAACACCAGGAGTGAAAATAACGTGTTGCCGCCAGCCTTTAGGATGGGATTATGAGAATAGGATAGGAAAGATAGGTCATGACGATGGCGAGTAGGCCATCGAAACTATCATTTATCACGCGAAACACGATTTGCCGCTTTAGACAATAAAAAACAGCTCAAATAATTATACTCACAAGTCAATACAAAACATTCTGAAAATTTAAAGCAAAACCACGGCAGATATTATACCTCATGTAGTCCTATTGAGTGAAAACAACCTTGCCAACGATATTCAGATGTAAATTTGGCGCCCGCATTAGTTTAAACCTCGATTAAAAGCCGCCGATGGAATTTTAATTAAAGATTAAACGCTCCCCCGGATTGACAATCGATTGTAATCTATTATCATGAACGTCAACCATTTATGGCCTTTAATATGAATAGCCTTTAACGAGCGGTTAACTCACGAAAATACATATTTTAGGGCAACTCTACATTTGCTACATTGAAAATAAATGATAATATTGACGTTTATTGAAAGTAACTGTTATATTTCAAGAAAGAGAATATAAGAGAAACTATGCCATTATTGGCATCACACCCAGTGGTTGCCACCCTATTATTTATATTAAAATATTAAGAAATCTTAATATTTTACGAGTTGCAGGACTCGAATTAAAATACAAAAATATAAAAAAATTAATAAAATTTGCAAAGCTTTTATTATTCAAATTGTATTTTATAAAGAAACCTTTCTTGTGCGAGTCCAACTTGCACATAGTCCACTTGTTTTCCATATGAAACCAGCAACAATCACTCATAACGCCCTTGTATAGCCGTCAATTATAAAGCTGACCTACTTTTCACAAAAAGCAATGTCGATTAACGGTATTGACAGGATCGTTCTTATTATTACTTTATGCACAAATAAATTTGCGCCACTTTTTGTTCCGAGAATCCCGCGGCAATTTTTCTGGGAACGATTTCAATTGAGCAGATGTAAAATACGATTTTACTAATGTGATTTGTTAATAATCGATTGTAAATCTAATGTAATAAAATGTGTGATATTTTTTATACCAGGAATCCCGTGGTAATTTTCCCGGAGTGATTTGAGGTTCTTTAGGTGCATATCCCGCGGGAATATTCCCAGGTACGATTCAAATTGGTTAGATGGCATAAATATTAGCTGATTTGGATACTATACGTGCAGGAACGGAGAAATAATACAATGTCCTGCGGCCGGGCAGCCTGTCGTAAGAGGCGACAAAACAACCCACAGCCAGGTGGTAGAACATTTGCCCGACTGGCATTTGGCTACCATCCCGTCATAACAACCTTGAGGTGTGTTCCGGCATTAATGACCAGGTTCCAGTTTCCCTTAAGAGAACAGCAGCGCGTTTGTAACACCCTTGGTGTTGCAAATTTCCATAGGTGATTGTAACCGCTTTTCATCAAATGGGCCGTCAGCCTGTCTGCTTCACTCATGCAATATACATTATAAAAATTCACAATAATAATAAAAAATATTTCGCTAAAACGATATAGCTTAAGTCCTTTCTCAAGTGATGTGATACTTCATATTACGGGAATTACACAGGAATTTTTATTGCCTGAAGCAAGCAAACTGGCAGACAGCCCAACTGACAGAAAGCGATTACCGTCGCCTGATAACGTTTGCAAAACCAGGAGTGTCGCTAACGCGTTGCCGACCTCTAAGAAATGTTATAACGCCCATATTACAAAGTGTGATATTACAAGAATGGATAAGGTGAGAAATGAATACATAAGGGGATCTTTGAAAGTTGCAACCGTGACTGAAAAATTGAGTGGATTCTTCCTCTACTAAGTTGGTATGGGCATATAGTGAGGAGGGATAAAAGTCACGTGATAAAAAGAATTTTAACTACAAGGTGGAGATGGATACAGATGTAAAGGTAAATAAAAAAAAAGATGGATGGATTGCGTGAAGGATGATATGATAATTTATGGTTTGACAGAAGATGTATGTCAGAATAGAGGAGTGTGGAAGGAAAAGACTTGCCGACCCCAATTAATTGGGATATGGGGTAAGAAAAGAGAGAGAGATATGTATATATATTAAAAATCCCTAGCGTAAAGGAAAAACCGTGTCGGGCAATTCCCTCTAGATAATTGTTGTACGCGGAATAAATATTCTAAAAAACCGCTGCGTAGTTGAGCGTGGGAGCTGAAGGAAATGTGGGTGAACATTTAATACAATTTCCTAAGTCATAAATGTAAGAAGCGTCTAGACAGCATGTCGCGAGTTACATTTCTAACAAATATCTAGCCTTGCAATGGTTGTATAGATGCAAGATGCTAGAAGACTAGCCGTTATATGGCTTACACATGTGTCAACATCCTCTCAATGGTCCTGAAAACTACGAGAACATAAGATAAAACAAAAAAACTGGTTTTGATTTTTTTTATTGAAATAAAACAGCTACATTATAATTATATTGATGGAAACTTTGTAGAGCTAATGGGTAAAAAAACGAATACTTTGTTTAAGCTGATCAAGAACTTTGGCACATAGACATACTCAAACCAACGCGCCTACCACCGCATTGCATTACACGCACACCTCACAAACAAACCAAGACACAAAGAGCTTAAAATTAATAACCCAAACACAGAAAGGAAAAAACAACACACATGGCACTACATAGGATAATATCTACAAGTATAGACATAAGGCCCACACTGCACATGAACTTCCTCACAACACCAGCATGTAACAGATACACTCTACATTCGAATAAGTTTAGTATTAAAATAAGAACAAATTAATATAATAAGTTATTCGTAAGATAAATACATCTCAACACAAAAATCACTAAATTACACAAGAACCAATATAAATAAAAGGGTACGGAACTCGAGTCCGTAGAGTTGTTAAAAAAAAAGAACTTGGGCTACAATAAAATCAGTCAGTGCAGGACCTTGTAACTCCATTTTTGGTGATATTAAGTGTTTCGTCAAATTATTACTTATAGTAAGAAATACTTGTTAATAGTTTGACGACAAAAATAACAATATTGTTATTTTTGTCGTCCCGAGTTTAGCGGGACTCGAATTAAAATGCCGTTGGAATTATTATAGAGTTTATTAGAACTATACAAACACTTTATTACACCTGTACAAATATAACGGAACACAACAAGTCCAAACGTAATGCAAAAGAAGACGATCATAAAAGAATTACAATTAGTTCAAATGCCGACAGGTAATAAAATGTGCTTCGTGGAATTTGACTTTGTTGGGGGCTAAGTTGTAACAGTATCACCAAAAAATTTAATTAATGAGTTCGGCAGTGACGCCGACAATATACGGAATGGCATTAAGAGAAGAGAGAATAGAAAAAGCAGAAAATGAGCTAACATTTCTTTCATATTTCGATATCCAACCGAAAATGTCAGCTACCCTTTTAATACCTTCCCAATTAGTTTAATTAAAACTCCGCTGAGTTTTCGGCCAAAATTCATAAGATGCCTCCCGTTAAGACTGCCTAAATTAAGAAAATTGAGAGATCGGCATTTTCATAACTTAGTACCTTTGCCTTTTATCAGATTCTTCGCTTTTCAAATAATATGAAAAGTAACGGCAAATATTGTTTTTATGCGAAAATGTTCGGGCTTCTCGGCGCCATACGTTAGCGAGAATGATGATGGATGAGCCTTATTTAATGACTATCATATCATACATTATCATATTTTATCATATATTTTCCGCAGTAAATTTCTATAATATTTTTCGACCCGACCTTTTTAGGCACGCCAGTACGTGATTGTATTGAACTTTGTAACAGCAAATTGATATTGTTTGGAAATAAACAAAAACCCTTCGTATTTTTTTTAAAGTTTTCCGGACTAGTATACATAACGGTTTTAGAGACGTTTCGGCCATTTTCAAGTAGCCGTGATCATGTAGATCACGGCTACTGAGAGTGGCCGAAACATCGGAATAATAAAATTCAAATAAATTACTGAATTTAAAACCGTAAACATAGTTTTACTAAAACTTGAACTACTTGTCTGATTTGAAAAATTATTTCAGTGTTAGATAACCCATTTATCGAGGAAGGCTATAGGTTATATATCATCGCGCTAAGCGCAGCACCAATGCAGAATCTTCAAAATCGAGGGTTTTTTTCCTTTTGAGAACTTCCGCTGCGTAAACGGTTAAAGTTTCGCAAAATTCATGAGTGACAGCTTAGGGTTAGTATTATTTAAAAATATTTTCACCTTCTACGTGTACAAAGTCGCGGGTTAAAGTTATTGTTAGCTCAAGTAACTATTCAACGCGGACGAAGTCTCGGGCAGAAGCTAGTCTTATATATACGAAACTTAAAATTACTTTAGGCAATTAAGTTAAAATGAAGATTTACTATCAACGTAGCATATATTAATTACATAGTTCGCACAAAGGGCCACATTAATTAAGACCCAGACATCTGAAATTCTCTACGCGTTGTTTAATAATTAAGCATAATTCGTACTTTATGTAAAGCTTTTGTTCGCAAATCCTTAGAGACACGACATAGAGAAAGAATGGCTAAATAAGCTCAAGACATATTATACAAGTCTTCACTTAAACATGATATTTATTTTGGTAACCATCATTAATGTTGTTACGACCTAGACGCCGACAAAGACAAATTCACACCTGCATATAATACGGCCGTCGTGTCTTGGCGAATGTGAACATAGGCTCTGCTAACTTTAGCGCATGTAAACTCGTGAAGAAAATACAGTGACCAACTAGTACAAAGCAATGAAAAACTACAGGGATGAAGGGCGACCAATTGTATTCACTGACGAGTCGTATGCCCACTCATCACACGAGTGTACATGCTCTAAAGTTCGCAGAGCCTATGTTCACATTTGCCAGGTTACGCCGGCCGTATTACACCTGTAGAAACACATTTTATTACCTTTCAGCATTTGGACTTCTTTTGTTTACTTTGAGTTTAAAATTTGTGATTTTTAAAAAAACAGCCCGTTGTGTATTGTTATCACTGCCAGGTGTCCCGGATTTAAAGTACGAACTGATTCTAGGAAATTCGGTCCACTCGGCCGGCAGACACATTGCGTTAGTGCGGTATAAAGCGATGTCCCAATTGAGAAATGAGACAGTCGAGCGATAACCACGAGCGAAACAAGATTTGTGTACGTTCGGTAATCTATTTAATGACGGACTTTGCGCGTGTTATTGAATTACGGCCTTCTACATTACGTTTGGACTTGTTGTGTTTGGTTATATTTGTACCTGTGTTATACGTGTTTGTATAGTTCTAATAAACTCTATAGTAATTCTAACGGCATTTTAATTCGAGTCTCGCGGCTTGTAACAATATATTTGCATGATTAAATCCGCCACACATGTGAGTATGTATTATTGTAACATCAACCTTTAAGCGTCTGATATTTTTATGTGCATTTTTATTATTCAAAAACTGTGTTATGTAAAATGGACAATAGTTATAAGATATTCACGGTTTCTGTAAGAACTATGTGTTGCTTGAATTTCTGTACTGTTTATTTAAGTGTAGTATTTGATCAAAATTCCAGCTTATACAAGCAAAACATACTAGTAAATAAGAACTCAAAATTTCAAACTTTATTATTTTTTCGAGGTGTAATCCGTCATGGACAGCCTACTGCTCGGGGATAGTAGTAGGGTAGTATTTGACTCTCAATGACATGCTTGGACCTACTAATTAAACAGCCTTGGTGTTCCATAACATCTCCATATATCAGGAGCTTGGAAATCTAAGACGCATACGATAGTCCTGACGGCACAATTAAAATCTATCCCAAACTAACAACACGACTTCCATCAAATTCGAATTTTAAGCATGAGCGTCTATCATCTGCCAGCTCACAAATTTACCAAGGATTAACTAGGAGGACATATTCCTAAAAAATAATTATACTTTTCTAAGACACCTAACAATCCGTGTAATTTTGTATGAAACACCTTAGAGCAAAATACAAATAATAATAAAGTAATAACAACTTTTCTTTTCTCCCTTTGGACTCGCCCTATCTTTTTGTCTTGACCTTAACTGAGGTCCCTTAGAAAGGACGTACAAATTCTCTTACAACACCTATAAATCGCACGTAACGCACACATCCCAGGCGTATTCCGAACACGCATCGCCAGTTGCTTGAAATTTCCTTCAATATTTTCCTCCCAAATGACTATATTTCGACGTTTTATGTTTTTTCGAGGAGTTTACTGCTTATTCTAAATATGATAGAAGATGTAATGTTCACACTTTGTGAAGGGTACAGGGGAAAACATGCGTCGTCGAATATTTAAATTTGTAATAAAATTATAATCCGCTAGACCTAGATGTGAATTTCAAAACCTAGCAATTACTTTTATCCGACTTCAACAAAAGAAGGAGGTTCTCATTTAGTCTATGTTATTTTTGTATGTTCGTTACTGGACTTCTCCATCAATACTAGGCCGATTTTTTTTCTTTTAATCGAAAGGTTATACTCCCAAATTGGTGCCATGGTTACCAGGATCCCAGAGCTATCGAACGTAAACCTTAAAACCTTATTCAAAGAACGCTGTGAAAAAATCTTGTATATGCGTGTAGCTATTACATGTTCTACAGGCGTTTAATATTTTATATGCATGTTACACGATTTATTCGTCAATTTTGGATCGATTTGATTTTTTTTTCTGATTACTGGATCCCAGAGAAATCGAGAGTTACCCTTAAGGATCTGATTTGTAGATCGCAAGGATATCGAGAGCAGTCCTTATTGAAGAGCATATACACCGAATAGTGAGATCTCAAATTTGTATATGCGTGCCTGTTGTACAATTCTTAAAGTGCTTAACATATTATTTTTAAATCTATTGAAGTATTTGCGCAACTAAAAAGAAAAAAATGATATACTTAAAAAAACCAACTACACACACAAAACCAAAAAATAAATATTTAACCAACTTTCTACAACATCTAGAAGTCAAAAAAAGTAAAAGTAAAACACAAATATTACTAAATTTTGGTAATTTATTGTAGTTCTTTTATGTTTTACTTGGCACCGACTTCAAGATGTTGTAGAAAGAAGTCGGTTGAATATGTTTTGGTTTTTAGTGTGTACCTAGACGTTTTGATTTTCTTGTATAAAAAAATCTATAGTGTTTATTCACTGATTCTATTGCTAAATGTTTGATGATGTATAGTGATTTGTGCGGGTCACGACATGTAAAACCTGTATGTTAAGTTTTGATTAGTATTAAGAACAACTTTGATTGGTTTACAAAAATTTGTGTAAAAAGCCAATTTTTTTACTAACTTTTTGAAAATCTGTGAATAGGGATCCCCATTTCATGAAAAAATATGAAGTCTTCTGAACCAGTTTTGTGTAACAGCAGCGGTAAAGGTAATTTTCCCCCTACTGCCCCGCTCTTAGTTTCCATCCTACATATTGTCGATTTACTATATTAACTTTGCTGGTGCGGTTGCTATATTAGTATAGCAATCGCACCAGCACCTTCTGTACAAAACTTATTAAAAAAAAGAACTTGAGATACAAATAGAATAAGAAATATAAATAAAAACAGTTTTTAGCTAGACGTGTTGCTGGGGAGTTTCTTGCCGCTTCTTCTCCTTAACAGCAATAACACGAGCGAAACTCGCTGTACACACGAAGCGGTGTACATAGAATAGGAAGTAAATGTTAACTTATATGACCTTCAAAAAGTGTTCTCCAATGGAACTTATTTTAAATAAAAACTTTAGACTTTGAATTTACTACTAAAGCTAATTAACGGACATATAGTTATATATAATTCTGTCAGTTAATAAGTTCTTCAGTAAACCGACGATATAAGCAGTTTCAACTAATAATCATACAATCAACAACAGAGAGCCAGTAATAAATTAATTATTGCTATAAACCTCAAATACTTTCAGGGTAGTAAATAATCTACGAATTTATAACCTAAGATAAATATCGACATTCGTGGTAATAAATATTACTTATAAAGGTTAGATATGGAATAATACTATTTAAATATTAAAACAAATCCATAAAAAATTCACCGCGAATTATTTTTATCGGGTCATTATGATATGCAATTTGTGTATGTGATGTACAATATGTGTGTTTGTCTGCCGATTATTATTATACACATATTTATTTAGTTTTAATTTTTTTACATTCTTTATATACATACATACCTACTATATACAAAAAAACATATATTTAAAAAAAAAAATTGATGTCCACTGGCAGCAAGGCCTAGGGTCCACGCTACCGGTGGTTAAGCCTCCAGAGAGAGCAACCTCCTCACGATACGGGCCGTGGCCAGCAGGGATGCCTTCTACATCCGACCCTTCACCCAGGTACCAAGCGAGAGCCTTGCAAGGTGTCGGTCAAGGCTCTTCGCTATTTTTTATTATTATTATTAATATCTGTAGAAAATACTTGAAAAACAGTTATTGTTACTCATGTTAATGCATCCTAACAAAACTATCTAATTAGGAAGTCAACTACAAAAATAAACAGTGGTACGTTTTTGACAAACAATAATAACCAGTGGCCAAATTCGGGATTTTGCCATTGCCCGACAGTGGGCACGCAACACGAGAGTGACTAAAAAGTACACAACACAGACGGGTATGACGCCGACATTCCACGGTTATATTACTGTTAAAAAATACTAAAATGATTTTTAAAAGACAAACTATAGTAGAATTATTTTCTCCGTGCAGTTTGGGTCATAAATCAAACTCGGCCTCAGTCCGGCTAGGGTGGTGAGCATGTTGCGCGGGCGCAACGCCATTATCGATAAAAACTTATAAAAATTATTATCTTTTTTGCTGTTAATTTTAAACTTAGATATAAGTATTTATATTTATTTTTAATATAACTTGTTACATTCTAAACTTTTGTACTTATAGTTTTTTAATACATAGATACCTAATTAATAACTTATTTTAAATCATTATTATTCTTATTTTAATAAATACGTTGTTTTATCTATTTTTATTTCTTTCATTTATATCACTAACCCACAAAATGACAAAACTAAATACACTATCAATAACGCTTATCGACAACAATAATGCGTATCACTATGCCTGCCCATAAGGCCCGTGAGTGGAAGCGAGAGCGAAATACTCCGATTATTTATGAACCAAACTGCACGGAGAACATAATTTTACTATAGCTGATTATACCGCAGTACTGTCGAGATATTTTTTATTTACGGCCTTCAATACTGACATGTTCAATTACTCATTTAATTCTTAAAAACGTTTCGGTACATAGTAAAAACGAAGTCCCGTAACCGACCAGTCTATTATGAACCTCTTTTATTGCCATGTTATATCGTATTCGTGCCCATACCGCAATATCAGGGAATGTTCAATCGACATTCGATAGATTTTTATTGGAGTTTTACAAGCTATCGGGGCTATGGTATATCATACAAATGTTTATTCTCTTCTAGAAAAGCACGTAAATTTATATAGCTGTACAAATACTAGAGATGTGCCGACTAGTCGGTAAAGCCGACTATTCAGCCACTACCGTAGTCAACGACTAGTCGGCGACTATTGCGCAAAGTCCGCCGACTATCCGGCTTCTTACTTTGTAGTTAATAATCTATACTTTACTACACATTACATTGTAATCCTTACATGAGGTTGTTTTTTTGACATGATGTTAAACCTATATGCAACCTTTATCTCGGCACTGCTGGCGAGATAAAGAATTACTAAATCCATAGGTCGCTGGTTCAAATCCGGCTCGAAGGACCATGGAGAAATTGCTGTTAGATACTGAGGGTGCCGCGGTCTTCAAGGAAACTCCGGATTTTTCAGTTGAAACATATTATAATGTATTTTAGGTAAACTTATGAGAGTACATATTTTTACAATCACGAATTAATATTTTAGTACATTTTTCATAACGTTCCAAACATAAACGTCACATTGATGAAATTTTAATTAAGCTCTTTCACTTTAATGAACAATAACAGTATTATCTTTTAACTATTTTTTTTTTCATTTTTACACAAAAACTCCGCTCGGGCCCGTACAAAAGTAAATTCAAGAATAAATGCGAAGTAAAAAATCAGGTTGCGACTTGACTCGGGAATCAGCTATAAACGAAGCGTCACAGAAACACTCGAAACTGTAATCGGCTTAGCCGACTAGTCGGCCGATTTGTCTGCCTCTTTGCAACCGACTAATCGGGTAGTCGACCAAAGTCATAATCGGCACATCTCTAATAAATACTTATAGCTTGTCCTTAATTAACTATACTGAATGGAAGAAATACGACACTTTTTATCCCAGAAAGTAGAATCGTTTTCGTAAGATATAGATCTAAATTTTAAGCAAGCTACTTCGTTAAAAAAAAATTATTTTATTCCATATTTTAACTACGGCCATGCAGCACGATATTTCTTGGTTCTAAAGAATAAATTGTTAATTGTATACCAAACTTACACATTTTGGTTGCAACTTGAATAGTTATCAGTATCATAAATAATTATTTTTTATTTATTATCTTTGTTTTATAATCTGTATATATTATTGTGTTTAAGTATATATTATTTCCATTATTTTTAATCATTGTAAAGGTGGTCTGGAAGATATACTTCCTATTGTATATGTAACTTATGTATGCAATAAAGAACATTCATTCATTCATTCATAGCAGCCCATAAAAGTCCCACCGTTGTTGGTGGTAGATCTCTCTCATTTTAGAGGAACAGACGGCACCATTACCCAATTCTTCAAAGCGAATTGGCAGTATTCACTCATATAATTGACAGCCTCTGTGGTTGAGCGAGCTAAGACTTTTCCGACCTACCTCACTGCAACTCTCCGACTCTCCGGGTTCGATTCCTAATGTGATGAATTTCGGAAACTAATTTTCTATGTTATTTACTTTGGTATGGGAGTCTGGGACCAGCGTCAGATTAGTTCGTTGTATATTACCGATAATACAAGCGTAACTTGCTTAATTTGAGGATATACAATATGTGTGTTTGTTTGACGATTATTATTATATTCTGCTTCCATGATTTAACGTCTACCTATCTCGATGTTTCCTACAGCAAAATATAAACAAATTTCTTCCTTACAGGTAACATAATTCCTGAAGTGTCCCCACGGATGGATGCCAAGGGACCAGTACAACGACCCACATAACTTTACATACCTGGCTTGCCTTTTATGTTGGTGTTATCGTGAATGGCGCCAGTTCGGCGCCAAGCCTCCACAGTAAAACAACCCTCGAGTTCAAAGCACGCAACAGGGTAGAGTTTCAAAGAAAACTATTTATTATGTTTTCATATACGAGTGAATTATAATGACACAATTGATAATGATAATTATATCATGCCACTCTTGTTCAACTCTTTTCTCTAATTTTGAATTGGTTGGAAAATTCTGAAAAAATCCACATCTCAAAAACAACTAAACGGCTCTTGTTTAGTTGTTTTTGAGATGTGGATTTTTTCTAAAGGCTCTTCTTAAGGCTCAATACTTTGCATTTATTAACATTAGGCTCAATTCACACTATGATGTCATTCACGGTTCAACCTCGCTCCGGTCTCCGTCCGGTCAAATATTCTTTAAACAATAAAGAATCAGAGAGTTTTCACTATCGTATCGCTCTAGTGCCGATCAGATAAATTACCGGTACCGGTATGAAAGAAAAAAAATGCTGAAGGGAGATCGGGCCTGTCAAGACTTGTACCGATAGTGTCAATATGCTTTTGTTTCACCTCCATACTAGTAGTGTAGACGCAGCGAGATTTAATCGGACCGACACTGGAGTCAGATTCTAACACGACCGAGATAATAGTGTTAAACAATCCTTACTTTTTTTTACTTACTGACGACAAAGCCGATTTTTACTTAAAATATTAGAAATCCAAACATCCGTTAATTAAATCAAAAACCTGAAGCAATTTATCGCCTATACGCTTCTAATATGAGAGAGAATAAGGACAAGACACACGACCTAACCTCGACCCATTTTAAACTGAATGTGTTTGTTACAAGTTAGTAGAAAACATGTTGGGAAAGTTAATTAAATTATAGCAACATTCGTACATAAATCCTAAAGGAATAAGCATTAGTAAAGTTTAACATGATTGCTTGGGATTAGATTTACAACACTAATTCAATATTAAATATTGTGACATTTTCATTTAGGTCTTCTACTCGTAATATACATTATAGTCCCATTAGATTGTTAATTATTATTACAGTTTATTATCTCGGTCCGATTTCGAGCGAAGACATAATCTAAGGTGGAACACGCTTACCTAAAAGGTAACTATTCAGACGGGACTTCAGGACACCCGGGTTGTAGTTTTCGGGAAAAACAGACAGTGATTTTCACTCATTTCAGTGCGCACAGCACTTTGTCCGTACAAGTGGTCTACCCACCATATACCGGTTATTACGCCGCATGCTAACGTGTCTGGTTGTTCGGTGATGAAAGTGAGATGGCGGGATAAGAATAAAAAGCTAAAATGCACACTCTCCAAGATGTACCAAATAGAAACCCGATAAGCTGGCAACCCTGCTCCGATGTTTGAGACTGAATTTTATTATAGAATAGCTGGTCGTTGCCTATCAACTGCTTGACTCCACGTACAATCTACTCTAGTAGCTCGAGTTGGTATTTCGGTGAGCCAAGCCAAAGGTGAGAAAAGTACTCGAAGTTTTAATCAAAATGAGATATTTTTTTATTTACGCATTTTAATGAACATCACAGGTATGAAAATTAAGAAAATAGCAAATACTATTTACCTGTATTTCTTAGGGTACCTTAAGCTTTACTTGGTAAGAAATCTCAATATTTAAAAGCGTGGGGGTATTTGGAAGTCACCTCTAAACCCAATTGCGAATATAAATAAACTTGGTGACGTTGGCTTCTAGACACCACCCTTAAGTAAGGCATGCGTCACAGGCGCGACTGGCGGGCGCCGAGTCTCATCATCCGATCGTGTGTAAGCGGACTACACTGCGAGTGGGTTGCATTTGGTTTGTAATAAAAAAATAAGTTTTTATTTTATTTATCAAAACAACAAAATGATTACAACTCGTTAATTTTATACATAGCATAGAAAACCTTTGGGTTTATATTACTGCTATGGGTGAAAAGATTAGAGAAGTGAAACAATCTCTACGGACTCTTGTTCCGTACCATTTTTTAAATAAATTTAATTTACAAGTAATGGGGTTTTCACTCTATATTTTGTAGCATTGTTGTGTATAACATGTCTTTTGCGTGTTTTATTGAATTACGACCTTCTGAAGTACGTTCGGATTTGTTATCAAAAAAAAAATTGAAAGTATATATTTATTCAATAGAGTTTAAGTAACAGTCAGTAATGACCTTGGATTAAATAAAATTTAAATTGTAAAATATTATCTGAAATATATTACTTAGAGATAATCGAATTATTGTTATAGTCCTCATAAATTCATAGTCGTATTATACTGTGTGGTGTTTTGTTATTATGAAAAATAAAGAAATAGTGATTATTTTATGTTTGCAAAGTTTTCAATTATAGCTTGTTGACGTGAAGTAAGTCTACTGTACATTTGCTTAGTGAAGAATTGAGTGTTATTTATCTATTAAATAATTAAAATATGAATAAGAAAAAATGGGGAATCATTTTTCTTTTTATTGCAGGTGTAATTACAGGTGATTAATATAATTAGATATTATTAATTCTTTACTCGTAGGCATACGAAGTTCTAATATATACGTTGTTTATTAACATATTGGTAGTATATAATTGTCTATGTACATTGAGCAAAGACCTAATGAGGTCGTTTTTAATCCATATACATATCGCTTCTTTCCGTCAATAATGTGTTATTTTGAAAACTGAAACTTCTGGAAACATTTGATTAAATATCAAAAAATAATTGTATCAGAACGAAAAATCTTTTTTCTGTCAATATACAATGCATTTAGAAAAGATACCATGTAATTAGTATCGATACATTACATTTTGAAAGTTCTTGTCTAAAATTTAAATTTTAAAGGTTCTTAAAGCAAAGAGGCGGTATGTCAACAAGATTTTAAATGACCGTAAATTAACGCTACGGTTTTTTTTATTGCTAAAATAATGACTTGAACTTCCACAAAAAAGTTAACATTTTATTGTAACAATGTCATGAATATCATACTAACACATTACTGTGTACGTACATATTTTATTATTATACTTAGGTGTTGTGGCACTTACAATTCTCGTTATATATACAACAGGATTGGTCTTAGAGGTTGAATCGTGCGAGGATTGCACTGATGATAGAATTGTACAGCTGTTTCAAGAATACATACAAATTAATACCACCACCTATAATGACATGAGTAAGTGCTTTAGCAAGATATTTTTTACAAGTTTGTATTTAAGAAAAAATCCTATTTGCAGTAATTACTAGACAGATATGTGCTTATCACACTGGTGATTTGCAAGCGAGTTCAAAGCGAGGCGAGTGCACAGCTCGCTCGCTGTGGTCTTGTCAACCCTTGATATTAAAATTAGATACGTACCGAATTTCACCCAAATCGGTCCAAAAGTTTTCTTAAAAAGTATAACAAACGGAGACATAGATATATTTTTATCCCGGAAACAACCCCATTTTCGGGTAAAAAGTATGCTTTGGTCATCCTCGGCATCGAAAAATTTCAGCCGAATCAGTCCAGTAGCTTTCCGTGAAAACGGAACAGACAGAGCTACTTTCGCATTTATAATATTAATAATAGGGAAATCAGAACTGGATGTTGCCCTAAAAAAACAATACAGATATTTAAAATTTACAGCGCCCGGAGTAAATTTTTGGAAACGTTTAGCTGCACAAGAGGGCTTGCCTTTTCAAGTGCATGAACTATCGTCAGGGTATCCTATAATCGTGATAGAATGGACTGGTTCAGATCCGGTTTTGAGCAGCATTATGCTCAACTCACATATGGACGTTGTACCAGCTAACGAAGAGGTAAAATATACATCAAGGCAAATTGCCACCATTTAAGCTAGAGCCAAGGTTCTTCGTGGCTAACGCACCTTTATGTCATACAGATGACGTCGGTCCCACTCCTAGCTAAAAACACTAGACTGCTTAACTATTTTTTTAAATCGATTTTCCATATATTCAATACAAATAAATAAAATACAAGCATGTATATGAAAGTATATCCGTATATAATTGCATATGCATTTGTACAAAGCTGTTCTTACCGTTACTTATATCAAAAAATATTTTATAACATTTTAGTCTGTCTGTCCAGCTAATCTCCGAAACGGTTGGACCGATTTTGACGGGACTTTCACTGGCAGATACTTGTTGATTATAAGGAGTAGCTTAGGTAACTCTAGTTTTAGAAAAAAAAATGAAAAGCCAACGCGCACGCCGCCGCCACCACACCGAAAGGCAAATTAAAGTCCACACGGACGAAATTATAGATGAAAATCGCTAGAGCAATGTACCACATCTTACTTGGCGTTACACGTAAATATACGATATAAACTAATTACTACTACTGATTATTGTTCTATGGCTGGAAGATGAAACCTCAATGTAGTGGAGTCCGAAGAGATCCTCATAATAAATCGGCCAACTTTGTCGTTTTATTTTTAAACACATTTTTCAATTTCAATCAATTTTCCAGGAAGGCTGGAAATATCCCCCATTTTCGGGTTATATCGACGAGATTGGCACCATTTACGGACGTGGAACGCAGGACATGAAGTCTGTCTCCTTACAATATTTCGAAGCATTGAGACGTCTCAGAGCCCAGGGGGTGCAGTTGCTAAGGACCATATACATGACTATAATGCCTGGTGCGTTAGGAAATATTTTTAATACATATATTTCTATAACAGTAACACTATATAAATAGACAACACTTTATGGTTCGCCAAAACAAAAACGCACAACAAAACAATATTTATCTGGTAAAACAAAAGGCAGTCTTATCGCTAAAAGCGATCTTTTACAGGCAACCTGCCAAAGGAATTTCTTAAATTATCTGTAATTATTAAGAATCAAAGAACAATAAAAAATATAACTAAATGTATATACATATAAATAAAAATGACATACATGTCTATGTATACCATTTTTTTATGTCTGATTATTACAAGCTAAAGCATAGTAAAGTATCACATACATTATTGCGAAAAACCGAATGAATCTATATTATATAAAACAGTGAAAGTGCTATATAATATATGTATATTATAGATTTGTGAATTATATAGCACATTCATTCGGCTTTAATACCCTTTGACTCCGTGTCTAGAAAAAGGTAATACCATAAGAAATATAATATCAGCCCATAAATGTCACAGTGCTGAGACCCTTGCTCCTATATTTGAGAATGCGGACGGTGAACCCCCACGCTTGCACAAGGCGGGTTAGTCGTCTTCATACATTAGTATTCTAATGTGCAAGTGTTTTGCCTTTATTTTCGTTCGCTATGGTAATTACAATAGTACTCGTATGTACAGTCAAAAAAAATTCTGAGTGATCGATTCGAACTTATGTCGTTTGAATGAGGAGGATGTCTTAGTTACAAACCAGCACGTCTCCACCAAAATAATTGGCAGAGAATTACACACTTTGTATATCACCAACCTGTACAAGCTACGCATTTGTTATGGCTTATATACATATATATCTTTGATGACGGTTCCAGAAGTAAAGTTTATTTTACGAAATTTACCATACCAGGACGTCTACGATCTAGTGAATTAAGCGAGCAAAGGTTTAGACCACTCAACCGCAGAGGCCGACCTAAAAAGTTGTTTTTTTTTTCATTTACAGATGAAGAAGTAGGAGCTGTCAACGGAATGGTTCCGTTCTTGGAAAGTGAAGCGTTCAAGGCGTTAAACGTGGGCTTTGAACTGGACGAAGGTACTTCATATCCCGTCCCAATGACATTGGTATTCTATCAAGACAAGGTTGTTTGGCGTAAGTGACCTACACAAATATATCTAGAGCAAAATTAAATTTTATGTTTCATGTTTGGTTTACACGGACTTAGTAACTAATGCTTAGTACTTGTCACTTAGCACTAATACCCAATGTATAAATTAGTACTGGTGTTTGCGTACAGTGCAAGTGAATAGAATTCGATCCTGTTTAATAAGCGGCAAGGCGATACCCTCACCACAATATTCTAACTTGTCGCTTGCTGACCATGTATAAACACCTACGGCAAGTGACTTAGTGACGAGCTGTACCGGGAAGTGAAAACACGTATCGTTGTTTGTTTATGTATTTGCTGGTATGGCACTCTTCATATTTGTCTTTTCGTTGAATTGCCGGTGCAACTTTTTTTAGTAAAAAGTTTAATTGATCCGTTGATATTCTCATACATATTCTATATTCTCTTAGATCTTCGGTTGCAAGCTCTCGTAACCAATGTCTTGTCCAGAAACATTTTTCTTTTAATGCTTCTCATTCAAGCCCCTCTATCATCTTTGAGATAATTACGTTTGAATAATGTTTAAACGCACTGCGCAAAAACAGGCGGCGTGGTTCAATTTCGAACGTTTGGTCACTAATACTTTTCTACTAATTCCAACGTGTAAACGGTTACTCTTACTTCTTAACACTATAAAGATTAGTACTAAGCGATTAATTATAATGACAAACACTAAGCCCATGTAAACATAGCATAAAACAACTTGTTCCTCTATAAATGTTGTCGTCCGAAATGTTATCATTTTGGAACAAAGTTTATACCTATTTCAGAAATTCAAGTGGACTGTTACGGAGTTGCCGCTCACGGTTCGACGTTTCCAGAAACTAATTCCACCGCCACAGGAAAGGTATGGCATGAATTTTTAAAATGTGTAGGACTATTGAAGTATTTCTCGTTCTTCTGCTTGTATGAGTATTTTCCTTCAAAAAAACCTTTCAATTGTTAACACATATAAATGATATTGTTTATACAAATTCTGTTTATATTTCGCTTTAAATTTTTTATTTTGTGTCTGTATGCGGTCTAGGTCTAGCACATTTACCTAAAGTTCATTGAAATGTTACATGAGCTTTGCATTTGTTAGAGGGCGCAATTTTATTTTTGGGACATGTGGGGGGTCAATAGAAGTTTAACCTCAAGTTTGTGGGGTCGCCACCCTTGTCTCCCGGCCGCCATCCTGGAAAAAGGGGGAAAAAAAAAAATTTTCGCGATATCTCGGAAACTATTCGTCTTACAAAAAAAATTGTGACGTCATAATTTGTAGCAAATTGTTTTGCCTACAAATATGTTTATATAACTATTTGCCCTAAATTAAAAATTGACCCCCACACACACACGTCCCAAAAATAAAATTGCGTCCTCTCTAAAAAATGCAATATATGGTCCTAAAATTGTAAGATTTCAATGAACTACTAGAAGATACCTATTGACTTGAAGACTCCTAAATTGTATTAATTAAAACCCTGGTGACAAAAGTCAAACCGGATATTATTACTATTAACCTAGTATTACCATAATTTAAAACAACTTTAAAAGCATATTTGCAAGGGTATATAAAATACTTTCCACGAAAGTTAGTTCATGCCAGATTAATTTGATCAGTTTTTGATATTATGGTTCAGTAGGTATTTTCGATTACATGACTTCGAGTTCCGTGGATAGTCAGGCGCTTACTAAAATTTTATTTTGTTAATCAATACAAAAATTATGGTCGTGTCGAAGGTGTCTAAAACATTAATTTTAATTTCAGTGCCGCAACGTGATAAACCATTTGTTAGAATACAGGGACGAACAGTACGAAATTTATAAAACCGCTCCAATAACAGATGCTGGGATATACACATCCGTGAATCTTAACATAATTTCAGTAGGTATAGATTATTTAAACCCCCAAAACTGTTTCATTTCCGGTCTTGAGATTCCTCAATTCTAGAGGAATGAATGTATGTACACATTCAGACGACTGTATTTAGACACAGCAAAGCTTGTCAGCAATATGATGTGTCTAAAATAGTATGTATGAATCTGATATTAATACAGTAATTTTTAGACAGAACAAGCATCTTCTTAAAAGTTTTTAGCCATTTTATCAAAAATATCCCGATTATTCACAAAAAAATGTTGAGTTGATAAACGGTCAACTCATCAACCCTTTAGAACTTTAGATCATTTAAGGTGGGTGAGCCGACACGCACTTTGCCGATTTATTAAGGAAAGCGTTCAAATATGATTATTAACTCATGGGGGTTGTTGGTCTTACCCGTGTAGGTGGTGAGGTACCCATTGTCAAGTGTCTTGAAGATACTCAGACGAATGATTATCGACAAACAGCTCTGGGAGCGTCCGCTTTTGGAGAATCGCTTAGAGAAAGTGACACGTGTTTAGATATACTAGTAGATGTAAAATAAATGCCAAAATTTAAGTGAAAACTGCTATTTTTAGTATTATCATCAACGAGCCTTCTTTTATTTATCTGTATTTTTTTACCTTTTTGTCTGAATTTTGAAAGTATGTAAATATGTTAAATAGTGGTTCCGAAACGTCTCAATAATTTTTAACTAAAATTATAGAGACTGCAATATGATTTTTATCTAACTTTTAAATCGTCATGACTAATGTTACCAAATAAACTAATACAATAAAAGAAAACTTAACTTAGTATCCCTTAACACTATAGTCTAGACTCTGGACTCTAGAGTTCTAGACGGTGACTTAGGCTCAGTATTTTACTTATAAGTAGTTATGGGTAAGGTGCCCAGAAGATATACCTACGCTACGGATTACGTTTCCTCGCAAAATTGCCTTACTGGTCCGTTCTCTTAAGTAGGCACCAGCCCTCTGATTATCTGAAGAGTTCATCAGTATTTGTAGAGGCTCATGTTCTCATATTTATAATGCATCAGAACATAACAGGAATATACATAAAATCCAAGGGCCAAGCAAACGAAGTGGCAGACACTGCTAGAAATTCCTATATAATAAACATAGTACTTCTGTATATATAATCATTAAATTATACTTATCACAAGTTGTAATCATTTCAGGGCGGCACAGCCAACAACGTGATCCCAGCTCACGTGAGACTCGTGTTCGACATTCGACTGGGCACCACAGTAAATGAGGACAAACTACAAGCTAAGGTGAAACCTCAAAAAACATCCCACTTATTTTCAGCCTAAAATACGAGAGTATCCCAAAAAAGAAACGCTAAAATTTCGAGGATTTCCTCATTTGCTTTATTTTGAAGCACATTTTGAAAAAGATTTTACGTACCTATATCAAATAAACTTTTATAGTCCTAGACAGTTTAATATGAACCATATTGTGCTAGATTCTGATTAAAAATATCCACAGCTGGAACAATGGATCACCGAAGCTGGTGACAATATTACGTTGACATACTTATTAAAAGGGAAACAATCGCCGGCAACAATAGTCGATGACAGTAATCCATATTGGAGAGCAATCAACACTGCAGCTGAAAGAGCGTAAGTACTACTGCTATTTTTTAAACACTAATCTTAATAAAACAATGCCAGCCTACAGCATTATTTACTATTATTCTTCTGAATTCGTCTCAAAAGAATAATACTTACTTTACTGATACTTAAAATTAGGTGGAAAGTGGAATGCGAACATAAAATTCACAATAAATTCTGCGACCGCTATTATTAAATTATTTATTTATTAATTCAATGATGATGCCTATTACTATAATAGCTAGGTCTATATTTTTCGTGCATGACAAGAGCTATGAATGTCAAAGAAGCAAGTGAGGTGTGTAATAATGGGCCTGTGTGGCGCTCTGTTGCTCGTGCCTACCCCGCAAGGGACCTGGCGTGAAGTTATGTATGTATGTATGTATATTTTTCAACTTTTCTTCTTCTACCAATTAATAAGAGATAGTGGGGCTTTCAAATGACTTATACTGGATCACTCTTCGCGATCCGCTGCGATCAATGTAACCATCGATCGAATATTGAAATCATAAAAGTAGAAAATGATGAAAAATACCGATTTTAGATAAGAGATTAAAGAATCAGATCAAATATAGAAAGCGGCCGTTAACTGATATAAATAATGGTATTGTAGTGCCAGCCCATTCTTCGAAATCTCTACATAGCCCTGTCCGTGTCTGTCTGTATGTCCGCTAACTCCTAAATCACGCAACGGATTTTTAAGCGGTTTTCATAATCAGTTTGTTAATTTTCACTGAAAGTTTATATATTTATATAAAAATCTAGATAAGTTTTTATGTAAGCAGGAAATCACATTACTTTGCAACCGAGTCATCTAAGCGCGCCTAGATAAACATTAAATGCAATGTTACATGTGTGAAAGAAAGCTTGCTGGCTAAATAAACAACACATGTACTATGGTTTGACCCGTGGGGAAAGGATTTTAACCAATTTTCTTTCATTTTCAGAAATGAACCTCTTTTACCTTTAATACCACCAGGGTCAACAGATGCCCGTTTTGTGAGGATTGCGGGAATACCAGCATTTGGCATCTCGCCCATGCGCGACACGCCTATGCTCCTGCATTCAGTTGACGAATACATAAATGTGGATACATTTTTAAAAGGAATCGAATTCTACAAAGAGGTCGTTACTGAGCTTGGCAACATACCCGGCGATGATGTCTCCAAAGACCCTAGCGTCTACTTAATAGCTACTAATACTGAATAAGATAACTATTATATTTATTTAATTACCAAACTTTCCAGAAAGCATACATACTGTGTATGCAGAATGTGTTTAGGTAATCAATATTTAAAAGCACTTCATATTATTTATACTTACAATATAAAGCACTAAAAGATTGCCAAATAATATTCTATTTTAAAACTATAATGCTTGATATTGGTGTAAAAACCTCATGTTTATTATTTCACTGACTTCAATTATTTTTTGATAAATTCTTTAACTTCTAAGATGGATTTTCTGTCAGTAACATATCTATGTTTTTTCGACATGCAAATATAATTTGAAAGCTTCCGAAGTTCTAGCTTATATTAAGTCTAATTACAACTGTGGATATATGTATATAAAAATATAGATATTTTTAATCGTTTACACCGTGTAATTATTTTGTATGAAAATTATATTTCCATAATAAAACATTAAAGCATTAACAAGTTCTTAAATATACATTGTATACCTTGTTTTTTCTTACAAGATAAATATGTCGATAAAATTTTAGTTACATTTTTTAGACGATTAATATAAAACATTTTCTACCGTAATATCTACTAAACTTTAGATGTGGCTTAAAGTTGTTTAAGAAATTTAAACATCATTAAATTATGTGATTCATTTCATAAATCCTGTTTGTAATATACGAAAATGATGCAAGGAACAATACAAAAAGTAGCGCAGATTTTAAGTTTAAGAGTTTGTAAGTCGCTCAGTGAAAACCGAATAGAAATCGGCCGAGAAGTTTTTACGCGAATCCCGAACGAACAAACAGGCAAGAAGTCTAAAAAAATGCATCGTGTTCTCTATTATTTATATAGTCTATCCCAGTTGGGTTTTTTAATAGCTGCATTGTACAGACACGCCAAGTTCAGAATTTTATAACATTGAAGATACATTTGCAACCGAATCACAACATTTGTAAATCTATCCCATAATTACACTAGCGGCAAAAATGATTTTAGTAATTACCATAATCGTTAGACTCTGAACGTCATCTACCAATGATTACATAGGACAAGTACCTCAAACTTTTAATGCGCAATTAGTGATCCATAAAGAGCTTAAGCCATCAAAACTTACATTACGAGTACCCAAGCTTACCGGGGTGTCTGACAACTTCCCAATCTTAACTTTTACTGTCAACGTAGATGGACCAATATCGATATATGTATTTCAGAACATGCGTGAAAGATTTAAAAACTCTGAATTAATGAAATATGCTAAAAGTAGATTTTTAAAATTTAGGAGCTCTTTATCCCTATCAAATAACCTGGCGAATTATATGACGAAACAAAAGAACGATATTAAAAACAATTACTGTTTGAAACTAAGTAGAGGGAAGTAGACTCATTGAACAGTGAGAACATAAGAAGGAATATGAAGGCAATTAGTGGATTCAAATACATATGTACATACATACATATTGTCACGCCTGTTTCCCATTGGGGTAGGCACAGACGATGGATCTCCGCCTGCTACAATCCTGACAAACATGTCCTCGCTTCATGAACTTTCATTTGCCTGCGCGCAATTTAGACCGAGGTGGCATCGGTGTCAACCAAATCACGCAAAGCTATTAAAATGTATCAAATTTTGGAACAAATTGTAATAAGGTTTTATTCACAGTAGCTCTAATAGGTGCATTTTCATAATAC
Organism: Dendrolimus punctatus; assembly: GCA_012273795.1. Classification (NCBI taxonomy): domain Eukaryota; kingdom Metazoa; phylum Arthropoda; class Insecta; order Lepidoptera; family Lasiocampidae; genus Dendrolimus; species Dendrolimus punctatus. The sequence goes on from CM022543.1 coordinate 5,391,942, forward strand.
ACATTCTGTCTTCTTTCCTTTCTTATTATCAATTATCGAATTTTAATGATGGTGTTCATATTACGCCTTCTTGTGGTGTAACACAAAGCCAATTAGTGGGGATCATGAAAAAATAGCTATCGAAGCTTCGGCAATAAAGGACCTTACAGACTTATTTAAATATGGGGTAAATCCAAATAGCATTAATTTTCAAATAATGTTGAAAATAGGCATGAAAGGAAAAAGAATATTTCAAGGGGCCGTGCCGCCTGTCGTAAAAGGCGATAAAACGACCCACAGCCAGGTGGTAGGGTATTTCCCCATCTGAATGGCTACCATCCCTAGTCTAGAGTATGTCGCCTTAACAGCACGGAGTTGTGTTCCGGCATTAGTGCCAGGCTCCAGTATCCCTTTAGAGAGCAGCAGCGCATTTGTAGCACCTTTGATGTTGCAAATGTCTACAGGCGATGGTAACCGCTTTCCATCACATGGACTCTGTGCCTGTCTGCGGAAATCATGAAATAAAAAAATATAGGTAAAAATATTTAACAATAAGTGTGAGCGCTCCTTAACTACAATTAATGTGTCGCAAAACTAATTTATCTTTCGTAGATTAAGGTCGACCTGACCGCCAGAATATATTAGTGTAATTATGTTTTTGTTTGAGACCCTCACAGCTTTATCTAGTTTGCGAGTATTACTTACAATGATATATTATTCTCACTGCTTCTCGCGTTATTAATGCCGTTACATACACGAAAGTTTAGAGGAATGTTTACTACTAAATTACCGACTTCAGATCCAGAAAGGTCTTTAATTTAAAACATAGGATAGTGTTTATATATTTATCATTTATACTAATATTATTACATCTTTACTATCCTTATTAGTTCCTAAAATATCATGTCAAAACTACTTATAATAAATTTTGGTCCGTGACAAAAAAAAACTGCAAGATATTACTTACCTTATTCGTTTCGATTAAACTAGAGACCCATCTGTAACAAAAGATATTCATTTATTTGAAAATCGAAACAAATTAAAATTTTGTAGCAACAAGAAACCGACTTCAAGAGTAAAAAGCAAAAAATAAAATTTTCCACATCTTAAAGTCTGCGCCAAGTAAAACATAAAAAATACTACATTTTACAATATATTGTTTTTGTTACATTGAATATGGTAATTTTTATATTTTGCTTGGCACCGACTTCAAGATGTAGAAAATTTTATTTTTTTCTTTTTAGTTACTCTTGAAGTCGATATCTTTTTTGTTAGATTTTTTTTATTTTACACTTTTAAGTTACATATATGGCATCCCTAACAAGGTAGCTTCTGGAATTCGGAAACAACATTTGATGAAACGGAAGCCTCTTTAGAACCCGTTGTTGAGAGCAGCTCGAAGGTAAATTATGTATATGCACTTAAGAACCTCTAATAAGTGCCGCCAAATTTAAATTAATGATGTACCGCCAGGTCAGTTAATTAATTTATATCAGTCGGTTCTGCCACTCGCCGGCCGCTGCCGCAGCGCTGCTCGTTCGTTTTGGTCCACAGAAAACAACAAAGGGTGGGGGAGGAATTCCAAATTTCGTGACGTCACATTCCATATATTATATCGTTATAATATATTTAAGTTTTAAAACACGAAATTTGAAGTATTACCGAAGGACTTTAAAACATTTCCAACTCCATCTGTAGGCACATAGCGTTTACATTATTAAAGTCTATCTCATTCTCACTCAGGCTTAGTCCTATAGTTTTCAATGTTTATCACTTTTTAGTATCGCTTTTTCGTTTCATCGAGTTTCATATCACAACCATTCTAGAAATTTCACTTCAAAAATTACACGACGATTTGAAAACCTTCTCCTTTTATGAATCGGTTAAATATCAATTCCGAAATAGTTTGAAACAATTAGCAAGGTTTTGAGTCTTATATAGAGTACCTACTTATAGTTTCTCGAATGGTAAATTTAGTAGACATGGCTGTCACTATTTGACTAGTTACAAATCGTGTTGAAACAGTCTTCATTCCGACTATGTACAAAACTTTACTAAACAACTGTGAAATGAAACAGACAATGATGAAACAGATATATAAATAACTCTTCATTGCCACCAGTTACCATTTCAGAATAACTTATAGATATATAATACTATTCTAATTGTGCACAAAAGGGTGGTCTCATCGATAAAGAGCGATATCTTCCAAGCCATCCCAAGTAAGGCAGATAAGAACAGTTACTTTGCGAATAACGAGACGTGCTACAAACGTGATTACAGCTGTAAGGGCCGGTTCGATGAATGTGAGACCACGCTCTCTCAGAATATCGACGAGAAACGGTTAGCCTTTAGCTAATCGTGGTTCGTACGATAAATGAGAGTTCCAATAGCCCACTTCCCCTTCTCACTTTACAACCTTTCCTATTCCAATCCCATATCCCATTCATCCTGTTTGATCCCTCCATCTGAACCCTGTACATCATAGTATAAGATAAGTGTAACAACTATAAAGATTTTTTATTATATTGTGAAAAATCAATGAGTGTACACAGTACAGCGCCAACGACTCTGACAATTACCTCGTTAGATACATCAGTGCTGATATAAATAAATACAAATTTTAAAAAACCCAATACTATCCTAAAGGCTGGTAACAAATTGGCTTCGATGTTGGTGTTGCAAACGTCTATTGGAGATACTGACCACTTTCTATGAGCTGGGCCGCCTGTCTGTTTACCAGCGTATAAAAACTATTTTCCAGATAATGGTTACGAATACGAAAGACGCAAAAAAGCACGAAAATTATTAATTAAGTGTAGAGAGAGAATATAATATATAACTTTCAACCGACTCAACACATCCTCTAACTTTTCATATAAAGACGTGTGAATCTAGCTTTACATGGCATAGTTTTACTATCAACATAAAACCAAGCACACATGCGTAATGTATGTAGTACATACACCGAGCGAGCAATAGTTAAGTAAAGTGCAACGTTGCAGTAAGGGGGTTTTACAGCTGTTAGCACAGGCTATAAAACGCCTCCGGAGTCATGTATTACCGGTTTACAACTCAAGTACGTGATCCCAACGACGTGTGAATGCCTAAAGGAAATACTGCATTGCAATGTAAGAAACTAATACATTCACTGTTATTTTTCATTAAAGATTAATAAGATTTATTACTGCAAATTAAACTGCTACAAAACGCAACCGCATAGCATAAGGATGTAGGCAGGAGCTGGCATATACAATTCGTTTTGTTTTCTTTCTTTAGGCAATAAGTGTCTGCTATAGTGCTATTGGTAGTATACCTTCTTACTCAAACTTCTTTAGCGTTATAAAATAAAAATTAACTTTACATATCAGACCCAAGATTCCTAGTGGATAATCCTCATCCATGAGGAAAATTAGTAATGAAATGACATTACTTTAGTATGTTCCCGTTGCGTACGTAACGTCTTTTAATACTTATTGATTTATATAGTTTGATGCTCATACCTACCTAGATATTAGGTCTTTACCTATGAAATTTCCGTTCTGCAGTAGGGTAGACTGGGTACAGTTGTAACAATTTTTCATTGAGCGGTCACAGAATCGTAATGATGCTAGCAATTCCTGCTATAAACATGCGAAGCGAAAGAGTGGTCCTTAGTCTTCACATTTTGCATCATATTTGAGCGCCTAATGCAATAATTAGCCTACAGCAGGATTTTGGAAAAGGTTCTACCTTTGTTACAACTTACCCCCATACCAAGGTCAGTTGTAACAGTGATTGGGGTTAGTTGTAACACATGAAAATGAGGCACGATTTTTTGTGTTCTAATCATATTTATTAAAATAAAATTACAGAAGAGTATTTTAAAGGACCTTTATGCGAAAAACAAATTTAGAAAAAATGATATGTATCGAAAGCAATGCTTTCAACGGAAAATAAATTAAATACTAATCAGTCTGACTGACAGTCATGACAAACGTAATGTCGGCTGCCTGCTGTGCACTTTTCATGAGCCCACATTCGACAGTCTAAACATTGTAGCCATTTTTCTCCTGGCCGACTCTCTGAGAAGGGTGCTCCACACACAAGGCAGTAATATTAATCGTCCAGTGATGTGGGTGGTGTTTTGGTCTTTCCTTTGTTCGTTTTGGTTGTTTTTCTAGCAGGAGATTCAATTATTCTTTTCTTTACGTGATTAACTGTCAGCCGTTTCTGTTTCTCTTCATACTCCTTTCTTATAACATCCTTCTCTGGCGTATCGGTATAGATGGCCGATTTCCTGGTTTTTCTACCTCTGTTTGAAGTTTGAATATCGTGCGCTTGTGCGGCATTTCTTAACGATTTTCCATTTTTAACCTCGTCATATGCGTATTTATATTGGCATATGTCACTTCGCCCTTTTGTAGTTTTTCTAATGCGTGTCCTAGGCATCTACACAGAGAAACGAAGGAATTAATAATGTTACAACCGTACCCACGAAAACTGTTACAACAGTACCCAACTCTCTTTTATAAAAATGAAAAATCACAGTGACGAGGCAAACAATCGTACACAAAAAATAATTACGATTACATATTCTCTAAGTCCTAATCTCCGAGCAGAAAAATACTTACCATCCTATTTTTAATATTAGCTGCGTAGTTAGAAAAAATCATCAATCGAAAATACTTACTTTGACGCGACCACGCACAATAGGGTCTCTGACAACCAACTGAAGCACACGGCTACCGGCGTAACACAAACGAACACGTTCGGACACGTAAACTACTCTTCCCTCCCTGGTTCCCCCACTATACCGACCATAATTCGGGCGATATTCATTTTGTTTCAACCGTACCCTGTTACAACTGTACCCAGTCTACCCTACTGGCCATTTCAAAACATAGTAATTTTTCTTTGGCTAAGAATTCTTTTTTAAAATTAGTAATTTGTTAATTGATTAGCGTTATGTTTACATTGCATTTGAACCTTTCTCGTCTTCATGGATACGTTAAAAATTCGAGTAATTTAAACATACGAGTACCGACATGGCAGCAACACCGCACAAGCGGCACGCAACATCAACGACGTTTACGGAGTGCAAACGAACGCACCAATTATTATTGGTTTACCCGCGATGGTTTTAGAAATTTTGACCGAAAAACGAACATCGTGGTCGTCCGAAACTTTGGGCAACAATGACATATAGTCTTCAACCAGTTTTGGTCGATCGGTCGTCTCCGCTGCTCCTCCACGACAACGCGCGACCTCATACTGCGCAGCACTCGGTCTACAAGTTACAAGAGCTGGGCTTGGAAGCTCTCAGTCATCTGCCGTACTCACCAGACCTTGCGCCTACAGACTTCTACTTTTTCCAAATTTAAAAAATTCAATACCCGAGAGGCAGCACAAAATGCCTTTGAAGAATTTGTTGTCCGTCCTGTCCAGCTGATTTCTTCAAGGGCATCAATAAATTGCCACTGCGCTGAGAAAGAGACATTAATTGCATGGTTGATTACTTTGATTAATAGAAATAAAAAATATATATAAAAAATCTTATTTAATAAAAAAGGCAATTTCATATGTAAAGAAGCAAAATTCAAAAGACTTTAAATTTTTGACTAAATTGGTTGCAAAATACAAAAAGAATTTTGTAGCTTTAAAAAACAACATTAACTGGGTGAAAGTCTTTTAATACTAAGTAATTTTCCATGTCCTCAGTAAGTAACTTTTCTAATATCAAAAAGCGATTCCCTGGCGATGTAGTAATTTAACAATCTATAGATATCTATAGATCTATAGATAGCGATAGTCAGTTATCACTGTGTGAAAGAGTAGCTCTTTTACTTTTGACATAATACACAAGATTATACTAAAATGTAATATTAATTCTTTGCAGTATATTAGGGCGTTTCGAAGTAGGTATTTTAATTTTACTTCGAAACACCCTAACATTGTGTAAAGCAGGGATTCCCAAAATAGTCGATATCGACCCCTGGGGTCGAGATCGGTTCTGGGGCGACATAACCAAAAACTGATTTTGTGCGTCGAAGAGATCTAAAAATCGACCCCTAATAATTAACGCAAGTTCTTATTTGAAACTTTCAAGATCTGTGTAAGTTATGTTAGTGAACAAATGTGTATTTTCTTTTAAATCATTACCTACTTAAGTATTTTTACGTAATTTTATTGATAGTTATTAATTATACGACTTGATGTCTATTTATTTTATCAAATTTTGATGAGAATATTATGTCAAGTTTACTCACTTAACCAAACGCAAAGTTTTTTAAATTGGTAAGTATCTTGTATCAATACGAAAAAAGTAGAGATAAGATTTTTAAAGTGATATGGCTATGGGGGTCCGAGTTATGAGTCCATTTTGCAAGAGGGGTCTTTTGCCCGAAATAGTTTGGGAATACCTGCTCTAAAGGAAATTGTATTACGTCACGTCGCCAAAACAACATGACGGGTACATTGGAAATGCCAATCTCCCAAGAGGAAGGGACCCCAAGTAAGATTTACTTGCTTCATTTTTAAACTTTCCTATACTATACTGCGTAGAAACTGGAATTTACTTTGTTCAGTTTCCTTATTGTTTTACCTTACAAAAAGGTCTTATATTTTATGTGTGTTACGTATATTAGTATATTGTACGATCAGCATAAAAATCCCATTTTTGCTCGCATGACTCCGATTTAAGCCGCGTACTCATCTACAAGCTGTAACCGTTGCAGTTACTATAACCAAAACTTATAGGTCGTTCGCGAGCTCGACGCGAGCGGCACTCGGCGCGCTTGCAACGAAGCGTTGATCAATATCGGCGTATAGAGCAAAGTTAAAGTCACAGCTAGCAAATGCAGTATACTTGCCATGCTGGTCGAACTCAAATTCACGATTTACAAATATTAGTAATAACGACGATTTTTCAGTCAGCAAATCGTAATTATAACAATATGTACATAATATCATAAAAACTGCCTAAACAATACCCATGCATTAGGGCCCATGCCCCGACCTGGATTCAAATACACACAATTCCATTGAGCCGCGGATGGGTGCCTCGGCCAGCACGCTAAACACCACGATATTTATAAATCAATACAAATAAGGTTAAAAAAAACTTCGTTTAAAAAAATCGACTTCAAAAACTAAAAAGTATAAAATAACTTATTTCTAAAGCTATTTTCAATTATAACATCTTAGTCTTAATATATATTTTAAACATCTTAAAAAAGAATCACGTAAATCGGATCATAAATCTCAGAGTAATCAGTGTACATATGGAACGAAATGAAGCTTTTTTCTTAAAAAATGTTCGTAAAATGAAAACTACTGGGCCAAAATATGTTAAATTTTTAGGGGACCAAATGACAACCAATCCGCGTCGAACTAAAAAAGAATCACGTAAATCGGATCATAAATCTCAGATTAATCGGTGTACATACATAAAAAAAACATACCGGCCAAATTGAGAACCTCCTCCTTTTGGAGGCTCCCTCCTCCCTTTGGCTACTGTATAAATGCGAACTTCTCTTATTACTTTTTCAGAATCAGAATCTTTTTTTTAGAATCATGATAAAATGCGCCGAGTAATGCGGCCAAAAGTGCCCAACGCGTCTGAAGAAATTTACATTAAAAAATTGTCTTGCGACAATTACGATACGAGCGTCTTGCTCGTATCGTAATTGTCCCTTGACTGTGTGTGTGATTGTGTGTAGTATATTCGATAAGCGATATAGTGACGGACTTTGCGCGTGTTATTGGATCGTGCACTTTGTACTGGTTGTGACCAGTAATATTTGTACCGGTGTTATACGTATTTGTATAGTCCTAATAAATTATATTTTAATCCTAACGGCATTTCAATTAGAGTCCTTTAGCTCGTCACAGTATAAGTACGAAGTCACGAGTAATAGATAGTTGATTTAGAAACAGACTAAATACAATAAGAAATGCCTGGTACCATGTCAATTGCAGAAATACTATAGAAAGAATCCAGTTTAGTGAAATCTCCCGCAGCGTCACTTGTCCTAGACACAGCCTTTCAACGACAGCTTGAAAAGGGGGATGGAGACGGGGACGAATATCGAGCCCGTCGTATATTCCAATAAAGAAGGGCAAGACCAATAACGCGACCCAAGAAAGCTCCCAAAACGACACCTTCGACTTATGCAAACTCGTACACCTTTAAAATAGGCCTTATCAGAACATAATAAAGCACAAAACAAAATATAAATTGTGTCAGCAATAGATATAACAGTAAATTGACCGCGGTTGCTATAATTTTAAACTTAATACCGTCTAAAACCTGTTCAATTAATTAAAATAACTAAAAATATAATAATAAAAGTGTTTAATAAATTGCACTGTAACGCAAATAAATAAAAATATTATAACTATTAACTACATTTATTACAGTATAAAACATAGTCGTTTTCCGCGTCTGTATGTGTGTCTGTATATCTACTACTGCTAAATAGTACTATACTATAGGCTACTGCTAAATCACGCAACGGATTTTTAAGCAGTTTTCGGCATTTATGATTTTTCACTGAAGACTTATTTATATAAAATACCTACACAATTTTTTATGTAAGAAAAATAGAGCTACTTAGTTTTTTATCGCGAGGGAAAATTCTAGTACTTGTATAAAATAACGGCCGTTAAATAAAACACCGTGTAATTTATCATCATAATTTGAATTGCTGCGCTCGTAAAAAATTCAGAGAGATTCGACTGTCAACTTCCCTTTAGTTGTTTCAGAATTTAGTCTATAAAAAACACAATGTACCTTTTATCTCACGAGTTACCCAGTTACAGCGCGCAATGGCTAGACGATATTCTAAGTACCAATATTGTATTTTCATTAATGGAAGTCAGTTTGCTTGTTATAATAGTAGGCAAGGAACTTCAGTACAGAGTCCCATATTGGGGTCAGTTCGTCCGGGCTTATTCATAAGAGGTCTAACGACCTCCATGCGCCATCAACACCGCTGTGTGATCAAAGAAGAATAAATACTAGAAATTACAATCACCCAATTAAAAAAACGTAATTTTTAAACGTTCCTAAATCTCACATGACTAGATGTTGCATCAGGTTTTATATTTAAAACACAAAGACCAAATGCAAAAGATTTAAAAAAGCTTAAGTCTTTCAATTTTTGACTGTTTTGATATATTTTTTTTAATAATAAAATGTCAAAAGGTGTAGGAAGAATGAACTCTGGCGCCATTTATACCAGTAGGATCATGAGCTCTTCAGATTTAAGTTTTCGACTGGGTTATTTTCACTTCCTAGTGTTCTTCCTTGCATAGTGTGCTTAAGAAACTCATTAACCTTTTGCCAAAAACAGTTTTCTTAATCTACAAAAACCTATCGCAGGTTTTAATATTTTGATATTATAAATAAATATATATCAGCAAAATAATAGAAGTAGATTTATATATCGGTAAACGTAGTGCAGGATTATTTTTTTTATTTACTTCGCACAAAAGAAACTACTTCAATAGAGTACAAAATTAGAGAAATTTAATGAAGGTGGGGAAGATAGAAGCCTAAACTAGGTAAACTCTGTGTGATATACTATAATATGTATAAGACTAGTGTCCTTCAGCTGCTGGAACGCAGACCAGCGTAAGGACGCCGACAGGCGCTGAATGAAGATTGGGGAGGACTAGAATGGTTGACACGTACTTGAGTAAGCATACCACATTTCCTCACTTGATCATTGTATTAATAATTTCATTGTCTAGGACATCACAGACACGCTACCTAGTTTGCAATCCTAAATTTACTACTAACCTAGAGTAAAACCTCATAACTCTGTAACAGAAACATAGTATTAAGTATCATAATCCTCTTTTAATAATATCGAGGCTCCCCTCATAATCATAATTAAGAGCGCAATATTTTACAATTAGACGTTTAATAAAGCGGCTATTAATTATGTTAAACATGGCGATTTAGCTTCATGGACAAAGTTTATGGAATATTCTTTTTAAAGTTACTTAAGAGTGCTTATAATTTTTAGGCCAGCCCATTGTTTCTGAGCACAGGCCAAATTGGGAATGCCTACACCAGCTGTGTACCGCCCATTAGCTGATAGATGGCCACAGAGATTGTTATTAATACTCTTTAAATAATATTTGTGGTATGTGGGATTAAATTACGGTGTACAAATTTTATATATTTATTTATCGTAGTGGATGGATGGGTAGATGTAAAGGTAGACCAAAAAAAAGATTGATGGACTGCGTGAAGGATGATATGATGATTGGTGGTGTGACAGAAGATTTATGTCGGAATAGAAGAGTGTGGAAGGAAAAGACATGTTGTGCCGACCCCAATTAAATGGGATATGGTGAAAGAAAAGAGAGAGAGAAAGAGAGATTTATCGTAGTAGTAGTATGAAGATATTACAGAAAGTAGATAAAGCGAAAGTTGTTTCTCTCTCCGAAAGGATTCTCACAATTGGAGAGATATCGTCCCTATCTACATCCATATATAACAAGCGCGAAAACGTGTATGTTTGTAGTACAGAAAACTGAATAACAAACAAATATTTGTAAATAAAATGCAGGGAAAAAATCAAACATTTCTATTTGTTTTATAAAATTAATTATACTCTTTATAAATCTTTTCTTACTTTCATGCAGTAGAATTGCTTTACAAGTAACGAGGAGAGAATTTAAACAATTACACGTCAAAGATGATGTGACATACATCATGTAGGTACATAACAATTGCACTGAACAAGTATTCCGTTCATGACTCTATAATTTATATAGTCTTTAAAAGATTAACTTTTTTACTTGCTTAATTACGAAAAATAATTATTTTACAAATTTCTCTATTTAAGATACAATAAAAACAATCCATATTAAAGCTTGCTACGTGGCATAAAATATGCCCTCAGCAGTCTCCAGATTGAGTTTTGGAAATTTCACTTTGATGGATTTATTATGCCTGAAGTAAAATGTTTTCCAGACCAGTTGTATGTAAATTGTAGGTGAAAAAGGTAGTTTTTCATTTTACATAAAAGTGAATAAATAGTCTTGTTACCGCCGCCATTGTTTCATTTGTAGTACATTATAATTTATTTTGGTACTTGGCTCTAATTTTTAACCCCAGAGACATGATAAAATTTTTGAAGTAAAAACTAGCAAACAAGGGTTTTTGTCAAAATTACTAGGTAACCTTAAAATGCCACAGAACAACAAAAAGTTTAAGGTGGATGTTTATTATTTAATGTTGAACCATGGTTTTCAAGTCATGGTACCGCCATCAATATTCAAACCACAATACACATTCCTTCTCTTTTTGTATAATAATATGTATTTATATCTAGAACTGTCCCCCCAAATGTGCCTTGGGACATTGGAAAATGTAGTCATTTTGTCGTCGGATTCGTTTGTAGTGTTAAAAAGACAGACATGTAAGAAATAATATTAAGATTTAGATAAGAAAAGTGGTGGTAGTTTGGGAAGGTGGTTTCAGTTTCCGTGAATTTGTAATATTTACTTCTTAAGCCAAGGCGGATGGTTAGTCAACGGAGGTTTTGGTGACTCTATGTAAAATTGTCTATTCATATTCTATTTATTTATTGTTATTCGACAAACATTTACACAATAACTTTAGGAAACAAAATTATACCATTATCTTCAGTTTTTTTTTACTTTCCGATTCCGCATACACAGTGTCTTTTTGTGTGAACAGCATACACCACTTGCTCAATTAAGTTGTGACGACGTCGGTCATTAAATTTGCATCAAGTGGCTTGTGGCTACAACAGCCTCCTCTAATAGAGCCGTCACTAATTTACCGAGTGCAAATTCTGTAACCTCAAAACGTTATGGCTAAAATTTACATTTTTACTAAGGTGGATTCTTGCGTTGTAATATATTTAAGAACCATAAGGTAGCCTTCAAACATACTCTAACTCAATGTGAATACGAGCTCTAAGCTCTAATCATAATTCTCGAAGCGGAAAGGCCTCGATAGTGGCTTAGTGCCGTTCACTGATTTTTTTCTCATTTAACTAGGGAATCTACAAAGGACGTGTCTAACAAAACCAAGATGCTTAGGTGCACTGATATTTTTTTTGTAACTCTCAATAACATAATTATCATAATATGACATCACTCGTGGTAGCGTAATGGCTAGCGCACGCGTCCTAAACTCAGAGGGCGCGGGTTCGATCCTGGCCGTAACGCATGCACCACTTAGTCAGTTTTCTGATCTAATGTGAATATTGTCACAATTACCACGTGGTGACAACGATGAGAGAAAACATCGTGATGCAACCTGCACATCGAGATAACCGATATGTCAAACTTGCCAAGCCGCTTTGGATAAGCGTGGTGGGTATACTGACCGCTTCCCCTATAATGGGAGTCCCGAGCCCAGCAGTGGGACATTTATAGGCTGATATCTACATTGTGACATCAGTCAAAATCAAACATTTAGCAGAGTCTAAGGTGGTGGGATTACAGGTTCTTAATTGATTCCTGGTTGCTTGTAACCGATTAAAAAAAAGCGCAATCTAGCAAGCATTATGTCACTAGTTCCCACCACAAAAGACTTTGTATTTAACAAAAAGATCTCGACACAAACTCTGCTTTTAGTGTTAGAAAATGTCGAATAAAGTAGATCTGACCGTACCGCAGGCTGACAAAGAACGTTTTAGAAAGCCTATTCTATTTTCAACAAAGGAAAGCTTGGATGAAATACAATATCATGGAAACTATTGTATTGCAGTTTATGAATATATAGCTAGCTCCTACCCGCGCCTTTGTCGGCTTTTATTCTTTTACTTTCCGAATATGTAAAAACGCAACTGTAATTGTTCTTACCGAAAACCTATACAGTTCTCATAACTACAATTTATGTAATTATGAGTTGCCTAAACAAATTTTCAAGACCCATTTCACTTGCTTTAAAATTGTTTATTAAAAAGTCATTACAGGCTTGCATATTTCCCCAGGATACAATTCTTACAGGACTCTCCAAATCCTTATCAAATCTCACTAAAATTCGTTCCTTCGATTAGTCGAGAAAATGTATGAATGAGACAGATTGTTATTCATATCCGTACAGGAACGGAGAAAGAATACAATTTATTGCGGCCAGGCTGTTTGTCGTAAAAGGCGATAAAACAACCCACAGCCAGGTGGTATTTGCCTGTCTGGATAGCTACTACTGCTGGTCTAGAGTATGACGCCATAACAATCTTGAGTTTTCTTCCGGCATTAGTGGCCAGGTACCAGTCTCCCTTTAGTAAGCGGCAGCATATTTATAGCGCTTGGTACGCTTGTAGTACTTTCCATCAAGTGGCCCGTCTGCCTGTCTGCTGAACTTATGTCATAAAAAAAGATTGAATTATCTATATATAACACTGTATCGCCATCTACTGACAAGTAGGATAAACGGTACACAAAATGATAAAAGCTCTAATATTGTTATCGAACACGTAATGCGAAAACTTAACTCGTTTTTGTAACAACTTGATTGCCCTCCCTAAGGATAAACTGCTTTCGCTAAAATATTAAGTTTTACTCGGTACAACATATTATTTTCTGTTTTGTAACTTCTAATAAAATAAGGCTTGGTTCAATTAGTTTAGTCGCAGAGAATCTATGCAGCTTTATATTTAGTTATCAGTAATTAAATAGGACATTTTTTTTATATACTTTAATACGCAATACTGCGCTCAAAAGCATACAACCATAGCCCATTATCATTTAATAATTACTATATATTCTATAGTCGAGAATAAGCTTAAAATCATCAAGTAAATCTAGTCATGAAAATCGTAATTCTATATTGAACTATACATTTTATTTGTCGGTTCCTATGTGTTACCCACCCTTTATTTGCCTCAGTATTGGTTAAAATTTGACATAAGCTCCATACAAGTAATGTCAAATTTCTACCAGTCGTAAATCAAGTGAAGTAAAAGTAACATATAGAAACCCGCCATATCTTTATAATGCAGCTTTCAAGCGTTAATTATAGTACAGACATCAATGGAAATATCATACCGAAAATGTTTATTGTATTTTGACAATATTTAAACTTAGACCCGCATTGTAGAACAATGCACTTGCGTAATATTATATAAAATGATTATTCATTTTATTTTATTTAAAAAATACAAAATATTGATATACAAAAAAAAAATAATACGTACAAGTATAATACGAGCCGCAGACTAATCAAATTTACGATGACAGGAAATAACTCAAAATTGAAATGTCAAACTTTGTGTAGTCTACAGAATGGAGGGTTCATTTCCTAGAGCGTATTTGGAGGGTTCGTTCAACTTGTTACTGCCACAGCTAATAATATCAATGATTAAATACTTGAGTCCAAAAGGGTCGACGGCTTGGGCTTCTCATGTTATGATAGATGAATGGACCGAAAAGGGCCTTTGTGCTGAAATTTTTGGCAGAGAAAATTACAGTTCAGCTGGGTAGTTACAAATGGCGTTAAAAAACCTTTATAATCATTACTGCTCATAACTATACTACGGTGGTACTTCCAATAAAAATCAAAATAATGTAGCTAGTTTTGTTTGTTAGCATATTACACATAGAATATTTTTAAGCCATAATGTTTTGTAATTGTTTGTAATTAACATTTATTTATCTATCTCGAGAAGATAAAATATACTCTCCAATAGTTAATCATGATTAAACTTGTAATACATACCAACAGTCTACATGAGTCATTACACCAGATGTCGCGTCTATAGACAAGATATGTATCTTTAACGCAGTGACTAGTGCATTGCATGAATCACGATTTAAACTACTTTTTCAAAGCACAGTTAAAACAAAGACGTCTATAAATTGAGTTATCTATACATCTGATACAGTTAATATTAATAACTTTATTTTAAACCACAGTTTTGCTGTTAGTGTGTTAGTTACAACTGTATTACAAACTATGTTAATAATCTTAGTAATTAATTAAATTGAATACATATTTTAATCTTCAACAACATACTTTAATAAAATAATTTATGTCAATGACAATAAAGGTTTGATCGAAATTAAATCGCTATTTCTTTCTACTCATTTAACGTCCTTAAAACGTAGTAACGTTTTAACGGTTTTAAGCGCGTTATGTCATTTGATTTTTACTATCCCGACATAATCAAGCCCCAATATATTGCAAGGCGGTGATAAATTAGATTAGACTCCTATAGAATAAATAATAACCCTAAACAAAAGTTAAAACTAAATAATCATGTTGGCGGTAGGCTGAAAAAAGCTAACAATACTCATTGACTCTATGTCTTTGCCTTCTGGGATCACGGCCGTTGAAAAGTGGCCGAAACGTCGGAATAATCAAAATCAAATAAAATACCGCACTTAAAACCGTTAAAACGTAGTTTTATTATGTATACAAATAGCGAAAACTTAAGAAAATATTAAATATAATTCCTTCAGGCTACATCTGTCAACATATTATAATTCAAAAAATTCAATCTAATTATTACACTTTAAATCACTAGCATAAAATTTTAATTCAATGCACCGTTACTTTAATTTTCTTTGATCTACATATTAAAAAATATCTTCCTTAAATATATATTCACTAGAAACACTAACGGGTAAAGATAAATGTGTTTTATTTCGAATTAAATATAATGTGTTTGTCTCTTTTTAGGGTTTTTCCGTTTCATCGATTTTCAAATCACATCATTTTAAAGAAAGTTAATTTCAAGAATGTAGTGATTTAAATTTGAATTAAGTGCAAAGGCGGATGTTAGCATCAGCGATATTAAATCATTACCAGTTAGAAACATGCAGCTTTTGTCTATTTAACTATCGAATCGATAGGACACGATAGCCCGGGATCCTCAATAATGGATGCATTGCCTCCCCTTTTCCAAAGTGCATTCACCGTCGGGAGGATCGCGTGTTGAGCCCCCCAACATAAAATATCACGGCGTGGATAGCTTAGGTAGATAATAGGGAAGTATTTGAAAAGTTTGGGGAAAGATAGAGAAAAAATGCTTTGATTCATCACAAACACATTAATGCTGGTGTGCACCGACATTTAACCGACGGTTAAATTAAAATAATCACTGTTTATGCATACATTTTTAGCGATTAATTTATTTTAACCATCGGTTAAAAATCGGTGCACACCAGCCTTAATCGACAATATTTAGAATAGCTGTAAATACACTTCAATAGGCTGAAGATTAATTAATGTGATCAATGTATATTTGCATTTAAGTTATAAGTTTTAATTAAGCCTAAAAATAAGTAAGAAATTTTAAAATGTAAAATGCGACAATAGTGTCCTGGCTTTAAAGCACGTTTTGTTCATCAAGAAAATACCATATGTTGGGTATTGTTTATGAAATGCCGATTTTGCATGTGTCAGTGTTCACTTTATGACAGCACGGGAAGATGACGATATTTTATTTAATATTATTAATATCTCACATCGTACAAAAAAAACTAAAGTTGATTGCATTATTAAACATATTTATTTTTATATTAATCAACGAAGGGCAGGGTGAGCCAAGCTTGGGATATAGTATAACGGCTATATGTTTTCTGTACACACACCATCACAAAAAGATTTACTAGTAGTGGCTTTGGCCAGGAGTATATAACACAGATGCATAAAATTGGTGCCTAAAACAAAAAAGGGCTGAAAGTAGTTTGAATCCAATACGAACTTTGGCTGAATATTCGGTTGGAACAAAAAATTCGGCCAAACTTCGGTTTAGTTTCACCACGCTTTCTCGAAAACAACACGTCGTAACTTGATAACGTCGAACCTTAGATTAAAAAAAAAACTCAAACATCTGCAATTAAGAAGAACTAATTTTATTTATTTTTTATCACATCACAAGGTTTACATGTTCCAAAATAAATGACCATGAGCATATAAAGGCTTAATTATATTTTATGGTTATGATAGGATATGATTTCTATTAATTATAGTGAAAATAGTGCAAGTTGTTTTTTACTTTGCCTTGCACCGAATGTTCGGCATTTAAACCGAATTTCGACCGAATGCCGAAGTTCGGTTCAAAGTACCGAAATCCAGTCAAACCGAATGTAAAACGATTTTCGGGCCATCCCTGGTACCGAAGCACATCATAGTATTTTATAAGGGGTATTCATGTCATCCAAAGCCAGATAAATCACAGTAGTAGTCGCCCACCACACACATAAATCCACTAAAATTGTATAGTATCGAGGCTGAGATTTATATATATACTTTCATTACATAACATGGAAATGCTATCCATCATAATCCCTAAGGCTACAAGCTGTTTGAATTGTTCGAGCACCTTACCAAACATAGTTGAGACCGTAGAGTACATTAATATAATAGGAGAGTTGTAACTCAACTATAGGTGCTGAGACAAAAATGTACCTACAAAATTGGACAAGTGTATGTCACTCTTCCTCACAATGAAGGTCTTAGGAATCTCAAGGTATCATACTGAGTCTACTTTAAACTAGGATATGGTTGAAAGTTTTATAAGCTTTTACATATTTTTTTTTTAATTTTCCACCAGAGAAGTTTTCATTTTTTTAAGACCTGAGTAACACTAGCCAACACAACCCTACATACATTAAAAAAAAGCTAACCCACAGGTTATATACCTTTATAGTGGCGAGCTCTAATAGTAGTGACAGGTGTGGTGTGCTGGAGATATAGTGTCCATTTACTGTAGTGAAGAAGTGGGGAGGGGGATGGAAGGAAGGAATACTTACAACAACTGAAACATATAATTATTTATCAACAATATTGATTTGTAACCCTCATTTAAATTGTTATTAAGGAATAAATGATAATCACTCTGTTCTGGCTTTGGTCTAACATCTAATCTAACCAAACTTACAGTTCTAGCCACTAGGTGCAACTTACAGCTAAAGCCCAAAAACCGATCAAGGGAAATTCAAAGAAAACAATTCTGTAGTTAATTACTGTAATTTTTTTAACATCACTTAATTAAAGTTAAACTTTCCTTTTTAGACTCATAAATCAGTTTTAGCAGTTTCATACAATAT
This sequence comes from Dendrolimus punctatus, assembly GCA_012273795.1. Taxonomy (NCBI): domain Eukaryota; kingdom Metazoa; phylum Arthropoda; class Insecta; order Lepidoptera; family Lasiocampidae; genus Dendrolimus; species Dendrolimus punctatus. The sequence goes on from CM022543.1 coordinate 5,409,951, forward strand.
GTATTGTATGAAACTGTATAATTATAAAGTAGTGCAATTATAAAGTAGTGCAATTATAACGTACTTTGTTATTATGAAAATAGCCACATCATTGTCGTGAAATTTATATTAATACAAAAAAAAAACTACACTCCTATAGTTTTAATTATTATAAGTCATAAATATATTTCTAAACACATATCCGTATAAAATTAATCTATGCCCACCCCAATTTGCAATATTGCAATAAATACATAATATTGAATATTATATAATTTCTATATATTTTTATGAATATTATATTAATACAAATATATAGACATTTTTTTTCCAGGAAATATTTTGAGTTGAAACATTTTCTAAATTGTGATCTGTTATTCTGTAAATATAAAACACTAAAGTGTAATAGTAAACTATATGAGCTTCAGATATTACTAGATTATCTTTGTTATTATACTATAAAAACAGTAATATCAATTAAAATAAATATTACTTAGCATTGCTAATGAAGACGTCTGATCAATTCAATTCAATGTTGGTTCCTTCTAATAAATTAAACCTAGATATGCAGCGAGCATAACTGTTGTTCGATTTCAAAACACTGAAACTGCGACCTTCAGCTTGCAATTCCGCAACAGAGCACTCTTACACGTAAACTTTTATTCCTTAAAAAATTATATGCATTTAATCATATGGATTTGCTATTTTCTCATTCAGAAATGTTATAATCTTAACTACAGAAAGATTAAAAGTCACTTGAATACTCATGAAACAAAGTAGGCTAACATTTTCCTGCTGAAAAATCAATAACATGGGCATAAGCCAACTGTAAACCTTTCTTCAATGAAATTACAAAATATATTACATTTAAATGGACCTACCTCTTCACAGCAGTTGAAAACAAAAAGCCAGGAACACAACTATTAAGTAATCGCGAGTAATTAATACAGAAAATTAATAATATTTATTAATTTCGCACTCCGATTAAAACAAAGCGAGTTCAGAATCATTTGATTTGACAATGACAGCTATTCCTATTCTGCAGTTTTCGATTTTTGACGTTAACGTTCCGTTATACGGATATTTTACACCTTCAAAAAATCAACTACTTGAGAAATATAAACCATTAGTTTATCTCAGGCTACTTTATATTAATTTGTACTAAGTTGTCGTCATCTCCACTTTTGAAATTACAGAGACATCTCAGAGGTGATCTATGACTATTTACTGGTTCGCTAATAAAGCTACCAGGCTAGCACAATGCTTTAATGTCCGACACTGGATAAGTATAATCTGTCCAAATTAAAAAATATTTTCGAAAGCATGACCAATCACAACGGCACTGTTTTTTCTAATACACCATAAGCCGATATTAGACGGTTCATTCTTAGCTTCCACTCAAACTTGAATCATTTAATGTCATGGAATAACCATCTTGTTCTTTTAGTTCTGCGCCTTTCAACCTAATTCATTCAATTTAGTTGATCTGTCTAATATCACCATGACTTATCATTTCATCTGCGCATGAACAGTCGCACATTGAACAATGTCGTAAATCAACAGTTAAGAAAAGTTGGCAAAAAATAGCAATTCATGAAGGGCCCTCCAGCTAAAGTCGGACTTCCTAATTTTAGGGGTAGTACGGTAACTACAGTGCTATTCAAATGCGCATTCTACACGTTCGTATGCACTTTTCTTGGTTGCTCTTACTGTCAGCATTTTACAACATAACAAGTTGAAAAGGGGTCAGTCACAAATTACGTCATACGAATTTCATCATTTTTGACCTCTCCCTCATCCTTCTTACATTCGTAAGACTCATTCCTTCCTAGAGTGACATCATATATTTTGCAATTTTATATAGTATTTTTATATTTCGAAATGTGACGTCACGAAACTCAGGACCTACCTCTTAGCACACTCTGTCGACCTCCTCCTCCCCTCTTAAAGTGTGACGTAATTTACTGATAGCCTAATTGTAATTATATACACATGTAAAAACTTAAAAACCACACCGTACAGCAGTGAGCTTACATACACTAGAGTAGCAACGTCTTACAAATAATTCTTTAAAATGCGTAGCCACTTGCGAGTTTAAAAGACGTAGCTTTGAAATCTAATGTAATCCCAATAGTTTGCCAAAGTAAACCATATTTGTCTCGTTTCTTCCATAGTCCAACCAATTACGTTAAAATGAGACAAGGCATTGCTTTCGTGAAAACGGACCGAGTTGCCAGTAGTCAGAAATATCCCCAGATTGAACGTTTTTGGCTTTTTTTATAGAATATAAAACTTACAATATACACTTAGCACATAATTATTATAAGAGTCTGTATAACGATGTTTTTGAAAAAATATTTAAGTAAACTGGTTTTGATTTTGTTTTCACGGATTGCTTAATATCTTACTTATAACAATACATTTTAATAAAACATGTGCAAAGGTTGAATTAACGTTAAGGGCCTAAAATCGTCTACTTTGGAGAATCGCTACGTATCTAGATATACTAGTAAGACATAGCGTAAGATTCCACTTTATATCGATATTTGTCAAGTTCGTCATATAAATCTGCGAAGATGGCCTCCCTCTCATAGTAGAATGACCGCCACTTTTGACTTAGACAAACAGATAAGGATCATTCTAACTGCTGCTGAACCTAACACTATTTTATGATAATTATTGACTATGTAGTATCATAAAAAAATTAATAAGCATGTTAGAGTCGTTGCCGAAATTTTATTATTAAACACACAAAATTTACTGGCGCACACTTCCATTATTCACTTTTTCAAAAACTAAACTCCAAAAAAATTATTAAAAAAAAAGTCAAAATTTTAATTCGTTTTACTGGCAACACCGATGACAAAAACAATGCACGATATATTATTTTGTTTTCTAATGTTATTTTAAATAATGCGATCAAAATTAAGCAAACTTACTAGTGAAAGCTAACGTCGCTTGCTTTATTATCATTTTCGGACATGATACACAACTTTTAACAGTACATTTCACCATTTTGAATACGTTTTTACGCCCGTCGCGGATACGTCACACTCGCTTAATGTCTAACTTACAACTGGGGCCATATATGCCTGCAGGCATCTTCGAAGTGGCAACACATCGGTGCCGTAAACTGCGTATCTAGTTATTATAAGATCATTGCCGTACAGGATTAAACCGGTCATTAAGGCCGGGCGCAAACGGGCCAGCGACAAGCAGTTCACACGGTTTTTCTGACATTTTGTAGGGACTCGCCCAACACGTGTGGTCGGTGGCGGCCACGTGCCACCACCTCTTGTACTTGCGGTAATGCGAAGCCTGCCGACCTGTTTGCACGCAGCATAAACTGAAAAGCTTCGTGCCAGTTCTAGGGAAACAAATGTCGCGATATGCAAGCGGTATTAACCGTATCGAAAATTATATACCGTGCTATTTACTTCAGATCATTAGGTCAGTCGTAAATAAAACGCATTTTAATGTAAACGGTCTTTTTTAACTTAGCATAGCATCACATAATCTAAAATATTACTGGGATTATCAATAACAATTGCTTTCAAAGCTTTTATATCTAAAAAGATCAAAGTGTGAGATGTTTCTATGTTCTCATTCTACTTGATTGCCTTCTCGTATCTTGCAGAGACATCGTTCCAGTTGGCCACGTCGAAGATGGCCTTCACGTAATCGGCACGCACGTTCTTGTATTGGAGATAGTATGCGTGCTCCCAAACATCAATACCGAATAGGGGGATGAGACCTGAAGATAAACAAATAATATTATTAGACAAGTGCCAGTGGCTTGGAACCATATTTTATCTACCTATATATTTTTGGGCGTTACTCCTTCAGAATTGATTGTCATGTAAGGCCCCGGTAAAGAACTCTTATGAGGAGTGAACTAATACAAGTGTTAAGTCAAAAATGGTACTTTTTATGATACAACTAGCCCGCGACTTCATCCACGCTCACCTTGAATTTCCCGTGGGATTCCCGGGACACAAAGTACCCCAGTTTTAATGAAAACTGTCGGAATAATCTAATTTTTTATACACCTGAAGAACTTCAAACCGCTCCCGGGTTAATTCCCGCGGGATTCCCGGAGTAATAAATATCACACGTTTTACGACATAAAATTGGCTATCCGTCAGTGAAAAAGTCGCATTGTAACTTGATCTTTTGTTTCAATCTGGCCATTTTAAATCATTCCTAGAAAATTTCCCGCGACATTGACAGGATAAAAAGTAGCACAGGTTTTACGTTTAAGAATTTGCTGTCCATTAGTGAATACCGCATCGAAATAGGCCCAGTAGTTTTTACGTGAATCCCGAACAAACAGACAAGATATTTAAAATAATTGCATTATGTTCTCCATCGTTTATACAGTGTAGTCCAGTTTTTTTTTAAAGCTTAAATGCACAGACCCGGCATGTTTAGAATTTTATAATATTATAGAGATTTAGAAATTTAATGTAATGAAATAAGGTCTAAAATACTATTCATCAGCATAGGATATGGTGGTTTTTAAATTAAATGGTCTTGTAACCGCCCTTATTATTACACAAGACTTAAAAGTCACTCGAAGACTTAAAAGTAAACTCCAGTCGTGGGTCGGAGTTGACACACATTCTTTTTTAGCACTCCATTGAGATTTTGAAGCAAACGGAACCCGTATGTAATCGTCATGTCCAGCTGTCTATGTCAGTCATTGCTCTTAAAACTACTGAAAAAATAATGACTGTCTACACAGACAAAATTAAACAAGAAGTTGTAGTTAAATTTAATCTAGGTATTTAATGCAACAAAGTTGTGTAGTGAAACCACGTAAAATAAATAGTAAGGGTGGTATAAGATTAAGTATGTAACTAAGGGCCGAAAACATATCGACACTCTTAATGACTTTTTAAGCCCTCCAAGTTTGAAAATATGACATAGAAAGATCTGAAAAAATCAAGATAGTGTTTAAAAAATATCTTCAATCTTCAATTATTTTGAAGAGTATTCTTCTAATAGCTTTTGTGAAGTAGGGTATTTCTAACCTACTTCCAAAAGGTGGAGGTTCTCAATTTGTTTGTAATTACCAACCTACCAATATTTTCTTTTCGTTATTTGTAAATGTATACTCCCGAGGTGATCCCATGTTCACCAAGTCAGGGTCTGATGAGTAGATCTCAGGGAAATCGGGAGCAAATCTTGTCGACGAGCGTCTACACCAAAGAACGAGATGAGACCTTTTGTATATCGACGGTTAAAAGGTAATAGGGCATAAGCGACATTTTGGTCGAAAATGAGTTATGAATGCCATCATACTTAAAATTTTTCGCTCTTTCGAATGCGCTCACTCCCATGGCTCTACGATGACTTTCGTGTCGTTTATGCCCAAGCAAAAAACTGCGTTTTTTAAGTGTCATTTCATTTAACCGACCGAATTTTGGGCCTTTTTTACTCTAAAGGCGCTTGTACCTCTAAAAATGGCATCACTTTTGGGTTATAGTCGGTAATACATTTTTACTTTTTACTGCCGTAAAAGCTCCAGGCGTATACTACTATTTACCATTAGTACCTGTTTTGAAAGCTGGAACTAATGCCTCTTTATCATTGTCGTCAAAGACATTAAGCGTCGGTTATACCCTACTACCATTTACAAGTTTAAGTTTACAAACATCCTACTGATTTCTTTGCTAAACACTGTTTCTTATGCTCCATTACCTTTTGGTATAATAATAAGAATTACCACTTATACTTTTTACCCTTTTATGTTATTCTGCAGTCATGTAACTTATGCCCTATTACCTCTTGATATAAGGATGTCAAATGTAGCTAAGTCTACTCTACCCTTCGTTTTTTTTCTATGTAGATGTCACTTATGCCGAATTACTCCATAAAGAAAATAAGATCAATTGATTTAAGCGACATTAAACCACATAAAACAACGTGGAATCAAATAAATAAAACTACCATTTAATGCTTTTATTTTTTTTTATTCTAGAGCTGTTTCCATTTTCACGATATGACAAGAAATGAAAAAGTTATCTCCATTTTTCTGAAATTTTAAACTTTAAACTGCTCTCCTGAACAATTTAGTTTTTGTCGCTTATACCCTATTACCTTTTAACCGTCGATATGCTTGCCAATAGTACAATTTCTACAGTATTTGCATGACTAAAAGATAAAATTGTTACTTTTTTTTTAAATCAAACAGATTTCAAACTGAAAACCAAAAATAAATACTTAACCGCCTTCTTTCTACAACATCTTGAAGTTTAGTCAAAAGAAATATTGATGAAATGGCTTTCTTTGATTCCATAATACAACAATAAAAATCTATCGGATGTGAGGTCCAACACTTACCAGTAGTGGCCTGCAACGGGTCCTGGTTCTGGCATGTGGCGATCTGGAGTTTCTTCATCTGCTTGTTATATCCCAGCCAACCCCATCCCGACCCCTGAACTCCCACTGCCGATGTCGCCAACTGATTTTTCATGTTCTCCCAAGAGCCGAAATCTCTGTAATTATTAAAAGGAACGCATTTTATTTGTAATATTATAAAGGAGTTATGTGATTAGTATTATTTAGAATCAAAATAAAAATGAATTATGCAAATTGTATAGTCAATGCAGTGGGAAAACTGTATGTTCACAATTTTATATAAACATGATTAATTAAATATCAATTAATAGGGAATATAATATAATACCATCTGTATAAATTAGGCTTATACGTATATTTACAAAATAATATTATTACAAACAAACCTCGGGTTTGTCATACATAATGTCTACTTGTGCCCATGTGCAAAATTATAAGAACAATATACAAATTTCCAAATGTAAAAAAGTATATAAAACATAGACATATAGGAGAATAAAATTTATCACAACTACTGCACAAACAACTTTATCATATTAAAAGTTAAAAGAAAGCAATATGTCAAAAGGTCACATGCATTTTAGTGATACGTAATGAATAACGGTGCAAGACTTTATCAAATACACACAAATTTATAAAGCATTGGAAAAGTTTAAACCACACAATGTAAGCTACCATAACCATTGAGCACCTGTCACTAGTAGTGTTTGTAGTCTACTAGAAGCATAAAATTAAATACAAGTCTTTATAACAAACAATACAGATTTACATTTAACTTTACTCATTTTTTAGCAACTACCTTCCCAAAAATTAATTTACTTTCACTTTGTTAATAATTGTCCTTATACATGCATCTTGGGGTTGCGCATATTTATAAAATATATTGGTTTAGTGGCATATGAAAACCAATTTTATTTCTGATCATAATAAAATCCTCAGTGGTTTTTGACAGACATTTGAAAGGTTGTTTTTTGTTATGGAGTTTTTGAAACTTGTAATTTATGTTTAAAATAAATAATATTTAAAGGAATTTGATTGATTCTGTGCAAGAACTACACATTTGTGTATACAATGTCAACTGTTTAGTGAGATATAGTATAATAATATATATGTACATATATATATACTTTTCCAGCTGCCTCAAGAAGTCCATTGTTACCTTCAATCAATTGACTGAAGCTAGGATGGATATGTTATATGTGCAAAACCTTATACAAAAACTAAGAAACAATATATATGAACTCTCACACTTTTGATCCTTCGAACCAGATATGTATTAGTGGGTACAAAACATAGTATTTTAATACTTTTATTTATTTAAACCAAACCTTGCAATACCGGCATTAGATAGATGTTAATATTAAAATTATAGAAGAGGTTGGGAGTTAAGATTGGTCAACAGATTTATCAATGCACAAAGATTAAGAAAACAAGCAGTCCATCATGCAAATATGTAGCAACAGTATAATAATTTCAATTTACTGTTCAATAGCTTTGGTGAGTTGGTCGGAGGGTTTGCCGCCATTTGGTGAGAGATTCTGCCAAAATATAGCGTGATTGATATGTCCGCCGCCATTGAATTTGAGAGCTGGAGCTAAGCCGATAATTGTGTGGATGTCGCCTGAGGATAATATTAATATAATTTATAAGTACTGGCACTAAAATAATACTAATTTAGTAAGATGTTTATGTATTTTCAAGCTTATAGCTGTCTATACCAATTTCAAGCTTGTCATACTCAGAAGTGGCGACTTAGCCAATATACCAGAAATGTATGATCACACTTCAGACAGTGCATATCACAACCAACATAACTGTAGTTCAAAATAATACCAAAACAGGTTCTTTTCGTGTTGTCAAGTATCAAGCTTCTCTATTTAGTTCTCTTCAAAGTTCTGAGTAAAACAAACAATTAATTAATAATTAATCATAAACAATATTTATATAGTTAAGCACTAAGAAGCGCCATTTAAGCGCCAAGTTTCATATAAATACGAAGGAACTAACTCTGTAACAGTATCAAAATAATTTATATCAAATTAAAATATCATAATTCACTAATTTCTTTAGTAACACGCAACATTGATTGTTAATACATTTTATTCTTAAATAATAGTGATGTGACCTGTAGATTTACCGGCCTATTTTTTATATTTTAAAGACAAAAAGGCAACAAAGGGTAAAACATGGTTTTTTAAATAATACTTTGATTTGCTTTAATAGATTCGGTATTGGGTGACTTTCTATATCCCTTCAAATCTTTAATTATATGATCATCAATAATAGTTCATGTAACTAGAAAAATCAGTTTGATGAGGTACCAAATATGATTTAATAGAACAGCTGAACTATAGTGTATTATGTATTAAATTATACTAGATACTAAAATTGAAATTAAGATACATATATTGATTATATTAACTACAGTAAACATGACTACTACAATAAAGTCAACAAGTGTCTATTGTATTAAGCTAAATAAGTAAATACCAAAATAAGTAAGTTTTCCACAATAATATATAGTGAGTAAAATTTACTTCTCAACAGCCTGTATTAAAGGGCAGGAAGGTTCCATTTTGCATGGTGTTAAATTGAGCCATAATATTGAGTGATTCACATGACCACCTCCATTGAATTTGATTGCACTCAGCAGTCCTAACATTGTGTTTGTATCTGCTGCTGTCAAGTTATTTTTTATTGTGAGTTAAATATTGATGAATATGGCTATCCATAAAACTTTGTTTGCACAAAGTACATGAAATATGCAAGCCTCCTAACAACCAGATTTTACAACACTTTCTTGAACTAAACGCCCAGTCCTTAAAAACCCATTGCAAAGGCCCAAGACTTTGAACTTTAAAAATTGTATGTTACAGTAACCTCACAAGTATGATTTTTTTTCTTGTATCAGGTGCATGAGGAAGGAAGGAAGGGAACGAAAAAATTACCTTTTTGATAAGCCTTTGGGTCAATAGCACTAGAGTTAAAATAACAAACTTCTTACTAAATGTTTTAGTGTTTAAACCATGTTCTACTATATTTGTAATATCTAACTTGATATCCCTTAAATTGATCATGACATTCAAACAATATTAAATAGTGTGTTGTACCAAATTGATCTAAGAAAAATAAATGTATTTGCCCCAGTCAGTATTATACATGGAAATACAGTGTAAGATTTTTGACATTTCTGGATATGCTAAAACTAAGCTGATCTTTGAATCCACCACCATTTTTCTCTAAATTTCTAAGCCACGAGAATGAAATTGTTGATGTAATAACAGTCCCTTAGTTGAGTGTGAATGTGTGAATTCAATTTGCAGAAAAACACGGGAGTGATAAATATATCATCTTTAGAACAGTAATTCACAATAATACAACCTTTAGCTTGAGCTTGCGCCAGTTTTTCCTCAGCAGCATTGAGATTGTTGACATATGTGGCATGATGCTTGCTGTGATGAAGGTTCATGATCTCGCGACTAATGACCGGCTCCAATGCATTATATTCATATGGAAGTTGAGGTAGGGTGTGCTTCTGACGGGCAGCACCCACACTGGAAATTTTAATTTAAAAAAGAAATCAGAATCTGACATAAACCTCTATATGATAGCCAACAAAATTTGCAGATACCAATTCTATTTACATAAAATATAAAAAAAATGTGTAGAATAAGGAAACAAAACATTTGACCACACCTTGTAAGCAACACATTTTGTAAATGCAAAATATTTAACAAATAATTTTAAACAAAGTTCTCATGACTGAAAAGGATCTTTATTTGAAGGTCATGCTGAAATTTACATGATAATACCATTAGATGGGTCAATTGAATTTTTCAGTTTGATTAATATGGCAAGGCACAGAGTTATTAAGACACAGCCATATTCAATGATACTGGATGACTCGGCTTTATGTTTATATGATTCACTTTGGTTCATTTATCCAAATTGAGACAGAAATGATCCATCTAAGGGTTTACTTTATAATTTCACATCCTGAATTGGGGGGTTGGGGGTGTTGAGAGAAAGGTGGGTTCATTCACCTGCTGCTGTTCTACCATTACCTGCTGCCAGGGATGCATAGTTTTCTTTATTTAATAAAACTTCAAAGTCCTGAGGGGGTTTAATAAAAAAATCATAGTACCTTGCCTTGTTAAAGTAGAATTAAGGATTGGGGGGGGGGGGGTCCATTCACCATTTCTGGCTCCCAGATGTACAGCCACTGCATGAAAAGGTTTGTCACCATAAAGTCAACTTTTGCTTGCATGAGTATAAGAACAGTACTGCCAACCTTTTAATAAATATGTTTTGCAAAGTTATAAATTATAGAAACGTGAAAAAATGCCATGTTGAGAATGACAGACACTGAACTTAACTTAGTTTTAATCATCAGGAAAGAAGAGGATATAACCACTAAACTTACTATAAATTAAAACCAATAAAAAGCTTTTACATCTCAAAACGAGACAAACAAGTCTTTTTAGACAAGATAGAAAATCTCTGATTAAAGTAACTTTATTGTCAAACTGTTAAAAATCATTTTCTGTGGACCAGCCTATTCTGTGATTTAATTTAAAAGGTTAAGTGCTCACAGTACTTGAAATGAATCAATTTGAAAACTGGTGAACCTTTTCATACCACAACTATACATAGATTTTTTAGTTTAAAAAAATATAGGGTTACCAGCTACTTATAGCATTGACATACATAGGAATTCTAATTTTAAGGCAGATCCTAATTCTGCCCTTACAGGTTAGAAGGTTAAGGCGGAGGTGAAACTCCTGTCTCAGCCTTGGCCTTCATGGTTTTTTAACCACTCATAAATCACTGCTTTTGCATTTTTCATAATAAAAAGTGCATCTCCGGCCATCGAATACGGCGGCAGGTGCTCCCCATATTCATAATGCTGCCCGATTAAGGAAACTTATTATGAAATGTGTTTCAAATGCCCCCACACCCTTCTAGAGCAACTCTGTTTGAAAAAATCTGCATCTCCGGCAGCCGGAAATAATATGAGGTGACTTCTCTACATCCCCTCCCCCTTCCTCAACACCCTCTCCGTTGATTCAAGGTGCGTAAATACGTATATAGCTAATTCTTTTTGGTTTACCGGTTTTGGTTTACGCCACAAAATACGTAGCTAATTCATACCGTCACAACATAAAAAGTAACATTTTAAGTAGTAACTGCAAGAGAAATTTTCTTTTTTAATATAAATGCAGAATATTAAGAACCGAAAGGAAAACGCAGTTTTCATAAAAACTAGACATTCATTTAAATTTTAATTATGGATATTGAAAGATTACGTACACGAGAGAGCCAATCCTGCGTGAAACGAACATTACAGTAATCAGAAGAGATATATTTATTTATAGCTTTTCTAACAAAACCGGCCGGCAAACACTTGCTTCGATAACAAATTATCAAAAAGTAAAATTTTAAATTATGCAACAAAATCTAATTGTAATTCGTGATATGTCAAAAGTCAAATTCAGGTGATGACTAGTGCGTAGACAATTACGAATAGTACACGAACAAATTAATCGACTATAACATCGTTGTAAAAATTACAAAATTGTTGCTTACAAGCTTCTATATTAACAATTAATTACTATGATAGTAAGTAAATAATTAGAGCATGATTTTGATTAGAAATTAATAATTAATAGAAACATGTAATAAAAGTTTTTAAGTATGTAATGACATACGACATATCATTATCAGCAAAAGCTATTGAGTGGCATCGATTCACGACAATTTATTTGCTGAATAAACTTTTATTTATTTAGCAAATAAATTTTATTTAGTGATGGCAGCGATAAGCGTGAAGAGTAAGTAGTAGAAATATTTATTTCTACTACTTACTCTTCACGCTTATCGCTGCCAAACTGCGTGAAGAGTAAGTAGTAGAAATAAATATTTCTACTACTTACTCTTCACGCTTATCGCTGCCATCACTTGCCATTAAACTCATTAACAATATATTACTATGGAGTTTATTCAGTTTCATCAATAATATTATTTTGTAATATATTTTTTATTACAGGAGTTCAGCAGTTGATGGAAAGCAGTTAGCATCACTTATGGATATTTGCAACACCAAATAGTGTGTGTAAATGTAATTGTCCACTGTTTATTGATCATGTAATCAAACTGTTTTGTTGGCGAAGAAAATTTAAACTCAAATAGAATATGATTTAATGGTTTTTGTTCTAACAGTTACCTTTTATTAAATATTGGATCTGTGATTTTTCTTCAATCCCAATATTATTTATTGGGTTATTCTATAACACAATTTATAATTTGAAAGAAAAATCTAAACAAATAAATATATAATGAAATTACAAGGCTTCAAAATATGTATAACTGTTAGATTTAATAAAATCTAATACTTAATCGAATACTTTGCCGATTCAATTTAAGAACATCCCTAGAGGTCTCAATTTTGCTCAGATTAACACTAATTCGATTTTTTTATTAATTAAGGTATATACTATATAATAATATAAAAATAAGTATAAATTAATAAGGTCAATGTGTTTTTATATACTAAGTTTTGGACCAATTTCATAAACATGTGGCTATACTATGGTATCAATTAATCTGTGGCTAATGTCAACCATCTTAGTGAATTCAAACACATAATCGTAAAATAAATAAAGGTGTGCAAACTAGCGCCATCAAGAGGGGGAGGGAAATAAAAAATTAGAGATATTTTCCATTTAGTGCACTTAACTTCATTCAAGATAGCACTGTACAATATCATTGAATAATTACATCGCACTGACGAGATCTTATAAGCATAAGCATGGTCATTAAGTGAGTTAGACACACTTTTACATAAACTTATTATATGAACCACTTTTTAATATTACGTTAAGTTTTTTAAATTAAACTATAATTTTATTGTTTTTCTTTTCATTCCAATTGATTTGAGAGTAGAATGTTTAAAGTTATAATTATAACTTCTAAGTAGAACTTATAGAATTAACGAGAGTAGCGCCATCTATCGGTTTGGGTAAATGATATTAGATTCTTAATTCAAAAGGAGCTATTCTATTTTATATGTAGTACATTATCTATTATGTTGACATTTCACAACCGAGACATCACGTACGTTGTTGAATTTTTTAAAGTGTGCGTAGAAAACTCGAGTGTAGACGCAAATTTCGTTCGTGTGTGTAATTTACTTCAACGGCGAATGTGCGCGGTTGTAGTGTTACGAAGTTTTAAACTGAGTTTAATTCATTTTTGCACGATTAATAACTTTGTTTTTCATACAAATATAAGAACACGTCCGTATGATATCAAATCTTTATTGATAACTTAGTTCGAATGCTGACCAGTCTTATGTGAATGTTGCTATAATAAGTGTTGGTGCATTTGTTTATTTATAGACAGGCGCAATTTGCAGTCATGTAATTATTCTTGTAGCGCTAAAATGTCTCAGAAGGATACAGCAATACATTTGGTGGCAGGCGGGTAAGTATTATAAACTAGCCGGAGGTCCTTGTACTACACTAGACTACTACACTGTATATAATATGTTATTCACTTGTATTTGAAATTAATTACCCATCAGTTGGCACATGTGGCGAGACAGTGAGATGTTGTTTACGCCAGCGCCTGGCCGTGCCTACGCGTGACACAGTTTTCAAAACAACTATCTGACTAGTACTAAAAAAGTTTTGATTTGATATACCTTCTTAAAAATATAGACTTACTCAACTTATACTACACCCCTGAACAAAAATAATAGTATAAAAACTCATTATAAATCTTATTCGAAAGATGCAGCTTGGAATGATTTAATTATCTACACTGAAATAATTATGTAAGATTTGAAACCTTCACATATAGCAATATCAACTAAACATGTAGTTGTTGGTATTAGACAAATGCTGTCTCTTAGAAAGTTTATCAAATAGTATTCTCTCTCAAGAAAAGATAGGTATTACACTTTATTATAAGTAAAGCAAAATACTTATCTTCTGTGTGTGATTTAAGTTTTTCTAAAATGTTATAACTAATATTGCTGCAAATTAATCAATAGTATAAAAGCAATTTCACATTCTTCCTAATATAATTTGAGTACCTACACATCCAGATTTATAGAACTATGAAATTGTGTAATAACCGAAATACATAACATGAAGATAACTTGTTATCTCACTGTAACCTTTTGGACTATTTTTTCTGTTGAATTTTAAGAGTATTACAATTAGATAAAAAAATGTAATCTATATGAATCAGATAAAAAAATAAATACATGTATTAAATAAAACTAACAATACATAATTATTGTCTACTTATAAACTGTCCATGAGCATGGCCATCTGCCTGTTTGCTAGCTTCTCAATAAAAATTTTGAATTTTTGTTTATACCTTTATGGCCATTATAATAAATCTATATATTAATATCTGAAGTCAGAATGTTGTCCTCCTTTTTATGAAAATTGTGCATATGGGAGGAGTATGAAATTTTGCACACTTATGAAAGCTAATATTTTTAAAAATTATGAATAAAAAATACATTAAATCCATAAAAATCATCATACACACTACAATGTATTTGAGACACATGCATATGTACTCTTTTGTTTATTGTTAAAGTCAAATTAATTAACATAGATTAAAATTAACAGTGTAGCCTTGGTCAAATCTGTGATTATAGATATAATCTTTGACATCCGTCAGAACCTTAACAATGCTCACACTTTAATTTAAAACAATTTTTATGGTTGAATTTCGACCATGGGTGATCACTAGACACATTTCTATATATTTATTCTAAAAAATGGGGATGAAAAATATAATATTATTGTGTAAAAATTTCGTCTAAAAAGCTGTTGAAACTGAAATGAATTTCAGATATTTTTTCAATTTATTTATACCAAATTTATGCGATTATACAAATGATAAATGTACTGAAAAGCAGACAAATATTATTGCAATATGTTTTAACTTTACATTTGTATTTCACAATAACTGACTTCAATTGCATCTTGATACAAAGCAAACCAATATGTCTGTATGTTTTGAAATAATTTTATTGCAAGTGATTTGATTCATAATTTTGGGGATACAGTACAGTTTTATATATATATTAATTTTCTGATAGTTTAGTGGCTAAGACAGCCAAATCTCATTAAATGAGGCAATTTCAAAACATCTACCATTTATCTGACTAAATATTCATATTGTTATAATTATATTGAGTGCTGAAAGAAGACATCTTTATAAAACACCAGTGTGCCTTGGACAAGGATGGCTGGTACAAGGCAAATCATTCCCCTAAAAATTCCAAATCCTAACTCATCAGTGGGATGTCAATGGGCTGATATTATTTATAAACATTTTGTTACTAAAATATAAACCCTACCATAAATGACATATTTAAAAAGAAACCAACTTGAGAGGTTCATATATGTTTGTTGGGTATTAAAAAGTTTCATTTCATTGCATCATACAATTATTGCACCACAGTGTGTTAGCTTCTCTTGTCTAACTCCAGCTCAGTCTTTTGCAATACACATTATTGCGAATACTTCTTCTTACATATCCGGAGTCAATATAAAGTTTGTAGTAAAAGAAATATCCAACTATAATACATAATATATTATAACTTTTTCATATTGAGGTATGTTAAAAATAATCACTATCCAACTGCCAAGGAAGGGTAATGTTTTTGTGCCTATCTTGTATGTTTGTAAATTTCTTTATTACTTTTATCTTCCAAATTATTAAATGGCTTGACAGATTTTGAAATTTAAGGTATCATTATATTCGTCTTATAAACTCATGTGTCCTTAGATAGGTATTTGAAAAAAAAAAAAATAGTGGATTCCTGGTGTGAAATAGTAGGTAACATGTTATAAATAAATTAACTCAACCTGTAGAGTGGGGATTTTGATACCCTAAAGAAATTTAAAGGGGATTACAAAAATACATATGTTATGGTTCAAATTTAATTTAATTAGAAATAATAAATAAATAAATTGGTTTATAAAGTTTTTCATAGTGGAAAATGGGCCATGTTTGGGTTTGAATTTTATGCTTTTATAGGAAATTTAGAATAGTTATGAATAGCCAATCATATTTAAAAGTAAACAATAAACAGTTTATTATTATCATTACAATTTGGGGTTAAAAGGGGTGTCAAAATTTGCATAGGAAGCGATCTGTTTTGAGTTTGTGTTGTTTTAATAAATAGAAAAAGCGAATGGCCGTAATTTACAGTCAGCTTTCTGAAGAGTGAAAAAAACAATTGTCCCAATAAATAAGTACCCGTAATTCTTAGTTTAGTAAAGGAAACTATAGTTGAAAGAAAACAAAGGTTGACATATCTAGCCAATCACATTTCCTCTAGAAGAGAGAATGAGTCACCCTCATCTAGAGCATCCAGATTAGTTCATAAGAGTGTGCCAGGCACTAAAAAGTCAAAAATAAAATGAATAAATATATAAAATCAAAAACCTGACTGCAAAATAAGTCAATTTAAAAGTAATGCACTAAAAGACCGAAACGAGATTGAGAATAGAAAATAAAATTTAAAAGACTATTATATGAAACTCATATGTTAAATACCCACAACAGTGACAATAATCTGTTGAACTGAAGTAGAATTTTCTTTGTTTTCAGTTTTTTTATTTTCTATTTTCAATCTTATTACTCTTTTTACTGCATTAATTTTAAATTGTCTTTTTTGAAGTTGGATTTTGATTTTTTATCTCACTTTATGTTGACAAGGTATATATATAGATACATTGAGATTTATAATAAAATTTGATGTGTCATTGTTATCCACTACTATTAGAAATATCAATGGAATTGAATAATATTCAGACAGTATTCAATGAAGTTAAATGATTCAAGTATAGATGACTTGGTTGATTCATCCAAAGTGAGACATAGAAATGAACAGTCTAATATTAACTTAAGATGAAATAATAAATGAAGTAATCTGTAGTAAATGTTTAATGATCTAATATTCTAATGTATTACTTGGATTATTACATTGTATTTACTTTGTTTATTATAATTATTAAATGGAATGGACACACCTCTCAGCCTTCAACCATTAATACAAATCTTGACATTGTTATTTTTAGATATCTATAAGTAATACAGAGTTTCGAGATAAAGAGTGACCAATATATAATATGTAGGTATATGTGTATATAATTTCTGTAACATTTTAATACATCATGTTTCCTTTATTCGAAACATGATTTGCAACATAATAAATAATTGAGTAAGGTAAAATGATGAAGATAATTTAGATCCCTATGATAGTCATAATATAATTTATCACTGAATCTTATTTCCTCTAATTGTGTTTTTGTAGACTTGTTTGAATATTTTGTCCTTTATATCAATGAACTATTTATTTTTCAAAATTTGTATGAATAATTTTGTATTTGTATTTTAACTTATATTTTATGCTTAGCATTAATGACAACTATAATTAATAAAATGTCGCCCTTTTAATTTTTTTATTAGCCAAGATCATTGATTGATCTGAATTGAATTGATCTGAACACAAACTATTTCCTTCAATAGGACATGATAAATAGGTTCTGGGTTTTGGGGAGGTCGAAATAATTCAATTTTTTTATGCGTTATTACTCTTTAATTCCCAAAAACGGTTTGATTCCAATTGAACACCTTGTTCATAAGTTTTTTTATTACATGAGTTGAGCAGACAGGCTGATGGCCCACATAATGGAAAGCTGTGAACATCACCAGGGGACATTTATTACACAAGGCGCTACCAATATTCTGCTGCTGGTTTCTAAAGAGCGACTGGAACCTGGACACTTGAAACACAACTCTAGATTGTCATGGTGGCATACTTTAGACCACGGTTGGTAGTCATCCAGACGGGTGAATACCCTACTATCTAACTACAAGTTGTTTTGTCGCCTCTTAAGACAGGCCGCCCGGCCACACTAAAATTGTATTCCCTGTTCCTGACCGCAAAACATAAAATTATGAATAACTAAAGTTTCTCTTGTACCCTATATCAGTTTTTCTTTTGGTTCCAGAGTGGCAGGAACAGCAGGTGCTGTTGTAACATGTCCACTCGAAGTAGTGAAGACGAGGCTCCAGTCCTCCAAAGGAGTTGGGGTGCCACCCACACCGCCCCCACCTTCAGGCAGTACAGCGAATTCCAGAAAGCTCTGTTCCAAGATACCTAAGCATCAGGTGCGTTGGTACAATCTACTTAAGCCCAGAATTATCTTAGTGATGCAACTATCTGTAGGTGCTGAACTGTACATTATGCCTAACTAGACAAGAGCCTGACTGGCATTGAAATACTTTCCTTGACCAGTGGCATAATCAAAAGTATGAGAACTTAGGGTTAGATTTAAAGTCTGCACACTTTATTATTTACATAATTTATAATTATTGTAATCAAGCATGAGTTTTTGGACAGTTTAGTTATTCCAGCAGGCCGAAGGTTGAATGACGTGGGTCTGAATTCTGACCAGGGAGCATGCACTGCTTAAACAGTTTTATGATGTAATGTCCATGTTAATTAAAATTATGCTGATGGAGAAGGTATACTCTTCTATTGATATTGAGGCAACCTGCGCATCAAGATTACCAATATATAAAACTCTTCACTACACCTTGGACAGGTCTATTGGGTAAATTGTTCATTCTTTTAAAATGAGAAGGCTAAGTTAAGAAGTTAGATTTTTTGAACTATAATCTATTTGGCTAGGACATTTGAAGCAAACTACGTCGAAGTAGGTACAACAATAGTCAAAAAAATTAATAATGAATAGGAATTAACATGTGGGTTAACAAAGATACCACGATAATATTGGAATATCAACATTACCATGGTCTACATACGGTCTATCAAAAATTAACCTAAGTAATCTCTAGACTTATTATAAGCAATAAATCCTTATTATTAATAATGAAGTGCGAAAGTAACTCTGTCTGTCTGTATGTCTGTCCGTTTTCAGGGAAAACTACTGGACCGATTTGGCTGAAACTCAGTATATATATATTTTCGATGCCGAGAATGAGCATAGGATACTTTTTAAACCGAAAAATGGGATAGTTTCCGGGATAAAAGTAGATTTGTCTCTCTGTTTGTTATGATTTTACGGAAAAACCACTGTACCGATTTGGTTGATATTCGGTATAAATATGTAATTTTATTACCGAGGGTGGACAAAGTATACTTTTCTTTATGGATAATAGGATAAGTTTGGGGATAGATTTATGTAAAGATTAACCCAGAAAGTAGGTTTTTATTTTGTGATTTGCTATTTTCGGCATTTTTTGTTAATTTTATCGATGTGGTCGATGAGGTTAGTGTGGTCGATGTGGTCGACGTGGTCGGTGTGGTCGATGTGATCGATATGGTCGGTGTGTTTGATGTTGTCGATTTGGTCATTTTGGTGTACAAATGTAGTTTTAATACCGAAAATTGGCATAGATACTTTACATCCGGGCGATGGTATAGTTTGCGATATAAAATGAAGTGAATCTTCCGGGGCAAATACCAGTAACTTAAAAAATGTATACCATGTAACCTGTATTGTAACCTATTTAAACAAGAGCTACGCACGAGAGGTTGACCGCCGCGGGGTAAACTCTATATTTAGGACAACATACGCCAAACCAATTAAATATAATTCTTAAAAAATGTAACAATTGTAATTCCGCCCCCAGTACGTCTTTAACTATGCATTAACAGATATCTTTATCTGTCTTCATACCAATGTAATTATGATACGCAATGAACTGCGCCATTGATTGATTGCATGTGCGTTTCCATAATATGGATATATAATAGTATGATTAGATAATAGTTGCCGGCATTATAAGATTGAGTTTTAGGGGGGGACACTCTGCGCACACTCGCAAATGACGTTTGATATTAATCTTTGCTTACATCAGTGATCAGGCAGTAATGGATGGAATTACTATCTATAGTAATAACATTTTCTAAATGTGTCTGTTTATAGTATCAAAATAAGTCCCAAGTTTTATGTTTAATCTGCTATTCAGTGGATGCCCAATCCTAAATGACCGTATTTGGATTATTTGTACGTCAGTCTATCTGAAAGATTGTTTCAAATAGAGTCCCAGAGATAGCTAAAGGGCATATAATAAGAGTTTTATGGATTAAAATAATAGTTACTTTATCATAAATACCTGTTGAAATTGGCACAGTGCATTAGGAGTACGCATGCACGTAAATCACCGTTCTTACAAACACAACCAAATACAAGAAATCCAAATCGTAAGGCGAAAAATAGTAGTAACATAAATCGCGCAGTCTGACGATAGGAGATCCCCGTTTTGAATGTACACCTAATATCACCTCGATTGCAGTAGAAATTTAACTAGCTCAGTCTCATCGGGCCGACATGATCCCCAACAACATGCCCACTAGTCCTTGGAATTCTTGAACTTGTGAGCTTAATGGCTTCTAAGAATGTGCAACGAAATTTGAACAGTAGAAGAAAGGATTCATGACGCTTTAGGAGACATAAACGAGAGATTAACGCGAACCAATGACTGTGAATAATTAATGCAACTATAAAAAGATACCGATAAATTCCAAAGGGTAATAAAACACGTGTTATCAAGGATTATTGGATGTCGTCTTTTCGGAACTTCAGTTGTAACATCATAATCATAAGTATAGTAGAATCATTTTCTCCGTGCAGTTTGGGTCATAAATTAAAGCTCGGACTCAGCCCGGCTAGGGCAGTGAGCATGTTGCGCGGTCACAACGCCATTATCGATAAAAACTCATTCTTATCAAAGAAAGATTATCATTCTTATAAAAATCATTATTATCTTTTTAGCTGTTAATTTTAAACTTAGATATAAGTATTTATATTTATTTTTAATATAACTTGTTACATTCTAAACTTTTGTACTTATAGTTTTTTAATATATAGATACTTAATTAATAACTTATTTTAAATCATTATTATTATTATTTTAATAAATACGTTGTTTTATCTATTTTTTTTTCTTTCATTTATATCACTAACCCACAAAATGACAAAATTAAATACACTATCAATAACGCTTATCGACAACAATAATGCGTATCACTATGCATGCCCATAAGGCCCGTGAGTGGAAGATAGCGAAATACTCGCTTCACCGCTCCGATTACTTATGACCCAAACTGCACGGAGAAAATAATTCTACTATAGTCAATTAATGAATTGTATAATGTAATAGACGAAAAATACTTTGATATTTTCACACCAGAATTTAGAAATGAAGCTGTGATCTAGTCAATAAGATACATATTAAACATTAACATGCTACAACCGGGACTAATTGTGAAGAGACTTAATTAATTTCAAGACCAAAAACTTTACCTCATTTAATGAATACAAGTAAATAATAAAAATAAATGCGTGTGATAATACTGGTATGAATAGAAAAGTTTGAAACAAGCACGTTATTTGTAAGAGAAAACATGATAAAAGTATTAACGTTGGTAGTTACCGAAATAAAAGAGTGGAAGGTTAACCCCGCATAGTCAAAAATATTATGAGGAACGTTGCAATATAAAGCGTACAAAAAGTTGCACCAGAATTCCTTGCTACACACGAACTCTTGAAATTTATGCAAGAACCAGTTCCGTTTTTTTTGTGATGTTTTTAATAATAAAAATCTGCGTAGTTTTTGTTTCCGATGCCAACATAATGAACGAGTTCTTGAATTCTTGCATGCGATTAGCATGTTATTTGACAAAAAAAATTGAATCATCTGATTTTGTTTTAGCTACGTAATATAAATAGCAGGAATTATAAATACATGCGTGACTTAGTATTTTTATTTTGGCATTATGATAAATATACTATAACTATGTAGCCTATATTGTCGAATAATTCCGGCATCCGCCATGCCTAGATTTCCTCAACTTGTTCTGCGATATAGGACTTTCATTTCTATTTGTCGTTTGGTTTCCTCATCTTAAGGTCTCTTACTCTTTGTTTGTATCAATAATAATATTGACGTAAATAAAGCTTATAAAATACTTTTGTCGTAAATAAACCAGCCCTCAGTAATTAGTTGTAAAAAGCTTCGCATTTATTAGCGAATTTAGCTGTATACAAATGCACTGGCAATTTATATCAAATTAAGCTTGGGTCATAAATTAATAGATCATAGATTTCGCAAATTTTAAAATTATTATATTGGCGCCACCGTTCAATATGTCAAAACAAGCAAAACTAATTTTTCTTTATTTTTATCTTAGCCACAAATCAAAGTGAAATTATTGAGCTAGTGACCTGGCATTGGCGTTTTTCCAAATACCAATATGTAAGCCAAGAAATAGTGAGATTTCTTCTGAACAACAATTGTTACTATGATTTTGTCTTTTGCAAACAGACGTGTGATTGGTCACGTGCTAATAGCATATGTACGAGAGCGTTAGATAAACTTTAGCAAATTGCCTTTAACTTGCGTATCGTAAATCATAAAAATATGTTACTTTTAAATTCACTCAGTCTCCTGATTGTAGATAATTCTAGTAACTTGTTTATTTTAAATGTGTTTGATATCTTTGTCACGTCGTATAGAGTCGCAGCAATGGTTATCCAAAAACATGTTTTGATCGGATAAAATGTAACATCCAGACTGAAATTGTTATGAATAGAAACATGATTCACTGGTGAAGTGCATTTTATAAACACTGATGTAAAGTCTATATTAATATCTAATTCAAAGATTAAGTGAGGCTTAGCGATATTCTCAGCTACCATTCTATATGCAAAAAGAATACGAATATCTTGCAAAAAGAGATCTGTTAACGAATATTTCAAATATTAACTTAAATAGTATTGTATCTACAGTTATGTAACCTTGTAGGACTAGCAAAGATTAAATTAAAAGACCTTGTACCAAGTCACAATAATTATTAAAGCTAACGTGGTTTCAAGGCCGTGCCGTATATGATCTAAGTAGCAAAAGGCATGCCTAGTAAAAATTGCAAGAATTCGATATAATACATTCATTCGACGATGAACTATAAGTCAAGTTAAATTTGTCTTTCAGTATTGATTTTCTCGGAAGAAACTTGATTATGTTTCAGAAGCTTCATAACCAATTATGTGGGTAGATTTCCATTTGATCGATTCGACCGGGCTTCTTTTATTAGATTACGCGGAGATAAATTTGGCCGCTATCTATCATCATGCAGATGCGTCTCTAGTCAGAACGTAAAGGAGTTACGGTGATAATAATCTTGGCAGGACAACGTTCTAATTTTAGATAGCTGTTTACGAGTTCCACAACTTCTTTCATAAACTGGTTATTCGTTGCGTACAGGCCTTATGCATTGCGATCTTCACAACTTGTTTTTAATTTATAAGTATTTTGGTTGATTAATTGGTTCTGGTATAAAAGTTTTTCTGTTTGAATAACTGACTATTACAATAGATAAGTTGCGTTGTATATCCGTAAAATATGTTTTTCATTTATTTTTGACAATATCTGCCAAGTTTTATTTATTCTCAAACAAATTAATAGCTAGCAGCAGTATGGAAACATTTGGCCCTATTTCGAATTTAGTAAAGCTATTGTTTCCATCACTTGTGTAAAGCAATATATGTTTTTTGTTGTTTGATGTCTAGCGTAGATAGCAAAGAGTGAATAATACTTTATATATTACGCGTCATAATAATGATTGATTATGTCTGAGCCTCAGACATATTTAAGTTAGCTAGATACTACTAACAGAATATCGCTCCACAGTTAGCAAACATTATGTTAGAGAAAGAAGAGTCTTCACACAGTGTACCGTATAACTATTCTCACAACGTCATTACTATTAATCATTATCGCCAATGTCTTGTTCTGTATGTTGCTTAAAAATCGCATGCAAACTAATGCTTGACACAAGCGATGGTTACCGTAATATTGGCCGTTAAACGCAGGAGGCCAAGTGGGGCTACAGACGCACGATGGGCGCGATGTTCGCATATAGCAAGCAAGCAGATCGTATGCTGATGTCGTACAATTGTCAGGTACAGCAGTACGCACGGGCCGGCCACGCGAGGACCGCTGCCAGGATGAGCCTTATACAGTGTATCAGGTAAGCATATTCATATCCATCTGGCGACGTCGGGCATATGTATCACCTAATTATCGTATGTATGTATATTGTCACTTTTAGATTCACTTGGGATATGAGGCGTATCTCAATTGTGTTATCCATGGTATACGATCAATTCCTAAAACGGATTCCTGAGATAGGTCCACTGTAGTGTTCAAGTGTTTTCTGTGTGTGTTGTTTTACATGTCGAAGTTTTTGGCTTGTCGCCATTGCGTGCATGGAACAGTTATGATATTTAAAGTGTAACCGAAAAGTAACCATCTTATCGATTTCAAATACTTTGACTGCATAAAATTCTCTTCAGTGGAAAAGTACATCAAATTTTACACTTATCACGTACTGACAACAAAAATTCATCGTTGTGTACATATTTATATAGTTTACCACCGATGAACAGAAGTTCGAACCGCTTTCAACCGGTACGGTTATCAAACATATGCTAATAGATAAGGTATTAACGCGTTGCCCGATCGCCACGAGAGGTGAACGTGGGTCCGGATTTACGATAGCCCCCGGCATGCAAAATACTTTCCGATTACCCACCTCTTCTGATAATACAATTATACGAAGAATTTTTATCTCCCCATTCGCGTTGTTCGTGCACGAAATAGTTCGCATAAACTTTCGAGGTTGCGTTACGACCTAAATCGCAACGAAGATATATTTTTAGTTGGATGTTGATATTTAAGTAATTGTCAGAAAGATAGTTCATTTACGTCAATAGATTATTATTGTAGTTAAATAAATATTGCGTGTTGATGTGGGATTTTTTTTACAGGCACATTGTCCAAACAGAGGGTCCGAGAGCGTTATTCAAAGGATTGGGCCCAAATATTGTTGGAGTGGCACCGTCCAGGGCAATTTACTTCTGTACATATTCACAAGCGAAGGCTATACTCAATCAAAATATTCCTCCGGATACACCGATTGTACATCTATCTGCAGCCAGTGCTGCAGGTAAAATATTTTATTTGAATAATAATAGAATTTCGTCTCCGTAAACTTCGGTTACTATACAGATACACTGCAGGGTTTATTATATGAAATACAAATCTTATAGTCTTCTCTCATATTTTAAAGTAAGTTTAATAAAATTTTAATGATAAACGGTTCATGGCTAAGGTTGTGACGCGAGGTACAAATTATATCCATTTAAATGCTTTCATATTATTAAAAAAGAAATTAATCCACGCCAAATTTTATATCTGCTCTTAATTAATAACAAATAGCTGTACAAATGCGCAAGATTAAGGTGGTATGGGCATGTTATGACGAGGGGTGCAGGTCGTGTGATAAGAAGAAATTTTAATTGGATGATTAATGAACATAAGAGTGAAGCTAGGCCAAAAAGAGTTTTGTGGATTATGTGAAGATTGATGACATAAACTGTTGTGTGTGTGTGAAGAAATAAATCGACCTCAAATGTCTGGGAAAAGATGAAATGGAAGGGACAAAATGGCTCCATAATTATTGTGTTTTCATACAAAATCTGACATTGCGCAGTAATATACAGCTGGTCAGAAGGAGCTATAAAATTTATACCTAATCGTAATATTTAGCTTAAAAGTTTTGTACGTTGTTTTGTCCACGAATTACTGTCTAGTGTGAAATGATGTAATGTGAGATTTTGCATTTGCATACATTATTTTGAAAGCTCAAAAATTCATTTAAACAATACTATCTACGAAATTTAATAAACTTTTCCAATATTGTTTACTGCTTTTGTCTATGACAAAAATGAAGTCTGTGTTTTCCCGGCTTTAATATTTTTATCCTAAGTGAAAGGTGTGTTATGAATGAAGGAGTATTGAAACATTTTGAAAATTAACATCTATATCGAGTTCTTGCATTTCAGGATTTGTTTCGTGTACAATGACCAATCCGATATGGTTTGTTAAAACACGACTTCAGTTGGATGGACAGAATGTTACTGCGTTGCAGTGTATTAAAAGGATTTATGCTAAAATGGTAAATCATTTTCAATTATTTTGTTTTTCGTGTGTATATATATTTTTTCTTGTTATAAGGCTTTTGATTCTTTTATAATAAACCGGAAACGTACTTGGTGTTTGCCACAAAAAACTGCGAAACAACCGTTTTTTTTTATTCATTAATAGGAGATTGTG
Source organism: Dendrolimus punctatus (assembly GCA_012273795.1). Lineage (NCBI taxonomy): Eukaryota > Metazoa > Arthropoda > Insecta > Lepidoptera > Lasiocampidae > Dendrolimus > Dendrolimus punctatus. The sequence continues at coordinate 5,436,537 of CM022543.1, forward strand.
ACACGAGAGGCGAAAGTGACTACGCGAGGGCGCTAATAATTCGAGTATCTAAATAGGCATTTCACCCGACGTTAACACTGCTTTTCATTTCGTATATGAGGAAAATAAATAAAAACTGATTAGTTAGACAAACAACTATTTCTCTAATAAAATCAGGCGTTAAATCCATATCTAAATCTGTTAAAACATCATCATGTACCTCACATATGCAACATCAAGTATTTTTTTTTCTGTGACATTAAACCAGCCAGAATTTTTTTGTGACTGATGATAGTAAATATTTAGCTCAAATTTATGTACATTAAATAATAATTTAGTGAAAAGTATAAAATTATAAGCATAAAATGATGTTACAAAAATGATATTTTTTAATTACAATTTATGCCTCAATTTAACAGTGGCTGTAAAAAAGTTGGGATGTGACTCGTATGTATTATTTATGGTTCGCATAGTTTTCTAAATTAACAACAGGGCGAATCGCTTCCCAGGGACGAAAAGTACTTTTTCATCCCTGTGATTAGGCAACTCCAAGCGAATTTTCAGAATATGAGGAATGATTCTTTTTAAATTATATATTGCATGCATTAAACGACTTTCGAAAAAAATGTTTAGTTCCAGGAATGTTTATTGCATGTACAGTAATGATCTGACAGAACTTACATTTGTAAGGTAGAATTTTCTCTCTGTTCTACGTCATGGAATTGATTATAATGTCTAAGAAGAACATTATAAATATATAACGTGCCCCCACTTTCATTATTTCAGTCGTTAACATTTTTATTACGTATCCAAGTTTTTTCTTTTATATTGCTTTTTATAAGCCTTTTTGAAAAATTCACTCTTCCTACAGATGATTATAAGTAATGTGATGTGATTATTTCAGGGTGTAAAAGGTTTCTACAAAGGTATAACTGCGTCGTATATGGGCATAAGTGAAACAGTGGTCCACTTTGTCCTGTACGAAGGGGTAAAGGCACGTCTGATGGCGGCCAGGAGTGTGGATGGAGTCCCCAGTGACCATAGGTCACCGAGGGACTTCATCGAGTTTATGGGTGCTGGCGCCTTCTCCAAAACTGTCGCGTCGTGTATTGCTTATCCTCATGGTAAGTTTTTTTTTGTTCTTGTGGTTAACTAGGCATTTTCAAATCGATTCATGTTTATAAAATTGTGGTAAAAGCTAAAATATCTTATATGTATTTCCTAGAGACCTTTCAAATGAGAAGGCTGCCTTTAAAATGTAGGTATATAATTATATTTTTATAACTATGTTTATATTTAATTTTGAAATTAGTTGAAGTGTGAAATATGTATGTATATTTAAAATGTTAAATTGTACCACTTTTACCGCTTCACCTACATAACCATATTAACTAATAATTTTCTATAAACTAGGTTGTCTGGAAGAAATCGCTTTAAGCGATAAGGTCGCCTATTATGTTGTCAAGAAAACAATATGTATTTCTTTAATTATTTCTACGAGTGAGCAACATATGTAGTGTTATGAGAGATTGTCTTTAATAAAAACGTAATTATCCCCATTATCAATGGTAATGATGGAGAGTTCTAGACATAGCAATAAGAAGTACCATCATGTAAGCCGTTGAAGCGAGACATGCTCTTTTAAGCAATGGAATATTCCAAGCCCCATCATAGTCTTTACACCATCGATCTTATTTACAACGCAAACACATTCCAGTCGGTACATATTTGTGTAGAAGTCAACTTCTTAATTGATTTGTCCGCATAAGGGGACACAAACGTATAGATTCGAGACGATGTTGATAACAAAATAACAGGGTCATTAACACACATCTACGTTTCTGTGCCAGCTTATCTCGGATTTACTGTATAATCTTCTTATTTTAGACGACACTTGTCGACAATCCAGAACTTAACAAATAATGCATCACTTGAAATGATGAATGTATATGAAAACAATCATATATGTACTATATGATTGTTTTCATATTACATTTCTATACATATATGAAGATTAATTCTTGTAACTTTTAGGCATGGAAGCTTAGTATTGGATGCAATATGACTAGAAAATGAAAAAAACTTTGTTACGATATTAAATAACATTACATACAAATGTAACATAACATTGAATTGTCTTATGTTGCTTGTTCTCTAAAAAACATTTATCGACCGTGATAATGCACGTATGTAGCTCCCAGTTTAAACTAAACAAGGACGATGTGGTTTATTTTAAATTTAAACCAATATCAGATTAACCTAGTTTCTCTTGTTTCCTGCTTAGATACTGTGCTTCTTGAAAATGTTAACAAATATTTATTCGGTTCTCTAGTTTTGGTATTTATGGTATTTTTATAGTCGTTGCGTAGTATTGGTATTCATAAATTCCCAAACAAAAAATTCTGTTTCAGTTTTATTACTTGAATATTTTTATTTTCATCTATTTACATTTTTTAGTGTTGATTTTCTAAGCTTCTGCCCGCGATTTAGTCCGCGTGGATTACTTAAAAAAAAAGTAACTTAAAAAACCCCCAATTCCGAAACATTCTTCATTGGTGCTCCGCTTCTACTGGTCTTAGAGTGATGATATATAGCCTATAAGCCTTCTTCGATAAATGGGCTATCTAACACTGAAAGAATTTTTTTCAATCAGACCAGTAGTTTCTAAGATTAGTTTCAAGTAAACAAACAAACTCTTCAGCTTTATATAATAGCATGAGATTAATAGCGTAGTCTATTTTATTTGATGAGAGTCTCATCACACCATATCATGTCCAGTGAAATAACATTTTTTTTAAATAATTACTTTTCTATAACCGACTAGCATATCATAATCAAGAATTTAAAAAAAAATTGCAATCGAATGTAGAATAACACTTGTACATTGATGTTACTTATAGAAAAGAATACTCGTGTAAAAGTAGCGATAATTCCCATTAATACAGAAGATTAAATAACCGGTTGTATGCATTCGAAATATTTGTAGTCAATGTTTATGTTTAAACAATAGATACTTTGTAACCAATATGAATAAGCAGTGTTAATAGTACTAACAGTGTATGGTGAGGCAAAGTTTTAAATAAACATCGTCTCATGTCCAGGATATGGTCGACTGCTCGATGTTGAATTCAAGGACATAAAAATAGTTTTATGAAATGGGGGCCTCACAATAGAATCCACATAGCGATAAAATTAGTATTAGTATATTTTTATTTTATTATCGGGCATGTGGCCCGAATGTATGATGAAAGAATGACTAAACAGATATACAATGCAAAAGTGGATGGATGCAGAAGTCGCGGAAGGCCACGACACACCTTCCATGATCAAATTGATCGTGTACTAGCAGAAGGTGATAGCAGGAGCCTTAAGAACAGACGCGCGTGCATGACAAGAGCTATGAATGTCAATGCACACTGTACAAAATGTATCTGATAGAAAACCGACAATCAACACGAGTACGTTACTTTTGCATTTTCTCTGCTACACCAATAGGTTATAATTGAAATTAAGTTTCAATCCATTTATTCATTATTTTCGAACGATTTTTTAATGTCAATCTATTATTTCGTTCGTATTGTCAAAATATAGTTTAAATAATGTCGGGACAATTTAAATAAATACTATGCAAAAAGTTAGGTTTCGTATTGTTTATTGTAATGATGTAATTTTCACTTCCTACACACACCTGATCGACTGAATGAATTCAATTGAAACAATTATCTATACAATATAATGTCCTATATCTGCAGGATATCATTGGAAGAATACATCTTGATTGGTGCAACATGTAAGAATTGATCAATGCAATATTATTGATCTAATATCAAAAGAATTGTTCAACGGAATACAATTTGTTTGGTCCATTATATAAACATTGACGCAGTATACAGTTTGATTGATGTAACCTGTAATCTAAATTATTTTGTTCAATATCTAAACAATGATCGACTGAATCCAATTTGTTAGGTCTAATAGTTAAACACAGGATACAATTCGACGACTAAAAACTTTCTTCTGTTACTTTTTGGTTTTTATTAAATGAATAAATGATTATTTATAATTAATTGGACCACTGTCAATTGTTGCAAGCCTAAGCCTTTGCAGGTGTCTTATTACACCTTTAAATTTGAGTGATCTATTGTTCGCGTTTATCTCTTTGTTTACTTCGCCACAGGACGTCATAAAACCTTCTTTCCTCGGTTGGTATTTCATGCTAGTTCTGAGAAGTTGCTATTGCTTCCTATTAAGCGGACCACTTAACGATTTCAAGAACCAGTAGGCGGCATGTTGTTAGGAGGCCATGTCTAATTTACAATTGGATGAGGGTCGGTCAATCAAGAAATGAGCTAGTCGTGTACTGACTGCGAACGAAGCGTTACGTTAAGTAGTGCACTTTAGGAGCAAGTATATTATAACAACGAACTTAGCGTGATTTATGTGATAACGATTTTCTGCCCTATGGTTTGGTTTTGTTGTATTCGGCTATCCTTGTTGTGAATTACGTGTGTGTACTTCTGATAAACTTTGCGATAATTCCAACGGCATTTTCGAATTCACATTCCGAAATGCCCTACAAATTCGTAACAATATAAATATTTACACAGGTACGTCTAATGTTTTCTCGTTATTTTATTGCAGAAGTTGCAAGGACACGACTGAGAGAAGAAGGTGACAAGTATCGTAAATTTTGGCAAACCCTACACACAGTTTGGATGGAGGAAGGATATCGTGGAGTTTATAGGTATTTACTAAATATTTGAATTTTGTTTACTGACGAAGAACAATAGGTTTTGTTTAAAGAATGATTAATAGTTGAGATTAATAAAATTCATATCTGTATTTCAACTACTTTTAATTATGTGAGTGAGTAATATTGATTTTTCTTTATTGAAATAACAGTTTAATAAGATTATACAAAAAACCGGAAGAGTAAGTTTTTTATTACATTCGAAAGTGTAAATCACTAAATTTTAATGTTTGAAACTATAATAATATAATATATACTAGTTCAAACATAATTATGGAAGTAACTTTGTTTGGATGATGTATTTTTTTTACTTTCATTAACATATAATAAACTGTGTACCTATGCTTTTTATATCGAAACACTTACTGAATTAATTATTATGAATGTTGGTATATCTACACTTCGACAGTAGAGATCACTAATTGCTTCTGTATTAGAAAACTGCTTTTCTTGACATGCAGATTCCTTGTTTACATCACTGATTCCAAGCTAAAAGCTAAGTTATATAATCATTGGTTCTAAGTTTTCTTTTTTTTTGTAGTTAACAAATTATTACTATAAAATTTAAAAAACCAAAAAATAACTCACTATCGTTTCATAAAAACTATTGTCACAATATTTCTTATCAGCCATAGTGATTACAAGTATACACGTTTTCGACTTATGATTATAGAAGATGTATGTACTTTGGACATTCTTAAGGTCAATAGCTTTGTGTAAACATAAAGCATGTATAGAATATGAAATGACAAAAAATAACAAGCACAAGAGCCATAAATTAAATTAAAAAGGGACCTTTTTAAAAGAGCTCAATATTGACACTTGACTATGTTAGGAGAAGACAGTGGGCCTATAAAGCCTTTTAAATAGAATTTTGCATCTTGACGAAATTCGTTGTCAACCTTTAGAAAATACTACATAAAATAAAAACGTATAAAATACATAAAAATAGTTATTTAAAACTTACAGTCCTTGTAATTTCCGTTTAGAACTAATTTGTTTGGCAGTCTGTAATATTTATAGTAAGAATTTTGCTCACTACAATGTTGCAATTTTATAGTGGTTTGGCGAATAACATTGTTGTGATATGATTCGCACGTTATTCAAGAAAGTGTGTCGTGTAGATTGTTGTTTGGGTCAATGAACATTCAATGTCAAGTTTAGTCATGGTCACTCGAATTTAGCATAAGACGTCAGGGATTCAAATATTTTGTTTTAGTGTAATCATAATTGCGTGACTTGTATTGCACATCTAAATCGCACACTCTTTCATGCCATACGTGAGCAAGCTATGGAATAAACTGCCGCGGTTTCTCTCTTCAAGTAGAATAAAGAGATATATAAAGTCTCCACGCGACAGGCAACGCATCGGTACCCTTAGTGTTGACGATGTCCGTAGGCAAATGGTAACCACTTGCTTTCAAATGTACCCTTTCCCTACAAGCAAACATTTTAGAATGAAACCGTATTTTTCCATGTTCTTATATTTATTATCATAATTTTTGAAAGAATATTATGAAGGTTACTGTATACTACATTGTTTCTGAATTCAGAATTATTACAAGCTTTTATTTAACTTGCAATTGATGTACCTATGTATGTTATGTTTATGTATGTTATGTTTATGTATGTAAGTCGGCGGAATCTTGAAAGTTAAATTTGACCAACTTACCGGTTTCCGATTGAGCATAAATTTTGCACACATATATCGCGTGACAACAATATGGTACCATGGAGCTGATCTAATGATGGAGTCGGAAGGTGGCCATAGGAACTCCTGTACTAAACAACATAGACCCGTCGTGTTTGGGCTCGTTTTACTTGTCTTGGCTAGCACTCTGCCGCCAGATGATACCCAGGATCTTAAAAGCTTGTATTTAAAACAATTTTGGATTAGAATCATAATAGTAACTCAACTATTCTAACCGGCCTAACTCTGATTACATTATTCTAATTAAAAATCTGAATTCAGATTAATTCAAGCTATTTAGACTCTTCAATGTCACTTACGATGAATTTCAAACATAATTGGCCTTACTTATAATCGTTTGTTAAATTTTAAGAAACAGCTCAGCAACTGACTAACGAAAATCATACCCATAAACTCATTTTAAGGATAAGAGGTGGTGGTAAAGTAACTCGTAAATAACTGTAAAAATAACCAAAATCGCGAGGTAGTTTAAGTGACTGCCAAGAGGCAAGATGGCAAATTTTATTTGAAACAGCCATTGATTAGGGGCTTAAGTCTCTTATTTAAGAGATGGCTAATCCTTTCTTAACGAGATTTTTACAAGTAAGGCCCAATATGTCAAAACACTTGCAAGTTAAAAATGTGGGTCCTAATAATGATAGTCTGTGTCACAATGCCAATGAAATATTAATCAAAAAGAAAATTTATATCTTTCCTTAAAAATATGTTCTATTTATTCATTTTTTCTTTACAGGGGCTTAGGAACGCAACTGGTGCGTCAAATACCAAACACGGCGATCATGATGTCGACATACGAGGCTGTTGTGTATCTATTAACGACACATTGCAACAGTTCCTTCTATGAAAACACATAGCAAACCGAAGGTATACCAAACCCTCAAATTTCCATATAGCACACCTGGGAAGCTGATAACTCTTTATTTAGCTTTAGCTGCAGGAGAAGAAGAAAAGTATCGTTGTTCTCGATTGATTAAATATTTTAAATGAAGTGAGGGAAAGTAACTGCTCTACCGGTTCTAGATGTTTTAGAGACCCCATTTTTTCAATATAAAAATACGATTAATTCCATCTAAGAAAAACAATGTATGATTATTTCTCTGATTTTTTAAATCAATTATGAAGGTTGACAGTGACAGTTCAGGGTTTGTCTATGGTATCAGGACACTAGCAGGGCCTTCCATTAGTAGCTCACAACGCTCAAAATGCTCCGTTAGCCGTTCCACAAGGCGACCGCGGTCGTTGTGGTCGTGGCGAAAACGTCACTAATGACGTCATCATTTTCGCTCACCCACCGCTCACAACGACCCATGTCAAGAGGTAGGTCGAATAGCCGTTCCACTTGGGTTTACGATTGTAACACCAGCAAGCAAGTGGAACGGGAAAAATCGCGGTCGGGAACGTGGTCGTTGTGAGTGCCTAATGGAACATAGCCTAGATCCAACTCTGTAGCATTTAATATTTTTTCAAGTTTTCGCGACTTATATACACAATAAAACTACGTTTTAACGGTTTTAAACGCGGTAATTTATTTGATTTTGGTTATTCCGACGTTTCGGCCGCTTTTCAATGGCCGTGGTCACGAGCGACAAATATGACGTTTGTCCAACGCTCTTGCTGAAGAGTTTCTTGCACCGCTTCTTCTCTTCAAGCCACAACATGTTGTTAAGCGGTGGTAAATTAAATTAGGCTCCCATAGAGTAAATAATACTCGTTGGACAAATGTCATCTTTGTCGCTCGTGACCACGGCCACTGAGAAGCGGCCGAAACGTCGGAATAACCAAAATCAAATAAATTACTGCGCTTAAAACCGTTAAACATATTTTATTCTGTACCATCTGCCAATAAGCCTAGAAACGAGAATCGGTAGAGGCGTGGTTATGCTGTATGGTTAGAATAGAATTCAATCAATATCCTAATTCCATAGTCTGCGTTGTTCGTTATGCATGGCACTTCACTAATAGCCGGTTTCTATATCTTACCGACAGTTTATTTATCTTAATGTCAGTTAATAGCTAATTTTACATAAGCTCCATACGGCTAATGTCAAAATTCAACCAGTGGTTAAGGCATTTTTTGACATTAGCTGTATGGAATGTATGTAATGTAAGCGAATGAATAGTGAAGATACAGAAAGTGGCAATAAGTAGGCGGTACCCATCAATGAAGTACGCTATCATCTCTAGTACATGTTAGCGGAAATAATATGAAACTTCATAGATGTTGTGATCATGTTGATGTGAGCTGCTAAATTATTATCCTAAATTTGATAACCATGAAACTAATCGTTTATAGATACATGATTATGGATATTAATGAATGTAATGAATGATGCGTAATGCATGAATACACGTTTATGTCATTGACAGAGATGTTTCTAAACAAACTGAGATAGTTCCAGGTCAATGACGATCGTAATCGCACAATACAAATGCACCCGTATAAACTGCGCGTGCGCACATTATCGTAAACACATAATGGCTGTTCTCATTAACTTGTTGCGGCTAGTAAAAATATTCATTCTTATGAATTGTAATAATGAAAGAGAGATATTTGTCATTCACTATTTACTAATCACAAATGTATCATACTTAATTTAAAAAGCCATTAGTGTTTTACTATACATGTGAAATATTGCAATGTACTTACTGAAACACAGGGACTTTTCTGTACAAGATTTTGTAAAATTATAATTTCACAAAATTTTGAGTTTGAAATTCGGCTATTTTGAGGAAAATATAGGTTCTAACTTTAACATTTACATTTATCTATTTATCTTTATAATTGTTGTTAATCTTCTCTCGGCGCTGGAACTAGTACGTAGGTAAACGCAGGTTTGTTTTTATAATGTAACAATGCCATTCACTATAGTATGTACCATAAATGTTACTGGACTCCACGCAGGTCGTATTTGCTATAAAGCTGAAGCGTCTGCCATTTTAGTGTAACTGATTTGGCGTGCCAAAGGAATGGTTGGATTGCTTAAAGCCTAAAGTTTGAAACATTAATGTTATTTGAATTTGCTTATTCGAAGTAGTTTAATTATTATAAATTTGATGTTATTAAATGTTGTAATAAAGATTATGATGCTTCGTTAATATTTACATTTTATATTTAATAAAACATATATTTTTCCGAAGATTAGTTTTGACCAGGCCTTAATAAAAATAAATCAATAATATTTATATTGTTAAAGTACTTATATCAAATCAATTTTATATCCCTGTTACATTTACCCTCTTTATAAAATAGAAAACGGTAAAAATTTGCAAATATATTAAATTTTAATACTGTTTAGTCAAATAGCATCTTAATTTATATGATAAAGACTAGTAAGAGTTGCCAATTTAATTCAATTTAATTTTAAAATAAGCCTCCTTTAACAATAACTTTGCTGAACAATTTAACTGTATCGTTATCGTAATTCCAACATTATGATGTTCAGAACATTGACCATAAATAATATTTAGGAGTGATTTACCATTATTCTTCTATAAACTTCTCTGAACAAATTTTTAGCAACTTGAAAACCTTCAATCTCTGGTATATACTGTTTACTGCTGTTTTTCCTAAAATTTGCTGATGTTATTCTATAAGTAATAGCCTTTGTGTTTTCTGTATATCATACGCGGGTCTTTTAAATATTCTTTTGAGCACACCATTTGTTAGTTATACGTTAATTGTGTTAATATGAATTGTACTTGAAGGGTGAAAGAATACAATTTTCTGCGGCGACAGGTAATTGTATTCATAAGACGGAGGCCATAAAACAACCCACAGCCAGGTGGTAGGATATTTGCCCGTCTGGATACCTACCACCCCTGGTGTAGAATATGCCGCCAGGTGCCTTTAGCACATTGATAGAACCTTTGGTGTCACAAATGTCCATAGATGATGGTAACCGCTTGCCATCAGGTGGGCAGTCTGCCTATCTTCTAAACTCGTGCAATAAAAAAAAGTTGATATCAAGTATGTTTCTATAAAAAGCTATTTTGTATGTTAGAATCTTAGTCATGCAGGAAAATCTAGAGTAAATAAAACTATATAATTAGTTTTCTTATCTCCACACCGTGGGCATACATTGTTTACAAGATATTACAATTAATACTACGCGTTTCTATCGTTCTGTTTTGTTCAAACATTTACGAATATGTGAAGGACTTGACTTTTTTTGATAATGTATATGTTTAATAAATGCTAAAATATTCTAAACACTGTTGTGTTGAACAACGGTGGCACAAATCCAAGCAAACTTAGCTAATGTAATTAATTAGGAATAATTATTTTCGCTAAACAAATTATTTGAAACTGGTTATGAAAAAAAATTAATGTTGTCAAATTTCAAGTTCAGCCATAATGATTGTGTTTACGTTTTGAGATTAAACAGAGAAGTAATATAAGAGGTTGTATAAAATTCTTCTTTTATCTCTTATTAATTTTTACTTTTAAAGGATATTTTTCTGAATTTTGTTATTAAATTTTGTTTTGTTTAGGTTGTAAAAGAATCATGAATGACTCGCAATACAGCGAGTCGGTGTTCCATGCTCCTCAGTCAGTTGTCAATCAACATTCTAAAGTTTTATAAAGTGGAATGAGTTCATACAATATATGTCTGGTAATTGTTGACTTGTGCCCAATTCGTATTCGACCCAGCATCATTAACATGGAACATGGTATATCATGCATAGTCGATAGTTCTATTAATGGTTTAATTCAATCACTTCAAAGGTAAAAAATAAATTGTGAAGATTATTTGGAAGTTTTCAATAAAACTCTTCCTAAATAATCCGCCTAGTAGTTATTCCGAATACAGTATAGTCATAGTTTCTAGTCTCGTTATTATCTGTAAGTTGCTACTTAATGTCTTGCACTCGACTGTTTTTATTGATAACAACACAAATTATGTACATTTTATTAACCAATATATCCATGAACAGGGTATTAACCGAAATATCCAATTTTCTGAAGAGTTATTTAAAGTTTTTAAATCGATATTATGTTCCGTTCCTATAATTTTTTGATAATATCTGTATATTTCATTTTTCAACTTACTATTTTGTCATAAAATAAAACATGATGGGAGGCCCAAGCCCAGTGGTGGGACGTTTATGGGCTGTTATTATATAAAACACATATATATATAAAACAACCTTGCATCTAATGTCTGTGTTTAAAATAAAAATATCCTGTTCATACAAACGAACGATATTGTGAAATAGTTCAGTTACTCACTAGTTATGCTGGTTTACTGAGCAAATACAAATATTCTATCTAATACGAACGAAGGTGTCGCGCTATACCAAAATACGCACAATTTTGGTAATGTCTATTAACTATGTATATATATCTCTATGGTGTCTTCTGTCACAAGTATGTTGTAATATTTTTTACAACTTGATTCAATCATCAAGTTGATTGTATTGAAATTTCCAATTACTTTGTAACGATTTTTAATTAATGGAAATTATATTTCTACTGATTTGAAATTATTGAACGTTAAAATATATCCTTTGTGGGCTGAAGAATAATTTCATGTTATGTCAGAATGTTATTGTATTCCATCTATGTGCATGTTGTGCGATATTTATAGTTATTTTTATTCGCTTTCAGTGTTTGAGAAATAATCAATTGCCTCAGATACATAGTCCTTTAGCACGCAAATTAGTAAGCTGTGATATAGCGCTTGTAAATATTAGTTGTGAGTAATTACATTTTTTATGGAGCACATTTTACCAGATTGTTCTCGAAATGCGCACATAATTTATAAATTGTTTTAAATTCTTTTTAGATTTTTATTCAGTCTGGGTCTCCCTTTTATGAGAGTTCAAAGGTGAGCGCGCACTTGCACGCAGCTTACGCCAACATAATAGAAGAATGCAACAATGACCGTTGTATGTAAGACAAGCTGTGACCGAATGCATGCTCACTTTTTTAAATGGTATTTATTTCTGATAAATATCGAGTTATTATAGAATAAGTTGATTGTTAAGTAAGCATAATACGGTTTCCAAACGTAGGCAGATCTTTATTAATTTAGTGAACACATTTTGGACTTATGTCAGACTGAGTATAAAATACTATTATTGTTAAAGATATTATAAATAAATGATTTAATAAAACTATTTTGTTTCATTTATACAATTAAAAATATACTTGGAGTTAAATAAAACACATATAAGATTTAAACAGATTACAATGTTTAATGAAATTTGATTTCTAGCTGCTATCAGAATACCCTTGTTTGATATCAGATATGTACTAGAATGAGGATATTAGACCAGCTTTCACTTATTTCTGTGCTTAAAACTTAAATGTTACATGAATATACTAGTTTTATAACAATACTTGACACTCATCATTTCCAATACACTGATAAAAGGGGTTCAGTAAGTTTCTGCATAAATGACAATCTCACAGTATTACATTAGGTTAATATTCAGCTCTAAAACAAAATGTTCAAGAGAAGTCATGGCATTCAAAGAAAATAATTATTTACTCCCTTATGCATAATAGTTCTACAAGGTTTCTAGGCTTGTCAAGAAAGTGTTATTCAGAATGTTATTATGAATAGCACTTTAATGAGCCTACAAACCTCATAACTATGACGAACAAGAGTGTTCAACTTTAATGTTATGGACATTATTTTATTGGAAGTTTGACAAGATTACTTTAATGAATTTTCAGAATAACACAACAGAACTAGTTTAAAATACAATTTAATTAAAACAAACTATTAAGCAAATGATTTATTGCTGTCAAAATATAGCTGGTTAAAGTAAAAACGAAATTTACAAACTGTGTTAAGTTGTCACAGGTTTCAAGAGAGCTTTGATAGAAAAGTTTGAGACTAAGACCCAGACATGAGTAGAAATAGCATTGGACATATCACTGGGATATCTTAGGACTGTAGTCAAGGGGAAAAGATTAGTTTTTAGAGTAACTATGGGCTCCCTTCTAAACCATATAACAGACACAACCATAATCAATCCAATAATTACTTGTAAGACAACTTGTATAGAACTTTTTATAGCAATACTTCTGCTCATACGAGTTTGTGAGTTGTCTTTCAGTTGACTTTCAAGTTTGTTTATGTTGCGCTGTACCTTTGAATAGGCTGCAAATTCATCTTTCATGGATATAGTTTTTTGTATGGACTTCAGTTTTAATATCTTAGCCCATATTGTTCTCTCTTCATTGGATGGCCTAGTGAAGCATGAAGCAATCTGAAAATGTAACAAAGAATACAAAATCTCAGAAAAATTTTTAAACAACAATAAACTAGAAAAATAATGAAAACAAATTTATGTCTGATAGAAGTAGATAACATCATTTAAAATATTGCATATACTTTTACGGGATTTGTTCGATAACTAGTTAAGTATGCATTAATGAAGTACTTACTGGTTTAACTAAATTAGGTGTTAAAGCACTAAGAGTACACAACACGAGGAAATAAATAAGAAGAAATCCATTAATAACCTCCAACATTTTATCAATAGTACTTGGTAACACAACAAGAGCAGTAAAATTATATCTAATTGAAATTTTGCTATTTTTTTAAAATAAAGTTAATTTAAATTAAATAGATATTATAAAAAACCACTTTTACATGATGTTAGAGAATTAGTCTGAATTTATTTTGTATTTGATGATTTTGATGAGTGATGACATTGATAACTTGTTATTTGACGCTCGAGTCGAGTGACAACTGGTGACATTAATGAAATTATTTGACGTCTTAACCTCCTAGCGCCCACGGTCCTTAAAAAAGTACTTCAATGAAATAGTGATTAAAGCCCAACACTAAATCCAATTTCGTCAAATTAATGCCCAGGGTACTATTCTAAGTACCCCAACTTTAACCATTGTTACTAATTTCAAGTTACCACCTTTTTAAAATGTGATATCTCCGAACGTATGTTCGAGGTTTTTGCTTGTGTATGACCAAGCACCAGTGCCAAAAACACAAAAGAAATTTGTCTTTCTTAACTTAAAATGGAACGAGATCATCGAGTGTGAAAATTAATCTTAATTTATTCATGAAATCTCTACGATTTGTGTTCATATGCTTATCAAAAATAGTTGCTCATGTACTATATTTGCTGTTTACATCAAAACTTTATATGGATCTGAGATATAGTGAAAATGATCATAATTCAAACTTTAAGATCTTTTAATAGGCCTTTGGTTATATAAGGACTATCATGATTGTTTCGAATGTTTTAAATAAATAATAATAAAATAATTTTTTCTCTTAATTTTAAAGGATTATTTGTTGTTAAATTGGTTTTTAAAGTTAAATTTTATTTTAATCGTTTTGAAGATAGTTGAAAAAAAAATTATGTGGTAAAGTTTCTTGTTTGTAATCTAGTGCTTTTGACCCAAAGGCCTACCAAAAGGTAATCTATTTTTACCCTTTTTTTGCTTTTCCTCATTCACCTGATGTAAGGAAAAAATATCATACTTGTGCGATTACTGTAAGATAAAAATTTTAAAGTTCAAAGTCTTGGGTTTTCGCCATTGAAACCTTTTTTAAGGACTTTGGGCGTTTACTTTATGAAAGCGTTGAACAACCCGGGCGTCAGGAGGTTAATGTAGGTTTTGCTGTCTACGTCATAATGCATCTGACAGTAACACATTGACGGTATTAGCCGACTGTCTCGCTATCTGATTATAACCTATTTAAACCTATAAATTTGAAGTTTAGGTTCAAGAAAATAAAAATAAATTAAGAAATAATGATGAATAATAAAGTGTTTTTAGAAACCTTTACTGCAGTCGAAGATTATGATTTAACAAAATCTGTAAAACTTCCATTAGAGTCATTGATAACTTATTGCGTTCACAGATACTGTGACTCTTTATCTGTTCTAAATCTAGTTCATAAAAACTCGGAAAAAGAACAATTTGGCGTAATTCTAGAAATGTGCGACTTGAATTACTCGAAGGACAATGATATACCCTGGCAAGTTTCGTCCTGTATATACCCTGTAGTCATGTGTGAAGACACAATCATTACTGGTCTTTGTGGTGTAGTTCGTCATATCGTTAAGTATAGAACAAGTCCTCAAAGTCCTCACGAACATGAAGAGGGCTTACTCGGCTTCCGCAAAAGCTGCCTTCAAGCACCTAATGAAGCTTCTATATGGACTAAATTCTGTGAAATAGATATAATTAGAACTGTTATAGAAGTTCTAATTAAAAATAAGCTAAAAGAGTTGCCAGCCAATTTAATTAGGTTTGAAAATCATTTGAAGAAGCCTGTTAGGGTGCACAATATATATAAAATGGCTAGAGATCTGATGAAAGGTGATGGAAACATAACTGAAAATGTTATAAACGAAAACAGAAATACTGACAAGACCAGAGTAGTTAAAAATAGAAAATGGAAATCAAACAAAAAGAAAGACCTTGAAATTGATTGTTCAGTAAAAATAGAGGATCTAAACATAAATCATCAATTTGCTGAAGGACCATTTTTGACATTAGCAGATTTAGTTCTGTGGCCATCATATCATGTTATTATTAACGCTTTTGGAAATATTTTTCAATCATTATTACCACTTACTTATAATTGGTATAACTACATTATGAATCTCTGTGAGCTCAAAACTGTTAGTAATATTTTAAAAAATGTTAATACTAAGGAAATTATAATAACTGATATTATTAAACCTGCAGTTGATGATGTCAGTTTGTATAAATGTGATCCAAAAAGACATAATCCTAAAAAGAGACTATTTACAAAAGAGGATGATATTGTAAATGCTCTGAATTGTCTTTCAGATGGTATGGTAATAGAAATTAACAATAGTGTACTTAACACTAATATAGACTGGAATAACATCCCTGATGGAGCTAATCCTTTGGCAGGTCACTTACCAGATGACAGAATGGTTAGAAAATCACAGCAACTAGAAAACTTAGCTTTAGCTGTTATGAATTTATCTAAAGAAGGTGACCTTATAGTAGATTTTTGCAGTGGTAGTGGCCACTTAGGGATACTACTAGCGCATTTGCTACCTAAATGCACAATAATATTACTAGAAAATAAAGAACAATCCTTACAAAGAGCAAGGAACAGAGTACATGAATTGGATTTAAAAAATGTTTACTTCTTCCAATGCAATTTGGATTTCTTTATTGGAAAATTTGACATTGGTATTGCTTTGCATGCATGCGGGATTGCAAGTGACCTTGTGATGGACAAATGTTTGAAGGCCAATGCAAAGTTTATTATATGTCCATGTTGTTATGGATCTCTACATATCACAGACAGATTTATTTATCCTAGAAGTGACAGATTTAAAGATATAACCATTGACCAATATTTGTGTATTGGCCATGCAGCAGATCAAACTCATGAAGATCATCCATTGACCGCCAGAGGAGCAAGATGTATGGCTGCAATTGATTCAGACAGAGGAAGGTTGGCTGAACAATTTGGATACAAAGTAACTTTGTCAAGATTGAAACCACTCTCTTGTACACCTAAAAACAATTTATTGATAGGTGTGCCTTAAAAATACCTGATTACTTATGACCATATTTTAATATATAACTTAGAAAATATGGCAAAAATAGCATAAATGTTTATGTTATTAATGAAACAATATGTATAACAGATCTTTTATTATTAACAAGTTTTTACAATTTGCAAATATATTTTTTATTACTATAATAGAACCTATTCTGTACCCTAAACATGTTTCAAAAATAGTGGTTCATAAAATTGTCATTTTAGACTAGCACTTTTCCTTGGCAAGTATGCAGACTCTACAACAATGTATTTGAAAGCTTCATATTTAGCATGTTTAATTTGATTGGGACCACAAATTGTAAATGTAATATATGTTATTAAAACTTTTTTATATTAATTTATTAGAGGTCCCAGAAGACATTGCTCTGCCGTAAAAAAAATTTAAATCTGGGACCCGATCCCAGTGCCACCAAGCAGTTCCAATTGTGAATCTAAATCATCTGGGAAACCACTCAAATACACATAAAAATTGGTTCAGGAGATTCAGAGGATCCTAGAACCTGCTGCCTGTGCTGCATATCTAGGATTCATTTTTATTTATATAGAATGGTGTCTGACTCCTCAAGTTGGACTAAACATGATGTTTAAGATAATTTGATTACCGTGTTTCATATGGCATAAATATACAAATGACAAACATTAACTTCTATTTTAATTAATTGTTATTTACACACACACACACACATAACTTCACGCCAGGTCCCTTGCGGGGTATGCACGAACAACAGAGCGCCACACAGGCCCATTCTTACACACCTCACTTGCTTCTTTGACATTCATAGCTCTTATCATGCACGCTCGTCTGTTCTTGAGGCTCCTGACATCACCTTCTGCTAATACATGATCAGTTTGATCATGGAAGGTGTGTCGTGGCCTTGCGCGACTTCTGCATCCATCCACTTTTGTATATCTGTTTAGTCATTCTTTCATCATACATTTGTTCCACATGCTCGAACCACTGGAGCATTCCTTTACTTACCTTCACCCCGACACTCTCTTTCAGACCAACTCTCTTTCTTACTTCGGTATTACGTCACTCCCAGATTTTGCGCAGTGCTCGCATCTCGACCGCGTTTACTCTACTTTCATGCTCTCTATTCCATACCCAACTCTCGCTTCCATACGTGAGCGTAGGTACCAGCACCGCGTTGTGTATGGTAAGCTGGGCCTTCTGGCTGAGGTTCTTAGCGCCTAGAAGTTTACCTAACGCTCCATTCACACTATTCCCCAAATTCACTCTTCTTTCTATATCAGCGGTGTACCTTCCATCTCTGCTAAAAGCACATCCAAGATATACAAACTCATTCACTTGTTCCAGCTTAACATCATCGACCATTATACTTGCATTCGTTCTGGTTTCTGAAACTTAAACACAAATTGTTATTTAAATTCTTGAAATGTTGCCACTTGAATAATAATTGTAATTTCCATATTTGGGAAGTCAATGACAGGTTTATTTCTGTGCAATTATCTCAATAGTATATACAAACTTTAACTAACTTAGATGGAATATATTATTGTACTTAGGAAACTGCTAGACCATTACACAAGGCTTTGCTTATGTAAGCTTCAAGTTGGAATATTGTGAAAATATTCCCATATTTGTAAGTAAACACTTATTAGTGAGGCAGTGAAGACTTAATTATCAAATATACTAACAGAGTTGCTTCCATATTTATGTAACATTATTTATCGATTATAAACGACTGGAACTGCTTCTTGTAACACATATGCATATTTATATTTAAAAATATTTTATACATCATTGCTTAGCATATACGATTGCTGTACGACAGGGAATGTAAACCTGAAAAAGACAGTACATTTTACATTGAATAAAAATTCAGCAAAAATACTTTTTTTTCTATAAATAAGGTATTTATTAAGAAATACCTTATTAATATTACCATCTAACCTAAGAAGATTAATAAGTAATTTAAATATAACCTAAATTAGCTAAAAGTATTATTACTAAGAAAGTGTCCATTAACACTTTTCTTATTGTCTCTATTAAGGCGAAGACACTTTGTTCATGTGTTCTTTATTAATAGCAAGCACATTACACTACACTTTTGTTTTGTTAAACCACTAGTTCAAATGGTTTTGTCCTTTTGCAAAAATACTGATTATAAATATATAACTTATAACCAACTATATTAGAGTAGTTAGTATACTGTAATTCGGAATAAAGTTAACTCATTTTTGGGCTTTAAAATTCAAAGACTGATCAACACAAGTTGCTTAGGGAGTAACAAGGAATATTATAATATCATCATAATCGATTTATAGTGGAACACATGAAACAGTTACTGAGATACATATCGCGGGCTTCAAGCCCGAGGGGCGTATAAGCCAACTTTTCAGGAGATACAAAAAACTTTTTTTTCAATGTATCTCTATAACTGAAAAATTTGCATGTGTCTATGAAAGTACTTCCTTGATTACGTGAAATGCTCTTTTTTTAATTAACCTACTATTAAGAAAAAAACAGAGGTCTCGACAAAAATAATAAAAAAACGCATTTTTTTATACGCCCCTCTGGCTTGAAGCCCGCAATATATAAAGTGTTTGTCTTCCATTTTAACAAGAAAGGAATCGAGAGTTACCTGTATTGAGTCCATCCTGTTGCCCCAAGGTATGCTTTGTGTCGCGTGGGACTCACCGTTGGGCTCTACACGTCCAAACCCACCATATTTCTTACTGTCCGAACACAAAACCGCCTGGAAAATATTAAAATACATATATAGATGTGCAATAAAGAATTATCTTAAAATTTTACTAAGATCAAAACCTTAAACTAACATAAATCCTTAAAGTGAGACAAAACCCTACACAGAAACTAACAGCTAATTAATAGAACAACACAATACATGAGTATCTTTCTGACCCAAATACTGATACAGGAGTCTGATTTTGTGACATGAGGAATCATAATTATTATTCAGCATTATTACTATAAATTGTATATTAATTTTAATTTAATTGTTTATTAGTTTTAAATTATATTATTTTGTATGGTACATATGTGGCAGGATACAGTGATACCTATTTGTTATCATTATGGACATCATATTCAAACCTGTGTACACAAAATAAATTACTTTGACTTTAACAACTTTACTATTTCTATGAATTTGGCCTTAAATGACTTGTTTTAAATTCTTGACTGATTTGTTGAAATTCACATAATCCATTAATATGTGTAAATTGCACTAATAACCACGTACCTTGTAATCTCCATTCACGTTGACCCCAACCCTGTAATCTGTGAAGCTCTGATAAGGGTGGAAATTGAACACGAACAGGAGGCCGGCTCTTTCGAAAGCTATCACTTTGTCACCCTCATGTTTGCAGGAGACGTAACCCTAAAATATATACATATTGTGTTATAATCGTTAATACTGAAAATGAATATAATAATAAAATCTTGAAGAAATAGAACTTTGTACAAGCATACAAAATCTATATATCTATAATAACCACAAAATAAGAAGCCCGATTTGACACTTAGAAAGTCAATAGAAAATAATTTTATTTAGTTATATATAATTTTTGCATCATATAAAATAATGAAGGGTGAATGTAAGGAAAGGAATGCTCCGGTGGTTCGGGCATGTGGAAAGAATGTATGATGAAAGAATGACTAAACAGATATACAATGCAAAAGTGGATGGATGCAGAAGTCGCGGAAGGCTACGACACACCTTCCATGATCAAATTGATCATGTATTAGCAGAAGGTGATGTCAGGAGCCTTAAGAACAGACGAGCGTGCATGACAAGAACTATGAATGTCAAAGAAGCAAGTGAGGTGTGTAAGAATAAGCCTAAATGGCGCTCTGTTGTTCGTGCCTACCCCGCAAGAGACCTGGCGTGAAGTTATATATGTATGTATGTAAATATATTTCAATTATTATTGTCCTCCAAATAACAACAAAACATGAAATTTTTATTAAAAAAACAGAGACATTGTAACTAAAATACAAAATTTAGCTGATCACTGCCAACGCGGAGCGTGCCCAGAAGGCTGGCAATGCTTATTTGTTATGCAAAATATGAGTCACGGGTAGTGTCAAAGTATTACATATATCTTTAAAGATATTGTTTGCCGACGGACCCCACGGGCCTAATGTTTCAACCCCAAACGGAACACATATATATATATTTTGTTTTTAAAAGTATTAAAAGAATGATTGAATAGTTGTCTTTTTTGTTGTACATTAAAATGTTTTTGTGGTTAGTTAGATTATAACGAAATTTTTGTTAAATATTAGGAGACAACTTACAGGATTTGAGCTAAGCCAGCCGTATCTGCTTTCCAAATGGTTCATGTCTTTATCGAACTCGTTCAGGTACTTGTATTTCAGGAGATCGTCGTCCACCAAGTTCCACTGCCGGCGTGCGTAGTGGTACGAGGAGTTGTTTCCTGCTCGGGGGAAGTCCAACCATTCCGGATGCCCGAATTCATTGCCTATGGGAGAAACCAATTATATTAATGAATGTATACACTTATTAAGAAACTAACCCGATTTCGGGTATATTCTTCGCTGTGGAAAGTACAAGGATAGACTGCAAAGAGAACAAATAAATATCTATACATATCTCAGTTGCATTACTCGTGTATACTCGTTTATTAACCGATTATCTGTATATCTATACAATCATTGATCTGTAAACGTGTTGAGTGTTTTCATTGCGTCTAAAAATGTGAAAAAAATGACGGGGATAATTCGGAACAGAACATTTCGAAATAGCAATTTTTAGAATTTTTGCCTCTCCGTCTGTCTGTTAGAATATCACGTGAAACCTACTGAATGAATTTAAATGAAAACCGGTATAGCGGTGGCTTGTATCAAGTTATATCCAGGGGCGTAACTTACTCGTAGAATACATGTAAGCTACATTACGACTTAAGTATATTTTTTTGTTGCAAAGGATATTCTAAACTTATCGCGCGTTGCGAAAGGGGGCTAGACAGAAAGAATTAAGAACAAAAGTTGTAACGACACTTTTTGCTACAGTAGTAAGCCGTGCGGCCTGCGCGTGTTTCTCTGTCTGTCTGTCTCTCTCTCTAATTATTATTAATAAAATTGACCCTACCTATTAAGTTTATATTACATTTTATTTGTAAATTATAAAAAAATATTATTACACCTTAAAAAAAAATTTACAATTTCTTCACTAATTAATCGAAACTAACTTCGTTCCATCCGGGTGTCCCTTGACACCTCTCAAGTTTTTTATTTTATTTTAAGACTTTCAGGTTTAGTTAGATTAGACCCTACTGAATCTGAGCTTGAACATCTTAAAACAAACTAATAGTTTAAAATGCTTTTTGCAACAAAAAATATACTTATGTCCAAATGTCGCTTACGATAAAATAGCGGTAAAGGCTCGATATAATATGGACAGTTTCTTTGTTATTGTAGTGAACTTATTAAGGAGGAACAGCAAAATTTTAGTTAAAAAACAGAATCACATTTGTATATGACCCGAAGTGCGGCTACACCTAGTTCTAGCCGGCTAAAACTAGGTGTAGCCGCACTTCGGTTTTTAAACCTAGGTGTAAAAGATTTGTTCACGGCTAATATTAGGTGTAGCCGAGGCTTCTTTTCATTCTGCACAAGGCCAGAACGCAAGGGTATGAAACTTATCACGTATAGATTGGAAATAAGTTTTTTTACGAAG
Organism: Dendrolimus punctatus; assembly: GCA_012273795.1. Taxonomy (NCBI): domain Eukaryota; kingdom Metazoa; phylum Arthropoda; class Insecta; order Lepidoptera; family Lasiocampidae; genus Dendrolimus; species Dendrolimus punctatus. Next base: position 5,459,202 of record CM022543.1, read on the forward strand.
TTTTTCCAATCCATACAAGAGCAGCACGCAAATACTGCCAATACACATAGGGACTAATCGTGTATGTTTCGGAAAATTATTTTTGGGTGGTTATAAAAAAAATAACCACGAAGGCCTTCTAATCTATATTAAAAATGAAAACATGTCACTACAGACCAACAGACTCCACGTAGGATTGGTACAGCTAGTTGTAGCCAGCATAAAGAAGGCTATACCTAGTTTTAACCAAATGAACTCGGCTACACCTAATATTAGCCGTGAACAAATCTCTTACACCTAGGTTTAAAAACCGGAGTGCGGCTACACCTAGTTTTAGCCGGCTAGAACTAGGTGTAGCCTCACTTCGGGTATTAGCCGTAACATATATACGTAACATTAAGCTACTACCTAGGATTATTCCCGCGGCTACGCGGGGAAAACATGTTATTGCTTACCTATAAAATTAAGATAGGCTTCGCCGCCAAGTGCGTGCGTGATGAGCCTTATCATGCAGTGCAAGGCGAGGCCGCGCTCGATCACGGCGCTGGGCTGGCTCAGGGTGCTCATGTGCGTGTACATCGACGCGTCCATCAGCCAAAACGCTATCGTTTTGTCGCCGACCAGAGCCTGCCGTATGTAATACATAATTACTATATAGATTAAGATATTACTATATAGATATGTAATATTATTTTAAGTACAAGATATTAAGTTGAGAGTTGGTCTGAAACAGAGCGTCGGGGTGAAGGTAAGGACAGGAATGCTCCGGTGCTTCGGGCATGTGGAAAGAATGATTGTTGGAAGAATAACTAAACAGATATACAATGCAAAAGTGGATCGATGCAGAAGTCGCGGAAGGAGTCCACATTCAGGAGCCTTAAAAACAGACGAGCGTGCATGACAAAAGCTATGACATAAAGAAGCAAATGAGGTGTGTAAGAATAGGCCTGAATGGCGCTCTGTTGTTCGTGCCTACCCCGCAAGGGACCTGGCGTGAAGTTATGTATGTATGTAAGATATTAAGAAGACCAAAGTAGCAGTGCCGATAACCGACCAGCTTCAAGTTTTGGGTATTTGCTTGACTCCAACACTCAAAATTAATTCATACATTGCAAGTACCCGTCAAAAAGTTAAATGTACTTTCGAAGGTGAGACGTTAGTTTGTATATTACTCACACAGATTCTCGCGACATACTGAGCAAGTAAAACTGAAACTATTTAGGGCTTTTTGGTCAATGTTTTTATACTTGTCAGCAGAAATGCACAAAGAATGCTTTGGGAACCATTAGGGTGCAATATAATAATGTGTCTTTTGTAACGCTTCCCACTTGACGGAAAGCGGTTACCATCGCCTATAAACATTTGCAACACCGAAAGTGCCACAAATGCGCTGCTGCCCTCTTAAGGGAGACTGGAACCTGGTCACTAATGTCGGAACACAGCTCAAGGTTGTTATGGCGACATACTTTAGATCAGGGGTGGTAGCCATCCAGTTGGGCAAATGGCCTACCACCTGGCCGGAGGTTGTTTTGTCGCCTCTTACGACAGGCGAAACTTACGAAAATTGTATTCTTTCTCCGTTCCTGCACGGATAAATTTTTATACATTTTATTATAACTGAAATCGAATATTCATTTGTTATATTTTCTCGGTGTAGTAGATACAATATAATTAGTGAAAGATATTAGTTTTGTTCACCTAAATATATAGTTTAAATAAATGATTTAAGTAGGCATAAATAACGCTTGCTGTTTGTTTAAACCGCAGGTGTGTGGACAATTTTATATAAACAACAGGGACATTGTGGTCCGAACCTGCAAAGACAGAGAAAAATGGGCAGCAAATAGCTTGAGGCCTTTATCGAAGGACAAGCTGAGAAGGAGGCAAAACTAGATACCTATTAGCGGATTAGATTTTTTTATATTTCCAGCAATAAAAGCTATTTTTATTTATTTTAAATAACACCTACAAAGTATACAAAATAATTATAAATCACACATTTTAACGGTCTTGACTAATCATATCAATCATCAACCTAACAGCGCTGGCAGCTTTCTTTCAATGCATTTTTGGCACCAGTCGCCGGTATTTGTATTGCTTTAGACCAGTTTTTCAACCTTTTTCATGACACGACCCCTTTAGTATGAAGAAATATTTTGCGACCCCCTACACGTTGCTTTTTTAACCGACTTCACAAAAAGGAGGAGGTTCTCAATTCGTCAGAATATTTTTTTTAATATTTTATTTTGTGACAAATATTCAATCCAACATATTTATTTATTTACATCGAATGCGTCGCCAATAGATAACGTAATTTACGCGCATACGTACGACCACGTCCGATGCCGGCGGTCCCGCATAAATGAGAAAGCGTTGCTATCGAGTAGCTCTTCGTGTATCTAATGCAGAAAAACCTAATACTATTGCCGAAAGTTTCGATTTTACCAGCGGCTTTAGGCGGAGATTATGTTTGGAAAACAAGAGGTCGAAAAATTCAAAAGAATACCTCTGTCTGGCAGTACCATTTAACGCAAGATAAGCGATATGGCAACTGATGTTCGTAATCAAGTCATAGAAAGTAAAAGAAGAAAGTAAGTAGTAGTGAAAGAAAGAAAAGAAAGAAAGTACTTTTGTGTCCTTGCAATTTGATGAATCTACAGATATTGCACAGACTTTACTGCAGTAGCTTTCCCAACCTTTTGCAACTCCGCTACAGAAGCTTCGCAACCTCCCTAAAGAGGCTTCGCAACCTCCCTAAAGAGGCTTCGCGACCCCCTAGGGGGTTGCGACCCACACGTTGAAAAACACTGCTTTAGACAACCCAAATATTTTTAGTTTCACTAATGCACGCGATTTCTATTAGGGCGAGGTCACAACGCGTCAACAAACGACGTTGCAAGGAGACGCGATACGATACTATTTTGTGTTTTATTTTCTGTTCATAGTTACTTAAATAAATGGTCGCCTTTACTTTCTGTAAATATTTTTATTATTTTAAACCTAAGTATCAAGACAGTCCCCTAATCTCTAGGAAGTATATTTAAGCAATCTCACACGGCAGTTATCGTTTGCGCCGATAAAGCAATCGGTTTTCGCCATGTAAACAATCTATATTAAACCTTTTTCGCAAGCTCAAAAGGCAGAGCTTGCTATGCATTGTTAGCTCTGTCCCGCTTACACGATTCTTATAATGTGGTTGTCTATGTTTATTAAAAATTAGTCTATTGCACGGAATATATCGGGCGAAATTCTTTGTTGTGTAAAAAAATTACAGCTGGTCTCGAGAGTAATTTTACTTAATACAGTAAAATCATTTATCAGTCGGAGATGTCTGGAAGCAACTATGGCTGCCCTTCTACTTGGGGCCCTTTAGCATTTGCCGAGTGGATAAGACGAACTGATTGAATGTAAAGTTTCGTTAAAATCAGTTCAGTAGTTTTGGTGTGAAAGAGCAACAAACATCATAAAAAAAACAATCCTCCCAAATCGGTTCGTTTAAAATGTAATAAAATTCACTACAACTGAGAACGATGATACAATATTAAAAAACATAGTCAAAACCTCAACACCATAAAAAAGTTAATAAACGAACATATTTTAGTACTTTATATATTAGTACAAAATATAGATTATATTGACCTGATCGTGGCTCTCAGCATAAGCGACAGTGCCTTCCCTCCACCTCCTGTTCGTAAGCGTGTGCACGATGTGACCCATCTTCCAGTCCTCGTCCTTCTCCTCCTTCAAGAGCTTAATCCACATATCAGGAATCGCCATTCCCAGACGGTAATCGAACCCTGTGCCGCCTTCGTTCACTGGTCTGCACGACGCTGGCATGCCAGATACATCCTGTTTTGAAAATTTGCAAAAAAAAAAATAAGTTGTGGCCTTTTGAGTCGTCACAAGAACTCCGTTGAATGGTGTCAGTAAATAACTTACAGTTCAGCTGAACTATATATAGGCTTAAGAAAATGAAAAAACTACATTGTAATCTAATATTTGGCTTAAAGGCCTAGCTGCCAAGCTATAAACCTAAATACATAATAACTTCACGCCAGGTCCCTTGCGGGATAGGCACGAATAACAGAGCGCCATACAGGCTTATTCTTACACACCTCACTTGCTTCTTTGACATTCATAGCTCTTATCATGCACGCTCGTCTGTTCTTGAGGCTCCTGACATCACCTTCTGCTAATACATGATCAGTTTGATCATGGAAGGTGTGTCGTGGCCTTGCGCGACTTCTGCATCCATCCACTTTTGTATATCTGTTTAGTCATTCTTTCATCATACATTTGTTCCACATGCTCGAACCACCGGAGCATTCCTTTACCTACCTTCACCCCGACACTCTTTCAGACCAACTCTCTTTCTTACTTCGGTATTACGTCACTCCGTAGATTTTGCGCAGTGCTCGCATCTCGACCACGTTTACTCTACTTTCATGCTCTCTCTTCCATATCCAACTCTCGCTTCCATACGTTAGCGTAGGTTCCAGCACCGCGTTATGTATGGCAAGCTGGTCCTTCTGGCTGAGGTTCTTAGCGCCTAGACGCTTACCTATCGCTCCATTCACACTATTCCCCAAATTTACTCTTCTTTCTATGTCAGCGATGTACCTTCCATCCCTGCTAAAAGCACATCCAAGATATACAAACTCATTCCATGTTCCAGCATAATATCATCGACCATTATCCTTGCATTCGTTCTGGTTTCTTCTCTTTCAAACACCATAACCTTTGTTTTCTTCGCATTCAAATGTAAGCCTTACAGTCATCTTTCATCATTGTGACTAGTGTTTACAGTTCTGATGGCGATTCGGCTAAAAGCACGGCATCATCCGCATAAAGCAAAGTGTTAACAACTAGGTCACCCATCCGCACCCCAATATCCATCAATCTTAATCTCTGGAGACAATTGTCCATATATAGGAAACTGAATATAAAATAAAACCTAAATAACAAAATTAAAAAAGAAACTAAATGTTTTGACAGCAGAGAATCGTTTCCCAGGGATGAAAACTGCTGTTTTCATCCCTGTGATTATACTCCCAAGTGTACTTTCGGAATATAAAATATGAAAGTGTATTGCCTAATGTGAATAATAGAGTAAAAAATAAACAGTAAATTCATTCTGTACTGTTAACAAACAATAATGCTTTTGTCTTTTTAAATAAGAGTATTTATTCACCTCAGCAATGGTTATCGCCCTACTGTCGATAGCATGGACCATCTCATTGGCCAGCATGAGGTAGACCAATGCATCAGTGTCCACGTTCAAACCGTAGTACTCGTCGTAATGACCTGAGAAGCCTTCACCAATACCATGACTGTGGTACAACATGGATGTAACACCATCAAACCTAGAAAAATTATACGAAAAAAAAAAGGAAACAGGTATATGAATGTGATGATAGCCACACTCAAATACATATCCATACCAATTTATAATATTAGTATGAAGGGACTTACCTGAATCCATCGAATTGATACTCCTCTTGATACCATCGTAGATTGGATAATAAGAATCTTAAGACCTCAGTTCTGAAAGCCATGAATATTGATATATTAATATTATAAATTGTCAAAGAAACAAGTGAGGTGTGTAAGAATAAGCCTGAATGGCGCTCTGTTGTTCGTGTCTACCCCGAAAGGACCTGGCGTAAAGTTATGTATGTAAGTAATATATTATGTAATTTCGAAAGTTTGTAAGAATGTTTGTTAATGTTTCACGCAAAAACCACTAAGCGGATTTTGATGATACTTTACAATAATACGGCTAACACAGGCTATAATTTATAAAGATATAGTGTAAAACATACAAAATATAATGATTTTCCGTAACGGCTGAAACCGCGGGGCGCAGCTAGTACATAAATAATTATTTGATTTCATTACTCAACATTGACTGGAATGGTCTAAACATATGCTTCATATAATAAAATGTTAATTTTAATACTTCATTTTTAGGTACACAAAACTTAAATGCGCTTCGAGGGAAATTAGTTCCATGAGTTTATACAGGATTAGCCAATTGTTAACGTTAATAACAACTAAAGTTGTGTAAACAAAAAGAGATGGCACCCTAGTACGGGTAATAGCCTAGCAAGAGCGACACATTCTTCTCTACCGGCTCTGTCTGTGATCTTTATAACTGTGTACTGCGCAGTGACGTGTACGAACTTCGAGGGCGTAATCAATTTTGATTGCGGAGCTGTTAAATAGGCAGACGGCCCATCTAATGGGAACTAGTTGCCGTCGTTTACAGACGTTTGCGATACCTGGGGTTAAGTCAACGCGTTATTAGCTTTTAGGATGGGATAGAATAGAGATGATGGGATAGGTGGGATAGATAAAGAAAGATGAATTTGAGTTTTACTTTGACTATATGATTATATTTTATAGTAAATTTAATTTTGAACAAATAAGTAAATTTTGTTTTAGTTTCTAAAAATAATCTTGGTTGAGTGTAGTGTTTTCCTATATCCAATAGAGAAGAATGCTTTGTGGTACCTTCCAGGAATTTAAGCCTGTTTTAGAATTTTACTTTTACTGAGCGATTGTCCTTCCAAGTACTCTGCTTCTATGCTAATTAATCCACAAAGATAGCTTTGGTAATAATCCTATAACCTGCTAAAAACTGAAGACTGGACTTCTGCATTCCAATGAACCAGACAAGCCAACTTTTCTATTATTTATCTTGTATCCTGCAATTAGTGGCTACAGTTTAAGCAGAAGTAATGTAAAAGGACTTGGATGTAGAGGTCAGTCCTTACATTGAAGGTACTTATTTTGAAGAAATACATTTGCGAGATCGACTTTGGAGCTCGCAAATATGGTATAATTTCAGCAGTTTTGAATCACACTAACGCTGCGCGCAATCGGGCGACCGGTCACAGCCACCGAGTGAATCCCAGTGGCAGATGGCGACCTGCCACACGAGTATGGGACCCTTAAATAATATAGTATATATAAAATGTAAAAAACGTGTGTACCGCTTGTCGCTGGCCATCAGTGGCTGTGGTTGGTGGTCCGTCTGCGCCCAGCCTTAGAAAACTAAAACACTGAGACTGACAAATTAATGGTCTTAAAAATAAATAAACTTGCACTTACTCAGAATAGTTAAATAGTCTGCTATCCCATAGTGAATGGGTGCCCCTTGGTCCATCATGGAAATAGCACGCGGTGGTTCCATCAAACTCATTCAACCCGTCAAGTGTATTCTTTGAGGCATGTGAATGTACCACATCTAGTAAAACATAAATGCCCATTTCGTGTGCTCGGTCTATAAATCGTTTTAATTCACACGGAGTCCCATACCGACTGCTTGCTGCGAAGAAACTTGTGACTTGGTACCCAAAAGACGCGTAATATGCATGCTCCATTATTGCCATTACTTGGATCGCATTGTATCCTGAAGCAAAAGTTAAGATTAAACTCTTATTAGTGAACTAATTTAAGGACCAGGTAGGTGGGCATGGTCTAGCTAAAGCTCTGGATCTTCTTTATTTTAACTAATGTAGAGAAAATGCCGCAGAAACAGTATAGTGCAATAACAAATTATATTTACCAGTATGCCATGGTCTTCCTTTATTTTCTAATCATATTAGGTCTAGACTGTAAGTCTTTTCTTACCACACCACACATCTTTCTTCCAACAACCATAAAATATGAACTTCAATTAGTTCATACATCTCTTTTGAAGTACCTGTACTCTTATATCCACCAATTCTGTATTTTAACACTTCTTTTGTCATATTATCATGTTGTTACGAGTTAAGGGACTCGAATTAAAATCCCGTTGGAATTTCTATAGAATTTATTATAACTGTACAAACACGTATAATACAGGTAAAAATATAACTAGACGCAACCAGTACAAACGTAATGCACGATTCAATAAAACGCGCAAATTACGTCACTATATAGCTTATTGAATGTACACGTCTTGCCTCGCCTGCAATTATGGCTTGACTCCCGATCTCTTCATTAGGGTATTGCTTTATACTGCACAATTACAATACGGCCCCGCAGAATTTCTAATCACGCCTGGCTAATGACTACCATAAAAGATTACTATACACAACGGGATGTCTTCCTAATTACAAATTTTAAACACAAAGTAAACAAAAGAAGACGGGCACAAAAGCGCTTCAATGTTATTAGCTCAAACGATGCCGGCGGATAATAAATGTGCTTTGTTTGCAGGTGGCCCAAATTGTAACAATATGATGTTTATCCCTACAGTACACATTACAAGGCCTATACATTATTTATTACACAGCCCAATAGGGCCATGGTTGGCAAGTTTATATAATTAAATAACTGAGAAAAGCAGGTATGCTTCTGATGCTGTTGTTAAGAGTACCTGTCTCACTCACTTCTTTTTCGCGAGGGTGAAAAAAAAGTGAGTCAGATTGTTATGTCATATTTTTTAGATTTACTACAGAAGTTTTTAGAGATGCGTTTTTAACTAACTGATTACTGTCATTACTGCTATTCTTTTTCAATAAAATCAGTTACCAATTACAACAAATAACAAGTCCTGAGTACGCACTGGTACTGATTCTACTATTCAGTAATTTACCTTGCTTCTTAATCCTCGGTAAAACATTTTCTCTGAACTCATTGTATGTACCAACTTTACCCTCTGGCGTGGCGATTCCGATGTGGCACTCATAAATTCGCAACGAACCCGGTCTATCCACTTTTGAATGTTTGAATTTATATGGCTGAAAATAATATTGGCAGTTCTGAAGTTTAACTGCATTTCATATGTTTTGCTTACACGTTCCTTCAGTGTACGGCGGAACTGTGAAATGCTCTTTCTGAGTATGTGACTCTCGAAAATTGCAAACCAGATGTCTGCAAATGTAGTATGAATTGTTATTTTCTAGATAAGTCTTCACTATCCTTAATCATTTTAAAACTTTAAGTATGATCTGATCAAATGTGAACCTATTTGTAAAAAATCAATACTAACTGTGCCCAGGACTTAGTTCAAGTGCGGTTACAAATAAAATTATGCATATGTTTTTATTTCTCGAGATATAGAAATGAAACATGCATATAAATTTAAGACGAAAATTTCTGTTTTTATCTCATAAAAGTTTCATTAAAATCTGTTAGGCTGTTCCGGTTAGTATTAAAACAATGACAGTAACCTTGTTTCAAGAATTCTTTATGGCTGTCTTGAGAATACACAAACTATCATCAATGTACATGTTTACTGTCAATTAAGATTATTATAGAATACTTTTATAAAAATAATGCTTTCCTTGATTCATATATAGTTCATTTAAATGTAACTGCAACAAACGCTAGTTTAACTAGTAATAATAACAGCTACCCACAAAAGAACGGTCTATACTTTTGATCAGACGCAAATTCTTATGTATTTTGATACACTGAATCTGGTGTCAGTTTGGTCCATACACCCTCAGAATTTTGAGGGCTACCCTCAGAATTTTGAGCAAAAAGACCGAAAGTGGGGACAGTTTGGGCCATATACCCTCAAAGTTTTGGGGGTGTATGGCCCAAACAGACCCCAGATTCAGATTCAATGTATCTATAATGATAATGATTGGTCTGGTCAAAAGTACAGACCACTTGTTTTGTGGGGCAGTGTAATTTTTTTAACTATAATCTTAATTGCTCTTTAGGTTAATCAAGTAGAAATAGAGATAGTTTAACTTACTTGATCAGGTTTATAAATAAAATGTTGGTAAGTAAACCCTTCAAATGGCTTGACGAAACTAGCCCATGGTGATATTCGGTACAAGTTATTATTGACAATGATTTGAACTCGACTGTCATGTTTCAAAGGGCATGATCCATCTGGATTCGCGGCAATGTGCAGTTCCCATTTGCCATATTCCAACTTTTTGAACGGATGACTTTGGGAATTCCAACCATCTGAAAAGTATAGAATAGCTTAAATAATTGACAAAAGGTTCAAGACTCTTTATCTAATCTAAAATGCTATATTTTAGACAGATCAGAGCTGGTTCCTATTTTGTACAATGGATCAGTAGCAATCCAGCAAAGTAACATATTATGATATTGCATTACTTGTCACATCAGATAATAATGATGCAAAGTCAGTAATAATTCATTAGTGAACATACTGAACTCTCCCTGTAGATGCATGGAGTGTGCACCTGGAGCCCATTCTCGCCATGTCACCGATCCATCTAAATTGTACTGGGGTCCATAAAAGTTATAGCCTTTTGTGAATCCATCCAAGCCATTATCCCATGATATTATTCGCTCCCACAGGTCTTTAAAACAAGCATATCTGAAAAATACAGAAATTTGTGTCTCTAAAAAGTTTGATTATTTAGGCAAATACTATTATTATAGATGTTGATTCTAAGAATTTTCATGTGACAGTAAAGGAAAATACCTACACATCATATTTTTAACTATGAGACCCTAAATAAATCATTATCTATTAATGGTCTAAGTAAGTTACATGCGAACCCATGACTAGAAGTGCAACCGGGATTTAAGTTAGAAAATGATAACAATTATCAAAAATTCCCGAATGTTATTTTTTTAAACATTATCTGTAAAATAGGTGTCTACGTGTCTTAACTGTCTTGTAACGTTGATAAACGTAATGGTATTTGAATCTAACATTAATCCCAGCAATAAAATTATCTGATAATACCAATATATTAATGGCAGTAATAATAGCATTGTAAAATGGAATAGAAGTTTAAAAAACAACGTAAATTCACTTTTACGGGGCGACTCTTTATTATCAAATTGACCTTAAGTTTGACATTGGAAACGACGCATACCAAATAAGCGCTTTCATCGCTAAAATACTAGTGAAGCAGTAATACAAGATTGTGATATTTTAAAAACTTGTGTTTGAATTTAATTTAAAATACCTACACGATTTCTTTGAATAATTAAAACACATGTACCCAATTACAATTCAATTAGAAGTATATTTTAAAGTAAACAACTTTAAAACACTGAAATACGAAAAGCGCTGTACCGCTGAGTTTACAAAAATATGTAAACAAGTCTAGTTTTAACCTCAAAATAAAGCATATATCCCTCTAAAATAAGTCGTTTTACTTTATAAAACACACTTTAGATCATTGAAAATATTAGAGAAAATAACGTGAACTTACCTCCTTCTTATTTCACGCTCGTAAGGCTTTAAATAGCCATCTAACTCGAATAGTTTTTGTAAATCGGGGACGTGTACGTCCATCGGATCCATAGCGGAATAATTACCTCCCATTCTATTTTATCTATATCTAATTGGAAATGTCAAACTAGATTGAAGTGCGCACGCGCTTCACAAACGCCCAACCGTGCGAAACGATAGCACTCGTTTAAATGATTATTTTATAGTAGGTATTATAGATTTATTTATTTAACTTACACATTTAGATAAACCACGGGTCATCTGTGCCGCGGTATTCCGCCAAATTTGCTATTCTAAAAAGTTGTTGTTAGAGTAGATTAATACCGCTCATAACGATAAACATTATATAATTTCGTACATTAGGTAATTTTATATATATTACTCGTATATACCTATTAATATGTTTATAAAACATGTAAATGTTGTCATTACAAATACAGTATACCTACTCAATTATTATGCTGCTAACTCGCGCGTTCTAGACAGGATCACAGGAGTAATTAAAGATAAAATGTATAATTTGTCTATCTATAAAACAGAGGTAAAAGTTTTATTATATAAATATTTTAAAAGTATCATGATTTACAGTGCTAAAAGCACACCTTATTCTACTTATGTGGGTTTGAATTTTGGCTTGGGAGCAACATTTCTTAAGCTACTTTTAAGATCATATGCATATTATTACATACTGATGGTATCTAAAATAAACAATGACATACTTATAGGGAAATTTAACTGCCTTTGTGAAGTTTTTTTTGTTAATTAATCAGATCCAACAATAAATGCAAGTTTAAGTATACATCTGTCCATCTTTCACCAGAAACAGAAATATTTCTATGCATTAATACTGAATACTACACAACCCATTGTCTAAGGTTCTGTGTATAGCTAGTAAATACTAAATAGTGTATTTACAGTGTATCATTTCTATGAGTATAAGTTGATAACTAACAAAAAACAATCTTAATTCTAAGATGTATGCAGAAATATTCTAGATTCTTGAACTTTAAATAATAATAAGATAAACATTTATTATAACTTTTATTGTATTTTAATTAATCTTAATTATTTAAAGCTACACTACACAAAACAACATTCTAATTAAAATATGTCAGAGCCAGTTCTTTTTGCTCTAGCAACTGCCTCATCAGGTTGTAACTTTTCTTCATCTGATGGTTCTAAAGGCATTCCATCAGCATCTAACTTGCCTTTTTTGAAATCTGTTGCTATCTTCTTGCTGTAAACAGCGTCAAAAAGCTGCTGAGGCGTAAACTCGCTCTGTATTACGTCCGCTGCTTTATATGAGACATAAGGTTTTAAATCACAATCTTTTAAGTCAGGTACAATTAATTCTGGTATCATTTCGGGTACTGTAACAAAGCGGCCGTCCAAAGTATACCCCACATCACGCACTCCACGCTTATCAATTTCCAATTCTCTGTCTTCGGTGGTCTGTCGTTGTTTGTGTATGCGAGAACCTCTTTTATTAGCGATTACAAACTTTCGAAAATTTCTCTTTCCTTCAAGCGGTGCTGTTACTGAAATGAATCTTTTAGATACGTAATTAACTAAAGCAGTAATTTTAGACATCTTATTTTAAAAGAATACTTAAATATTAGAAATCGATAAAGAGGTTATGTTATTATAAACGTTATGTCACTGACTGTTAAAGATGTGTAACTCAGGAGTGATTGATTTAAAAGATGTATAATCTTTCAAAATTCGAAATCACTCTTTAAATCTTTGGTTTGGAAAATACATCTTTAACTCACTGCGATAAGATTGATTTTAGTCACATGGAATGATGAAAACTAACAAATCAGATACTTAGATGTAGTATGAGACAATAGATACAGGATATTGTGAATTGAAAAGAGATAACATGCGCACTCTAAGAAATACAATGATGATACACAGTAAATTAAACTTTGTGGCGTTACTGTAAAGCTTAAAACCGGTCAACTGAATAAATTATATCATTCGAAACCAAAGATTTAAAAGAGTTAAAGATTTAAAGGAGTGATTTGCATCTTTTATGGAAAAAGATCATTGGTGATTTAGTTTGCGCATCGCTACTGACTTGACTTGACTTGACTTTTTAATTGAATGGCAATTGGCTCGTTCGTGACTGGTTGTCATTTTCAGTTGTCACTGTCGTGAGGTGACATTTTAACGTCAAATACAAGCACAGATTACAGAATACAGGTAAAAACAATATAAAATCGGATATGAAACACCGGTAATTTTTATATTGAAATTCTGCATCGATTTAAATTTTATTCTATAAATATCTAGATTTGATGCTTGTTAGGCCTAATCAACACAATAAACTTGCTGCTAGTTCTCTGTCTGTCTCATTCTTAACTAAGCCAATTCAGACCGTTATAACTTGATTGTTATCTAGGTACGTAGTAACTTACTCTGTATTTTTTATTTTATTACTGTCAAGTGCCTATAACTATGAATTTAGTTTATCTTTTTGTACTTTCCCTTAGATTTTAGGCCACTAGTAGTAGTAGTTAGTAAATATATCTATTAAACTTGTCTAAAAGAATGCAATATAATTGTAATCCGATATATTATAATTAATATTTTCTATTTTGAATTTAATTTAATTGTTAAGATCAGTTATTTCTAAATGTTGTCCATCTGTAAAATTATAGATTGAAAAGAATGACGAAAGAAAATACAATATTTGTCAAAATTAATTTTATATTTTTTTATAAACATATATATAATCAGATAACATTAACCAAATAATCATATAATTTTATAGTTATCCTGAAGTTTTATGAAGTCATGAAACTTGAATAAAATCCAACACAACACACCTCCTAGAATATGTAGTTACGACAGACATTTACAACAACCTGTTTTTTAATCAGTAGTACAAGTTCTGATGTTCTTTTCAACTCGCATAAAATACGACTATAATATACTCGACGACTTAATAAATTTATGAACTTAGATATTGTTTAGATGGAGTAATAGAAACATTGGAATGACATGAAAAAACAACTATATTTTCGCGCGTACAAGTGCAGTATGCGCAAAACTTAAATGCCATTCGAGTGAATTTAGTTTCATGAGTTTGCGAAGGTCCAGTCATCAATGTTTATTACCTACACCTTTCGGTGGGCGACCGAGATGGCGTGCGAGTCCAAATAGCAGCCGAGCGAGAGCGCAACACTTTTTCTTTTCAGCTCTGTCTGTGGACCTTTTGTGTTCTGTGCAATGACGCGTACGAAATTCAAACACGTAATTAAATTTTGCTCGTATTGTCTGCGTAGGTGCCAAGTATAGTCAAATACTGACCGAAATACAATATTTCGAGTAAACCTTTTCTGAAACACGACTAAGTTGTTAGTTATCAACAGACAAAATGTTTCGGTGATTTTATTCTTTCAAAATCAGAACAATGTAATTATGTTTTTGAAACAATTAAAAAAAAAATACATGGCTTAATCCGCTTACTACGAATTCTAGACAATTATCTAAGCTTAAAAGCCTTATGATCTGGCAAATAAATACATTGTTTAATTATTGATGTATAAGACCCTTGTCTTGTGTCAATACATATTACGCTTTATGATTTGGGGCATTGCATATTTATCGTTACCAATTATTTATAAGATTTCATCCAACTAATTTACTATCGTCTGCACTAAACTTTGTGACTCTTCATTAGCACTGCGCAACAGGCGGTCATTACAATAACAATGCGCAAGCTTTTGCAGCTACCCGGAAACACCATTAAGCTCTAAGGATAAGAAAAGTATAATATTATTGTATTTTCATACAACAAAAATGAAACAATTATTACATGATTAGTTTAAATCTCGGACTGGTCTAAGATTTCTACATACATTAAATTTTGAATGGTCATATTTAAATCAGAAAGTACATAGGCAAATTGTATATAAAAATGTCAACAGAATTATCTATTATTTCTAACAGCTACATTTTGTGCTCTAAGCGAACACGAATGGTATCGATTCGAAATGGTTGGCACTGTACAATTCCATTTAGCACCTGTTAAACAACTGAAAGTCTATCTAATTATCTCATCTGACGGATTTTGGTCAGTGCTTTGGAACACCACTCAAGCGTAAACCACCAACCGTTTATTTATAATCTGACCAAAATATTTTCGACATCATCACGTGTCATAGGGCTGCGCGATTTTCAACTTATACTGGTCATTTTACAAATACCGGTTTATGAATGAGCATTGTTCTTGACAACGAACAAATATGCTAAAATTGGTTTAAATGGACATTCGCCGATTTTCGTTTTTGACTAACAGATTATATAATAAACATTCGCTTAATAAGCCTGAAATTCCCTATTTTAGAAAATGCTCCGGTATTCCGTCAGCTCGTTTAGTAATATAATCCATCCATAAACTGGTGTGTTTCACATATAATTCATCTTGATAAGGAGATATCTTCATTTTATATTATTTCAAAATCAGAAAATGGTAATTATAATATGCTCATCAGGTTAAATATCTAACACCAGTGCATGCCCACCGGCCAAGATTTTATTCCACACTTAGTTCATTTTTAATAAATGACAACAATAAAATCATAAACGACATAACACAACTTATTTTTATTATCCCAAGGATAAATACAGTACATAATAAAGAAAACTATATAAATATTATCACCAAGTTCTTATTTTGCAAAATTAGTCTTAGACCATTGAGAACATAAATTAAAAGCAAAATAACGGCGTAACTGAAAATTACCCTTTTTCTTATTTTAAAATTAAATTTGTACAAAATATTGATTCCACTTTTTTTAAATTAACCAAGGATCGTTTTTCCGTTTTCAATTTTATACCGTAAATTTTTTACTTCAAACTTCTATAACACCGTAAATTACACACAATCTTTCCCTTTTCTCGTTATAGTCTAATATATATAATATAATATAAACTTATTCCTATTAATTAGTAGTCTTTCGAAACTTTCAGATAATTGTGCCCTACCACATGAACAATAATGCACAATGTCAATTTATAAAAAGGTATTTAAAAACAGAATTTTCTTTTAAATATGACATAAACTGACATCGATCAATGATTCGATTAATAAATCATATAATAATTATTAAATTTAATAAATAATCAACATTGCCATATTGATAACAAAAACTGGCAACTTTTATATTATTTTATTTTATGCTTGTTATTTATTATATATTTTTCCCTTTGATTTTTTAAAACTCTGTTATATTAAAACCTCTATACTGTTAATTTCAATACAAAATAATAATAGACGCTGAGTATGAAATCATTGTGCATTATTCTAATTTGTTTTTATAAGGTTTTTTTAAATTATCTATGGTCATGTATCCGCCGGTCTGTCGTCGTGATGATTATTGTCCAATTCTTCCAATGTGTCACTCGACGAGTGAGTCATGTCACTCAATTCGTCGATCTGCTTCTGTTTCTTTCGCACGTTCCAGTGCAGACACTCGGCGAGTGAGTCGAACCAATCTGAGATTTGATCCTGAGCGCATATCGAGGGCACAGGGTATACCGATGTCGTCACGTAGAGGCTATAAATTGAATATAGTAAATACTATTAAAAGAATTGACAATTTTAAGCATTTTTCAACATATTAGATATATTAACTAGTTTTTAGTATATTAAAATACTATTTTTTATAATATTTATGTTTAGTTCTTGCAATCGCGATCTGCACGAACGCGAGCGGGATTTCTTGTCGTACAACATCTATGCTGCGTGAGACCAAAAGCGATGGCACGCTCATATAAGTGACCGTTCCGTCAGTTTCGTAGACTTTTTTCTTTAACCAGGGGAAACCCGTTTATGGACCTAAGCCGCGACAGGTGCAGAAGCTTGGGGGAGGGAGGGGGGTGGGATAAATCGCGACCCGGGTGTGGGATTCGCTAAATCGGGGCTGACACTAACATGCCTATTCGGAACTGGTGCCATACTATTGCCATTCCCCAGTTAGGGATACCCACTAAAACCCCTGGGTGTTTCCTCTTTCGCCTTGTGCCAGGGCTACGGGTATATGACCTAGCCTCTCCGCAGCCCTGGCTGGCGTGGGCTCCGCAAGGCCTCTTCCACTGCCGGGAGACTACTTTTATCCCCGGCATCTTCTATCTCTCTGGCCGTGGAGCGGTTTTTAACTCGTCCCACGGGAAGAGAGAAGTGCAGGTGAGTGAGAACCCCTTTACCCCCAAGGGCCTCATTCGCGTGGGCGGGTGAAGGTCCAGGTTGGCCCTCGGGCGCTGACGCGTCCACCTTTGGCAGGAGAAACTCGCCACACTATTGCAACGTGCATGAACACGTTCAACTACGAATAAGGCCCGCTGGCCTTCATGGATCACAAGAACTACAATATATGATGTTATTTACAATGCTAATATTGTAGAAATTTAACTTCAGAAAATATTTTTAATAAAAAAAAAACAACAGAACATCATTATAATACCGGCACTTCGCTTAGTGAAGCGTATTCGTGTATTAAAAAACAAATCAAACGATGCATGTTTCGCTGTGGTATATCGCTATAAGAGTATGCTATGCCAAGTGCCGGCATAAATATTTTAAAAAATCCCGATAAATTGACACTTGTAATACTGTAATGCATGCAATAAGCGGTTACTATAAGTTATTGGCAAAAAATAATTGAAATCAGTGTATGTGATAGTTATATACCAGGTTGAATGAATCATGATATTTTAATTGGAAGCGAGTAAATAAAAAGTGGTGAAAAGCAAGCAGGTGAAAAATTATGTGGTACATTGAAATACATTAATGTAAATCAAAAGAGAATTTTTTGAAGGTTGTACTTTACATATAAAGACTACAATAACTCTTTATAGCCAACACCAGACAGAAAATAAGATATTATTAGAAAAATAGCTTTTCAAAGAGAAACATTTCATATAAATGTACTTTCTGATATTTTCAATACTGAGAAAGCTAATTTTTGGTTTTGGTTATACCACATTCGTCGTATAACGACATATTTCTATTACACATTGATACATACATTGTTGGCACCCCATCCAATGATTGGCATTCAGTTAACTTATTTAACATATTAAAAAATAATTTCGATTTTATTTCCATACAACAATATTATTACTATCATTGTATGTCTACAAAAAGAAAGTTTTCTTAATGTTTTGAATACAACAACAAGATGCTGAGACTTCATCACCGTACTGGGGTGGCAACAATTGTATAGCTTTTCATGTATATGAAAAATGGTACCCAGCCCTAACAAAACTAATAACAACCAGTGAATTATGGGCTTTACAAAAATAATATTCTAAAACCACATTAAAATGCTCAACGGCCTTACTAAAGCAGCTAACAATGTATGACTAGAAATTTGCAACACACTTTTTTTTTATAGGGATGGATCACACCATTATGTCCCTACATAATATTCAATTATTGACAATGACAGGAGCAGATAACTT
The DNA here is from genome assembly GCA_012273795.1 of Dendrolimus punctatus. Classification (NCBI taxonomy): domain Eukaryota; kingdom Metazoa; phylum Arthropoda; class Insecta; order Lepidoptera; family Lasiocampidae; genus Dendrolimus; species Dendrolimus punctatus. The sequence goes on from CM022543.1 coordinate 5,477,821, forward strand.
TCTGGAAATGCATCTAATGTCAATTCTCTGTAATAGTTTTAAATGTCAATGTAATACTGCTTCCGCATTGACATTTTTTTGAATCAGCATTTTCAGAGTTTTAATTTATAAATGACAATGACAATGGACTAAGCGGGCTGTTGTTGGAGCCATGTGACATGAAGCGGTTGTTTTACCTATCGCCAGGTCGTAGTGATAACTGCGAGCGTCCATCGAACGAGATGCTAGTCGCACACCGCGCCTCTAAACTAGGAGTTATCTGAAATAACCTTAATGCTGAAATATGCGCGACTGACTGTATCGAGTTCGACATTTTAAGAAGTAGTTTTATAAAATAGCTTTCTTATGTCTACAGATAAGAAAACTGACAGAGGGTCCACCTGATGGTAAGTGGATACCATTTTCATACCAAGGAAGCTGATGCTTTAGCTTTGAAGATCCTGCTCCTTTACGAAATATTGGAGCTTTTTGGAAAACCCTTTTGAGAACTCATTACACAACTTTTCAAATTCCTCACAATCATAATTTATCTTAATCGTACTTGATAAAAAGTTTATAAATTCCTAGATGTTCTACATTCGTAAATTGTTTACTTTGAATTATTTTTCCATAATATTAGTTTTGTTATGAAGTATTTTGAATTGTTAATAGGAACAGGATAAATCTAATCGATTTGTTAATAAATAACTACCAGTTAAATAATATTAATAGAGGATTAAATAATAAATTTTAACTACACAAATGTGCATATTTACAATACGTTAGACAAGCACAGAAGCATACAAGCGTGTATTACTAGACAGTATGAATAATGGTTGCAACACTGCCTCGTATATTGATTATCTGTACCTATCGCCATGTTGTAACGCTTGTCGATTCCTTCCGTCGAACGATACCCACATGGCGTTTCGCGCCTCCGGTGATAACGCGATCTAAAACGTTATCTTCCATTTAAATTCTGTTTGGGGAGTAAAAAGAAAACTGCCATCAAGTCGAGGGTAATCAAAGTTGTCTAAAATTATATATCGTGCTAACAAATAATGTTCAATCTCTTCCATTCATTCATTGTCATCGTTTCAAATTATCTATGCCTGTGCAATTAATATCGCAGGTAAAATTTTATTATCTTTATTAAAGTAAAGTAGCCACCATTTCTATGCTTAAGGCAACCAGCTCTCATTCGAATGCTCTGTATTCGAGGTCTGGTCAAAAAGTATGCACGCATCGCTTGGCAGTTTTTCAAACATAATGTGCATATTGTAACAATTTACATTTAGCGTATGGATACGGTGTATATTTTTGAAAAAAAAAGTGGAAGTCCATGTCCTCTGTGGAACTCTTCACTGTGTATATACAGATAGGCATTTGGCCGCTTATCAATTCTAATATAATCAATAATAATAAATTGGCAGACAAACACATACATTGTATACCTCCAAGCTAAACATGTGTGTCAACTTTGTCAATCTCCAGTAGGCTGACTATTCTAAATAATGTAAAGTTGTTTTACGAATTCTATTATGCCAGGAATCAAATCCGTGACCAGTAACCTAGGGGCCAAGATATTACATCGTACACAAAGGTAGAGAATATGATACGATAAAACAAATTCTTGTAACACGGAGGTTTTACACCTTAGCAGCATCCTCCACCAAAGTGATATAGTAGAATGTCATGTCATCTAAGAGAGACTTGGCTATGTCTGCGATATTATAAGACGTTTTCCAATTATCTAAAAAATACAAATTTATCTTATCATCATTAATAATTAATTATAGTAGCCTAATACATTTAAACTACAATATTCTCAAATATAAAGTATTGCTCACTACCTTCAATTCGACTCCGGCCGGCACCACAATCGGCCTGAACGACAAGGAGTGGGGGCAAATCGGCGTGACCATGATGGCGGGCACCGACGGGTGGATCATACTCGCGCCGGCCGCCACCGCGTACGCAGTGCTGCCCGTCGGCGTCGACACTATTAAACCTGTAAAAGTAACATGCTCCGTGCAGGACCGGACAAAGAATACTATTTTCCTACCGCCCACAGCCAGGTGGTAGGCTATTTATCCGTATGGATGGATACCAAATTTTGCCGCCATAACAACCTTGATCTGTGTTCAGGCATTAGTGGACAGGTTCCAGTCTCCCTTTAGAGAGCGGCAGTACTTTGGTGGCACCTTTGCTGTTACAAATGTCCACAGGCGATGGTAACCTTTCCATCGGGTGGGCCTTGCGGCCTGTCTGCTGAACTTATGAAAAAAATAATATCACAATATGAAATGTGAATATAACTGTTTGATTTCAAAATATATTATCGAACGTCGGATAATGTTTGAGAACCGAATTGTATGAAATAATTTAGTTGTAATAATAACATAACAAATAGTCAACAAGCAACTTGCTCTTCAACACGGTCTGATAGTGACAGAGGTACCTTACATACATTCAAATTACAATAATTTAAATTGATTTAAGGCTCTTTTTTTAAAAGATATGAAATATGTTATACAATTACTTATCGAAGACGCGGTGGAGATAACTCCATTGATTTGCTATGAAGCAAACAGTACCCAACAAGAGTATAATAAAGTTCAATGTTGTAATCATCCTGAGATATATTAAAAATTCACAAGGCAATATAAAAATTGCTAATATTAATAAAAAAAACAAACAGTATAATTAAGTGAATAATAACTATTTAATAATAATAAACTTTATTACCAAAAAATAGTAAAGCAACGTCATAGACTTTTATTATAATAAAATTATCCGTAACTAAAAAAAAAATGGTATCTTCAGACTTAGCACCTTCCCGTAAAGTATATTAATATAAATAATAAAACTTCTTATAAAAGAAAGTTGTGCGGTTGCAAAGCCACCTAGATCCTAAGAAATATAAGCGGACAGAGACGAAAAAGCACACTTACCATCACCTTGAACAGAGGTGATATGTTTCCCATCGAGAAATAAATCTATGTTCGATAGGTACGGCGACGGCCCTCGGTCCACCACCACCTCATTGAGCACCAGTATTGTTGTCGGCTTCTTCTTGTCTTTGCCGTCGTCGTTGCTCTTACGGAGCACCACGCATTGCAGACGAGACCTAAGGGTCAAGGCTGCGTGACCTGAAATTTATATCAGGTATTCATCGCACATGATAACTAGAGGCGCTGGGTTACCAACAATAAAAAAACACCTATAGCTGGAGTAATAACATCGAAATTTGTGTTAATCACTAGAAAATACCAACAAATATTACGAAAACGTTATTACATTTTGTATTCATCACTATTTATAACATGATATTAAGTGATGTTAATTTTTAAAATGGTAACCCTGCTCGTCAAGTTACCGGTGAACGAGTTATAACATAGTAGGGTATTTGCCCCTCTGGATTTCTACCATCCTCGTCTCGTTTAGAGGTTTAGCCATAACATCATTAAGTTGTGTGCAATGCAGTTAAAATAAAAATCCACATTTTAACCACTCTTACAAATGTATATGTTTATTGGTTAGTTCTGTAATTAGTATTTTTTCTAATAATCCTAAGGAAAATTTGTATGCCTTAAGTTATAAGCTATGTGAGCCTTGTGGCCATACTTATGTACAATGTTTCAAAAAAATTGAATAAATTTTGTTTAAAAGGAACAATTTACCTTAAAGGCAAAACGTTACTAAATACAAGTATTAGACTTTACAGTAAATTTAATATAAAAGAATCTGATAAACTTTCTACTATGAACACAAAACAAGGCATATTGATTCATTCATCCTTTGTTATTGTGCAGAATCCCAATGGAATACTTTTTATGCTCACATTTGATTGTTTCGATGGGATATGGATTCTAAATCACTGCATGAATGTAATCTTTCCACGTTCGTTTATATTATAAGGGTTATAGATATTTAAGTTCTTACCTTCGAGAACATTCATAACTTGATCTTGAAAATTGTTAAACTCAAAAGGCGTCAGGAATCCCAATGAACCCAAGTGGAATGCCATCACCGGAGGAACCGATTGCTGAAAAATAACAGTTTTAATGCTTAGGTGTGTTTAATTTACATAGCATTCGATCGTTATTTTCATTAATGATAAATTTCCTGTTTCAATGCCTAAATTAAAATTTATTTTAAATGTATTCGAGACAAGTATTCCGATAAAAAATAATCTATCACTTATTATTGAGTATAAATAACAATTGAAGACATGAGTGGATGAAGGTGATAAGTCGCATAATTCCAATTCTGAGTAAATCGAGATAAAAGTTTTACTTTTCTTGGAACTGAACTGAACTTAACACCTTTAGCAACTTTTTATTGTTTAAATATGCCTTATGCCTATGCCGTACTCTAAGGTCTGTAGTCATTTGGTATCAACTTATAACATTCATCTACGCAAAAAAAGCAAAAAACCGAATATGCGACAAATCACCTTCATCCAGTCACGTCTTCAATTGTTACTTAATGTTATTTTTTTTTTACAGAAAGACAGAATTTTATTCACTGATATACTGACATACATTATACACGCTACCGTATATTTGACACACACGAATATATACTCTTTTGTTTATTGGTCAAGACAAATTAACAGTGTAGACTTTGCGAAATCTGTGATTATAGAAGTATAATCTTTGACATCAAATTATTATGGTCGAATTTCGACCACTACTACAAAATAACCATATCTTAATTTATAATAACAACACATACGGCCCTAATACTGGGCTCAGGCCTTCAATTTATTGGGAAACGGACAGTATACCTTGTTAGTTATTAGTGATTCGTTTGACACACATCTGTTATTTCAGTGCAGATTTCATCGCGATGTTTTACCTCGCCATTAGCTCATGGTGATTGTAAAGAAAAGTCCAAAAAACTGTGTAAGTGGGGTGACCTTCTTTCCGAACCCACGTCTCTTGATATGCGTATTTGTGACTCGAGAACGTTACCAATTAAGCTACCAAACCATTACTTTATATTGGTAGATTTATAGTAATTTAACTTTAGAAATTTTGGTCAAATTTGACAATTAGCTAATAAAAATACCTGAAACAAAGAACTGGCGTGCAACAGCGTGCCGTCGCCTCCGAGGCAAATAATGAAATCAATTTTGTCCGTGAGATCATCAGTACCAGCCCTGAAGGTCATCAGTCTCTCCTTTACTGACGTGAAGTCCCCATATTCAGCTAGCAACACATCATCTAGTACCGCTGCTTCCACGAATACCACCATACTTTTGTCCTGGGAACAAAATAAAATGCAACCTCTTAATTTAGCCTTGCGAAATCAGTGATAGCCACCTATGCCGTCATAAGTATTTTTCATGACTGCAGACCCCTAATATTTGCGTTGACACACAGTTTACCTAATCTATCTCTATCTATTTATATACAAATCAATTGCTGTTCGATACTCTCGCTAAAACTGGAGAACGGCTGGACTTGTTTGGCTAATTTTGGTTTTGAATTATTTATGGAAGACCAGGGAAGCTTTAGAAGTTGAGTAAATATGAAAAAACGCTTGGAATATAGTAAATACAACAATTTCGCTTTCCCTTAGAAACTATGCCTTCTGTCAAACATTTCATGATCGTTCGTCGTTGAGAAATCAATTAAATTTTAAAGTCGTTCAGAAATCAAATTAAATTTAAAAGCGAAGTTTTTTTACACATTTTTTTTGTTTTGATCAAACGTTTAATGTTCGACCCGTCGTTCAGAAATCCACGATTTTTTATTTATTGATTCTGAGGCGGTGCGAAGTTTGCCGGGTCAGCTAGTTTATTATAATTTAACTAGTTCGTATTCGACCATTATCATTGCTAAATGATAATGTAGTTGTAAGTTGGTATTAGACGTGTAAGTTCTACATAAGGTCACATCTCTAGGTGATATACGTGCTACTTGCGAGCGTTATTAGTAAACATTGTTGAACTGTAAACCGTGGTGATCGATACCGCAAAGTGTTTTCTAAAGTAATTTAGCCTGTAAACATTGTGTGGTGCAGCGCGTGTCAGGGTGATACTGCACAATGTTATAGACCTAGTAACAATCGCTGACAGACTACTCGACGATTAGTTGGGCCCCAAGTCTGTAACTCAAATTGGCAATCGAATCGAATTATATTAGAAACATAACTATTTACAGTTTTGGAAGCATGTAAAACATCCCGGCTCAATATTGAACCTATCTTGAATTCACCGTGACTGTTTTAATATGAATTTTAAAGACCATCGTCAGTCGAATGGATCTTGACTCGCACTGGTATGGTTTTTAATTTGCGAAAGTAACAGGCTGTCGGACGTGATCAGTTGCCGAGTGACTTTAATGAACTACTGGCTTTAAGACCTTTTTAGGCTGAGTACCATCTTCGTTACGCGGAGTTTCAGACGCAAAGATCTAGGCGTACTTCCTCCTACATCTATATTCGTTTAACATGCAACATTACCTACAAGAAAAGGGGTGATAACCTAAAAATCTTTAATTACGCATTTCAAGCTCCAAAATTACAATATAATTACATACAAGATTAAAAAAATCATGTTATCATTATTCGTATAATTATTTTATAAATCAGGTCACACATTAAAAGTTCGTTAGACTATATTCTTACATACATACATATTATAGATTGACGTGTCCAACGGTTATCGATACTTAATCGATTTTGTCAGCTTAAATGTACGGCACACTTAATAAATAGGTGGTAGTAAAATTCACGTTTTAGGACAAATTGGAAAGGAAATGCACATGAACCGGTATAGTTATATTTACAAGGCATAACATAATATATGTATGTATGCACGAGTGAGTGTAAATGTTGAAGGCTAAATTCGAGTATTTGAGAAACTATTTTGCAATTTGCGTTAATTCTCACTAATATTTTTGATGGAATATATGTATTAGGGTGGCGCAAAAAAACAGCCATTTTTTTTATTCTCGAGTGAAAAACGTTTTTAAAAAAGCTTTTTAATAATTTAAGAACTACCTGCAAAGGACGGCTCAAAACATTTTTTAAGCCGTCGCAATTTTTTTCAAATTTCAAATACCGCCAAAAATTGAGTTTTTTTATTGAGTTTTTTTACGGCACCCTAATATGTATAAATGTTATTTGGAGTATGTGTGACTAGGAAAGACAATAGCGGAAACCGGTCTGTACTTTTCTGCGCAAAAGAAAACTGCTGATCGGAATTATAAGTTGTGTAAAGCTGTAGTTATATACATAACTCTGAAAACCTCCTAAATTCTAAATAATTGGATGGCGACATATGACATTGCTTTTTGTCGTTTTGCTATTTAGAATAATGTTTATGCAAAATCAAGTAAAAAGAAACTTTATTTTTGACGAACGGACTTCTCGTTCCTTGAGAGTCGAAATTTTCTTACATTGTTAATATTGTTACGATTCGCGAGACTCGAATTAAAATGCCGCTAGAATTACTATAGAGTTTATTAGAACTATGCAAACACGTATAACACAGGTAACAATATAACCGAACACAACAACAGCCCAAACGTATTGGAGAACGTCGTTATTCCATAAAACGCGCAAGTCCGTCACTAAAGTTTTCTGATTGTAGTACACACGTCTCGCTTCGTTAGTGGCTCTCGCTCGACTGGCTCCCCCCTCCATCAGGTCATTGTTTTATACAGCGTAATTACAATGTCCACGTATCTAAATCGACTAAATCCGACACACCCGGGTAATGACTGCCATACAAGATTTCACAAGAAGATACAACAATGGGCTGTTTTCTAATCACAAATTTTAAGCACAAAGTAAAGACGATGACCATAAAAGAATATAATTATTAGTTCAAATGTCGACGGGTAATAAATGTGCTTTGTTTCAGATATACAGGTGGATTTTGTTTTTGTCGAGACTGGAGTTGTAACAAAATATTTTTTTTAATTGAAATTTTAAAAATATTATATTTAACCAAGAAAAAAGTTTGTAAATGTAAACATGTGAAAATTTGCAACAGTAGTAATATGATTTTAAAAAAATCGGAAAATCATTTCTGGCCGATTCCAACATAAAATATAGTAGTCTGTTTTCAAGCACACGTAATAAGAAATAATTGAAAAACAAAGCGTCGAGACATTCGGACCATATTTAATACAATCAGAATAGAAAACAATACATTTTCTGGCTCATTCCACGCAAGTCCAGCCTTATTAGCATTGTATGAATACGTGCATAGCAATCAACACAATCTTCATGTATAAACACAAATGTTCATGACAAAGCACTGTGTTAATTAGTTGGACAGTAGAGTTGTAACTTTTAGAATGTGTTATAATTTTTTTGTCTTATTGATTGTTGTTTATGCCTGAATGCATTTTACCACAATGTCGCCTAGTCTTGACAAAGGCAAAATTATCTTCACCTGGAGTGCGGTGCATCCCTTAGCGATATGTACGCTCGTGGAGTGCGCCGTACACGCTACTCCAGGCTAAGTCCTAAGATAGATAGACTCGTTGGGGAGTGATACACAGCGATTCGCACTGACAAGCGGTTTTCTTTTATGAGTCACTAATGGCTTAAAAAGGGACAAACTTTTGAAAAATTCTTTCAGTGTTAGATAGCTCATTTATCGAGGAAGGCTATATATAGGCTATATATCATCACGCTAAGACCAACAGGAGCGGAGCACCAATGAAGAATGTTTCAAAATCGGGGGGGGGGGGGGGGTTTAAAAAAATTCCAGAGCTACTAAGGGGACAGCTAGTAGTACTATATAGAAAACGGACATTAATCGACAAATTATTACTTAATTCTCCCGCAACTCGCAATGATCGCAAATTAACTAATGTAAATATGTCTAATAATTTATTCGACAAGAGCTAAGAATGTCAAAGAAGTAAGTGAGGTGTGTAAGAATAAGCCTGTATGGCGTTCTGTTGTTCGTGCCTACCCCGCAAGGGACCTGGCGTGAAGTTATGTATGTATGTATGTCATTTATTCGACTGATAACTTTTATCTGGTGATTGAAAAATCGGCCTAAAATCAAGAGAATCTTTTTCTAGATTAAGGAAATGTTTGGATCAATTCAAAAATCCAAGCTACTTTGCTTTAATGAATCATTTCTAAAACAACACTGCAGACGTATTGCCCACGCGCATCGTGTATCCACATCAATATAAACATGCGCAAAGTTGATTCAACTAACTACTGGACAGAGTTCACAAACTATAATTAGGTGGAGTTGATTCACCTTTCAACTTGGGTTTACTTCGTGGAATTGGGTTATTGGATGAACGCCATCATTGTGATTCCGTGCTTTAGTCAACGCTTGTTTTGGTATTAGCAAATATATCCATACTAATATTATAAACGCGAAAGCAACTCTGTCTGTTACGCTTTCAAGGAAACAGTCGGATATTATTTATTTATTATTAAAAAGTATTCAAAAGTACATCCATAAATTTAAGGCCTAACAATATATAACAATAAATACCAAAACTAGATACTTACAATCTAGAAAAATAACAGAAACAAATAGTAAGTTACACTACACCAAGATTAATTATTAAATCTGTCTAATACTGTAAAACTTCTGACGGGATAACTAAACACAACTAAATGATAAATACAAACATTACATTCCTTTTGAATCTCGTTAATAAGTTTAAAAATAACAGAAACAAATAGTAAGTTACACTACACCAAGATTAATTATTAAATCTGTCTAATACTGTAAAACTTCTGACGGGATAACTAAACACAACTAAATGATAAATACAAACATTACATTCCTTTTGAATCTCGTTAATAAGTTTAAAAATAACAGAAACAAATAGTAAGTTACACTACACCAAGATTAATTATTAAATCTGTCTAATACTGTAAAACTTCTGACGGGATAACTAAACACAACTAAATGATAAATACAAACATTACATTCCTTTTGAATCTCGTTAATAAGTTTAAAAATAACAGAAACAAATAGTAAGTTACACTACACCAAGATTAATTATTAAATCTGTCTAATACTGTAAAACTTCTGACGGGATAACTAAACACAACTAAATGATAAATACAAACATTACATTCCTTTTGAATCTCGTTAATAAGTTTAAAAATAACAGAAACAAATAGTAAGTTACACTACACCAAGATTAATTATTAAATCTGTCTAATACTGTAAAACTTCTGACGGGATAACTAAACACAACTAAATGATAAATACAAACATTACATTCCTTTTGAATCTCATTAATAAGTTTACTAACTACTGATGACTTAAATATTTGTTTCGAAGAGTTAAAAATATGTATGTATCGGATAGTATTTGCTGAAATTCGGTATATGTAGTCTCAATACCTGGAACGGACATAGGTTGCTTTTTTGTCCCGGAATGAGGGATACATTATTTATTGGAAAAGTAGGAACTTTCCAGTCCTGGATAACATCTACTAAATTTAATGTAATTTAACTTTCGGGAGTGATTAGTCTCGGACTAAATTAGGTCAGCTGCAAGGGTTTGACCCGCGGCGAAACTACGGAGAAACTTTAGTATAGAATTGAAAACATAAGTGCCCAAATGTATATTATAATATAATAAAAACTTGTGTTCGAATCCTGGCCAACAAGCATGCATCGATTAAGCGTTTTTTCATATCCTTATGCATCTTGTTATAATTACGACCGTAAGCACTTACGGTGAAGAAAATATTATGGTATACCTGCACACAGGGATTGCCGATCAAAACCTTCCAATGGGCAAAAGTGGCGAACATACCACCCGTACCCCAAATATAAAGAATCCGATCCCAGCAGGGGGAATTTAATATGCCGATTTGGTAAAAAATTCTGTCCGCTTCATACATACTTTTAATTTCAATCTTTCTTCTTTCCATTACAGCAGCAACGGAAGTATTATCGGATAAAACAAACCGGTGTCTAATAGGAAAACCAAAGCTGCGACGTCATAGCTACGGGGGAAATTTAATCCCAGCTTATTTAATTTTTCCTGTATATTTCAGAGAAATATATGAAATATAAATCCTAGTTGGTATTGTTCATATCTCTACTAATGATACAGACGTAGAAGTAATTTGTAAAGGATGGTTGTGAGCATTATCCACAACGTAAGCTTTGTGCTGCTTATCTTGTTAATAGATTACATATGGAAATAGACTAAGCTCAATATCAGAGATTAATTTACATACACATCGTTAAGCTATATCACGAAAATGACTGTTGATTTGGCAGGATACTATTTCAAGTCTCTTTAAGCGTCATTCTATTATCAATATCTATCGAATTATCAATATTCAGCCGCGTACTCACCTGTAAGCCGTAACCGTTTCAGTTAACTGCAACAAAAATTATAGTGAGTGCGTCGCTCGCGAGCACACCACGAGTAGCTCGCAGCGAGCCGATGATTATTGGTTTATGTCGGCCGTCAAAGGCAAAATGTCTGTATCAAAGGGCGCTCGCAGTATGCTTGCGAGCCACGAACACACTAGAATCTCGTTACTCTATCTGTCCGAGTGCTTAGTGCGAGTTTTTTTAGTACTCAATTACGCACGACTCCCCTTCACGCTCACGAGATGGTGCTAAATCATTACCAGACAAAATTGCTCAACTTAGACGTGATCGAGTAGAAAAAAAATTGTGTGTGGGCAGTTCATAGACAGTAGAAGTGAAACAAAGTGTGACAAGGGGTGAGAGGGATTCTAAATTCCAGGGCATCACTTCATAAATTATATCGTTATAATATAGTTAAGCTTTAAAATACGTATTAACGAAATTTTGAAAATATTTTCATCGCTATCTGTATGCGCAGTGTTTAAATTATTACATATAATGTATTTTATTTTTATTGTGATTTTTTCTTTTTTGTGTAGCTTTTTCGTTTCATCGAGTTTCAAATTACAAAGATTCTAAATAATGTTTCATTTTAAAAATTCACACTAAGCACATTGGTTACAGTTACAGCTCGCTAATAAGTACACAGCCAAAGGCGGCTCGTTGTTCGTCGCGAGCGAAGTTCGTCTCACGCGTACGATCATCCGTACTGTATCCGCTCAGTTTCAGTTTTGGCTCGCAGATGAGTACACGGCTTTATATCGATAGTTTTAGCCTCGTTTCGCACGGTAATCGAATATCGAAATTCTAATTCTAATTCTCATTGCCCTTTTTTACCATATCCATAACGGCAAACTTCTCCATTAAAAATATAAATACTTACATGAACAAGCCAATGTACAAGCTGTACAAACGGCGCTAATATTGTGGCGTCGTGAACCTTCTTGATGACCAGCACCGTCAAAGGCGGCTTGTACCAGGTCAGCCTTTGTGACGCTGGGTCCTGGATTTGCCTGGAAAATTATAAGAACCTTTAAATTGTTTATAATTTCAATTCCATTGGTTTCAAACCGCACTTTGATACCGTACCTAAGAATTTTAAGTGTACTTAAACAGAAATTATTAAGTAATGTAAATTAAACCTACTTTATGTTGCAATCTCAGGATGTCAAACTTTAGAGACTGTGAAAGGAAAATTAAATAAAAACGTATAATATAATATTTATTAGCAGATACTAAATTCCTTATATATATCAAAAAAACAGTATCAACCTCTTTTAAAGTACTGTCCTATAAAATGTCTCATAATGAAACAAGCCACTGAATATATTAAAAAGAAATCAGCTGACTAAAGTCAGAGCTTCGAACGCAATCTCAGCCAAGTGTTTCGGTACATGTAAATCACAGAATAATGAATTTATTAAATTTTATCCGTACAGGAACGGAGAAAGAATATAATTTCCTGCGCCCGGGCGGCGTAAGAATATTGTAAGAAGCGACCAAACAACCCACAGCCAGATAGTAGGGTATTTGCCCGTCTGGATAGCTACCATCCCTGGTCTAGAGTATACCACCATAACAAGTTTGAGTTGTGTTCCGGTATTAGCGATCAGGCTCCTTTGGTCTTTTAGAGAGCGGCAACACATGGGTAGCACCTTTGTTATTACAAATGTCCATAGGCGATGATAAGCGCTTTCTATTAGGTGGGCCGCCTGGCATCAGCAAACGGCTGACCACATGCAATAAAAAACAAACAATGCTGAGCTTAGACGAGCAACTGTTTTACTGAAGGCTGTGACACTCACTAAGTGTTTCGATTGCTCCCTCGGTCTCTACTTCCGCGCTAACTCGCTCTGAGTTATTGACTTACTCAAAAGTTTAGCTTCTTACTCAGCACCTTGCCTAGCTGTCATGGCCACAACGTCGGTTCGGTTTCTAAAAATTTAACTGGCTGCCTCGCCTACATTGTTCTGTCGGTCTAATTATATTTCGCTGTCACGCCTATAATCGTGTATGTCGGTTATATTTGATAGTGGTATTATGGGAAAATTTGTTACTCACATAACCATTGCCGAGTTTTTCATTATCCTTCCGCATGGTCCAAACTGTTGAATTGGGGACGGTGCGTTCAGGGATCTGGTTCTCCTGAAACAATAACAGCAACATTTAAAAAAATTGTTAAACAATAATCAATAAAGATTATGTAAATAAGCACATATTAAATGTGATATGTAGTACCTAAGAACAAACTGCAGGCTGGGAAGTACAAGGTAAGGAAGATATCGAAAGTATACGTGTAAGCGATACATCACACTTCTTTTCGGCCCTATTGTACATCCCGTGTAGACCTAGGACTATATATAAGAGTATCACATATGAATATGCCAGCCTATAAAACTTGAATCCGTAATTCGTGCCATTTGATTAGTGTTCTCTAAGCTCGTAGCATCAGTGGTACATTACTACGAAATATTTTAATTATACAAATTTTACATTTGAGATCTTATTCAAGTCTGATTACCGATATAGAACACGGGCCATGTCACTTTTAGTATATAAATAAATACTATCTCTTAGATAAAATAATATAATTGTAAAACTGTGTAAAGATACATAAGAGATAAGAATAATGCAAATTAATCTATAATCTTCTGTTAGATAACATTTAACGATACAAACGCTTATTTAATGTTTTTGCTTTTGTATACAAATATTGTATACATTTGAAACATATGATCATGAAACATAATTATTCATGTACCATTAATATTATGAGATGAGAATTTGACTTTACATATAGTATGGTTTTTTAACTGTATGTATGTATGGTTTTTAATTTTTTAGAATAAGTAGCTTTTTTTCTTAAGTTTTCGATTATAGAGTAAATACATACATACATAACTTCACGCCAGGTCCCTTGCGGGGTAGGCACGAACAACAGAGCGCCATTCAGGCTTATTCTTACACACCTCACTTGCTTCTTTGATATTCATAGCTTGCTTGTCATAGAGAAATAATAATCTCTTGTTATAGAGTAAATAATAACCATAAACAAAATTTAAATTAACATATTAAAATGTTGGCAAACAAGTTGGTAGTAGGTTAAATAAAACTTTAACAATACTCGTTGACATTTGACATATTTGTCTTCCGTGATCGCAGCCACTGAAAAGTGGCCGTAATGACGGAATAACAAAAATCTAATAAATAACCGCGCTTAAAACCGTTAAAACGCAGTTTTATTATAAGTAGCTTTCTTATTATTTAAAGTATTTTGAGGACTCTAACGCACTCTACTATCAAATGCCATCTAAACCCAAAGGAAAAATAAACTAACAAAAACTTAGAGGAGTTAACAAACATAGTACATTGATATATTTTTATCTTCATAACAAAGTAATCAAATTACTTTTGTGACGTCAATTAATTTAGTGTCCGCATTCCGCTAATCGTTTGTATCTAGAAAGCACTTTGTTTTTGGCATGTGTCATAATATTTCGACTAAAATTAACTTTTATCAATATCTCCATATAATTTTTAGCACAGAAAATTAATGTTGTGATTCACTCAATTATTTGGCATATTTATAGCAATTTCTATATACTTAAAGATGTAATTAGATTAGTAGTTCTATCGCAATGGAATGCTAGAGCTACGGGGCTTCGCAAAATTATTTCTACATCCAATGAACTATCTCATTTCGAAGGATGATGATAGTACATACATACATAACTTCATGCCAGGTCCCTTGCGGGGTAGGCACGAACAACAGAGCGCCACACAGGCCCATTCTTATACACATGATAGTAGCCTACATTATTTATTCCTTGTTCTATCCTATTGTTACGACCTAAAAGACAAGCCGACAAAAGACAAGCTCACACCTGCAGACATTTTATTACCTTATCGGCATTTTGACTTCTTTTGTTCACTTTATGTTTAAAATTTATAATTAGAAAAACAGCCCACTGTGCACCGTAATCTTTTATGATAATCATTAGCTAGTGATCCTAAGAAATTCAGTCTACGCGGCCGAGAGACATATTGTTTTTGTGCAGTATAAAGAATTGCCCCAATGGAGGGATGGGCAGTCTAGCGATAGCCACAAGCAAGGGTCTTTGCGCGTGTTATTGAATCGTGCATTACATTTGGACTGGTTATGCTCAGTTATGTTTGTACGTGTGTTATACGTGTTTGTATAGTTCTACATAAACTCTACAGTAATTCTAACGGCATTTTAATTCGAGTCCTGCAACTCGTATCACTATGTTCGTTTTGTTTGTTAAAAGATTTGTTTTAAAATAAATAATTATCTATATATTTAAAATTTTTAGAGAGCGGTAGCATCTTTGGGTTACAAATGTGCATAGGTGACGGAAACTTAGCATCAGGGGCCAATTCTGCTATTATTGTCTCGTCAAAAATCGCTGGACACTACGATGGCCTGATTTCGGTATTCTGTTAATTCCAATGGCGTGCTCGTGGTAAGTAACTCTTTTTATAAATATTTATATGTGAAAACTCGCGAAATAAATGTTAAACATTTGGGTAGCTTTACAATATTTTTAAAGTTAATAATTAATTTTGTTATGTACCCTCTTATTTCTAAATGATACAATCGACCATTTCCTTCATTGAATGATAATGTTATATTTTTGTTTATACGGTGATTAGCGCTTGTTTTGTATAGAGTAAGTAGTTATCTTTAATTTGACATGATTTTATTAAATTTTAATATATAATATACACGAATGTTTATATATTATATTTTTTTTAAATATTTATGGCTTGGCAATTACATATATATACATATATATGATTTGTACTAGTAATGTATACTGCATCAAAGTTCAGGATTACTTTGAAATGATTTTTTTAAATAAGTATGCAAACTTTTTAGATTAAATTATATAAATATGGAGAGTCTGGCTCTTAATCTCAAAAAAAGGAAAATTTAAAAATAGAACTGCAGTAAAACATATGAATATAGCCGGGAAAAGAAAATTTACTCTTAGTATCAGATTTGCGTGTTATTTATAGCAATTTTTAAATTGATTCTCATTGATTTTTTATTCTTTTGTCAATTGAATTATTGTTACTAGCAGAATTCTTGGGTTAGTTTTTTAACTCATCGGGAGTTTTTGAACCATAATATGGATACTTCGTCCGAACAAGCGGCTCAAATTGCAGCATTGGTGCGGGAGGGCTTGGATCAACGAACGATTGGTAGAAATTTAAATTTAAACCAGTCTACGGTTTCTAGAATATACAGAAGGTTTGTGGAGACAGGTTCTTATAGAAGGAGACGTGGTACAGGCAGGACTCGAGCAACCACCGGTCGTGATGACCGATTTATTGTTACAACTTCCCTGCGAAATCGTTTCCTCACGTCTGTTAACATCAAAACAGAGCTTAATGAAGTTCGTGGAGTAAACGTGAGTGCACGAACACTAAGAAGAAGGTTAAAGGAAGCGGATATCACCCCTTTTAGACCAGCAAATGGTCCAAAGTTTTCTGTAGCTCACAGACAAGCGCGCTTAAGATTTGCGCGTGATCACCTGAATTGGACAGAAGAGCAATGGAACTCCGTATTGGTCACGGACGAGTGTAGGACATGTTTATATGGTGCAGATGGTCGCAGAAGAGTCTATCGTCGACGTGGGGAGCGATATGCTCAAAGTTGCATTGAGGAGCGTGTTCCTTTTGGAAGCGGTTCGTGTATGGTCTGGGGTGGCATATCGATGAATGGGCGAACAGAACTTGTGTTCATAGACATTGTCCGTCAAAACGGTAATAGAGGGGGTTTGACTGCACATCGCTACATAACAGAGATCTTAGAAGATCACGTGGTGCCTTACATGGGATTCATAGGCGAAAATCTTACTTTAATGCACGATAATGCCCGGCCGCACGCTGCTGCACAAGTTCGACAATATTGCGAAGAGGTTGGGATACGTACAATGAATTGGCCAGCACGCAGCACGAATCTTAATCCCATTGAGCATGTTTGGGACAATTTAAAAAGAGCTGTATATGCGAGAAACCCTTTGCCCACGACAGTGGCAGCACTAAGAACAGCACTTTCAGAAGAATGGGACAATATTCCGCAAGATCTTTTAATAACCCTAATAAAATCTATGCGGAACCGATTAGAATCCGTAATAGGGGCACGTGGAGGTAATACACCTTATTAAAACATAAATAAACCCTTGCATAAAGTTTGTGTCTATTGTTAAAACCAATTTTTTAATTAAACCAATTTTCCTTAAATTTCTGTTTTTTCTTCAAAAAAGTGTTAAGGTCCTTTCCAGTACACAAACTTAAACTTAAGGATATGACCCTACGCTATTTTAAAGTTCACGAACCAATCTAGAGGTTTCAATTTAAATCTGTATAGAAAGTTTGCAGACTTGGTTAAAATATTTATATCAAAGTCGTCTATTACTTTGATGCAGTTTATGAGTCTGTCAGTGTATATTACATATATACAATATATTAAATAAAAAACATTATAGTAGGAAATATTTTAAATGAACCACCTAACTATTTAACTAACATTTATTGATTGTAATTGTTTCGAAATACTTTATTAATAACTAGCTGTCCCAGCAGACGTCGTCCTGCCCGGTAAAAAATAGGGGTTGATCGTAGAGGGTTGAAAATTTAGGGTTGTATGTATCTTTTAATGCTGTATCATAAAAAAATAGAAATTAAAAAATTTGTCTAAAAAATAAAATAAAAATTTAGGGGTGGACTACCCCTAACATTGAGGGGGATGAAAAATAGATGTTGGCCGATTCTCAGACCTACCCAATATGCATACAAAATTTCATGAGAATCGGTCAAGCCGTTTCGGAGGAGTATGACAACGAAAACTGTGACACGAGAATTTTATATATTAGATAATAAAATTATTATGAGAAATTGGTTTATTCAGTAATAAAGTATTTTAATTAATTGTGAAATATTATATTTTTCAAATTTAGATTTACGAATAAAATACCTGAACGAAGTATTAGATACACTCCATGATAAAATCTTCTATGTACTTAAAGAAAAACAGAAATTTAACACATTGTTGCTTCAACGGTGTCTCCATGTACACTGTGTAAATTTCGATTAAAATTAACAAAAAAGAAATATGTAAATTTAATTCAATTTATTCTCCAACATCGTGTATTGTTTTGTCGGTTTTAGTATTACTGGTTTAAAATAAAACCAGTAATCTTAAAACGGACCTAATATATAATTATGATATTTTCTGTAAAATTTGATTATATCTATGCTTAATAATTTAAACACTCAGCGATTCATAAAGCTTAAATAACGGTTAGGCTAAATATCAAATAAAAAAGTAGAAAAATTTGACATAAATCAATCCGTGTAGGAACGGACAAAGAATACAATTTCCTGCGGTCGGGTCGCCTGTCGTAAGAGGCGACAAAATAACCCACAACTAGGTGATCGGGTATGCCGCTATAACAACTTTGAGTTGTGTTCCGGCATTAGTGGCCAGGTTCCAGTCTCCCCTTAAATAGCGGCAGTATTTTTCATCCATTGGCGATAGTAACCGCTTTCCAATAGGTGGGCCGTCTGCCCGCCTGCTAAAGTCATGCAATAAAAAATAAATAATATAAAATCATATCTAAAAATTCATTAAATTAAATCAAATTATTCTAAATCTATTACTGAAAGCAAATAAAGTCAGTTTAATGTCCAATGGACTTTCAAACTGTTCCAATGACGCGAGTTCGAATCACAGAGTACATGTCTTAAACGGCGTGTTCATGGTGCTTTCGCCCGATTCAACGTCGCATCCTTGCACGATGAAACCTATTCTATTTATTTATCCCACGGATACTATCTCATTTTTAAGATATAACTATAAATATTAAAAATGATCTGTAAAAATATAGGTGTACTAGCTCAGTACATTCATCTATTGTTGCATATAACTAGGAATCTCCCGAGACTTCAGCCACGTAAGGTTGGTAGTAAATCGTATTTGAATAAGCCAATTTTTATGCACCCTGATTACTTTAAAACACCTTCGAGAAAAATTCACGGGATTCTTAGTATATAAAATTCTGCAGATTTTAAGTCCGAGAATTGGCTTATCGATAAGCGGAAATCGCATCGAAATTGGCCCAGTAGTTTTTGCGGGAATCCCGAACAAACAGACAAATAGAACAAGTCTTAAAATCTACACTTTTATAATATTATAGCTTTCATGATAATCGGTTCATTCCTAAAGACATAAAGAAATAAACAAAACAAATGTACTAGCATTCAAAGTTACTTTCAAGAAACATTTGTATGGATATATCTATGTATGTAAAGCATCGCATCTACTTGTACAATGTACATGCCTCTGGTGTTCTTTGTTCTACAATAAATTAATTTACCTCAGGGTCGATTTTCAATCATCAGATAAAAATTATTCATAGAATAAAATATAACAAGGACAAATTAAAAATTTCGCTTGCATGAATAAAATAATTGATTGGTATCACTTTTGATTTCACTCAGGTTATAATTTATTCCACTACTTTTATCCGATGATTAAAAATCGGCCCTTTATATCTAAAATGAACTTTATATATATTTAATAGAAATGTAAATATAAAGTTCAATGAAGAGTAAAGCAGTTAAGTCTATTCTGATTGGAAGGTTTTGTATTTTATGGCTTGAAAAGTATACCAACAATAACTGTTGATTTTTGAACATTTGACATCATGCTGTGTAATAAATTGTAATCACCTGAAATGTATTGTCTACGTTAACCCGTTTGACCTTGTTAATGAGCAAAAACGAAGTCGTAGTCAGCATGACAATCAACCGTGGAGTGTTCGACCACAAATATTATTGTCAACACTTCGAAACGGGGCTTTTTGTATTATTATTAAAATACTTTTAAACATTGGCATTGATTTTTCACACTTACAACTCAAATCTAATTATTTAATCTTTCAAGGCGTATTTTTTTAAATCAACAGACAAGTATCAGGCTTTTTTTCATACGAGAATAACAATAAACCTTTTTTTAATTAAAAATAGAAACAATGATTCTCAGATGCGATATCAGAATGCGCTTTCTTGAAATTTCTTAAAAACCATCGTAGTAAGTCCTTAGAGATATGGCGACGCCGAATGTGAAAAGAACATAGACCATAAGAAAAACCAACATGCGAAAATTTGAGGTACAATCATACCGTAAAGTATACAAATTTTATAATTATTTGACTTAAATTGTTTTTCCAATACAGAGTAAATAATTATTATTCCGACTATTTCAGCTAATATTAAACTAATAGTTATTAGACATAATACAGCTGTATCGTAGATATATAAGACGAACTAGATTACTAAAAGGTACGCTTCAAAAAATAATTTTTCATATAACCTTAAAAACTTGTTTATAGAGTACAATACGTCAAAATTTGATGTGTCAAATAAAGTATGTCTTGTTGTATTGCGAGAGCACGACCAAAAATGATAAATGATACGAACCAATAATCGCCAAGATCCCACATGATAAAGCTATCCATTGGCTTATTAGCATTAGATCATCTTTGTCACAACGTATTGTTATTATTATATTCACTTCATTACTAATCACTCGACATCGAGTGTTCGCAGTTTTCATTTTGGTTCGTTGCTTGACGTAGCGTGATTTTCTCATAACGTTTTGACAGCCTACCAAAAGTTTACATGCTCGTGCTGCCGTCTATTCATACCGTCGCTGTCCTGTCTGCTACCGTGGAAGGGGGCCATTTAAATGAGGCATAATGAAAGATTTAACAAAACGTTCTACTTAAATAATAAGGTAAATCCTTGTCTTCGCTCTCAGAAACTTCGAATCTGTAAATATCTCACATTCGCCACTAAGCCTCAACTAGCATATGACGGCAGAGTAGAACGCTAATAGGTTGGCTACGTATACAATGAGGATGACCCCAAAAGCAAAGACAAACGTGGAGAGCAGTTCACCGCAATACCTACTTACTCAAGGGCCAGTAGGTTCCCACAACGACAACCGAAACTCAATACTATCTTGATTTATAGCTATGAAAACATGTGAATAATTGTACGATTTGAATTACATTAGTTGGAATATAAATTTTGATGTTTTGAGTCACCGTCTTAAAATGAACTTCATAAAAAACTGAAAAAGGAGGGTCTTCAACATCTAGGTCTAGGTGTTCGTCATGTAGTCAATAATAGAGAAATCTCGTGCATTTTAAAGTCATATTTAAATATGGCGCGCAGCGTTTAGGGCTTTTTAATCTCATAGGTGGTAGCAGTGGCGTACATATGCTGAGACATCAGCTGATTGGAAACTAAGAGTTTGTAGTGCAGTTGTTAAGCAAGTCGACGAGAGTTCGTGCTGATAATAATAGTATATACGAGGATGCCTAGGTACGTGTTCGTTTAAGATGATTGAGATTAAAAAAATGAAAATAAAAGAAAAAAGACATATGTTTTTGTGTATTAAGCTCCTGTTACAATATGTTTTTACATAAGTTTTTCTTTTTCATAATATTTTTTCACTCATTATTATAGGTATGTACTTTTGGCTTCACGAGTTAAGCGCTGTAATAAAGACAAATATGAGCCAAATGATTTTTTTCTTTCTGTCGACAAAAATAATTTATAACCATATTTATGAATGCAAAAATCGCCCCCTAGTTTTTTGTAGTAAAAAACTAGGGGGGAGATTTTTGCATATACTACGGGTAGTCACCGAGGGGGAGGGGGACAAAATATTGTACAAAATGGGTGACGTAGTGTGGGTACTTTTATCTAGATGTCGGTCAAGGCTCTTCGATATTCGACCGTTAACGGACACTATTATCGGTACGAAGATCGTTGATTATTATTATAATTTTATTGACATTATCGAATAAAATAACCTTGAATATAGAAATTATAATTATTCTGCACTAACAAGGTCTTATTCTCGCATGTATTACGGTAGTGCGCATAGGGATAAAATGTGAGTTGGTTACACGCACATAAACACAATTGTCAAAAGGGTTTCTATGTCTTGGTTTTCATTTCCTATAATTACTATCCAAGCTTTTTAAAGACAGAGTGATCTCGTAACACACATAGGTAACATCAAATTTAATGGTGGGAAATATTTCTAGCACTGCTGACATTTTGATAAAGTTAGACACGCATGTAAAGTCTTCCTGAAGCCATCATATTATTACCAGTCGCGAGCCTCGAATTAAAATGCCATTGGAATTATTATAGAGTTTATTAGAACTATACAAACACGTATAAAAAAGGTACAAATATAACGGAACACAACAAGTCCAAAGGTAATGTAGAAGGTCGTAATTCAATAAAACGCGCAAGTCCGTCACTTATTAGATTCCCGATTGTAGTACACACGTTTCGCTTCGCTAATGGTTACCGCTAGACTTCCTGGTCTCTCCATCGGGCCCTGGTTTTATACCTCACAAATACAAATGTGACTGTATTGTATTCGACCTAATCCGTAACAGCTGGCTAATGATTCAACTGCAACGGCCATAAACGAGTACAATAAAACAATGGACTGTTTGCTAGAATAATTAGTAAAAGCATGCCAATAAATAAGTAAACAAAAGAAGATAATCATAAAATAATATAAATGTTATTAGTTCAAAGGCCGACGGGTAATAAATGTGCTTTGTTTCAGATATGCAGGTGGATTTTGTTCTTGTCGGGACCTAAGTCATAACAATATTAATTAAAACGTGAGAGATTAACAGAGAATGACTACATATTTTTTTTGCATGACAATGGTTTGTGTTATCCTCAATTAAAATGATACATAGTTCTTATACTCTATTTGTGTTATTATGAAGCAGTACTCATCTAATTCTACATGCACGTGTAATCTTAATGACTAGCGCTTAATAATACTGCTGAGTTATCCATTGCCATGAGAATATAAACACGTAAAAATTGTCTTCGACAAGGTGTGGAGGTGGCATTAAACCAATATTTAAGTAGCAACACTAAAAGGTTGCGCAATTTATATTCCTTAGACTTAATCGGGCAGATTGTTAATGTACTTGTCCAATTTGAAAACCTGCCCGTAAAACTTCAAGTCAAAATTTTGTTACGATTCATTTTATCACTTGTCAGTTGAAGATTTTCCACTTGTCCGTTGCGATTCGTTTTCCACTTGTACGTTGCGATTCGTTTTTCCACTTGTCCGTTGCGATTCGTTTTTCCACTTATCCGTTGCCATTCATTTTTCCACTTGTCCGTTGCGATTCGTTTTGCCACTTATCCGTTGCTATTCGTTTTTCCACTTGTCCGTTGCGATTCGTTTTTCCACTTGTCCGTTGAAGTTTCACTTCTAATATGTGTCCCAGCACACATTTTTTATTATTATTTAGGTTTATGGCTTGGCAACTAGGCCTTTAAGCCAGATCTTAGTTTACATTATAGTTTCTTCATTTTCTTAAGACTATGCACAGCTGAACTGTAGGTTATCAGCTGGTGCCATTCAACGGAGTTCTTGTGACAACTCAAAAAGCCACATTTGACTATACAGTTCATATTTCTCACAAACACATAACTAATACTCGAAAACTATCAATATCCTACAACTATTGTTCATTTTGGACTAATTTTACACGTCTTTAGAAAATAAAACTGCACAGCACAACATCTCCTTTCAGTTCCCGCCAAATCTCCGGGAAAATAATTCGTTCCTTTGGGCTACAGGTTGATTATACGCAAGCGGAGCTGCGTGGAAGTGGGCTTATTAAACATAAACAGTAAACAGATATCAATTGTTCCTTGTTATGATTTAATCTTCATTATAATATTATGCCACTGTATTACTAACAAGAACAAAACATATTTGCCTGAACAGAAAGAACCTATGCAATTGTTTAAAGAACCAATTAATATTAACATTTAGCACCATTTTGATCACCTTTATTGTTCTTTACAATTGATTTAACAACTGAGCAAATGTTCAATATTAAATGGAAAAACTTTGCAAGTCATAAAAGCAATTCGAATAAGACCTCTAACAGACTAAAAATAACACGAGTTTTAACTGGCTAACTAAATTTATCAACAATAACTTTTCAAGATACATACACAACATACCTCCGGTCAAAATATTCCTCCTTCGCTCTAACCAGTTCCGTTTTCCCTGATTCATGGGAATACTGTCTTCGCAACATGTTTTGTTCAAATTAAATCACACAACATTACCATGTGCACCTTAAATTATGCAACGTCCTTTGTTTATGGAATGTTACTAACATTTTTGTATTCTATTATTATTAGTTATTTGATGTTAATTAAAATATTCCATGAGTTAAATTGCAGATGCGTGTACGCTTGTTTGGCGACTGGCAAAACGCGAAGAAGGTTCGTTTCGAGCACAGTGACAGTTCTGACCTTGGTCCGCTCGCATCGCGCTATCACGATTGTCTGTATAACATTTTCGACCAGTAAACCTGATCTTATCAAACGTTCGAAACTTGAAATTTAAATTCATAAAACCATGAGACGAAGTTATACGTAAAACGAAACGTAACAAAGGTAAACACGCGTCACCTACGTGATTGTTATTCCATTTTTAAAACAAAACTACGCGCCGCCGGTTTAATCAGCATATTATTATATTGGGTTTTCTATGCAATCTGCGCTGCTTATTGGTCGACATTGACCGATATTGTTGCCCCTCATCTCGTTATTTGACCGACCTCGTTTACCTCATTTACTACGCTACTTGGTAATTTACAAATGGCATTTATTCATAACATAACAAGGAATAGTTAACATCAATGATTCACAAAGAAAACTGAACTTATAGTTATATATTATAACGTGCGCAGATAAAATTACACTAATAATTAAATCAAACTAAAGTACATTATGCAGCCGATCACTGCCTCAGGGAGCGTGCCCAGAAGGCTGGCTGTATTGCCACGCTGTATAGGAATGCTTCATGAAATATATATCAAATATAAATATTGATATAATATAATATGAATTTCAAAAGTATATTGTTGTAAGAAATTAAAGCAAACTAAGTTTTGGACACGCACCTAATGCTGGTGCAAAGAAATTGGGCATATTTTATACCCAATCTATGCGATTATTTTGTTTCTTTTACAGATATCCTCATTTTATCAATAAGCGACACACCCAACATACTCGTAGCTCGCTTCATAGTCCGTCGAGCGGTTGTATCAGTGGCCCAGTTACACCGTCTCAGTGACCAGGTTTGTAACAACTAATAGGACGTACTATTCAAAAATTTATTCGTCTTCAAGCATTGCGGGATAGTCGACGTGACAACTCGACGAGATATTCCGAACGCTGCCCAATCCAACTGAGTCCTACTATTGATTTCCCTCTGGAAGTTGTTGAGTTGGATGGTCTGTCCAGGATTAGACGTAACCTTGCACAACTTCGAGGGCCGTGTCATTGTCGAGACTGGTCTCGGCACGACATGATCGTTGACATAGCATTCGTCTTGTTGACAAATGAGTCCTCTGTGAGACGTTCTGTATTTTGGTCAACTCGACCAAGTCTCCGTAAAATGACAATGTCGTCAGTATGAATTGTAAATATGCATTTATGTAGTTATTTATTTTGGTAAGCAGTAAAGTGTTATCCATTTATCTAAATAGCCCAGCCAGTAATTCGTGTGACCCGACCAGCCATAATGGGCACGATGGAGATGGCTGTAGGTGTCAGCGCAGCATTGACCGACATAGTCCGTGGCGCATCGCAACCATTTCGACACAATCCACTGTGCCACTTATTCGGATTATTGGAGACCTTTTGACCTCAAGGATATTACTGACTGCATTTGATGTGGTTTAATAGTCGAATAGACTGATTTAAAAAAATTAAACCTAATGTCAAAAGTAGTAATGATTCCTTAGAAATAACATCTCTAAAAGTCTTTCATTTCATTATACATGAAATTATTTATAATTAAAATTTCAATGCAGGTATGTTGACGGCCTCTTTGGTTGAGCGGGCGAAGCCTTTGCCGGCCTACCTCACTGCAATGCAGAGGTTCCGGGTTCGATTTCAGATTGTATGGTGGTTTTTAGTCATGACAAACAACACATTTGCTACAACGGCTTCAATTTATTTGTCCCTATACAGGAATTACCTACGTAAACGTAAGTTTTTGCTTAAAGATACTACATCATATTCCACTACAATTGTGTATTTTAAAAAATCGTACTGGTATGTGTTTAAATATAAACTATAGCTTATTTCATCGTTTCCTTAAATTTATCATAGAATAAATATTTAAAAAAGTATTTTTATACATAAATAATATAACAGTTCCAAATTTGAAACATAAGGACCTTATTTGCTGGCTGGTTCATAAAATATGTTCTTAAAAGCATTAGCCCTCTTTTTCGAAACATGTCAAAGTCATCATGGACCCCATGTGTTTCAACTATTCCGTTAATAATTGCTGACCTACGTACATACAGCTTAATGTGGACAGTTATATTTACGTGCAATTGTATATTATTAGATACTGTGAATTTTTTACGACAGTTAAAAACTTGTTCGTAAATCAACTTTAGTAGATAATCTGAAGTTGCAAACCTGTCGTAATATGGTCTGATACGTTTTACTAACGAGGTTGTAACAGATACATATTTTCGTAATATTTGTTCAATATTGTTTGTTGCACTTTCTAATTACGAAGATGAAATGCGTTCACATATTTTATTATTTTCATATTGGGTAACATATCAATGATTTTAGCTCACAATAAGATGTGGCCTCAAGAATTAATTGATTATCATGTTTATTACAGGTACATGTTTGTTCACCGATGTCAAAGTCTTAAGTGGCAAAGAATACTAAAGTATTTATCGACAAATTACCCTCTAATTATTTTCTCCCCATAGCGAAATGACAGCCGTTTTGTATTTATGATACGAACCCATGGGCTATTCTAATAATTTAGTCATAGCTTCTCACGTAAGAGTTGTTTTGGAGACCAGTATCAGCGTATCTGAAGTATTGTTGTACAAATATTTTAATTTATGTATTAATTGTACATAACTTTTTATCTTTTAAATTAAATTTATAATTTAGATTTTAGTCTTATTATTTATTCAATTTAAGTATAACAAATAATCTATACTAATACTATAAAGCGTTAAAGTTGTAGGGGGTAATCTCTGGATCTACAAATTCGATTTTGAAAAACTTTTACACCTTTATTGTTTTTTACACACTTTTGCTGTTTTTTTACAAACTTTAAAAAAACTTTTACTGTTGGAAAGCTACGTTAACAGGGAGTGTCATAGACTATATAACATAATGCTATATACCATGGGAGCGGGACAGAGCTCGGGTGAAACCGCACCAGGCCGTTAGTAGATAATAAAATATAGGGTCTAAATTCAAAAGTTAAGTAATTGATAATTATCGGAAGTCAAAATTTATAGTCAGAAGTTCATTTAACGAATAAAAACATCTATTGCATAGCCAATCATGCATTTTCTGTTAAACTAAGTTTGACGAAAAAATATTGATAATAAAATCAAAGTTACTTGTTCACAAAGTAAAATTTTCAAGATAATTATTTTTAAAGTTTACGTAGGAGAGAAGTCAAGATCGTAATCAACGAATGTGAATGCAACGGTGTGCGCGCAGCCTGACCCCTCGCGATATCGCCTGTGACTCGCGATGACTTTTCAATCAGAAAACACGATGTCAAGGAATAAAATAAAGTATTATATTAATATTTCTACTATTACTGTGATATTATCTTCATTTTTTCTTTCTTTCGGCGTCTCTCAGCTTTTTGGGGTCCGCACAACGTATCTTTCCACCATTTCTGGCATACGTCCTCTGTCACACCAAACACCATCATTTCATCCTTCAGACGTTCCATCCATCTTTATTTGTTCCACCTTATATTTATCAATGTTCTAGTTTTAACATTCTTCTTGATACATACTCGTACTTTCCCTACTGAACCTTATTTTACCTCATTCGTTTTTCTCAATTCATGAGTCACGGCTTGCAAAGAACCCCACTTTTTAATTTTAGTAACTAATATTTACCTACTTGTTAACTTAATTGAAAAAGACTAAAGATCGTTATGACTTTTTAATATATGATTACAAAAAAACAATACTTGTATATACATATTGATTGTTTTGAGCACGAATTATTTGCTTTTGTGGGAAATTTTAATTGTTTGGTGAAATACTACAACTATTGCTATAAAAACTTTATTATTTGGCGTCATTCACATTGACTATGAAGAAACGATTTAGCTTCAAGATCTTCCTTTATGATTCTACCACAAATAAATTCTTAATAAAATTCTTCTCTGTTTGAGATTATGCTTTATGCATTGATTGTGTATTATTCATACAACTAGTTTGTGGCAACGAAGGTGTAAAATTGCTTATCACGCCTTTTGCCTAAATCTTGAACTTTCATTTTCATACAATATCATTATCATGTATATACGCAACTTACATGTACGTGTTTAATACATTCAGCTTTCTCTGCTAGGCTGAAGAAAATTATTACAAATTGTTATAACCAGTGTAACAAAGAGGTTTACCTATTACCATTGTGCTCTGACAACTTATGCAATTGAACATAAATTGTATTCACTACAGCCAAAGGAACGTTTTATGCGTTCACAAGTTTAATTATTTGTATGTAGAGCTAAGCTGTAGTTTGAACATATCTATACTAGTATATAAAGCTGAAAAGTTTGTTTGTTATCTTGAACGCGCTAATATCAGGAACTACTAGTCTGATTTGAAAAATTATTTCAGTGTTAGATAGCCCAAATGGGCTATCTCGATATTTATCGAGGAAGGCTATAGGCTATATATCATCAAGACCAATAGGAGCGGAGCACCAATGAAGAATGTTTGAAAATCTTTTTTTCCTTTTGAGAGCTTCCGCTGCGTGCGCGGCGTAAACGGTTAAGTTTAGGAAAAATCATGTGTGACCGAATTGTTTCCCTTTGACAGCATATTTGTCTATCTTTTAAGGTTGGCTCACTACAACCTTTTTTATGCTAACCAAATTTGTTCTAAAATAATGCATTATTTGCGAAGGTCTTTTTATAAACATTATATTAATCTTTATCCAAATAAATACGTTATTCATCACGAGTATTTAATTTAAAACAAAATTGCCATTGACATTATTCGATTTTAATGAATATCTTAGGAGATATCGCAGTTTTAAAATAACATCCCAACAAAATAATGGTCAAGTACTACGCGTGCATTCAAGATGTGCAAGGCCGGCCGGCAGTCATTAAAACTTAAAAATTGTCATGTTCTACGTAACCAAAGTCGCGGGTTTAAGTTAGCGTCAGCCCAAAGTAACTATTCCACGTGTACGAAGTCACGGGCAGAAGCTAGTGGTGTTATATGGACAGGCATATTTTACGACCACTTTCACTTTCGAACTGTGACGCGAGTCAAGACTATTGGGGGTCCAACAATATATGGGCGTTGATTTCGTCTATTAAGTTCCCCGAAGATGGTATGACAGGTCTTAGGTTTGTCACATGGTTAATGCATTACGTCATCCACTATCAGTTGCAGAATTATATATAGCACATGAAGCCTAATCGCACTTGATCATCACACCATACGTATATAGTGATCTTTTTCTTTAATCATGTAGTATATAAAAAAAAGATAATTATTGTTGAAGTAAAATTGCAAAGGAAACGACCTCGGTTTTCTTTTCTCAGACTGGCAATGAAACATACTAAACTAATTTAGCATTTGTATAAGTATAAAACTTAATTAGCAAGTTTTAGCAGGAAAACGAGTATAACATCTAAAATAATTACCACGTTCTCGTTGCATTCTACCATAAAGGTATACAAACTGGAATAGCTACACAAATAATTTGCGCATTTTAGGATCGCGTTTTCCATCACCAGATATAAATTATTCATAGAATCACTTGTATCATGGAAATATTAAAAATGTCAGTTGCCTGAATAAAATAGCTGAATGGTTTCACTTATTAATTCACTCCGGATATAATATTTGATTGATAACTTTTATCTGATCATTGAAAAGTCGGCCCTATTTGTTATTCAATATTTGTTTATTCAGAAGTTAATATGGTCTGTCATTCGCTACTCTAAAGTAATAACTATAATCTCTAACCTTCACCATAGTGTTCTGTTTTCAGTTTTCATTTTGGAGATTCTAGAATTCACACGGAACGGAATTTATTCGAGTCAACAGTATATGTATAATAAATTTATATATTAATATGTGAAGCAAAAACTTTGTACAGTTTTTTACATAAAAAATACATTTAATCCATAAAAAAAACATTACACACTACCACGTATTTGACAGACACACACATATTTACTCTTTTGTTTATTGTTGCCTTGGCGAAATCTGTGATTATAGAAGTATAGTCTAACAGAAAATTATTATGGTCGAATTTCGACCACAGGCGACCACTAGTAATCTATAGATAGATGCATGACAAGGTCAATCGATAAATTTAAATGTAGTTTTCAATGTCCAGTTCCAGACATAACTATTACCATGACAACTGAAGCGTAAACAAAGTAAGAACATTAACTATTGTGTCCACCACTAACTACTACGAGTACTTTCTAAGGAATTTATTAGACCTTTTAGGTAACTAGTTGGACATTTCGGTTCTGTCTGTATCCCGACAATGACGCATTTTGTATGATAACAATTATACTTTTTAAATAGCCTAAAGCTGGCAAACAAGTAAGCGGCCCAGCTTATGGTAAGTGCCCACCGCAGCCTTACGCATTTTTACATAATTATACTACTCCGACACTATGGAATCGCCCGTTTCGAGTCTGATTCGCTCGAATATTTATTCAATGTAAAGCATGGTTTTTGTTACTCGCACTGATGTTATGATGCTGATTATGTTACGCGTGAAAGTATAATTTTTAAGAACTAAGTGACCAAAAAGCTCCCAAATAAATAGACCAAAATTAATTAATAATAATTATAGCCGATACGTTCAAATTTCCCAAAAACACTAAAGAATTAATAACCCGAATATGGGAAAACATGGGGCTTATTCAGGCAAATACAAACTAATTAAATTTAACGTTCGAACGCCACTATTACGGCTATGCTGTAAAGTTTTCAATAATATCCCATAATCAGATCTTTAAGCGGCTCGTCTTGCTTCGACTGTACTCGAGAATCCGGATCTAAGTATCAAGGGAAATCCCTGAGTAAACACAATTATATAAGCTGAGAACAATGCAACCTATTTCTGCGAACAGAAGGACATATCAAACAACATCTAATACAACCACACAAGCAAAGGAAAAACCCCATTGTGCGTTTGACTTTATAAGCAGGTGTCCCCAAATCGCTTGAATGGTATGCCATCCGCCCATTGAATGCTAACAATAACTTTATTCCGTACATTGACGTACCCAGTTATAAATTAGCTTGGATTGAATTTGTATAACATATTATATACAATCGAGGTTTGCGGGCATTGTTGCGAAATTTCAAAGGAATGAGGCAATTGAGACAGTGATGAACAAAACCTAATTTAATTAATTCTTCCACCATTAAAAGTAATTATTTTTAACTACCTTTATCTTATTATAAAGTATAATCGTTTTTAATAATTAATTTTACAGTTTTTGCGACTTGTATGTTATTATGTTAAAGATATATTTAATTAAGTGGACTTTGAAACTAGAATTGTCTAAATCTTAATACCAAATGCGCAAATAATTCTATTTCGTAATTTTTAAAATTTTCCCAAATGTTAGATGCGATAAAAACTAAATTTAAACATTTTAAGATCGTTATGTGATATCATATTAACGTCCTTGATCCCTGCTGTTGATTAATCGCAATCGAAATTAATCGCAGTTTAGATTAATATAATACAGAATAAATAAGTCAAGCGGGTATCATTTCACGCGCATAGAAGTTTATTTTTAATTAGCTAATAGTGTATGAGAAGACTGGCTGGTTACATACATAACAAGCTGAGCACATGACGATGACATAAGGGTTTTGTCAAAATGACACAGGAGTCTAACAGTGATATTGTGATTTTGAATAAGACGTCAAAAATTATTAATTATAAAAACTAGTATTAGTAGTTGAGGATGAGGATCGCCATACCAAAATTTTTGTTCTCAAAAAATACAAAAGGATATTTCCTGGTCTCGATTATTTGTGTGAATCGTATATAAATAGTTTTAATTAAGAATAATTCTATTTATCTATCTAAATAATATTCCTGCAAATTATGACATTTTGTTAATATACTTGAGAGACATGAGTTAAAAGGGCGTAAACGCGGGCTAAGCTTTAGATGAGACTAATTTCGAAAAGTAAACGTATGCAACTGAAATTCAAAATTAGAAAGGAGAAGTCCCAAATTGCACAAAATCTAGACAATTGTTGTGAGTCATCTATTTAGAGTTCGGCACTGGATAATTTCTCTAGTCTAGTTAAAAACGAAAGTCAAGTTTAACGATGTAACGGTCGGCAGAGCATGAGTAAGTCTGAAAACATTAATTAGACTTCCTTAATTCAAAATCTATTACAATTCATTTCATCAGTACCCATTTGCCAATTACGGAGTAAAGAACAAGGATCATAAGTTACTGTTATTATTTAACTATTAAGCCACTGAATCTCTTGTTCAGTTAAATTTATACTAATATATATTATTATTTTAAATTTTACCTTATTTCTCTAAAAATCATTCATTATCGCCTACCTTCTGTCTTAATTCTCTCTACACAAAAACACACATTTCACGAACATATCCACATACACAACCGTGCATATCACTTATTTATTAACTAAAAATAAGAGAACCAATATAATAATCTCTATAAAATTCATACATACACTATTAAGTGCGTGCATTAAGAAACTTCTAATTGACTAACATTACAAGTAACTATGCCTACTGTCTTTTAGTCAGAAGAATCTATTTTTATTTGGAATATAGTTTTATCAAATGGCTTAAGAATATATATAATATTTTTCGTATTTTTATTATAAATTAGCACGTATTCATTTTGCAACAAAAACCACATGGCGTTATGTATCAATTTTACTAATATTATCCCAAAGTTGACTCAACGCTTTGTTCTTTTATAATGTAGACACAAATGGCTTCTGAGTAATACTAGTTATCTTAACCTAAATTAAAACATTGTTTAGTTTTATCAGTAAAAAAAACCCAGTCTGATTTTTTAAAATGTATGCTACCTTACGTCGTTTTTATATTGCGGCGAGCAATTCATAATGTATTCTTGCTTAAGAACATACAAAATTTAATATTTTAGAATAAATAAAATGAAATTATTAACAAAAGTATCTTTACTGGTCTCGCTTAAAATTAGTATAGTGTTGATCGGTAAAAACATTAACTCCGACTTTAAAACTTAAAAGCCAGTGTAAATTGACAATTTTATAGTAGTACTAGGTAGTACGAAGCTCCTAGTAGTTTTTTCCGTGAAAGCTAAACAGACAGATTGAGTTACTATCGTATTTTTTTATAGATTGTAAATTTGTATATCTATAAAACTTGAGAAATGAATCTCCCGTACCAACTTCCATCCTCTATTTCAACCCATTTTAGTTTTATTTATCTATTCCTTGTCTATCTGTCTATCTATCTGTATATACATAAATGACAAAGATGATTAAAATGGTCAAAATAACCAAAATGGCAAATCACAAAAAAAACTATCCTAGTTTTTGGGATAATCTTAACATTAATCTATCCCATTTACCCGGAACAAAAAGTATCCCTTGTCCACCGTGGGGATTAAACTTAAATATATACCGAATTTCAGCCAAACAGTCCATTAGTTTTTCCGAAAAACATAACAAACAGAAAGACAAATATATTTTTATTCCGGATACCATCAATTTTTTCGGGATAAAAAAGAATCCTAAGTTCATCCTCGACATCGAAAAAATATATATACTTAGTTTCAGCCAAATTGATCCAGTATTTTTCCGTAAAAGGGCAACAGACAGAAAAAGTTACCTTGGCATTTATAATATAATAATAATATATTATTGATAGGGATTGTTCCTTATCCACGGGAATCAGTCACTAGAATTCTTCCTCCATTTTTATGGGGGCTAAAATCCGGCCGCAGATAACCTTGTACTCTTCTTCCATGATGTGAGTACGAGTAACCATAGGACAAGACTATAATGAATATTTCAATCATATAATAATATAAATTGCAAAACTAAAATTAACATTGTCTTAAAGAACTTAAGTCGTTAGCAAAACCTATATTAATCTAGTACAAGGTAAAAATGTATATGCAAAGTGAATTTGGTTGGTCAACATTTGGAATTCACTATTGACTTTCGCAACACTCAACTAGGGTCTGTACTCCGCACCTATGTAATAGGCATGTATATATGTTACAGTTATAGTGATTAAATAGCTACTATACATAATGACTGGTCATTATATATAATAGCAAAATTGACTACTAGACAATGTGATAAATTAATCACTTTATCCGGATATCATTCATAATAGCGGGTCAAAGTAAGCCAAAATATTCAATTAAATATTTTTATTATTGTAGTCTTTATAAAGAGTGATACCAAATACTTGTATTGATCTCTGTTTCTTTTTGTCCTATGGCTAGTGAGCTTTAAATTTGCTTTATAAATTAAAGTTAGATAACTTTATCACAATGTTAATTAATTTAGAATTATTATCTATGACAATGTTATTTTAATTCTTAGGCAAATTGAAATATAATTTTATATTTTTTACCTATACCTACTTGTTTTATTACATTATCCAAGTCTTCGGAGATA
Organism: Dendrolimus punctatus; assembly: GCA_012273795.1. Taxonomy (NCBI): domain Eukaryota; kingdom Metazoa; phylum Arthropoda; class Insecta; order Lepidoptera; family Lasiocampidae; genus Dendrolimus; species Dendrolimus punctatus. Next base: position 5,513,004 of record CM022543.1, read on the forward strand.
TTACATAAAATTGCTAGTTAATGTGATTAATTCTGTGTCAATTATCACGTTATCTAAATTGAGTAGACATTATTAATAATGGCTAGATAATATATATAATATCCGGATTTATTACTTTGCATGTAACATATATACTAACTACACGTGAATTGTAACGAGCAATTTGATTAATCGGGCAGTATTAATATGGACAGATAATTATGAATAATGACCATGAGCGACAGTCAATTTGATAAATTTGTTACTTTGGCCGGCCTACAACGGCCCGTGGGGCCATATAAAAAACTTTTGGTTGAGATAACTTGAATTTATCACTTGGACCGGGCAGTATGAATACATCCTTACTTCTAGCCGGACAATGTGATAAATTTGGTTACCTTTCTATAAGTATTATGTAAGATTAATTCATTTAAGAGTGGGGTACAGTTATCTGGACTTTTTATTTATTATGAACAGATCCATTTTTTTTTAATATACGTTAGTATAGTTAGTACTTTTTTACTATAGGTTCGTGGTTATTTTTTTTATAAACGCCCAAAATTCACTTTATATCTCAAATAATTAATAAAAAAACCATATACCCTAACCTCATTTAATAAACAAAAACAGACAGGTTATCTGTGTTTTATTACATTGCCCAATTGATACGGACATTATGCATACAGACCGGTCATTATTCATAGTGACCGGATTTATCAAATTACCCGTAATATTAATGAATGCAATATTGGTGTTACGACTAACTGTGTAATAGCAAAATATGCTAGGCTCAACCAATAAAACACTGATAATATTTCTATACTATTCAGGATTACTATACGTATTCTGAAGATTGTGTCATTTTAAAAATAACTAGGGTTGTAACGGAGGCCTTCTTAGAGAAGGCGGAGGCGGATGCGGAGGCGACGGGTTTCACCTCCGCGGATGCGGAGGTTAACGGAGGCGGAGGCGGAAGTGAAATTGGATATAGAAAAAATAGTAGTTTATGGTTTATTAAAATTATCAAAATTACAAAATATTTATTTTAAATCAAATAAGTATGTACTACGTCTAACGCGTCCAAGCAATTGAACAGATTGATTCCAATTCATTTGACAAATGACTTTTGCACACCCCCCCACCCCACCCCAACCGCGTTCCCGCCGCGCACGCTTTGATTCTTGTTCATTTGCCGCGTGCGGCCGGACGGCTGAGTGTCGTGAGCGTCGCTGCTTGCGTATGATTAGTAAATAAACCTCCGTTATGACTCCGCAAAAATTACGCGGATGCGGAGGCGGAAGCGAAGTTCCGTTACAACCCTAAAAAAACTAATACAACTATGATCATAATTTTATGCCTAAATACTTGAGAATTTATTTTCAAAGGACCATAATGCTAATTAAAATTCTAGGCTATGTAATAAGTAACCCTATTGTGAATTTTGTCGGCATCATGCAGGACATTTTTTTGTCATCGTCGATTTTTAAAGTAAAATTTTACTTCTAACCTGTGTTTATTGAGATGTCTTCTCAAAATCTTGAAGACGAAAGAATTCTTGTAACATTAAGAAAGAATCTTTTTTAAATATAAGAATAGATGAAGAATATTGGTATCAATTAATTTTGGGCCTAGAATCATTGTAATCGACGTTAAACTTAGCAAATATTAACAATTCAACACCTATAAAATATCTGGTTTGAATTGGAATTAATAATCCCAGAAAAATATACAGAGGTAGGTACGAATATATTAGGAGGTGGATGAAGCAAGCAGTCATCATAAAACATGCAAGTAATGTAAGTAGTGCGTCGCTAATTCTTCAAATAGTGATTTACTCTTTTGCTTATCTACTACTACTTTGCAAAGTTTACTTTTACTATTTAAACATAAAAAACAAAATAAGAGTGATGTAAGATTAAAGATCATACCTGCATGATTCGTCAACTAATAAAATATTTACCCCGATCAGTAAGAAATATTCTTCCTGTAACATAAAAATCTGTAGCCTACTTTCATTACGTATACATAACATTGGTAGTGACGTGTATTCTGTACATAATATCCTTGGATACATTGCAATGAATCTTTAGAAAAACAAAACTAGACGTTCCTAGAAATCCTATTGCACCATTGTATCAAAACAAGTCTAGTGTTCCAATACGTCAAGATGATTGACAATACGAGTATACATAGGTATGGCATATGGTACGGTACGGTATAAGTTCCAGGTATGGCACGTTGTTTACCATCAATGGTTCGTGGCATAACAGAATACGAAGTATATCGATTCCTAATAATGTAGTTACAAAAAATATGTATAAATTTTAGCGGTGTATTAGTCCCGTATAAATCTATTTGATTGCCAATGTTGATTTGAAACTGACGTAAGGACAGGCGTATTTTTTATATTAGCAAGCACGATGTTTGGATTATAATATGTCTCTTCAAGTAACCCGTTCACTGACATTTCGTGGTGACTATAACGATACGCGTATTGTGTTAGAAAAATAATGCGGTGAATATTCTCTGCCCTTCCTTCCTATTTCAGTACAATGGTAAGCGTAAACAGGGGTGTTTCTTATGGTTTTTTGTTTGAGGAAACATTTCCTCGGGTTCCCCCTTCACCGTCAGTACATGATAATTATGATCCTGAGCACATTAGATTAGCGAATCTGCTTACAGGGTGAACTTTCCCTACCAGCATTCGAACACACAAAAACAACGTGCCGATGACAAGAAAATAGCACGTGCCACTAATCGTGTGGCTTATTACCATTATTATTTTTTCTTATCAATGTTTTATTAACATGTTTTTATAATTTGAAATATAAGTCAGTCTGAATTAACAATTGTCACTACCACACACAAAGACAGATACTGAACCATTAACGTAAAACGAAAAACAATTGACTTTATACTGATACTTAATTCCGAAGCAGTTAGATTTATGGCGCGGCTTGATCTGCTTTAATGTTAGAGTCTGCGGCCGAATGTGTCTTATTTAAGGGGTTAAAAAAGAACTTCGTTAACGCATAGCACATTACTGTAGGTACATAGGTTATTTGTCAATATTTAAAGCCATTACAAATATCGCATCTTAAATAACGCATTAAACCCATCGGCATATCTGTGTGATACAGCCTATATCTATAACATTGTCATAGACGAAGTCACACCTTATAGATATATATTATTAAGACCTTGAGACCTCTTAGCTTTTGTGAGAAGGACACGAGCACACTATACTATAGCAGTGCAATACATATCTTTATAAAATAGCCTTGCTATTCAGTCGATACGCAAGATTATGGTTTTTTTACATGCGGCCTATCTATATATACATAATTATATTAGGTATGTATTTAGCTTACGTGAATGAAATGACGTGATGATGTATAATGACTCTAGATGTATAGACGTAGTGTTCCTATAAATAACAATCAGGAAGAGGTACAAATAAAGGAACTAAATAAACATATCTGACGCATTATATACACCTATAATAAAATCGTTGACATATTTTTGTTTGGGCATTTGTGGCCGGTTAATGCTCTTCCTTAACAATGGCGGAACTCATTTGAATGTAGTCTACATTGATGTGCGATAAGCTTGGACTGACATTTAGGCTCGTTTCAGAACACTAGTCACGCTAAAACTAATCCACAACATTTCAGATGATAGCCCGTCCGAATTAAAATATATATTCTAATGAGTGAACCATAATAGTGTAGTGTAGCATTTCATCGTGTGCCATTTTAAAAGTCGAATAGCACATGTGCTTTAAATCGTTCTATTCTATTTTGTTCAGCTATGCCTCCAACGCTTTATTGCGCGTTGATTTTTCCAATGTCGGAGTGCCCGTGTAAAAATGACAAGTGATCAGATATTAATTGATGTTAAATTCGTTGAAGTGCAATAAAAATGCTGAAAGCCCCGAACAGTGCAAGGTTGAGAGAGAGCGGTTGCAAAGGAGACGAACCTTCTTTGTTTCTAACATTTTTCTTCGAAGAGCACGTTTGGTACAAAATAATATATATTCCAAAACTACACGAGATATTTCGTTCAAACTAATTTTCGTTGAAAGTAAGTCCCACCTTGAATTGTTCAAGAATATCAACTCACATTTCAAAAATTAGGGGACGGTGGGAGGCACTTAGTTTTTCAAGACACACCATGTATAACAATAACTCGAAATGTTCATGTGTACACCTAAAAACCATTCCTCAATTATCTACATATATGGCAGCTACCATTACTTTTAAATAATAAAAACCTCTTTGTTCATTTATAAACAATTATGTTTAAGACTAAATTTCAAGACTGGAGGAAGTTGGTACCCAGGCATACCCATACCTAAGCGATAAGTGATACACAAAAGAGCATTGATTTATAAATTTGAATGCGTTTATAATAATATCCATTGTACAGTAAGTACAATTACAAAAAATGAAATACTTATATGTAATTATATGAATAATATTTACACAGTTGGATGGTAAATTTGAACAATATACAATGAACACTTTATTATCGTATCAATTTGTGGTATTATTACTTAAAATGTTTTGTAGGAGTACCTAGATATAAATATGTTTAATCAGGTGGAAAATATGTTTAGCAATTTATATTTGTAACGTCATAATTAATTTAGATACAATTAATTACATCAGTTATTGCCATGTATCGTCAATGGTAATTAAGCATTATTCTGAGAAAGCCGTCAACACTGGATATAAAATATTTATCTGGTCTTTATCCATACAAATATATGTAGATGAGAAAAGTTTCTTAGCGTTTTCTTTATATTGTTACGAGTTGCATGACTCGAATTAAAATGCCGTTAGAATTACTATAGAATTTATTAGAACTATACAAACTGGTATAACACAGGTACAAATATAACTGAACACAACCAGTGCAAACGTAATGCACGATTCAATAACACGCGTAAAGTCCGTCACTAACGTCTTGCTTCGCTTGTGACTATCGCTAGACTGTCTCACCCCTCCGTTCGGGCATTGCTTTATACTGTACAAATAAAATGTCTTTTCGACCGCGGGACTGAACATCTAAGAATCACACCTGACTAAAGACTACCATAAAGATTACAATACACAATGGAATGTTTTTCCAATCAAAAATTTTAAACACAAAGTAAACAATAGCAGACGGATATTAAAGCGTTTCAATGTTATTAGCTCAAACACCGACGGGTAATAAATGTGCTTTGTTTACAGATGTGCAGATGTATATCTATCACAATAGTACCATGTCTTATATGTCTAGCAGGTTTCAGAAGATATAAAGTCAAGTCCTGCGCGAATGTAGTGACGCACACGCAAGCACAGCTCTTTAATAAACGACAAATAGTTGTAGATGTTAATTTTTAAGACTGTGAAGACGAAACGCAAATAATGCATTCATTCAAAGAAAAGCACTTTCACATATAGGTAATCAAAGCTGAGATGCTCTTTAAAATAATTTCGGCTCAAAATGGGTACAAACTTTGTAGTAACTATTTTCAGAATCAAAATTCCACTCTCCTATGACGTACCTATATATCTATGTTTTTAGGGCAACTTCGTTTAATTCTAATTAAATACCGGAGGCAAAGTCGCACTAGTATTCCTTATGGAAAATATCTAGTCACGGAACTCGACGAGAATCTAGTTTGGAATTAAACAGTGATGCTATCTGGGCGAAGATAGTCTTGCTAATAAACTTGAAGTTAAAGCTATTAAGCTTTTAATAAAACTTTCATATTATTTCAAAACTCGCATAATTTAGAATAAGGCTCCTAATATTTTTTTCTGTAATTTAGTTACCTACATTAGTTACATATTCTCGTGGAGACTACTATTATTTTTCAGATCTTTTACGAATGAATAATGAAGACAATAGGCAGCGGGATATTAGCTACCAAAGAAGTGAAAACTGTGTCCATTAGAGATGCTACGAATAGTGTTTTGGCCGAATACCGAACGGTCCGCTGTCGGCCGAAGCGCCGAATACTCGGCTGCAAATTTTCGGGGTAAGATTATAAGATGTAAGATATTCGCGCGTTAAAAGATTTTTATTTAATTCTGATATTTTAGAAACTGGCCGACACGTAAGGTTAACATGAAAATTAATTAAAATCCCATTTAACACTTAAAACGTAGTTTAACTATCATTAATTTCTGTGTATACACTCGTATAAGTAATATATAGGTTTTTTTCTCGGCCGAATAGTACACAGTATTCGGCCTAATACCGAACTGTTAAAAGTGACGAATACCGAATAGCAGCCGAATATTCATGACATACCTAGTGTCCACCACCTCTATTTTTTAGACTATAAAACCGAAAATTCTGAAATATATCAAGGTGGTAGATTCTTTTATAATTTCGTAACCAAATAATAAAAATTGAGAACATTTATTAACTCTCCTTCGCTGTTCGCCTACTGCCAGGCACTTTCAAATTAATTTACAGAGGGGAGTGCCCCTCCATTTCTCAAAAAAATCTATATAAACCATCCGTATTAAAATAATCGGAAAATTATTATAGTATGAATGGTAATGCAAATGTTTGAAGGTTGTGTTTGAAGCATCAATAATTATCTGGGTCGACGCATGTGTGAAAACGAACCTGAGCGAAACCATACAAGACGGCACTGTTGTTGTTATTAACTAGATTTTAAAATTACGGAGACTAGGTGAAGTTTTTGTAAAATAATATACAATTTTTAAAAGGTCACATAACTATATTGATAAAATTAGAAAAAAAAAGGATTAAACTAAATCACACTGCTACTTTTAGAGGTAGTCATAAGAGCCCCAAGTCTGCTATTACAATATGGTAAGAATGGTAGACCACTGAAATCATAATAGTTATTTTTGTATGAAAAATAGTCATTATAACGACAGTGGTTATGATTTTGTAATTTTGAATTATAATAAATAACATTCTTGTATTACAGTTGTTCTTTGTATTGCTTTTGGAATAATATTGCATGAAATGCAACTAAGTTAATAGCATCGTCGTTTATTACATCGTGAATAGCACTGATAAGATATAATAAAATATAAACTTTTATAGCGTAGTTAGTTATATAAAAGTTAATATAAACAAATTCAGTCTATAGATTAAAAAACTTTTAGGAGATGTCTCTAGTGCGAATTTAAATAACTTTAGCATGGGGCATTTTTATTATTATCGGTAATCAAAGTTAAATAGATTATTATTTATGCATTATTGCAAATGATTTCAAACAAGTCGAACGGGTCTGGGTAGACTGGAGATTTCTCAATTCATGTCAGACTGGAATATTAACAGCAAATAGTATCTACATACATAAGGAGTTCAGTTAAAGCATTCTATTTAGTAACAAAAATATATGAATAATACGACAATTATTAGGGAAAATCGGAACCGTTTACGCACTAGTTATAAAGGTATGATAAGGTGATATGGCGGTGCAGTTATTTGATGTTACTTTGGTCTGTTTATCCAACCGTTACCAATGATAACAGCTATGTATACATATAGACTTTAGTAGACGTATAGACGTGTAGTATGTGGATAATTATTTATACGTACATGTAAGTGCATTGTCAATCTTGCGACAGTATTTTATTGATATCGAAGGTGAAGTTAAAAAAGTGAAAATATATTTGAGTAGAGTATCAAAAGAGTGACTTCGTTTCAACTTTTAAATTATACTATTTTTTTTACTATATTTGGTGACTGTCTAGTAAATAAATACATTTTACCTTGGAAGAAAACTACGAATGACAACCGATCAGTAAACAATATAACTCTGGAAAGCTTTATACCGACTAATCTAATCCTTTATAACGACATAAAAATAATATTATCGTTTTAAGGAGGACAGAATATAAATGTTTAGTATAAGAATTACCAAACGCTTTTTACCATTGAAGTGACTAAATATAATTATAGTTATATTACTTTATAAATCCGTTATAGGCTCATTGTAATTATATGCGGTTCGTACTAATGACGAGCTATTATATGGAACCATTATGTACGGTTTTATAAATTGCACTTGATTATAGACAAGTTTGCGGCTAATTTGTAGGCGGATATAGAGCACATTAAAGGTTTTCATAATGAAATGCATTCCGCATTATACAACACAGCTTTACTACCAATTCTTGGAGATCCAAAAAAAAAAAAATCCGCTACGAAGCAAATGTGACTATCGAATAGACCGCTATCAGAAATGTAAACATAATATTTGAACATGTGTGAATATTAATTATAATTAAGTTATATACTAATAAAATGTGTATGCCTCTCGATATCGAAGCGACAATACACTTACGGCCAAGTGCCAGACCTTCGTCTCCTGTGAGACCTGCTCTGCGGCTCTGGTAAGGCGTGCAGCAATGCTTGAGGGATCAAGCTCTTCGACGGCTTCCTCCTCGTGAGCCGGTACTCAGGTCTCTCCGGATTGTTCTTGCAGACCTTCAGCGTCGACAGCTCCGTCTCCGAACCACACCACAAAGATTCCATTGACAACATTGTTCTACTGTCGTATACAAATTTTACACATAACTAAATGAAGAATTCCACAGGAGTTCTAATTGAGACCTTCGATCAACGTAAACATCACTGTTGCAATCGCAGTACAAGTCTTAAACGTATTAGCAACGGTTGTTTTAAAATTTTAAGTTCGCATTCAAACTTGAGTAAAATTTCGCATTTCACAACTTAATGACGCGGCAACCTTTGCTGTCCATGCGTGGGGTGTTGCAAAATTTCGGACGCAGAAGCCGGTGCGGAGTGGCCGAGGATCGCAAGGTTTAGCGCGAAAGTGAAAAATTGTTGGTTTTACGGAAACTTTATTTCGCGCGTTCACTCGTCTTTGTGCGAAGGCCGAGCGTGCATGAACGCGCGCGTTGTGCGACCAACTGACTATCGAACGCCGACCAACTGTTTAATGTTGATACACAGTCTGCGACCGGCGAACACTCTCACGCTGGCACGAGTCCGGCGAGTGCTCCTAATTCCCAAACAAAAAGATGTCTGTACTCTGTTATCAGCTCGATAAGCACCACTGACCCAAAACACGATTTAAATAAGCAAAAAGTTTTTAATCAAAACAAATCTATCTCTTCGGGCATACTATGCTTCTTCTTACAAGATTCTTTCCAGTAAGTTATCATGGGTTATAATATTGTTGACGTGCGCGCGTTGCGTGCTCTTGAATGCATGTTATAGCATCGTGATTGCTTTTTGTTTTCATTTGTTGATAACTAGTATTTTCTTCATTAATATTTCAATTTAAATGCGTTATGAGATTATTATTATATTATGTATATGAAATTGTTTAAAGATGCTAGATAGGATTATCCCAATACTTCAAGGCCGGACTTGATTTCTGGCATAGCTAGTTCGGATAATAAAGGGACAAACTCTGGTTATAAATACCTAATATAAATGTGTTCTTTGTGTTACATAACAAAACTAGCGTCAATATTTATAAACAAAATATTTTATGAAGCATTCTTAACACTAGAATATTGATAAAGACCCATAATACCAGATTCCCAGCCCCGTAAGAGTTCACTCCTTTTGGATTTCAATTTCCACAATAGTCCTATATTGATCGTGATTCGTCCTGAGTTCATTTCTATGTTGTATATGTTCTGTAAAAGAATGAACTACAGTAAATCTTAGGATTTACCACTCTCTGATAATAAAATCCCGAAAAATCTTTTCATTTTAAATAACCTCGGATATATAACTCGTGTTGGTTAATCCGAGGATTTATTGTTAAATCCTGAGATTAAAGTAGTTCGGGCTTTTACAGTAACATATACAGGAATCATGGTCGGGCATTGTCACACGGACCAAGGTTTAGCAGACACTTGGACTTATTCTACTTTAAATTAATATCAAAGAAATGTCTCTATATGCGGTTTTCATAACCTACATATAATTATTATTTTTACATCTGTCAGGCATTCAATATTTGATGAGTCTATTAAACTTATTAGTATGGAATGAAAGCAAAAGCTGTTGATGATCTTTAAATAAAGTAAAACCTTGGTTGGAATAAATTAAGGAAAATCGGCGCTCAGCGACCGTTCATCAACTAATGAAAGTATTTCACTAATTAACTATCACTTCGCACGCGAAACTAGTGCTCTACGACTATGTAATTAAACATTCCATTGTCCTGAATTCGGACTTGGTAATTTTTGTCATGAGAATGTAAAATAATGGGTTTAATGAACTTTTATAACTGAAATAATTGTTCTTTATAGCAAAAATGGGAAATCTTATATTTCTATAACAAAAATACAGAAACACAATAATCATTTTGAAGGTTTCGTGGTTAAATTGCAAAAAAGGAACACATATCGAAGGCTGAAAGGCTATTCGTTGCTACATTGGTTGAAAGAATAAACATAATATTATTTTTCATCATAATGTCCTCCACATAAAAAACTGGAAAGAACTTGATTCCTTTTTTTTATTGCAGGAGTTAAGCAGACAGGCAGACGGCCCACTTGATGGAAAGCAGTTACCATCGCCTATGGACAGTTGCAACACCAAAGATGCTACAAATGCGCTGCTGCTCTCTTAAGGGAGACTGGAACCTGGTCACTAATGCCGGCTGTTATGGCGGCATGCTCTAGACCAGGGGTGGTAGCCATTCAATCGGTCAAATGCCCTACCACCCGGCTGTGGGTTGTTTTGTCGCCTTTTACGACAGGCCGCCCAGCCGCAGGAAATTGTATTCTTTCTCTGTTCCTGCACGGATAGAAGTACAGGAACGAATCTACAGTTTCCTAATCGAAACTGTAGGTATTTGTCTTATTCATTTCTTGTACACAGTCAATTAGAGGTTTTTTAGTGATTTAAAATTTTCGACTGAACATTTTCTTAACGTCGCTCGGAATAAATAGTCTTACACTCATCGATATAATTTCGTCAGTTTGTCTATTTGTACACACGTCACAGTTCACAGATTAGGGATGCCACGAATAGTGGTTTGGCCGAATACCGAATATTCGGACACGCTCTCGGCCAAAGCGACGAATGTTCGGCTACCAACTGTTCCGCGTGAGGCATGTGCAATTCGCGCGTAGCAGGTATGAAGCAATATTTTGTAAAATATTTGCTTACGTTCTTGCGAATGATGGTACGCATAATAACAGTTTTAAGCGCGATTCAAAGTAATTGTAAGTTTATTCGAACATTTTAAAAACTGGCCAAAACCCTATTAAAACGTGTTTAACTATTAATTTTTGATAAAAAAAAATATAAATACAATTTTGAGCAATAGGGTACCTTTTTTCAGTATGTGGTATTCGACTAGGCCCGAGCCTTCTGGGCCTTAGGGCAAATCCACCACTGTAAATAGTACACAGTATTCGGCCGAATACCGAATACCTAGCAGCCGAATAATCGTGGCGGTTCTATCACAAATATTAAATTGGTGATGTTCGATTATAACGAACTTACTGAACCCTAGAAAATAACCAAAGCAAAAACTTCGAATCAAAAATATAAACGACTCGTAAATTCCGCTTCATGCATTATTTCATTTCAAACATCATAATATCCATAGAATTGTATTAACCATTGATATACAAAAAATATATTTTTTATATATTCATGATTGTAACTCTCTTTGTTACCAGCTACCAACCTATTTTACCAGGTATGAAGTGTTTATCAGTTTTTCGTGTACACCATGATAAATTAATATATGCATACGTGCCAACCAGCATGTATTTAATCATTATTATAATATTTTAATGCGTATTTTGAGTATTTACCCTATTATTGGCTATATCGTCAACTGGATCACGTGCTATGACGTATTGCGACTACTTCTTTACTATACATTTCTTATGATAAGCACATATTGAGGATGCCTTTTCAAGATTTTTGTATAATTGAAATCGCAACAGGAGATTTGATCGTTTATTGTCTGACCCATGTTAAACTCTCGGTTTACTGTTATCGGCTTCATAGAAAATCTATAATATTATAAGATTCTAAACATGCCGTCTGTATTGAAGTTACTAAAAAAAAGCAATTGAATAGGTTATATAAACGATGGAGTATACTATGCATTTTTTTTTAGATCTCCAGTCAGATTGCTCGTTTGATCGGGATTCACGTAAAAACCACTGGGACGATTTCGATGCGGTTTTCGCTAAACGACAGAAAATTCAGAGATTTAAAATCTGGGCTACATTTTATGCCGGTAATCCCGCGGCAATTTTTCCGATAATTATTTAAAAAGGCCAATTGAAAAAACAAATCGAATTCCAGTCCAATTTTTCAGTCATCGATAGCTAATTTTATGTAATAAAGTATATATTTAATCCTGGGAATCCCACGGAAATTTTTCCGGGAGCGGTTTGAAGTTATGCCTAAAAATTAGGTTATTCTGACAGTTTTCACTAATACGATAGCTTACATCCTTTTATAATGGTGCGGTACGTTGTATTCCCGGGAATCCCTCGAGAATTTCAACTCAAGGGTAGACGAAGTCGTGCGTGTTAAAATGAATTTAACTGTTCGTTCCGTTGTTTCGGTCTTTTAAATGAACAGATGGGACAAGATTTGGTGTTTATGTAGTACTATCGATGATGCGGACAAATACAGGATTCTTATTATCCCAAAATAAAGAGTCTACTATTACTCTATATTTTGGGATAATAAGAATCCTGTAAGAAAGTCTTGAAACTTACACGAACGACCCTAACGGCCGTTTTCAATATCCTATCTAAGATCACAGATAGATCGCTATCCCCGACAATCAGTAACAGTTAATCTATCCCTTGTTTGCGTTTCACAATCAAGGATAAGTGCTATCTATCCATAGTTAACGATAGATAGCTTCTTCCCTCTCGCTTATCCAAGCCTCTTGAAACGTTCCGTTCTACGATAACCATTTAACGACGTTACGCCTAATACTAAATATATATTTTTTTGTTCTTATTTATTATTTCTTGTATTATTTAAATAATAAATTACTTTTTTTACAACGAAAAATCAAAAACATAAATGGGACATATTTTATTTCATTTGATTTACCGTGTTTTTTTAATAAAACCAATAATGAAACGGAACGTGTATGGTTTAACAACCGGCAGTTGTCAATTGACTTTGTGTTTTTGTTTTGTTTAGTCTCGTTATCCCTCCAAAAGTTCCAAAACGCATTTCTAGACTTTCTTTCTTGTATCTTTAATAAATAAATTAAATCTTCATCGATATCAAAAAAATTGGTAGATATTCAGATTCGTGTGCAATTACGACAACGAGGATGACATGGGATAACTTTTAATTTATTATATTAATTTTTAATGGTTTCCGAGAAATATAAATAAATTACGCCAGTGAAACCGTGTGAAAATCTCTAGTAATTAATAAAACAAAGAGTATATTTCATATATAAAGATGTAGTAGCTACCTGAGTATCTCTCTTGTTTTCTCTGCTCTAGTTTTTTGTTGTTAAAAGAAGACGGACCAACTGACGGAAACTGGTTACCGGTTGAAACACAACTATTAAGTCATTGCTGGCTTCTAAGTAATTTTATGATGCCCTTCTTAAATTATTCCATGTTACTAGGGCAAAGGGAAATCCTCGACGCGTTGTATATAAAATTAGTATAAAAAGGTGACACGCATAACGTCTCTTTCATTTGAGGTACGCTTAAAGCGCAATACACACCAAAGTCGCCGACTCGCCGACCTATGTCGGCAACTTTTGGTCAGCGGGCTAATGCGGATTGTTCACAAAAAATTAGCCTCTGATTTAAAAATTTTATTACGTAAAATAGAGTATTTTAAGACAGTAATTTGAATATTTTTGTATTTTAAGCGTTAGTTTTTTTATAATTCGATTTTAAAATTATTTCTCCGATGACGTCATAGGGGTTTACATTGACAAGTTTACATTGATTTCTTTGCCTAGAAAACAAAAATAATAAAAGTAAGTTTTATCTATATATAATCATAGTAATCTGTGCTACTATTTAAATGTCACTGTCATTACTCATTACGTATCGTGATCATTTTAGTGTTTTTTGTCGCTAGGCTTACAATTTTTCGTGTTCAACCATTATTATTTTCTATAGTTATAGTAAAAAAATTTAAAGTGGTCTTTAGGGAAAATCCATGTTACAGAACTTAAATCAAATAATGTACAGCTAGATTTTTTTTACACCTGAAGCAGGTAAACCCACCTGATTGGATTTAGTAAGGTCAAATAAAGGTCAAACCCATTTCTTACAAAATACAAGAAGATCGTACGTTTTTTGGAATTTTAACTAGACAGAAATGATTAGGGACAATATTCCTCGAAGTGGTTTTTCAAATAGCTAGATTGAAAAAAATTGAACAATTCCAATTGGCGGCTTCACTCATTGCAATTTGGATAACTTGGTCGGCGGCAGTGATGCCAACTTGGGGGTTTTGTCCCTAAATTTAGGGAGAAAAAAACTCGACAGGGAGTTTTTTAGGGGAATAATTTTTTGGGGGTATTTTTAGGGATAAAATTTTAATTGATTTTTACTTCTATTCTATCAAAGTTTATAAAAAAATTGAATGGATCAAATGACACTACTGTCATTGATGGTTACCAGATGGTGCTGATGCATATGTCTACATACTAGTCGTAACAGCTGGCAGCTAAATTTATAATTATTATTGTTAGTTTAAAATAATTGTTTGTTTTAAATAATGTAAACCTTAAACCAATAAAACTATACTCGTTGATTGATTGATAGTTCTACGTATAATTAAAATGCCAAAGGGAGAAAAAATTTCAGGTTATTCTCAAAAATATACCACTAAATGGGAAAGAGATGATGAGCTTAAAGGTATGTATGAGTAAACGTTTCTGTAATTACAACATACTTACCCTAATGAGTAATTGCCTATCTCTTTAAAATAATGAAAATGAATATAATTTCAGAATAAAATATATTTCTAATTTGTTTTGACATTTTTTCGACACAATAAAGAGAAAGGCAATCTTGAGGTTAAGAATTTAAATTAAATATATTTCTATGATAAAAAACTTCAATTGTCCAGGATTTTCTACATGGCTCAAAGGAAAGCTGTACCGAAATTATTTCGTAAATATCAATTTAGGTAATTTATATGTCATGTGTACAATGCATTAAAAGTTTTAAGCATGAAATAAAAAGGGTGTCGGTTTGTTGATAATCTTACAATTTATCATTCTTTTCTTTCAAATATACACTATTCTGTCGATAGGGATTTATTTCTTTTCATACGACATAAAGATACATTACAGCTATTATATGTATTCTTAGAAAATCATCTAGATTTTATAAGTTAATTTTTTTAAGTTGCAAAGTTTTTTGTTTGTCATTTAATGATAAATACTAAAAAAATGTAAACTAAATTAAATATTTTTTTCTACAGACTGGATTGGGCCGGATCCTTCTGGACTCAAGTGGAATGGCTATTTATCGCACCTATTGATTGACACGGGTCGTTGTGAGCGCCCCGTGAGGGAAAATGATGACGTCATTAGTGACGTTTTCGCTACGATGGTGGTTTTGCTTTTTTCTCTCTCCTTTAAAATAAGTAAAAACTATTTTGGGGTTTTTTTCTCAAAAAGCTTATTTTTGGGGGTTTTTGAAAAAAAATTGGGGATTAATTGACATGGTCATCTGGCAACGCTGGTCGGCGGATCGAGATACGACACACAGCCTGAGTGTCGCCGGGATCGAGTGCTTGCGTACGCACGCAAGCCGCCAACATGTCGGCGGTCATGACGCGCGGGCGCATGTTGCCGACATGATTATTTTCATACATACAGGCCGCCGGGTTATGTCGGCGAGCTGTGTGACTTTGGTGTGTATTGCACTTTACGCCGTATTTGTGTAGGACGATTCTGAAATGTTAACAATCTGAAGACATTGTTTTAACAAATAACAAAGCCTTTGTATTTGTTTATTTACAAAAGGACCTAAGGTTAGTCGAGCAATATATTTCGAAACATACCAGCCCTCGCACGCTGCGGGTCAAGACAAGAGTCATTGTCCTGTAACTGTTACAATCCCGTCAGGTCACATGTGAGTCATAACACAAGGCGGCTTGCACAATTTTGCGTATTAAAACCGTGTCGCAGGAGCTATGCGTGAATTGTTACAACAATAAATTATACTCCTGGGTGTAATGGTGAAAGTAAATATTTTTATGTATAATGAATTGGCACAGCCAATCAGTCGGTCGCCCCAGAGAGCCAAAAGCGGCCGCTTTAGGAGAATCTTTTAGTGAAATATACACATGTGATACGTGTCTGGATAAATTGGTAATTATGAGACATAGGATAAAGTACTCCTTTATTTTACACTTGTTGTGATCGTCACAAGAATCTACAAAAGCTTTAGGCCCTCCGATAATGCTTGAGTGAAGTAGTGGAGGCTAATCGTTTATATTTTTTATTACATGAGTTCAGCAGTCAGGCAGAGGGTCCACCTGATAGAAAGTGGTTAGCATCCCCTACTGACATTTGTAACATCAAAGGTGCTACCAATGTGCTAACTCTCTCCAAAGGGAAACTGGAACCTGGCCACTGATGCCAGAATACACCTTAAGATTGTTATGTCGGCATCCTCTAGACCAGAGGTGTTTGCCATCCAAAGGGGCAAATACCCTACCTCCTGGAAAATGGATCTGCGTGAGGTTTAAACTTGTGAAGGAATGGAGTGTTCTCATTTCGGAGGCCAGGATTAATTTCGAGATGTTTAGCCACAGCAGTTTGGTGCATTAGAATTATAATGAAATGTTTAACTTTTACTTGGCGGGAAATCAGAACATGCACTTTGTTCTATATGAAATGTTAAACGTTCTCTATTTTATTACAAGTAGTATATATTTTTTAACTAGACTGAATCATATCACATATAGCGGAAGGGAGACTAAAGATCACTTTGAAATATTTTATGTGTACACTGTTAACTGATATTAATATACAAATACCAAATGTTGACTCAAGTTATTAAAAAAAACATCACTGTATTATGTTTAATAAGTCTTGGTATTCATGTAAGTGGTCATTTTTATTGTTTTTTCACTGCCTACATACTTAAATATATGAATGAATACATGTCACGCTGAAAACATGAAATACACAAACAAAAAATGATATTTATGGCAGCTACATTATCACTATCCTTTAGGTTATGACTGACAACCAAATCCAAATTAGTTAAAGCAATTATTAATTTAAATAATTAATTTACAATTACCACATGCTAACAATGGTAGAGGAAAACATTGTAATGAAAGCTCCACATTGACATAACCAACGTGTCAAATCTTCCATGTCGGCTTGGGCAAGCGTGGTAGGTGTACTGTCTGTTCCTTTATCATGGGAGACCTGAGCCCAGCAGCAGTGGGATGCTTATAGGCTGTTATTGTAATATATTATTATATGCAATTATAAAAAATTCTAAAGATGCCTAGTCTGTACTGTAAATTGAAGCTATTTTAAAAAACAACTAGAATAGACTATGTAAATAAATGATGGAGAACACTATACAATTTATACTATATTTCTTGTCTGTGTGTTGCTACATCTGTTTGTTTTTGAATTCATCTAAAAACTATTGATCCAATTTCAATTTGGTGATCAACGGCTAATTATTACACTTAATATCTGTGCTACATTTTTGGAGTGCTTGATTTGTATGATGCATTCATATAAAGAGATCACATTTGGAGTGAATTTCCTGCTTAGTCTCCTCCCTCTAGTAAAAAGGTTGCAATAAAATTATTTGAGGCCGGAAATATACTGGCAATGCCTCTTTCATGTTGCAAACAACCATATAAACAACTTAATTCATCCCACTTGGAGCAAAACGGATGGTTGTCTCCAAGTGCCCTGTCAGTGTGCTTAATCATAAACTTACTTAGTTTAAGAAATAATTATGAACAGCCCACGAAGGCAAGTATCAGAAAATGTGTAATTGAACACTGGATACAAAACTGTGAAATCTAAAATTTACTTAGCTGTTAACAATAGTAGATTCTCTAACAAAAAAACAATCCTTTTACAGAATTCTAAACGGCTTTTACGAACCTTTCTTCATCTTCAATGCTTTCTTTACTAGTACCGGCAAATTTGACTCTGCTTTTGCTAGCCATCTTCATAATAAAATTTTGAAAATGTCTTCCACAACACTATCATATTCAAGATTGGAGTTTATTTTCAATGTTCAATTGATAAAACGACATAACTAGTTTAGCACATGGGTTACTTATGTATTCTAAAAACAGTTAAAATCACAAATATAGCAATATTACTTTTAGGTTATTATGATGTTTCCAAAAAGATAATTCGGTTTCGTGACATTTAGTGTCAACGACACTAAATGACATCACATGTTGACATTGAGATTAGCTAGAGATGGTCGTTTTTGTAAAAACGATTTTGAGCAACGATGCCAGTAGACGATGCCGGCATCCGATGCCGATATATTGAAAAACGGATGCCCGCAATATCCGATGCGAACTTCACCGAATGCGAGCGAGCGAGAGGCACCGTTGACCACGCCACGGAAAACGCAACGATGACAAACCGAAGACTCGACGTATCGCTCGCTCGCTAACTCTCGGGTGCTCTCGGTACGATCGGTGGTTGTGCAAGGCAAACAATCAACGTAATACAACACTAAGAGCGAGCGTAACTGTTAGAAAATTTTATAATAATATAGGTACTTATTTATTATAGAAATATACCGTTCGAGGTGCAGTATTATTATAACTTCTGTGCCATGCGAACAGATATTCTCCAAAGCCATATTTTGAATGAACGAAGAACTCGTCTTACAAGTTCCAAATTAGAAAAATTGGTTTTTCTTAATGTAAACTATAATTTTGTAAAAAATAAAAACTAATATTAATTAACTTATTTTTTTATTATTTACTTTATTTTTAACTTCCACACTTTTAAAACAATATACCAGTAGAAGTCGTAATGTTGAATATCGTATCTAAATAATTTACATAACTACTAGGCGACAGGCATCCAATGTCATACACAGAGTTGCAGATACTTTAGCCGGCAACTAATTTTGGCAAATCGTATCGATGCCAGAAATAACGATGCCGGCATCGGATGCGTTTTACAATTAACGATGCGCATCGGATGACAAAATTTAACGAAAACGCCCATCGCTAAGATTAGCTGACATTAACAGCTGCTGCTGAGAACGGTGATGAAAAATTAAATTTCACATAACTTTTAAATATATATGAAGCAAGATTTATAGAAATAAAATATAAATTATATCTACTTTATTATGTGTAAATCAAGTGTATTTAATATTATGATCTCCATGAGAGGATTTTGATTGGCATCTAGCGGCAAAGTGCCTTACCGATTACCTTTCTTTTTGCAACAATTCCATTCTTATAATAATTTGTATTGTATATTATTTAAATCTATATTACCTGAATGTGTTCAGCCTGTCAGCAAGTTTAGTTAATATAGTTTTTCTAAGTGGTCCGGGAGAACCACCTGGTGAATTCTCTCTTGATTCCGCTGCTAAAGCGCGTGCCACCATCAAGTCTTGTTCGTTCATTCTAAAACAGACAAGAGCAATTCATAATTATGTATGCATGTAATAAATTTTGCTAGTAGATAATTACAGGCACTTAAAAATAATATACTGTTACTTGTTAAAATAAATAGTGTGCTGGTTTTTCTAACTTATTTTATTGTAGCCAATACGATTTATCGAATTTTAAATGTAAATTATTAATAGAACGATTGTAGTGATACGACACAGTGACTCAACAATTGTTAATAAGTACCTACATATCTACATAGATATCTAAATTACACCATGATTAGATACATAGATACACATGTGTTGTGATAAAATCAATACACATACGGAGATAATTTGACAGATTGGCATAATTGTACACAAACTACACTTTCATCATTTCGTGCAGGGTGTTTAAAAGACAACTCATAATTTTAAATTCAGAGGTTGGATAATTGAGTAGTTACCATTGTGTCTAAGTTTTATTGACAGATAGAACGATGGGTGAAGGGTCAGCATCAAGAGTATAAAAGATCAGAACTAGTTACTTAATATCTGATGGATGAAAGCCGTTGTACCATAAACGTCTTATGGAACAACGGCTCAAACTACAAAGCTATACAAAAAAATAAATCTTGACCTTAACAGACGAAGTTACGAAGTCGAGTTTTATAGATTTGATTTTTGGCGCGAAGTTCCTCGGTTGTTGCTCGGCCCTATCCGCCAACGCTATAGGTACGAAAAAGTGTAATAGAAGCGAAAAATCCTGACTACTAATATTAGTAGACAATTTTGACCTTTAATGCAATGAAGTAGATCTAAAATAATATATAATCGAATACAATACAGCAATGGTAAGCTTGCGAAATTCCTATTATTCCCCATTCTTGAATAAGCTGAAGCCAGCTTACTGGACATAAGCCAAGTACAATGGTTTAAAAATCAGTTTCGGAAGCATTACTTTTGTATTACGTATAGTAATTTTTAAACTGTTATATATTTGTGTGTGTATATAGTTAAACTTTTCCATAAGGTTCATATTTGGGTTACGCAAGTATGACCACATTTCTGAATTTCGAAAAAAGCTCAAGTGGTTGCCAATCCGTATTCGCCGGAATTCTCATATTCTTTCATTGCTTTACAGTATTTTATTCATCCCTACTACTCCACAGTACCTTAAAGAACGCTTCGAATTTATTTCTTGCTCTCACAATTTACGCCCTTCCAGTCAACATAGACTTATTACTCCTATTCATAGTACAACGTTCTTCAATAATTCTTTCACGGTTAAAGCTGTCCAACTTTGGAATTCATTGCCTGTTGCTGTCAGACAAGCAAAATCCCTAATAATATTTAAGAACTTAGTCAGAAAATTCTATCTGCAACATAATGATATGTAATTTTATGTAATTAGTATATATTATATTGCATATAGCTATATGTTTATTATGTTTAAATAGTTGCATATTATCTCTATATATTATATATGTATATAACTTATGTGTATATTTGTATATATAGTATAGTTATATATTTATTAATAAAATTGAAGTAATCGTACAATAATTATGTATACCACCGTCGCCACTTCAAATCGGAATATTCTTGCCACGGGTTGTCTGGAAGAGATCGCTTTTTAGCGATAAGACCGCCCTTTGTACCCTACTATAATAATACTAGTTCGTAAGCTTTTCTGTAATGGTGTACAATAAAGTGTTATCTATCTATCTATCTATCTATCTATAGTTGGCTTGACGTTGTGAAGGATGACATGCTTGCCAATGGTCTCAAAACGGGGGATGCAGAAGACCGCGTGAAGTGGAGTAGACAAAGTAGGAAAGCGGACCCTTGGCATCGCAGTGAACGCAACCAGGATTTAACGCTCGGAAGATGATGACATAAATGTATATTGTTATATTGTTTTCGTACTTATATGCACTGTGTAGAGATCACTTTTTATAAATTAATATAAGAGGTAGTAATCTAATACAATAAAAGAGAACTTAACTTATTTGTACTGTATTCTACCCATAGTCCCCTAAGACTATAAGTAGAATACTTAGCCTACATCACCGTCTTCTATGGATAAGGTGGCCAGAAGGCTGCCTACGTTTCCTCGCTGGATCGCCATACTGATCCGTTGCCTGAGGTAAGCAACAGCCTTCTGATCACCTGAAAAGTCAATGAGTCGTTATGATAAATTTTGGTAGAGCTCATGGCCTCAGGACCCCACGGTCCAAGCGTCTCAACAGCAAACGGCACAAACACATAACTCTCATTGAGGGTTGCATATTTGCGTCGCTTGAGTGATTCAGCCGGCTCCGCTGCCGAACCGGCTGATTTAAACATGTTTGGTAAATGGCATGCGGCCAACACATCTACGCAGGTCGCATCCCACACCAAAGGCTTGCCACGCTGCCAAGGAATTAGAGTCATTCCGTCAACACGCCTATCATCGTCACGTGCAAAACCGTTCGGCTCCTATCCGTCCGGCTTTATAGCCGGCACGGTAGCGGTGGCAAGCGCCCTCCGCAAGACATCATTCAAGGCGGCGTGGCGTGACCATCTTCGGCACTGGGGCGGTAAGAAAGAGCGCGGTATCCACATCCAGAATTGATTACCTCTGTTCCACAGACGCATGTATGTGGTGCACATATGCGAGAACCCAAGCGCAGGTTTATAGCTAAAGTTGTTTTTTTCTACTTCTGTTTGTCTATGCTTTGGTGTACAATAAAGAGTTACTTTACCTTATCTTATAAGTAATATATAGGTAGGTATCGGAAAACTCTGGAGCCGATTCCAAACACCTAGAGCGTATAAAAATATACACCTAATAAATAACTGAAAGTTCGCTTATAAAATTTAGTATTCAATCCGGGACATTTAGCGTGTTTAGTAGTTAGTGAGCAAAGGTGTAAGTCACTTAACACAAGAAAGTAACAGTTGCGTTTATCTATACAACTTCCTATTATAATACATATCTTAAGTACACGTATTATATTATCGGCTACAGTACTACTCAATATAACAATATAAATCTTATCAAGCCAGTGTTACACCTACAACACATCCAATATGATTTAGGCACGTGTGATACTATTATAATACAAAAAAAAATGTTATGTTGTCAATACAGAGTTACGAATTATGAAATTATTATAATTCAATCTGTAACTTTATAATGAAAATCTCATACTTTACCCATAGAAGACGGTGATCTAGGCGCAGTATTCTACTTGAGGGACCATGGGTAGAATAAAATACAAATAAGTTTTCTTTTATTGTATTAGATTATTCCGTATATATGAAAATTTATAAAACACATACCAAATGTCCTATTTTATTAGTCCATACTTTAATTACCTATAGCAATAAATATTAAAAACAAATAGAAATTGAACTTTACTAAATGTTAGATACTATTGTAGAGGATATTATTATTTAGGTAGAGGGAATCTCTACGCTACTTCACGGGGTTGTTTAAGGGCGTTATAAAATTTCTCATAGTCTAAGATTCCGCTATACAACGACCTTCATCGAGATGCTTCATACTTTCGATTGGTATAGAATTCGCTTAAAAAATTCACCGGTGAAATTTTTTTTTTTTTTTAATTATTAGTTACTCAAATACTGGACTGAAATTTGTTAGGCTACCCATATGCAATATATTTATTGACACATTAAATTAAATATATAATACGTTTCATCAAATAAACATCTCGGTGAAGGTCGTTGTATAGCGGAATCCCATACTATTAGAGACTGCTTAAAGTCTAGCGTGTAACCTTTGTTTATTAGCCTGCAAGCTTTCGCACACATTGCATTTTTTTACCAAGGCGCGCTTTGACTACTATTATACTATAATTAGTTTTTAAATATATATGAAACTTCAGTGAAAAAATATCTAACTGATGACTAAAGGGTGACAACCGCTTAAAAATCCGTTGCGTGGTTTAGAAAGAGTAAACAGATTAGACAGATGACTCGCGTAAAGCGACTTTGTTTTTAGTATAAAACAAAGTTAATACAGATATATTGTAAATAAACCATCTTTACTTAATAATGTAAAGGTGGTTTATTATTAACATAATGTTGCAACATTTTATTACAATATTTTATAGACAAATGTGATATATTTTGACAGGTAATACATTTATTGGGATCACTTATTGGTCAAGGTGAACCTCTAACTCGACATATAATTATGTATGGTACGTGATCTTGATGTATAAGTAGGGATTAATGGCAAGTGTTATTGCACGATAAGTCATTAACTGTGTACAGCTAATCGATTTGATTTTGTTCGATATGATATGGTACAAATTGTTTTGCCAACTTGCCTCGCCTGTTTTTAAATGTATGATGAACCCAAACTTTGCATTTGATTTCAAATGAGTGTCACATTATGAAGAAAAGCGTTTTTAAATTCGGACATCTTTTTCTAAAAACAGTAGTATTCTTGTTTTATAGTTTTAAGTTGATTTTCTTAAAACATATGACCAACATTGATTACTTATGTTTTTTGCAGGAATCTTGTTTGTATGAAAATTCTTAATTATTTGTTTGTTGTCAGTCATACAAGTACAAACTGGCAGAGGCTGTAGTGAGAAGCATATTATCATATAAGGTTTGGCTTTGGTTTCATGCTTACTTGCTTGAAGTTCTTATAAAACCGAAATATCCAAGATTAATTGACGCCGGTCAGATTCACAAAGTGTATAAAGCTATAATTAAAATTATTATTAAAGAGAACGTTAAAAAAGTGCAGCTTCTTTTTGAGTTCAAAGTTTCCGGGAGGTCTATTGTAAGAGACGACAAAACCACCCGCAACCAGATGATAGGGTGTTAACCCGTCCGAATAGCTATCATCCTTAGTCTTTGCCGCCATAATAAGCTTGAGCTGTTTTCCGGCTTCCAGTCTCACTTCAGGAAGCAGCAGCACAAATAACACCTTTGGTGTTGCGATGTCCATAGGCGATGGTGTCCGCTTTCCAGCAGGTGGGCCGTCTGTCTGTCTGTTGAACTCTTGCAATTAAAAAAATGGCAAATCGAATATTGTTACCTTATTAGTGATACAATAGAATACAACGAATCACCATATGTTCTAATCCGAGTCCGCTTACAAATTAACTACGTGAGACAAGTCTGACCTCACTCTAATGGATGGTTAACAAACATATCGACGGTTAAAAGGTAATAGGGCATAAGCGACATTTTGGTCGAAAATGAGTTATGAATGCCATCCTACTTAAAATTTTTCGCTCTTTCGAATGCGCTCACTCCCATGGCTCTACGATGACTTTCGTGTCGTTTATGCCCAAGCAAAAAACTGCGTTTTTTAAGTGTCATTTCATTTAACCGACCGAATTTTGGGCCTTTTTTACTCTAAAGGCGCTTGTACCTCTAAAAATGGCATCACTTTTGGGTTATAGTCGGTAATACATTTTTACTTTTTACTGCCGTAAAAGCTCCAGGCGTATACTACTATTTACCATTAGTACCTGTTTTGAAAGCTGGAACTAATGCCTCTTTATCATTGTCGTCAAAGACATTAAGCGTCGGTTATACCCTACTACCATTTACAAGTTTAAGTTTACAAACATCCTACTGATTTCATTGCTAAACACTGTTTCTTATGCTCCATTACCTTTTGGTATAATAATAAGAATTACCACTTATACTTTTTACCCTTTTATGTTATTCTGCAGTCATGTAACTTATGCCCTATTACCTCTTGATATAAGGATGTCAAATGTAGCTAAGTCTACTCTACCCTTCGTTTTTTTTCTATGTAGATGTCACTTATGCCGAATTACTGCATAAAGAAAATAAGATCAATTGATTTAAGCGACATTAAACCACATAAAACAATGTGGAATCAAATAAATAAAACTACCATTTAATGCTTTTATTTTTTTTTATTCTAGAGCTGTTTCCATTTTCACGATATGACAAGAAATGAAAAAGTTATCCCATTTTTCTGAAATTTTAAACTTTAAACTGCTCTCCTGAACAATTTAGTTTTTGTCGCTTATACCCTATTACCTTTTAACCGTCGATATATTAATCGCAAACACATGTTATATTTTGCCATAATCTACGTTACATATTCATTCTAAATACCTTCCTATGGACATAGTAGTTTTAAACAATTTGATAAGTTAGCGGAAGTCCTAATTGAATTCAAGTAACATTTGCTTTTTAACAGCGTTTTTCAAGGGCATGAGTTCCAAGGAGATATATGCTGAGGCAAAAAAAATAATTTGGCGAACGCCATGTTTTTTTTATTTTTAAAGAAATGGAACATCTTGAAAGTTCTGCGTTTTCGACTGTATCTCGCCCTATTCAGGCTTACACTCTTCGAATCCTAGCAGACTACGAGATTGTTTTTAGGTACCAATCTATTTATTCCTTGAAGGGGGCGGGGGCGGGATGAAATACACACGAAAGTTTAAGATAAAATACTTACTTGAATAAATATTAAAAGTGCAAGGTAATTACAGATTGTAACACATCGCTGCCAGTGGGAAGCGTGCCCTGAAGGCTGTCTGCATTTCCACGCAAATGGCAACACTAATTCACTGTGCGAGTATAATCTTATTTTCAAAAAGTTTACACCTCTTTTAAATATTAACATATAACATAAAAACATTTCTAAAAAATACTGAACAGTATATATTTATTAAGAGATTGATTAATGTTACTACTTATTTCCTAATCATGAAAGAATAATTTTTAATTCATGATTAAAAGGTTTTTTTAAATAAATTATTTTTACATACTTACCTAATTAACCATTTGAACAGTCCGTGTCTACAAAAAGATGGAGTTATACTAAATATCACCGTGTCGTTTGTTGACGATGATGTCATCAATGAAAATTAGCTTGGCCATCAACATTTGCAAAAGCGGAAATCTTAACTGACTTAAGAAAGGAAGGATATGAGTTTTTAAAAAATACGAAAAGCCGGGCATTAAGCGTACCTCAGACAATTTTCTGCCTAATGCATATTAATTTACCACGCGCTAACAACAAAGGAAAACATCGAGATAACTTGTAAGACAAGACAACCACGGTGGGTCTTACTTACACTGCCCTTTCCCGACACCCGAGCCCAGATGTGGGACATGAGCTGATGTTATTTTATTTATTATACGAATAAAAAAAAAATATTTATAAATTAATTAATACTACAAATAACACTAAAACAACGGATCAGCATGGCGATCCAGCGGGGAAACGTAGCTAGCCTTTTGGGCACCTTACCCATAGAAGACGCTGAACTAGACTCGTTATTCTATTTATAGTCTTTAGGGACTATGGATAGAATTCAATAAAAGAAAAGTTAACTTATTTGTAATAAGTGTTGAAACGCCATAAGATGTATTACACAAAAGCTTTAGAATTATAATGTTTTAGCAAATAAGGTGATTTTACTGAAATATAAACTAACTGAAATAAAACTAATTATAAATAAATATTAACTAAAATTAAACTAAAATATAAATAAAATAAAAAAATACCAACTATAAGTAAAAAATAGACTCCAGGTCGCTCTCGGCGGGGAGAGTGCCCAAAATGCTGGCCGCATTTCCGCGTTGGATGGCAACGCTGATGCGTTGCCCTAAGTGCAAACCAGCCTTTTGGTCACGCGAGACCTCAATTAGTCGCTTTGAGAGGTCTCGATAGAGGTGATGAGCTCCAGGCCCCCATGGCCCCAGGGTTTCAACCCCGAAAGCCACAAAAATGTACCCATTACCAATGGACACATATTTGCGGCGTTTCAGGGCCTCCTGGTTGGCGGCGGCGGCCC
Source organism: Dendrolimus punctatus (assembly GCA_012273795.1). NCBI lineage: Eukaryota > Metazoa > Arthropoda > Insecta > Lepidoptera > Lasiocampidae > Dendrolimus > Dendrolimus punctatus. The sequence continues at coordinate 5,540,362 of CM022543.1, forward strand.
CGGCAGTCACTGCTGTTACTGGGAGATGGGAAACCGCCAAAGTATCAACACAAGTTGCATCCCATACTAAGGGGCGTCCCATCTTCCATGGCACCAATAACATCCCATCTGGTCTCTTGCCATCGTCGCGGCATAGCCCATTCGGTTCGAGAACAGCAAGTGCACCGGCGGTGACAAGAGACCGACGGATAATGTCATTAAGTGTCGCGTGCCGTGATATTCTGCCGGCGCTTCTCATGCATGACAAGCCATGGTGGCCTAACTTATCAACTCTATCTCCACACCGACAGCGATGTGGTACTACCACACTTGCCCCCAGACGAATGCAGACAGCTATCCTGAATGTTGTGTCATCCAATAAGTTAAGTTTTCTTTTATTGTTATAGATTATTTCTAAATTTCTTCGTTGTACTAAGCTTATAATTTATGTAAGATTAAACTTACAATATAAATCTATAAGCAAAAAATACGAATTTGAATGAGCATTAATTTCTAAACAATTAAACATCAAAATCTTTGTATAATAAAAGCGTATTTAAATATTATTATCAGGCCATAAACGCCCACTGCTACTGGGCCTCGTCATTTTTAGGGTTACGACGGAGAAGATACTCACCACAATTGTCTAAGGCAGATTTCTTACATCGATCTCAATGTGGAGGTTTCGACACGAAATTGTCCTTCATAACGCGTGATAAATGTAACAATATGAATATTAGGTTAGAAAATGTGTCGAAGTAGTGCAAACTTCCTGGTTAGAATTTGACACCACATCACTAGAATAAGGGGCAGCAGTTGATCTACCAGGTGTTAAGCTAATATTTAATTAATTTGAATGGTTTGATGTTTCCCGAAATAGAATTAAACAAATCTTATACTTAATACTAGCTGTCCCAGCAGACGTTGTCCTGCCCTGAAGAAATAAAATTTAGAACCCAATGGGGATTGTTCACAAAAATTACCCTCTGATTTTATATTTTTATAAAAATATAAAATCAGAGGGTATAAAATATAAAATAGGGTATTTTAAGATACTAATTTGAATATTTTTGTACTTTTTATAACTCGATTTTAAAATTATTTCTCCGATGACGTCATAAGGGACAAGTTTACATTGATTTCTTTGGCTAGAAAACAAAAATAATTAAAGTAAGTTTTATCTATATATAATTATAGTAATCTGTGCTACAGTTTAAATGTCACTGTCATTACTCATTACATCGTATCGTGATCATTTTAGTGTTTTTTGTCGCTAGGCTTATAATTTTTCGTGTTCGACCATTATTATTTTTTATAGTTATCGTTAAATTTTTTAAAGTGGTCTTTAGGGAAACTCCATGTTATAGAACTTAAATCAAATAATGTATAGCTAGAATTTTTTTACACCTGAAACAGGCAAACAGGCAGACGGCCCACCTGATTGGATTTAGTAAGGTCAAATAAACGTCAAACGCATTTCTTACAAAATACAAGAAGATCGTATGTTTTTTGGAATTTTAACTAGACAGAAATGATTAGGGACACTATTCCTCGAAATGGTTTTTCAAAAAGCTAAATTGAAAAAATGTGAACAATCCCAATTGCAGCGCCATCTTCAGTGTCCATTAAGATGTAAGCTGTCTTATACTACAAGTTGGATCAAACTGCACACGGTTTGCAAATTTGATTAAAATCGGTTAAGCAGTTTAGGAGTCCATTGTGGACAAACAACGTGACCCGTAATTTATATATATTAAGATATAAAGCTGAAGAGTTTGTTTGCTTGCTTGAACGCGCTAAACTTAGTACTGGTTTGATTTGAAAAATTATTTCAGTGTTAGATAGCTCATTTGTCGAGGAACGTTATAGGCTATATATCACCACGCTAAGACTAATAGAGCGGACCACCAGTGAAAAGTGTTTCAAAATCAAAGGGTTTATTTTAACTAGCCTACTTTTTAACTATTCCACTCCGACGAAGTCACGGACAGAAGCTAGTGTATTATAAAATCACATTTAGTTTCTAATTTCTGATGGCCGGTTGCTATATCTTACTATTCATTCACTTGTCGTACCATCGGTTGAATTTTGACATTAGATATACGGAGCTTATGTCAAATTTTAGTCGATAGTAAAGCAAGTGAACGCTCCCGGTATAAGATATAAGAAACGGGCCTGTCAACATTCTCTATCTCGCTGTGTGATGTGTATGAAGTTCTAAATATTGACTCTTCCCTAATTAACATATTCTTATACTAATAAACTTTCACCCAAAGTTCATGCTAAAACAAATATTTGGATAAGCATGGATATTGTATGTGAGTATTAATTTAATATGCAGCTGTTTAAGGATGATGTAAAAACAATTAATTTCTTTAAATATGTTGGTTATAAAGTATCTAACTGTTTAATTAGTAATTTTTTCTATGATTTGACAATTTCTGGTCTAGTGGTTTGATCGCCAGGTCCGTTTAGTTTTTTTTTATTATTACTTACTGCAGGAGTTCAGTAGACCGGATGACGGCTATTTGATGGAAAGCGGTTGCCATCACCTATGGACATTTGCAACACCAAATTTGCTACAAATGCGCTGCTGCTTTGTTAAGGGAGAGTGGAACCTGGTTACTAATGACGGAACACAACACAAGGTTTTTATGGCGGCATACTCTAGATCAGGGGTGGTCGCCATCCAGTCGAATAAATACCATACCACCTGGCTGTGGGTTTTGTCGCCTCTTGCGACAGGCCGCCTGGCCGCAGGAAATTGTATTCTTTCTCCGTTCCTAAACGGATAATTATAGACGATCCAAATATGTGGTAGTTGTAACCTGATGTTTTAGTGTCGATTTTTAATTGAAAAAAGAAAGAAAACACCATATTGCTTAAAGATGAACGAGACTTGTAGGATATTAATAATATTTTACGAAGAATTGTGTAATTATATTGAAAATCTGAACTGTGCTGTTTTGAGCAACGACAAGAATCCCTCGTTTATTATAAACACCTAATTTGGCGATTTCAAATCCAGAAAAATCCCGGGTTAAAAATTAGCGCAGATTTTAAGTCTAAAAATCAGCTATCGATCAATGAAAACCGCATCAAAATCGCCTCAGTAGTTTTAACGTGAATCCGGAACAAACAGACAAACCAACACACACATAAAATCTAAAAATTGCAATGAGTTCTCCATCGTTTACGTAGTCTGTTCCAGGAGATTTTTAAAAATCCGTTCAAGGTACAAATGCGCAATGTTTAGCATTTTATAATATCCATAGATATTAATAAAAAAATATTTCAATAACATTAACATAATGGATGATTATTATAAGATATAAAACTAACTAAAAACTAAACTATGTATTAAAAATAAGTTTACAAATTAACTACAAAGTATGTACACTGCAATTTTACCTAAAAAATCGATTGCTACACAGGATAACAATGCTAATTCACTGTACGAACTATGGACCAGCTTACTGATCATGGAGAGTCTCAAAGAATTTCTTTGCTAATGAACCCCACGGGCCTAATGTTCAAATCCAAACGGCACGAATATATAACCGGACCTACCTAAATGTAATAACTTGTAATGCTAATGTAATTGGATATTATTTATTTTATTGTTCTGCAAAATTGAACATAGTTAATAAAAAATATCTTGACTAAACCATTTCATAGCTTTAACACTATATTCTGTTTATGCAAACACGGCGTGCCTAATATTTATTTACTATGATTTTGCAGTGGTAAAAACAAAATACAATTAGGTGTGACAAAGTTAAGATTTGAACAGAATTTTGAAATACATAAACATATATCATATCAGATATATGTTTCTATTTGTATAGGTCAGTACTGTCGATCTTTTAATAAAAACTACTTACTTGTCAGTACAATAATTAATACACTGCAATTATCACTTATTAAATTAACACTCACTTAAACTTATTAACAATTTATTATGTCTTATAAATTTTAACACGATCTGAGAGTCGATAGTAACGGATTGTGTGCAATCCGCGTGTGTTCGCCTCAGCAATTTGTATGACAATGCCTGATTTATTTTCACTCAAGGTACAGCGGGTCGTAGGTTCAACATCTGTCAATGAAATAATCCACGGTCATATAACTGGTGTAGTTACAGATGTAAAGCCTCTCACTAGTTTCCAACTGATTGATAATATATAAATGAATGAGATATACAGCTGGTTACAAGAGTAAGATGAGCCTATTATATACATACTTCAATATTTATGAAAATATTTTAGTTACTGACCCATTTGTTACTCGAAATATTGCTTACCATATGTTTCTTTAGTACCGTAAATCTTTCTGTCTATTGTATTATTTAATACAATAAATCGTAGATGTTTCATGTTTGTAGGTATAATATGCGTTTAAAATAGGGAAACAATCATAAGGGCTGAATTCGACCCAGCAGCAGCAGATTCTGAAATTTTTTAATTTTATTCTGTTTGCCTGTGAAATTAAAATCTAATGAAATATCGCATTAAACACTTGGCTACATTTGCGTGACAATCACTAATAATAACATTATACCAAGTGTAGCATGGCCATTATTGTCTTTCTATTACGCTAACTTGAACTTCTTTGAAACCTACAAAAAATATTTCATATCTAGGATAAAAATATTTTATACAGATTCTTTTTCGTTATCTTGATATATAAAAATGAATGTCTGTCTGTCTGTATAGTTTACGATTCTATAAAGAGAATCGTAAACTATACATCCGATTGTGATCAAATTTTGTGTGTGTTTGAGTGGGTCCTGGGATGGTTTAAAGCCACAATTGGACCGGTAGTTGGCGCTGAGATCGGGTTCTAGAATCCTCCTAATCACCAGGACTGATTTTGGTGATGATGTCATGAAACAAAGTCTTTTAGGAATTCAGAAAATCTGGCGGTACGAAGTTCACCGGGTCAGCTAGTATAATAACTAGAAGGAGGAGGAGTTAGTAAAAAATCATTAGAGCTTTTAAGTTAATGTATTAGGAGCTTTGAAGGGAAAATGTATACTATATTTTGTTTAATGAGAAAAATGTCCCGCGCTTCATACTTGGTAAGTATGTACGTCCTACAAAGTCAAAATTTATAACAAGTTATTTTACATTCTGTCAAAAAAAGTATCGGGCATGGATGCTTTGTTTAAGTTCCACATATTTTTTTGTGTTTTTGTAGTTAGATTGGCATAACTGTTTTTCATTTTGGCGTGGAGTTAGAGTTGTATTGATCATTTAGATTAAATACAGTACTGTTTTTAGTTCGATCATTTATCTAGTCTAATGTGTATTCTGATTCATAATGGACAAATCATCGAGCAAAGAGTTTGTCTTAAATTTTACATCGCCCATGGAATATCGTATTCGGAAATACAGAAAATACGGAAGGTTTACGGTGAATCCACTTTATCAAAAACACCTGCTCATGACTGGTACAAAGCGTTCCCAATCGGCCGAGATATTATTATGCTGTAAGATTTGCTTCGCCCTGGTAGGCCATCAACTTTTTGAACTGAAGTTAACATCGCAAAAGTGAGGGAAATATTGACTGAAATCTTCATTCAAGTTTGAGAGAAGCAGCCGCTGATCTTCCCGTGTCTCGCGAATCAATCTGTATCATTTTAAAGAATCACTTGGTTATGAAACATGTTGCCGCTCGGCTATAAAATAAATTTGAATGACTAACTAACATTTTGTGTAGAATTGACCTTCTCCCGGTACTTTTTTGACGGAGTATAATACTGTACTGTAAATATAGAAATAATTAATTAATATAATAAATAAGCAAACTCACCAATATAAATTATTGGGCCTGATTCAACATCAAAGGCATCAGCTGTAAGTCCATTATAAGAAACCCAACAGTGAACGTGTTCAGAAAAATACTTATAATAATTTATCAAAAGCTGTATGATTATAAGCGTCATAAGTAATTCATATTTAAAACTTCAGTGATGATAAATTCGAATAAAGTCACATATTATTATGAAAACTTAACGACAGGTTTGCCCTGCCTATTTAGTTTATTTTCCACGTGCTGACATGTTCTGTGATAGTTCAAGTGTTACAAACGTGTATTATCGCTCACAAAGACGGCGCGCGGCGCTTTCTATTATAAATTAAATGTATGATATATTGCGAAATAGCAATAATTTAATATGTGTAATATATAATGTATTAATATTTCCCCTTTGGATTAGTTTGATCTCATTTGGATATTTTCCTGATTCTCTTTTGTTTTGATAAAATAAGCAAATTGTACATATATATGTATAATAGATTACTACCAAGTTCGAATAGACAGTTGTACAGTTTCGAGAATAATAAATGAGAGATTGGAATAGTCCCGCATTCGCAGATAGGTACCTTATTTCAGATCAAAAAATGGACAACTGGAGAGCGAGGCGAGATTCAACGAAGAATATGTGAATCAGATTCAGGTTTCTCGTCCTATTCTCGGGAGACTGCGAAGTGCCTACAATATTGAAGGTGATATTTTGCAATAGATAAATCTGAATAAACCAAGTGTGCAACCTTCAGCGCGATATGTTGCCGAGAGCAGTGTTAGATATTGACCCTAAAGTCAGTCGTTTGACTGGTTTTTGGTTTTGTGCTTTACTTTCTAATGTACAGTCTAGACGTATTGACGCTCACACGTAGTCGAGTAGATATTATTGTAACCTTGAATTTGTAGATGTCTCATAGTTCATCACAGCATCATAAGCATATGAAAGCAGGAGTCTAAAACAGGGGTCGCCAATTGGCGGACCGCAGTCCGTGTCCGGACCGCCGACCCATTTTGTGACAAATGTCATTTTTCTCATTGAAATGTAAAAAAAATTCTTCGTCTCGGGACGCCTGACAGAAGTGATACTTGCGTAAGAGAAAGGGAAACCAGAGTCTGGCGCCGTTACGCGTTACGTAACGAAGCGGTTTACCCTCCCATAAGAAGTTATCACCTAAAAAAAAGCCTATGCTATTTCCGTAATTATATTTGTTTAATAAATATTTTTTTCTATAAAATGTGCGGCCCGCGATGGTCATTTTATTTCTTAACGAACCCCGAGTGAAACTAATTGGTGACCCCTGATATAAAGCAGTACTGATATGCAATGGCAATTATTTTATGAATTAGACACAAAAACTAGCGGAATGTATGTAATAAGCACCAAAATTCATAGGCTCGCAGTGCCTATGTTTCATACATAATAAAGCATCGCACAGCGAACTTCGACAACTGTTGATGCATAACAAAATATTTTTACTGGATTTTTCGTAGCCGTTTTAGCAAATACGAAACCTTACAAATTTTATGTTCGTCTATAAACGGGTGTCAGTTATTTTTCTTAAGAACTAAGTACTCGGTCTTATAATTTGGCAGTAAGGTGTATTTTTGATGGGGTTATTAAAACCAATAAATTCCAAAAAATATAAAGATGTCCTCTACTAGCTTTTTAATTACTGGATGGTAAATTTTGAAATACAAAGGCTTATAAATACTTTTAACGAAAATACATATACATAATATATTTTAGTTTCAATGTCTTTGTATAACTCCACTCAAAATTACTTTCAACGAAATAAACTAGACATTCTCCCGGTAGCTGTTAAGATATGGGGTATATCGTCGTCGTCAGCCATTCGTAGTCCACTGCTGGACGTAGGCCTCCCCAAGACGTCGCCACTCATCCTATTCCTCCATCCTTCTGTTTTCCTCCTGGATAAAATCCGAAATGGAAACATCCGTTAGAGAACCAAGGTAACCGACACAGCGCAATAATAGCAAACTGAAGTGACAGTAGCAGTCTATCATAGGACCGATGGAGTAGAAGAGTAGAGTTCTAGAGTAGACTGCGTTTCGGAAATCTAACAGATCGCGTTTCGGTAACGTAGGAGATCGCGCTTCGGCAACGTAGGAGATCGTGTTTCGGCAACGTAGGAGATCGCGTTTCGGCAACGTAGGAGATCGCGCTTCGGCAACATCGGAGATCGCGTTTCGGCAACATAGGAGATCGCGTTTCGGCAACGAAGGACATCATGTTTCGGGAACCTGGGCAACGTTGCCGGTAGCGACTGAATGGGGGCAGTGGAGAGGGATATCTGGCGCAGACTAGGGCATACTTACATTCCGCAGTGGACTATCATTGATTGATGATATCGGCTTAAGAAATACAGAGTAATATAATAAAATTGTAAGTAATCGTTGGAAACTACCATGTTTATTTATTGGTAGAAATTAGAAAATAAACATAAAATAGAATAACTTTCCTTAGTTTCCTTAAGTGCTCTTTAATTGCAGAAATTAAAATAATCCAATTATGAACAACGATTAGCCAAGTGTTTTAAATAAAACAACCATTATTAATTGACTATTTTATTATAAAAACACAATTTATTCTCATTTCCTTTTGAAAATCATGTCTTTAGTCCGCCTTCCCACTAATTGACTGTCTAAGATTTTACTGTCAATATCTAAGATTAACTATATCTTTAATAATATTGTTATTGTGCGTTCTCAAACGTCTTTATGACTTAGATTTTTTTTTAGGAAATCCGTAATCATTTTTCTTACATACATTATTATACATTGCAAACAAAATTACTTTCCCAGAGATATTTTTATACAGTTATTTTTGGCACAGAACTAAATGTTACAAAGTTTTAGAAAAGCCGCCCAGTAAAAAAACTTAGTCCTGATAAGCTCCTAAATCCTGTAAGCTTGACCTTGCACCTGAAATGTTGCTCGTATAAGCATCTAAGGCAAAGCACGCAAAATTTTCAGGTGTATGGCGGGGCTTAGACTAGATGACAATACACACATAGTGTAATCTTGATTCCATAAGTAATTTTATTCTCGCTTTTAAATTTTTTATTAAAATATTTTTTAAGCTGATAGAGTCAAAAATTTAAAATAAACTTTAAACCTTCCAAGTTTTAACATATCTGGGTCTAAACATATGTTTGTTTTAAATAATAAAATTTAAAAACCATTAAAGTGTGAAATCATATAGTTTCAAATTCAGGATATTTAAGACACGTTTTCTGCGAAGCGAAAGCCATTTTCTGAAACTTTCTTGTTCCGGTATAATTTGGTAAATTTACACTATATAAAGTTATATAAGTTAATTTTTAGTATAGTATTAAAATCGTTTGAGAATGCTATTAAAGTAAAGCTAGATATTGTCCTAAGTACATTCAATTGTCTAAATATTAAAATTAAATTTCATCATTATTTAATACGCGTAATTATTTCAAAAACTTAAGTAGGTAGGTCGTTAGCAAAGGCAAGCTAAATATTTTATTCAACATTGCGAAAAGATCCCGGCTAATATTGACGAAGGATACAACATCCTAATGATTGAAACTTAACCCACAAAACAAATAAATCATTAAAATATGAAAATAATAATTATTACATTACAAATAATGACAATAATACTAGGAGACTTCAATTACAAATATTTTTTAAAATAAAGTCGTGTAAATTACAATACGAATAAAACTGAAATGCGTCTAGAGTGAAGTTAGTTCCGTGTGTTTACGCAGGTCCAGTCAAGTGTTAATATTTATTATAGTAAGCGGCACGCAACTTGGCCACGTTTTGGCGTAGTGGGGGTAAGTTCGCGCATGGCACGTTCAACACCTGCCAGGGCTGAGTGGCTAGGTCATAAACCCGTAGCTATGGCATAAGGCGAAGGACGGAACACCCAGGGGTTTTAGTGGGTATCCCTACCCGGGGAGTGGCCATCCAGAATGCCCAGTCAGAACTGGTGCCATGCTAGTGCCATCCCCGATCTGGCGAATCCCACACTAGGTCGCGAATTGGACCCCCCCCCCCAGGTTCTGTTCTTGTCGTAGCTTAGCCCTCAAACGGATTTGTCCTGGTAAAAAAATGGCACGTTCAACACGTATACACGTTGTGCTTGTGTAGTGTCTGTGAATAACCGCGTGGTGTGACGTCGCACTGCATTCGCATCATGAAAAGTCTGTCTTTCTCTTTCGCGCGCGGACAAGCTTACGAGTATGAAGGAGACAGTTGAGTAGACTCATTCCTCGCGTTCCGATTGACAACTAAAGAAATTTAAAAAACGACTTTTCATCTTACGTAGTTGACTAAGTTGCGTGCCGGGGATTATACATCTGACAACATATAGAGCGAAAGAGTTGGCTTGCGAGTCTGGATAGCGGCTGAGCGAGAGCGCAACACTCTCCTCTCTCAGTTCAATCAGTGAACCTTATAACTGTGTAGTGCGGAATAATGCGTGCGAACTTCAAACGTGCATTTAAGTTTTACTCATAGTATACTAAAACTTAAGCAAATTATTTATTATTCCGAATTCTTACACACTTTTATTAACGGCAACAATGAGTCATTGTTACCTAATACTTAAAACTAAAACATGATTTTGATTTATAAATGTATGGAAAGAGAACTATCGTTCAGTCTTATATTAAACGGATGGAAATTAAAACAATATAACGCGTTTTAATCCACTTTGTACGTGTTTATTACATCTACTGCTATAAGTACATGCATTAGTTCAGATAGAAACGTTGGTAAATCGATATTCAAGCGTCTTAAAGTATACACTCTGAATTAAAGTTATACTTCATGAAGTCTAAAGTGATTTCTGTGACAGCAGTCATTGGAATCATGTCTATTAAGTCAATATTGTTGGTCTGAGATCGTTATACGCGTCAGACAATGTGGTGTTTGATTTTTAGAAGTAAAAACACTGTATATACAGAGGCGGCTCTAGTCGATGTAGAGCCCGTGTGCAATGAATACCCTGGTGCCCTCTAGTAGGCGCGCGGTCAAAATGGATAATTATATTTTATAACTAGTTATCAGGGTGCATTTTCAAAAACAAAACTACGTTATCAACTTGTATGTTTTATTACATTTTTATGTAAGTGCTATTTGCCCACGATTCACTTTTATATCGCAAACAATCCCATCTCCCGGGATGAAATGTATATATGCCCATTTTCGGTATTAAAACTACATAAAATATTTACACGAAAATGACTGCAATGGTCAAAATAAGAAAGAAAGAAAATATTTTTTTAAAGCAAAAACTAAATTAATATAAATAGAGAAAGGAACAAAATAAGTCCTAAATTGGACCCAGCCTCAGCATAATGCTAGCCAACAAGGACTAGCGCTCTCCTTCCGGCTGGGACCATAAAGTGACGTTACGGTGGACAATACAACACAAAATGGCAAATCACAAACAAATCTAAGTATCCAGGAGGACAGGTATCCCTTGTCCACTCTTGGTGCAAATATGACCATATATGTAAATACCGCTGCAGAGGGGACCCTCTAGCATCTAGAGAGCAGAGGAGTCTTCACCTCTGTTGACGAAGTGAGTTTACCTTTCCCGGTATATTCTCAAGCACTGATGCGCTAGGTTCAGCGTGGGCGTAAGTCGTAACTACATTTTACGGCTGGTGTGCACCGAAATTTAACCGACGGTTAACCAAAAAATAATCACTGTTTTTCCATAAATTTTTGGCGATTATTTGATTTTAACCATCGATTAAAAATCGGTGCACATCAGCCTAAGTCTCCGCTCTTCCTGCCATAAACGCGGGGCACATGGGAGGAGGGTGGTTTTAGTGGAGTATTGGGTATTCGTGTCTCCACACAAGCTGTCGATTTGACTCCGGTGCCCATTCGTTGTGTCACCTCTCGTCGCTTTGGTCTAATCCCTAGTAAAGGACCCGGTAGTGTGCGAAATGCATTTCCCTCGCCTCAAAAAAAAGACATATATATATTTTAAAAAAAGACATACATATATATATATTATTTTAAAAGAGTCCTATGTTCATCCTGGGCAACGAATTTATATATATACTTGTACTAAGTTTCAGCAAAATGGGTTCAGTAGTATTTCCGTGAAAGCGTAGCAGAAAGACAGACAGACAAAGTTACTATCGCATTTAAATTTTTAAAAGGATCGAAACAGTCATGTTCCTTATACCAACAGATGATAATGAATACAGATTTTGTTAATAGCCCGTCACCATAATTATAACTGCTGTCACAGAAATCAATAAACAATATTTCAAATATCGTAGATATTTCGTCAAACGTTTGAAATACTTATTTAATGCTTTATTCTACATCATCAAAATTGAACTTAATAGAAATAAATAAAACTAAGTCTTAATTAAAATAAACCATTAACACTTAGGTCACACCAAAGTCATTTCGTCACAGAGATCGCTAGATGGATTCTTACTCATGGCGTGGCATTTTCCCCTCCATGGTCTTTCACAACCGTGGACTCAGCAAGATCTTATGATCCCAGGGCGGGTCACCCTAATAATGCTGGTTTGGTGTATAGCCGTGGGCCCCTTGAGGCCCAGACCGCACAGCCTAAAGTTGTGCTTCGGCAGGATTTTGCCATAAATTCGACGGCAAAGTGTCGTAGTGAGAAGGTACTGTCACGAGCGCGTCAGCTGAACTCCTTGTTATTGAGCAGTTCTGTGAACAATATAAACCATATAATTTATTTCAAATTTATTTAGTAAATATTGAATCTACTGGCCCCTAAACTAGTTTGCATTATATTATAGGGGCTAGGGTCCTGTCCTTTAAAGCGCGTTCCATTAGTAGCTGACAACGCCGAAAATGCTCCGTTAGCCGTTCCACAAGGCAACCGCGATCGTTGTGACCTTGGCGAAAACGTCACTAATGACGTCATCATCACAACGACCCATGTCACGAGGTGGGTCGAATAACCGTTCCACTTGGGTTTACAATTATAACGCCGGCAAACAAGTGGAAAAAACAGGTTACAAGTTCAAATGAATACTAAGACCATGGCACTAGTTAATATAATATATATAGGTATAGACATAAGGCACACACTGCACATGCACTCTCTCACAACACCAGCATGTAACAGATGGACTCTACATTAGTATAAGTTAAGTATTAAAATTAGAAATAAAGGTTATTCTTAAGGTACACAACACAACATAAAAGCCACAAAATTAATGTTACACACAAAAACAAAAATTAACAATAAGCGTGTATGAAGTCAAAAAACTCAAGAATTGTTAATATAAAAAAACAACTGTCCAGACACACCTAGTAAAAAAGTTACTAGAATATTTAAAAAAAACTAAATTCGAAATCACGCTGAAAATAATTCTGCCATCGTTTTTTTACGTTTAATTATTATTCAGAACATATAAACAAATAATTATTAATCAGATTACTTCAATTTATCAACATAGGTATATTGTATAGGTATTATATACATCGCAAAATAAATATAATTCGATTTTGATTTGTTTATAAACTTGCTAGTTCTGAGAAGTATTTGATAAAATGTTCTTTACTTATCAATACCATCTAATAATAACAATTTGAATTAAATTTGCCACTAACAAACAAAACTTAGTTGGCCTTACTTATAATCGTTTGTTAAATTATAAGAAACTGCTCAGCAACTGATTAACGAAAATCTTACCCATAAACTCTTAAGGATAAGAGGTGGTGGTAAAGTAACTCATAAATAACTGTCGAAAATAACCAACATCGAGAGGTAGTATAAGCGACTGCTAAGATGCAAGATGGCAAGTTTTATTTGAAACAGCCATTGTTTAGGGGCTTAAGAGTCTCTTATTTAAGAGATGGCTAATCCTTTCTTAACGAGGTTATTACAAGTATCGCCCATAATGATTTTATTCTTGGTAAAAACAAATTAATCATAATTAAAATCACGTGTTAGATTAAGATAAGTCATATGGATTGCTTCCTTTTGATAAAATGTGACTTATTATTTCAAATAATTGAACCATCGTAGATTAAAAACAAGTTAATCTTAGTTATTAATAAAAACTGATTAACTCTTATCCATTTTTTGCGTTGTTTTAAAACTGTCAACGTTGCTGTTAATTGTTGAGCAAGATATTAAATAACTTATTTTTTAAACATTGCCATAGATTTAAATGCGGCGTACAAATTCTCAAAATATGTTCTGTGTATAACAGTATATAAGGAATGTAATTACGTCGCTATTTTTGCAAATAAAGTTTTTCTTTCTTTCTTTCCGCTTGGCTTTGGCTCGTGAAAATTTTATACTTGATTCTCGTGGAAACTATTTCAAATCCTATGATAAACAAAATAAACAATTTTCAAGTGTTGCCAGTCTAAATTTATGGCAGCTAATATATATTTATAGGAGATATTTTGAAACTATAGCTGTAGTAATTACTCGTATAATAATGTCATAAATTAATTTATACTCGTAAATTGAAAAACAATAAAAAGTTGACTCAACCAAGATAGGAAAGTCGAATTGCATGGATGTATGCTATTGCGTTATATAACAAGTTGCGAAGCGGTGTACACAGACTAGGAAGTAAAATAAAATTTTAACCTATATGTATGACCTTCAAAAAGTGTTCTCCGGTGGAACTTATTTTGAATAAAAAAAATTGAATTTGAATTACATAATGGATAACGCGAGAAACGACCTTTTTAAGCTGGATATTATTGAAAAATAGGAGATTAAAATGGTACGAGAATGTAGTGAGGTGGTATAAAATATTCTTTGACGATATCGATATGAGTTTGGTTTAAATACTCTGTCGATTAAACCGTTTGACTTCCTTAAACGATAATACACAACTTTCGTAGTCAAGGGCAATTGCTGGATAAATATTTGGATATATATTAAGGTGATTAATACCGGGAAGTAGGCAGCCTTATTAGCATAATCTTGCTAAGTCAGTTTATTACAAATTGTGAATTCAGGTAAGGTGACGCGAGTTATTTGCGATATGAGTTTATTCAGTTCGTCTATTTTGGACTAACATATCCTCATTTCTGGAGGGCATTACTCATGAACCCACTCACCCTGTGCAGTTAAATAAAAGTAACCCCTCTTTTGCAATAAGCTCAATTTCACGAGAGAAAGCAGGAAAGTGGGCAGCGTCAGTATCAATTGTTCATCTAGTTGAATTTAGTCACTTTGTTCAAGTTTTCACGACTATTATATATGTAATTAATATTACGTTTTAACGATTTTGAGTGCGGCATTTCATTTGTTTTTTTATTTCGGACGATTTCACGTAAGACACTATTTGACAACAACAACATTTTTAGTTGAAAATTTAGACGAACAAGTTGGAGGTAGCTAAATAATAACTTGAATATTACTCAGTGACGCTTGACATCTCTGTCTTCCGTGATCACGGCTACTGAAAAGTGTCTGAAACGTCGATATAAAAATACAAAAAATATCGAATCATTATCACGTAGTTTTGATTAAGCGCTGCCCATTTTCCTCGCTACTTCCGTACTCACTGCCATGGAAATGTGCATAAACGAGACGCAATGATTGTATCGATGTGCAAAATTTCTTAGGTTTTCGCAATAATCGAAGTATTTGCATAGTTCCCATTGATCTATTTTTGTCTTACGCTGAAGACCGGAGGGTTGAAGAAAAAAAAAGCGGACTGCCGGCTCCGGGTGAATAATCCAGTCTAATCTATCATGCAATTAGTTTTTTATAGACAAAATAATTAATTAAGACGTCATTAAAATGTAAAGTCTAAGGGCCGTTTGCAAGACGATCACCTTTAAATAAAATTAGTTAATCATATTAAACTGCTTAAATACGTTTTACACTAAACGTATTGCCAATTCTTCAAACATATTTAGCAATAATTTTTGCGTTGTGCAAGACACTAATCCTATTTGTTATTGAAAGATGATTACACTTTTATTTATACACATTGAGTAATATTTCAATATTTGTTACAAGTTTAATGTGTTGTTACACTAGATATTTATTGATTAGATTTGTATACGTGTTGTTGTATATGTAAATCACAAAATGGAAGAGAGCAAATCAGTGTTGCCAAACATTAAAAAGAAATTGCATATTTAGTGTCGCCAAATACTAAACACTATTTAAGGGTGTTAAATGCGTTTAGTGTTTCTTAAATAAATTTAAGGAACGTTATGCAAGCGGCCCTTAATGTCCTATCTGAGAATATTTACCGCTTAGGCAGTACTCGCAAGCCTAATGTACATATATTGCTACAAATATTAAGGGCTGATCGTGAAGGAATCCTGTGTCAAACCGCATAGGACAAATGGCTATGTGTACATATCCTTGCTATAAAATAGCTAAGATTGAGCTAAGCATTGAAACGGTTATCAGTAGCGTTGCCAGGTCAAATTCCTTTGAAATCGGGGTAAAAGGTAATTCAAATGGGTTTCAGGGTTGTAGATTTGGACAAACAAAACAAAATCTTTTTTTTTAAATTAAGGTCTAATTACTAAATTAGGTACTAATCGGGACGCGTCCCCAGACCCTCGAAAATCGGGATAGCTCGCAACGCCAATGGGGATTGTTCACAAAAAATTACCCTCTGATTTTATATTTTTATTACGTAAAATAGGGTATTTTAAGACACTAATTTGAATATTTTTGTATTTTAAGCGTTAGTTTTTTTAAAATTCGATTTTAAAATTATTTCTCCGATGACGTCATAGGGGTTTACATTGACAAGTTTACATTGATTTCTTTGCCTAGAAAACAAAAATAATAAAAGTAAGTTTTATCTATATATAATCATAGTAATCTGTGCTACTATTTAATAGTCACTGTCTCACACTCTCATTACGTATCGATCATTTTAATGTTTTTTGTCGCTAGGCTTATAATTTTTCGTGTTCAACCATGATTATTTTCTATAGTTATCGTTAAATTTTTGATAGTGGTCTTTAGGGAAAATTCATGTTACAGAACTTCAATCAAATAACGTACAGCTAGAATTTTTTTAAACCTGAACCAGGCAAACAGGTAGACGTCCCACTTGATTGGATTTAGTAAGGTCAAATAAAGGTCAAACGCATTTCTTACAAAATACAAGAAGATCGTACGTTTTTTGGAATTTTAACTAGACAGAAATGATTAGGGACACTATTCCTTGAAATGGTTTTTCAAATAGCTAGATTGAAAAAAAGTGAACAATCCCAATTATGGGCAACATCATACTAAAAATGTGAAGGTAAGAACGCACCTTGGGCTGCTTGCGATGTGTGTCGACGCAATCCACTGGCAACTTGATCATCTCCACTTTGTATTTGTACCCATACGAAGAGAGCTTCACGATAGTGTGAAGTGGCACGTTCATGTATGGAAGTTCGTCTGGAACAATAGTTAAGAGGCTATTTACTACACAGGGTTCAATTTGATATTATGAGCTATATGGGTTTTATAATTAATCTTCTTTATAAAACTTTAAAAAAAGAACTTGAAATTATGAATGGAACAAGAAATACAAAGAAAAATAATTTTTAGCTACACGTGTTGTTGGGGAGTTTCTTGCTGCTTCTTCTCCTTAACAGCAATAACACGTTGCGAAGCGGTGTACATAGACTAGGAAGTAAAAAAAAACCTATATTTATGACCTTCAAAATGTGTTCTCCAGTAGAACTTATTTTGAATAAAGACTTGAATTTGAATTGATAAATCCTCACCAAGCTTAGCGTCCAGGAAGTATCCCAGCATGCACCGCAGCACCGCCTGGTGGCCGACCACAACGACATTATGCTCGTCTTCCAAGGCCGATAGGACTGGGCGGAGGCGGGTCATGATGTCGATGTACGACTCGCCCCACGGGTACCGGTAACGCAACTTGTCCTGGTCACGCCAAGCGAACTCTTGAGGGAAACGCTCCTGCATCTCTTCGTAGGTGAGACCCTCACAGATACCCTGAGGATAAATGAAGACGATACGTAAACTACGTGTTTTAGGGTGATAACATACAGAACACTGTTATAATATTTTTGGAACGAAGTTCCTCATCGCGCGTTGCTAAAGGGGGCTAACGGAAAAAATAAGATTTAAAGTTGTAACGACACTTTTTGCTATAATTGCGTGCGGCGTGCGCGTATTTTTCTTTCTGTCTGTCTGTCTGTCTCTCTCTCTCTCTCTCATTATTACTAAAATTGAGCCTACTGATTAAGTTTATATTACATTTTATTTGTTAATAATAAAAAATATATTTAACTTTAAAAAACTAAAATTTTATTACAATTCCTTCACTAATTAATCAAAAGGAACTTCGTTCCATGCGGGCGTCCCTTGACACCTCTCAAGTTTTTAAAGTATATGAAAAGGTCTAAAATAGGTTATGTTATATTCTTTTATTGCACGAGTTCAGCAGACAAGTCAAGTAGACGACCTGCCCGATGGAAAATGGTTACCATCGGCTATGGACATTTGTAACACCAAAGATCTACCAATCTGCTACCGCTGTCTACAGGTGTATATTTGATAGTAGGTTATTTGATTTCATATATTTATTTATTACTGGTATTTTAAGGAAGAATTCTGTGTTTGTGTTTTTTTCTTTTATAATATACCTATAATTGTAATTTATTAGACCTGATGAATGTTTATAGTAATATACTCTGACTAGGCTACGTTGGCTTATGTAGTTTCTTTGCTTGCCATTATAACAAATAGAAAACTAACAAACAACAACCTACTACTGTTCCAGCAAATAAAGCGGAACTTATTATTACCAATCATAAAAATAATTTTATTTCTTTGTTCTATCAACATAATTGTGCTCGTGATAACATAAAAACTAATAAAACGTAGCGCTTAAAAACGTCTAAACGTATTTTTAAACGTTTAGACAACGTATTAGTTGGCATTCCGCGACGGAATACGACAAGCGTTTTAGGAACTTTCCAACTGACAGCGATTTGTGACTCATACTAAATTACTGTTTTCATTATGTCTATATTCTTTAGTTTTCTTTATTGCGAAAGGGATTTAATAATCTTTAATATTTTTTATTGTTTTCATTATAAAGATAGATTAAGCCAGATTTACAATTACAATAAAGCTAGTTAATTTGCAAAACTAGCGAGTTAAGGTCCTTATCATCGTTTGGACAGAATTTTTCAAGTAATATGTTGATGATTATAAATTGCTCAAACGATGATAATTTATTCGCAAATTAATTTATTTTTTATCAATCTGCAGACAGACATACTTATTGTATATCCCCAAATTAAGCAACTGACTAATCTGGGCCAGACACCCAGATCATAGTAAATAACGGAGAAAATTCGTTTCTGAAATTTACCATATCAGGAATCGAACCCGGAACCTCTGCGTTGCAGGGAGGTTACCCGGCGAAAGCTTAGCCCGCTAAACCACAGAGGCCGTCTAAGTAACGCATATGTGAATCTCAAAGCAACAAATTAATAACCAAACATGCCTATCTATCCTTTTCGATAATAAACGGATATATACCTTGATAACTATCACACGCGACTTCATAACAAAAAAATACGGTTATCATATTTTTTTTAAATTAAATTGTTTTTAAATTATTATCAGCGATCAAGATAGATATTGTCTTACGATTGGCAATATTAATGACTTTAAGAAATAAGTTATCTGTAAATTATGCAAGAGTTTTTAGAATTGGTCGTGTTGTACGATAATAAATTTTAACTATCTAGATTCTTGAGTAAATTTGATACGGCTTTAGACTGTGTGGCAACATGATTACTATGGTAAATAAATAATAACGTTTGGTAAGATATAAACGCCTAATTGTAATCTCTTCTTTATTATGTCTACTTTTACGGTAGTAAAACCGATGTTAAGACGGTCCATATTTTTATTATATTTGGATGAATCAACCAAAGTGATCCATAGTATTTTTCAAGTTTTCGCGATAAGTGCACAATTTTTTTAACAAAAACAAAACCAAGGTCTCACTAAAAACCAAAAAATTAATATTTTACCGACCTCTTTCTATAACATCGTGAAGTCGAGAAGGTAAATCATAAAAGAACAACCACACAATTACAAAATATAGTTATTTTCATTTAATAAAAAAATATTTACTATTTGTAGTTTTTATCTTTTATAAATTTAGTTGTATATATATTATTAGAATAGGATATATAATTATATTTGTTTATTTTAATTTTAAGTTTATCTCTTTGAGTGAATGTAAATCATAATTGTAAATAACCAATTAAGAATACTTTATAACTATTTGATAAAAAAAATTATTTATGATTATTAATAAAAAATAAAAAACTAGGATTAGACACCCTATTATGAAATATTTAAATTAAAGTACTAAAATAGTATTGAATTTTTATTGAAACTTAAATAAATTGGCCGTGTTTTAGTGTATTTTGTTGTAGAAAGAGGTCGATTAAATATTTATTTTTTGTTTTCTAGTTGAAGTCGGTTTTGTTTATTTTTTTCAATATTTCAACGTTTCAACTACTTTTCAGTAGCCGTGACCACTGAAGACAAAGAGATCAAGTGTTAATGAGTAATGTTAAAGTTTTTATTTAGCTAATCGCCTACTTGTTCATTATTTAGTTGTATGGTTATTATTTGCTCTAAAGGAGACTTATCTAATATATAAATTGTAGTTATGAGGTCATATACATATTAAACATATAACAATTTCGACGAAAAGGTCTTGCAATGACGCTGACGATAAAAAGAAAAGTAGCGAGTAAATGAACATGAATAGCGAGATATAGGAACTGGCCAAAATACTGGAGCTATTATTCTATTTTGGATAAACTGAAATCACTACATAACGCTTAGTTAGGGGATTTGCTTTGCTTTGGCTTCGCATGCATCCGTGCACAACAGCTCTATTGCAGAAAAGCATCGTATGCATGGCACCAAAAATATACAATAAGACTCCACAAAATATAAAATCGTTAAATACAAATTCTTTCAAATTCATATTACCAATGATGCAACCGTCACATCGAGATAACCGATGTGTCAAATCTGCCAAGCCGCCTAGGATAAGCGTGGCGGGTATACTGTCCGTTCCCCTATAATGGATAGCCCGAGCCCAGCAGTGGGACATTTATGGGCTGACATTATATATTATTTTTATAATATAAGTACTCACAGCGTCCAACTCATTGAGCGCCCTGATGGCTCGCTTGGGAGCCCTGATATCCGCGGCAGTTTGCTTCGTGCGGCGGAGTTCAGAGGTCCAAACGGAGAAGGGCTCCCGAGTAACCAGGGGGTTGATGTGATCAGCCAGAGCGCGACCGTACAGCTGGCCCCTGGGAGAGAGGGAGGCGTCACCCCCAATACGGCCAAGGACGTTATATTCACTTTCGCCATGCTGGAATTATAAAAACAATTTCATAAATATATAATACCTATAAAATTTTGACGTGAATGTTTCGTCATGATTGTCGTACTATATATAGATATATATATAATAATTAGCCTCTGCCCGCGATTTCGTTCGCGTGGAATAGTGACAAATAAAGTAAGTTAAAAAAAAACCCCGATTTTGAAAAATTCTTCATTATTACTCCGCTCCTATTGGTCTTAGCGTAATGATATATAGTCTATAGTCTTCTTCGATAAATGATATTATATTTTTGATAAGGGG
This sequence comes from Dendrolimus punctatus, assembly GCA_012273795.1. NCBI lineage: Eukaryota > Metazoa > Arthropoda > Insecta > Lepidoptera > Lasiocampidae > Dendrolimus > Dendrolimus punctatus. The sequence goes on from CM022543.1 coordinate 5,561,814, forward strand.
AATGTCTATTTCTTCAACAGTATTCACTTAGCTTCTTTTAACAGTTGTCTACTCACATAATTATAAGTGGATGAAATTAAGCTAACATTGTCCTGAATCTTACATGGTCTTTCCTTAAAATTATCCATAATAATTCATTGTGCTCAACAGTGACACGACCGGACTTTCCACAGGAAAATAAAAGGGTAGGTTTCCCATTTACCAATACCAGTACAGTCATGTGTTATAATTATATTTGTCATAATCCCTATGCTAAATTAATATATGCGCAAACCAATCGCAATTAATTACTAAACGGAAGTTAAAAAAAGGACTACGTAGAAATTTTATTTAACCGATTATAATTCCAATATTAAATTGCTGCATTGTTATATACTAAAAGTGGCTCCAGTCATAGTCGATTACGCATTTGGCAAGGACAACGATTACGCATTAAATCCTAGTATTTTGGAATGTGACGTTGTTATTTGCCGTGGAAAGTACACATAATCGTTCAATAACGTACGGCTTATTAACTTCATAGCTGTTAAGACAAGGAATGACCTCCAAGTGCTACAATGAACATTCCACAAGCTGAATAAATATCAACAAGTCGGCATTATTATAATCCGAGGCGAACACTACCGTCGCTACATACCTATGCACATCGTGAAGAACATAATTATTATGGGACCAGAAATTAAGAGCGGTCTATAACGATGTCGTCATGAGAGTTTTCAAACATATATTGAAACATGTTTTTGGCAGAAGCTTGAAAGGTGCGTTTTAGTGCGCATTATCAAATTGGTTAAAAATTAACGATACTCGTAAGATATTGATTTTTATAAAGACAGGATCGTGTTTGTGGAAAATCGCAACTGTCAAGTGAAAGGCCTATTCGAGCTTCCAAAATATTTTTTTGATTAGGCGTTAATAAAAGACCTATGTGATGTTGGTGGTGCATCAGTTCGGATTTCTTCTATTTGCTTGGATATTATTTAATAACTTGTATATTCCTGAATAGATACAAACATTTTGGAATCATATTTAAAAATAAAGAAATTCAAATATGGGTACCATCACCAATACACAGAAATCAGGCTAATTTGGCAATTAAGTTAAATATTGACTTCAAAAAAGAAAATAAATAAACGCTTTACAAACAAGCCGATGTTTATGTTAGAATATAGCTTCTCAATATCAATCTTCCTTCGCATTACTGAGAAAAGATTTTAAATATAAACACTTTTATCGCTTTTCATTCTGATTAAAACGCGTGTAAGAAAATAAATTCGAGGGGAAAACATGTTTATCTAATTCAAAAACATATCGATGCTATTACTTCTGACGCATGTTTACTAGCATTTTTTTTAATAAAATTAATCAAATATATAAATACTATACGAATTAATATGGACACTCGCTTGAGGCTGCTTCATAAATTTAGTTGGCCAACTGATTATCTTAGATAGATAGAAAATGATAGTAAATTTAGTAATGCATGAAATCCGGAACAAAGAAGAATATCTGATATAGATATTCTGATTCTTATATCAATATTTGCAAATCCGATGGCCAAAGGAGCAAAGCAAGGAGAGATCGCATTTTGGTATGTCGTACGCCCTTTGGCTAAAAATAATGTTGCCCTGCCCAGGGCTGCCGGTAGGGGGGTGGGCTAAATGTAGAAAGCGGACAAACAGGGTATCAGACATACATCTTAGGAGTTTTACATCCAGAATGGGATTGACATTGGATAACAACGATGATAAATTCAAAGCTTCTCAAATTTGCTTTGCGTTTTCAGATCCAGTTTAATCAGATCATTCCAGTCGGTTGATGTAAAAAGTAAGGAGTCTATTTATCGAGTTGAAAAATGTCCTGTAGTTATACAGATTATCGAAGGTAACTAACAACTACACTACTACTATATAATTAACATGATAGTCTGCCCGTCGGCAAGCCTGCGAAGGAGAAACAAATTTAACAAAATTTAAGTAAAATGATTTTCAGGGTTATGTATAATATGTAGATTATTACGGCTGTATTACACAATATAGGAAATTTTATTATTTTTTGTAATGTATAATATACAGACGTATGTAATACGTATTCTATTAATATAAGAATTTATAAGAACAATTTTGCAAACTTGTATTTTAATTGCCTGGGTCATTATCTAAACAGTGATTCAAACCAATTTAAGTTAAATATGAAAACTTGATTTTGTCTTGTGATTTTTTTTAACTGACATTTATTTTAAGCGATGTATAGTTACTTTTATAAAATCAATAATAACCTTTGCTTTTGTTTTTATGATTCTATGGCAATTAAGTGTTCAAAAAAGACAATCTATATAAACATATTTAATTTTAAATTAAGACTATCAAAGGTACTTAGTAATCTTCTAATATCTACACATATGAGTTATGAATAAGTATACTTATACATCTAATAGATAAGAAAGATATGAATATACACAAATTTAGCGAAATTAACAAAGTTAAATTTCTCAAACGTACAAACCAAATAAACTACATAATATTTTCTTAAGTTTTCGTGACTAGTATACATACATAATAAATATATATACATAATAAAACTACGTTTTAACGGTTTTAAGCGCGGTAATTTATTTGATTTTATTATTCCGACTTTTCGACCACTTTTCAGTAGCCGTGATCACGGAAGACAAAGGTGTCGTCAAGTGTCAATGAGTATTGTAAAGTAAATAAACCACAGGCACAGATCAATCCGTGGTTTATGAAAACTGGAGACTTTTTTCTACAAAATTTTCTGTCGGTGTATTTATCAAAATTTTCAAGTTTGTTCTCTAAAAGACAGACACGTTTTTAAAAGTCCTATTGTAAATGATAATTATTTATTTCGGCACTTAAATTATCTTAGGCCCGTATACTAAATCAAACACAAACCGATGTTTGAGATGATAAAATCTAGGCATGTCGCGCGGCCTTGTAGCCCCTTGAGCATTTGAAAATTATTTTAAATTATATGGCTGTCATGTTCTGTAAAGCAGAATGAACGGTGCTATCACTTGCAATTAATGCATTTGACTCATTTAAGTATACATTATATAATAGGTATATTATGTATATTGTAAAGCGCGTACAAAACCCGGTGTCATTTACCTTGCTGTCATTTTTCTTTTAAAATACAATGATAAAATAATTTTATTACTGTTTAACAATGATTAATAAACTATTCGATTCGTTATAATTACAACGTAATAAACAATAACTCGCCACTCATACAAAATCATATAGGCTACATTTTGTACAGCACACGCAATACAAATGCTTCGAGCGAAGTTAGCTCCGTGAGCTTGAGCTGCGCAGACTCAGTCAAATTTTAATAATAACTTTTACGAACTTCAGGGACGCAGTAAGTTTTGCTCGTAATATAATTATGATGACAATTGTCTCAGTTGGTTTGTCGATTAATGTATTAATAGATAATATCAACATGTTGTAAATGTGTTAATGGAAAAGTTTTAAGTGGAACTTACCCGAGTGAAGTACAACGTTTGTGGCAGACCTCTCATTCCGGATAGATATCCAAGTATACCGGATTCTTTCTGACCAGCAACTTTGTATGCAGTCACAGTTTCACCAACATTTTCCACTCTGACAAAACTGATGGTCTCAACACCCGCATCAATTGGCTCATATTGCCTCATATAATGCTCCAGTTTCTTACGCAGATCATCAACAGCCTCTTCTTCACTCATGTTTTTGTAGTCAGCCGAGTAATGAAGGATCTCGATGATGTTCCTTTCAAGCAGTTCCTGATCTTCGCAAACGCATTCAATGAATAAGATGCGGAAGCCCATATCTGTGAGGCAGTAGTCACTGAGCTCACGACGCTGCTCCCTTGTTATGTTGGTGCCATCGAATATCTAGGAAGAAAAGACTTATTTTAACAAACATTTAGGTCTATTTAATTAACTGTTATTTAGTTAACGGATTTTTTTTAGATTAAATATCTTATGAAGTCTTTAAGATTGATTTGATTTAAATTCTATAACGACATTTACAATATTACCCTTATCAATGTGCTTTTATTATGAACATACTTGTTCAGAATCACAATGTGTTTATTTATTTTAACTACAAAACTGAATTGTACATATATTTGTTCTATTAAGTAATCTCCAAGTATGTATGAAGCAATTAAGTCATGATGTAATTTTACTCAAATCTGTAATAATATTTGTCGTAGATTAACAAAAAGGTAAATATAATTAGTTCCTCGTTACTATTCAAAAAGGAAATAACCGATTTTTCAATAATCACATAAAAATTATGCATAGGAGAAACTACAACATAAAAAAAATATTAGAGTTACACAAACAAAACAGTTACATTGTTTCACTTTTAAATTTAGTCAGATTGTAATTTTTTTTATTGCTGACTGAAGCACAGCAGACAGGCTGACGACCCAACTGTGATGGAAAGTGGTTACCGTCGCCTAAGGACATGAGCAATACCTGCCAATGTGCTGCCGGCCTTGAAGGAGAAATTGGAATTTCAAGTAGTTCGTGTGTGGTGTATAAAAATGTTTATTCCGGCACAGTTTTCACTAAAATGATAGCTTACATTCTTTTTTAAATGCTGCGATACTTTGTGTCCTGGCGATCCCACCAGGAATTTTCCCGGGATTAGTTTGTACGCATAAAGATCAGCAGATTTAGATACAACTTATACGAAAACAATAATTTGCGTTTTTTTTCAATTTTCAATCTAATAAATCCGATGCCCTGCTGAAGGTTCCCTTTGATTTTAAATATAGGCAAAATAACTGTAATCTTCGTTACCTGTCCGACGTGGACGAAGTCACGGACATATGCTAGTAACGTATAAAAACAAGAAGAGCAACTCACAGCAACGCTGTTCCCATCCTTGAGCCATAAGACGGCGTCCTGAACGGCCTCGCGGGCGCTCTGCCGGCGGATAGCGGAGCCCTGTTGGTTGTCTGCACGGAATATGTCGTGGCTGCCATACAACGCCATGTGCCGGCGACGGTACTCGCTGCAGTCGAACACTGCAAGATCGATTGGTTAGTGAAGGTTGTTGATGCCCGGATTATATGTCTTCGTTATTCACTATCATCCTTTTACCTCATCGTTGGTAGAAAATAGACATAACTCGTCTAAAGGTTGTCATTTAACAATAAGTAAAACCTTGACATAATGTAAAATGACACTCAAAAGTATTTATAATTGAATATTCCTACTACTTACTAAATACAGTACATACGATTTATAAAAAAATGGTTAAATTGAAGATATTTTGGATAAAAGTCAGGTAAAAAACACCTCAAATCTACGTATGTATGAGGAGATTAATGGAAGTAGATGAACGAAAAGTGTTTGTCAGGATCGTAGCAAGTGGGGATCGTCCACTTGCTACCATCATCTCTACCTATCCTTATTGGAAAAGGTGTAATAATATGTATGTAGTATATACCTATGTATATAAAAATAACCTGCAGTCGTCACCGATATCAAATGGTATTTGCTATATTTATATCTTCAATGCCCATAACCGCGAATGAGTATAAATGCACCAATAACCAGATTTGAGCTTACACATCGATATATTAGTACGAATACTAGAGTACAATACCCTGTATTTGGCGCATGTATAAGTAATTACTTTGTAAAACGTTGAAAATTACTTAGAAAAACTGACGAAGCAAATATTTAAATGTAGGCAGTAGGTAATATCGCAACACGGTACAGATTTTATTGATTTCGAAGTTTACAAAGTGCTGACCTTCATTCTGTTTTTCATAATACAAACGTATTATTGCTTCAAAACAAACTGAAAAGTTTTCAGGAAGGTAAACTAACCTATTATATATGAGTAATGCATACGTTTAATTAACGTCAAAATGGTGAATTGTTTTAAACAAAGAGAATATAGCTGAAAACAATTCACGATTGTATAACTAGTTGTAAATCAAAAGGCCTTTTACTTTTATATTCAAAGTATTCATGTCCATATGTTTGAATGGTATAAGCTGACGAACCACCTGATAGAAAGTGGTTATCACGGTTTGCCTAGGTATATTTATGACAATAGACGCATTGATAATTTGCTGTCAGCTTTGAAGGCATTATATGATACTTTAACAGCCCCATATCATAGTACTACGGAAAACCTGGAACAGAATAGTTTCAAATTACTTAAGGTATACAACCGAAATGTTCTGGAGAACCTTTGCCTACACAACCGAAGCAAATCTAGGTAATGAGGATATCTACGCCCAACCGATAGCTAGTAAGTGCGGTGGTAGAAAAAAACGTACATAACATCCTGAGCAGCTCCCCAAAACAGTCTAATACTAAAATTAATTTGGAAAGTGACTTTGTACCTATGTTTGTTTGTTCTTTATTCAAAGCCTTGGAATAAACAGAATATCTTGAAGTTTCTCAATATAAATATGTACTTTTGACGACGTGAAAGAATATAAGATACTTTTGGGTCCCGATGTTTGGCGTAATTACACTGGGGATGAATGAATGAAAACATTTGTTCATCATAGATTCATACCAGAGCGATAGAGATACATACATTATACTACTTTTAATTTATTTATTAATTTTAATAGTTAATTTATCGTGACACCATGCAACTAGAGAAAATCTTCAATTACTTTTTGCCGATACGTTATACAGACCCCCCATTAAAATAGTAATTAGTCTTTGTCATACTGTAAAATAATTCATATTCTTATCGTTTTATTAAAGACGTAAAATAATGAAGCCGTGATACCAATGATGAATCGCAAAGTAAATATGTCAGCTATCACGGCGTCGCAAGGCGTACAAGATCTCGTTAAACTAGTTAAATCTACAGATACCTTTATTTAGGTCAGGGTTTCCGTAAACATCATGTGCTATCGCTGTACAGTGTTATGCGTAAAGAAACTTGCAATATGAACACTATTTTATTTCTATCATTAAAATTATTTTGTTGTATTTGGGGGTCTTTTTTGACGACGTGTATCCAAGGAGCTGTTAGGCCCCTTGGATTAATATTCTTAAACACTAAGGGCCTTACTTATAATCGTTTCTTAAATTTAAAGAAACTGCTCAGCAACTGATTAATGAAAATCTTACCCATAAACTCCTCTTTAGTCGAATATTTTGGGCACAACCTACGTTAATCATTCAAATTTCGTTCATCTGTGCTCCTCTTAGGTAAACCACAGGTATTACACGTTTATAAGTGAAAAAAAAGATATTCATCGGTTAGGGTCTGATACTGATTCCCTTACTTAAGAGATGCCTTATCGTTTCATAACGAGATTATTATAAGTAAGGCCGTAAGTTACAGAAATAAATTATATAGAATAATCCTCCAGAGACGACAGGATCAGAAATAATTTTATTAATAAAATTATTAATTAATAAATTTTAAGTATAATGTATGATTGAATCGTATGTCAGTAACTCATCATGTATGTATATTATGAGTATATTTAAAATAAACTTAGAGACAAAACTAAATGCATCTCGAAATATTGACAAGGATAATTAATTATTCTCAATTAATCTCTAAAAATTAAGATAAAATTTAAAAAAAAATAATAAGTATTTTTTCGATAACATTTCAAGCACATATATATGCATATATGTATAGGAGTATAGATAACATACACGTACACAGTAATTAAAATTTCTAAATTAGACGCATTTCGGATTCTCCGTGTAAAAACAATACGATAAAAGATTTTCAAATCAGATTATAAGATATGATACTCGCAAAATGTTTATTAAAGAAATTGGGTATATATGTCACGCAGAAAATACCTGCCGTGTTATCTAAATTTAGAGATATGTTTTTGTGTAACTCGATAATTTGTTCTACACGAAATATTACTTATTGATGAAAATGCCTAGTTATATGTAATAACAGTATATTACTATTACCACTACATTAATCGCCAGGTTCCACTGCATGGCATATCTGTAGCACCTTTGATGTAGCAAACGTCTATAGGCGACGGTAAGCACTTCCCATTTGATGAGTCATTAGCATGTCTACTGTACCAACTAAAAATCCCAAATTGCTTCTAGTCTATCTGTGCAGGAACGGAGAAAGAATACAATTTCCTGTTGCCGGGCGACCTGTCGTAAGAGGCGACAAAACCCACAGCCAGGTGGTAGGATATTTGCTCGACTGGATGGCGACCACCCCTGATCTAGAGTATGCCGCCATAAAAACCTTGTGTTGTGTTCCGGCATTAGTGATCAGGTTCCAGTCTCCTTTAAGAGAGCAGTAGTGCATTTGTAACACCTTTGGTGTTGCAAATGTCCATAGGCGATGGTAACCGCTTTCCATCAAATGGGCCGTCTGCCTGTCTGTTGAACTCTTGTAATAAAAAAACATGCATTATGTAGATATAAATATGCATTCGAACCTTTAGTGCTTTCTCCATTCCAATTGAGATGCCTGGACAGGCGATGCGCCAGCTGACTCTTGCCTCTTGCCGGCAAACCAACCAGTGCAATAAGCAATGGTGCAAACTGGCTGATGCGGCGAGAACACAATGAGGCTGTAACAAGATGACAAATATTGAAATAATATTTCTACTACAAAAAAAACCATACAGACACTAAACAAATCTTAGCGATAGCTAATTGGAGAGATCTTTAAATATCTCATAGCCATTCGAATTTTTCTAGATGTTTCACGTTATTATTTTAAATATTTGCAAAAGGTTAAAAAGAGCACGACCAGGTTATTAGCGTTAGAAAATTTAGAATTATGCAAGCTTTAATGTTCAGATTATGTCACAGGAAGCTAAAGTTTTAGTTTGTTAGAGGAAGTATTGTTATATACAGCAAAAATATACAGCATCGAAAAATCAGCCTAATAAATAATATAATAAAAGTTGAAACCATAATAGTATATTCAATCTATAATAAGAAGTTTTAATACCAATAAGATTAGACATAAGGTAAAATATTACAGTCATAATTTATGTTTATAATGTATTTATGTATATCTATTAGGTTTGTCTTATGCGTTGTCCGGGTAGCACAGATAATAGTATCCGTTAATACTATATTCCTATTACATAACGTATCTACATGCACATTGATTTGTACATTCAATTCTCTTATGATCTAAGTGCAAAAGATGTTATTGTACACTTGACATTGGCAGTAATCGTCATTGATTAACAAACGAACCGATTACAAAACAAAGAAGCAAAAATATTTTGAAAACATCACGTTATGCAAAGGATTACAGAACATGCATATTGAATTACTACGTTAAAGCGTCGTGCTATCACGAAATGAGTTACTTCTTGACAATATATATAAACAATAATGCAATAAAGAAAATACAAACTAAGCAGAACTAAAATAGCGATGCTGATTCGTTGCGAAAAATGTGATACAACCTTCTAATCGCAGCACTATCAAATAATGCTTGTTTGAATTACAAATTCTTTTAATATTTAGGTAGACTTCGAACTATACAAATGATGACATAGGCATTATAACCAATGTTTTGGAAGATTTTGCGAATACGCACGTGTAAGTAATTGGGCAAATAATTTCATAATAGCAATTTGAACTGAATTATCAGCTGAAATTATTCAAGCATACCTAAAACGATTTAGAATAACAAATCAACTCAGCATATAATTTGCTTTAAACGCGCACCGAAGTAACAGAGCAGAATGCCACGTTCTAAAATCAAGTTGTTTACGTCAGTTATACAAAGCCACCTGAACAGGTAAACGAAATATCAAGCAATAAACTTGTGTTGATAGAGAACCGAGCAACCAATAGGAGCGCGGAACAACGGCACACCTTCCATTTGCCTTGTTTTTATAACATACCTAATTCAAACGGTGATGTAATTTACAACAGTGTTTTTAAAACTTGTGCCTCAGACGATCCCCACATTTATTCCACATATGGTTGTACATGTGGAATAAATGTTTGGGCAACATTATAGAAAACCTCAACCTTGATCACAATAATTTATTGTAAAGTCCCGTAGTAAAAAGTATCCGTAGTATTTATTCGCTTCGGAGTTTAAGATTCATTTTCCTATTTTACTTTACGCAGTTTTGCGTGTGTATTCTTCATTGTGACACGTAAACAAAACCTAATAAGAGCTTTATATACTTTTAAATTGTATAAAAACAGAACGAATAAATAGTAAAGCAAATGTTTAAGCGAAATCGGCAATTTAATATGCAGGACAATTTGTATCGTTTTTACAGATTTTGAGCATACAAATTAAGTAAGATTCTTTTCACATTATTCTGGATTTACATATATCAGGTAAAAAAATATTAGTAAAGAAAAGATGTGACTTATATTTATAATGACTATTTGTAAATTAGTTGTGCTGCTAAAAAAATTTAGGCCAGTATTTTTGGGTGAAACACTTTGAAAACCACTTGACAGACCAGACACATAGAGGCCATTCAACATGTTTTGTATATTCTCAAAAACCAGATTAGTGAGTTTAATGATACTTTGGATTGTAACAACATTTCCTACATTATGTGCCAATCTTGGGGATTGATTGTAATAAAGCTTTTAGTTGTTATCGTTCGTTTATCACACCTATATATTAGGAACCATTAAATATGATGAAACGCTTTTATGTTTTGTATGCCTATGTGGTATAGATGGCAACTTGTTATAGATAACGTTGTATTGATCTACAAGTATTAAGATATTTTTAAGTACGTTTAACATTATGCACATAGGCTACGTTCCATTAGGGACTTACAACGACACAACCGCGTTTTTTTCCGTTCCACTTGCATGCCGGCGTTACATTCGTAATCCCAAGTGGAACGGTTATTCGACCCACCTCTTGACATGGGTCGTCCATGAGTGTTGTGTGCTCGAAAATGTTGAAGTCATTAGTGACGCTTTCGCCACGACCACAACGACCGCGGTCGCCTTGTGGAACGACTAACAGAGCATTTTGGGCGTTGTGAGCTACTAATGGAACGCGCTGATAGTCGGATCTCATAAATATTTCTTATGTTTTTGTTCTCTATTTAAAAATGATATTTATAAGTTTTCTTTCATTTGTGTAATTAAGTTTATACAACATTATATTGTACCCGCGATAACCATTTGGGTAACATCCAGAAGTTTGTTTGTCATAAAATGTTACTCACTGTTTTGAGCGTTTAAAAGACAAATCTACACATTATAAGTTATTGCCTAAAACCTGATTTACAATTGCATTACTTAATTAGTTAGTGAATCTTTATTATCGTTTGGCTGTGGCAATATGGCCGGTTCCTATATCATATTATTTATTAACTTGCTTTGCCATTGGTTGAATTTTGACATTACTTACCTATATGTCAAACTTTAGCCGATAGTAAGGCACATGAGCGACTGGTAAGATATAGGACTCGGCCGGTCTGTCCAAACAATGATAAAGACTCCAGTTTTGCAAGTTAGTAAATTATTTAACTAACGCAACGCCAAAGTAACTCAGCCTTTATTTAACATCCATTCATCAAAATTGATATAGAAATAAACTAAAGTAGTATGACTTTCCTTTCGCACGTTGGCAAGTCAAGGCCCATGTGTGCTGACTACAAAAATGAGCGCAGGCGCATCGAAGAGAGCGGCGTCGGTGTACTCGTGGCTAACTCGACAATTGGACTTTGGACTTCACATGCGTGAGGAAACAATCGATTCAACTGCTATCAGGTTAATTAACAATATATTCACATATAATATACTCAACGCATGGATAATATATTTAAACTGCGTAGATTAAAGAGGTGTGTCTGTACTATCACTGAATGCGGGGAGAACTCGAAATTGTCTGAAATAACTAGAATTTAAATAAAAAAATTTAAACTTCAATATTTTTTCAAAATCACCGAAAACAATATTTTGTTTTTATAATTGTTTATTTTATTTATGTGTCATAACATCTCACTTTATTATATAAATATAGCGACATACTTATCTTATTTTTATATGGAAGTTTGTTATTCTCTTCAAACACTTATTTGAAATTTTTCCATCCGATTACTACTAGAATTCTGTTGTAAACTAATTTATAAATTATTACACAACACTTTGCATAATTAGAATCCATAGATCAAACGTTTTTGTAACTAACGGAAAATTACTTATGTGTTTCAACTTTTCCACTGCGTTATATGTGCGTCATATAATATTAAATAATAATTGATCTGATTAAATTCTAACATGTGTGCAGTTCTACTAGAAAGTTCAAACATTATTACTTATTACTCAAGTTTATATGATACGTATGTACATAGAAATTCTAATATAACCCGAGAATTGTAAACGGAGATTAGCAAACGTTTCTGTTTATAAATAAACAAGCCATAAAGCAACAGCCGTTATGCTCCAGGATACAAGGAAAGGCAATTATTATTAAGCCGATGTATTCAACGTATGAAAAAAACTATCAGTCGTAGGACTTCACGTCAGAAGTGAAAATTTCGTATCTGAGAGTGACGGTCACACGAGTCCAGTGCTTTTTACACGTCACTAAAGTGCAAAACGTAGGTAGGTAGGTGCCAACTTTAAAAATTGCAAGGTACCCTAAACGTTACAAATATAATATAGCGGTTGCAATAGCAAAGGTGCTACGAGTGCGTTGATGCTCTCTTAAGGGCGTCTGGAACCTGGTCACTAACGCCGGAACACAACTCAAGCTTGTTTGTTATGGCGGCATACTCTAGACCAGAGGTGGTAGCCATCCAGTCGGGCAAATACCTACCACCTAGCTGTGGATTGTTTTGTCGCCTCTTACGACAAGCCGCCCGGCCGTAGGAAATTGTATTCTTTCTCCGTTCCTGAACGGATTAAAATGTTAACAAAACACACTTTTTGGACTAGTGACGATATTTGCGATGAGACTGTTTAATATGTAATCCAATGTAGGTTATTATAGTATCTATACGCAATTATACAAATACGTATATAAAATTCAATTTTGACTATACTATTGAAATGAATATAAATAGAGTTGATTTTCCTACAGATGACAACTACAGAACCAGAAACAGCGCAAAATCGAAAATCCCTCGCAACTAAAAAAAATCGGTTATAATTCAAAATATTTTTTATGATCGCATACGTTCATTTTTGAGCACTGTCTCATGATTGAGTGAATGACGCGGTCTAGAATGGAACACGCTTACCTAGAAGATACCTATTCACTCGTAACTTGAAAACTCCTGGATTATATTTGTCAGAAAAAACAGACTTGCAAATTATTTCATTCTTCGGTAGTGCACAAGAGAAATGATAAATAAAGGGCTTCATTCTGACAATTGGTGGTGTCCATGATGTAGTGGTGTTTCGAACCGGTACATCTGCTTGTCCGATGGTAAAACGGGGATTGGGGAACCAGTTCTGAATAACACTTCCCGTCTATGTATCTGGTCGAAGACCGGTAGCTTATTGATAAGTGTTTATATATTATTGTTATAATATTCCATTTTTTAGTTCAGATGTAAGAGGAGGAGTCGCGCTTTTATGGGCTTAGAACTAATCTCCTAGTCATTAAATAACATTCTCGTTATATTTCAAACAAACGATACATATTATTATGAAAAATTATCAATCCACATTTACCTGCCATTCGCGGTTTTACTACACCAATGTATAGCGTCACATAAACCACCTCGCTGATTGTAATTCATAAAGACCCAGTAGTTTCCGAGAAAAATGACTGACATACAAACGAACGTAATGAAAACACAAGAGTGCAGTTTTTGCACAAGATACGACGCATATGTTTCATTCTTTCTTACACGTGGCTCACATCGTGGTGGTTTCCACTTGATTAAATGTACTGACAGAGATGAGCTTAATATAACATATTCGTTCGAAAGGCATGGCCCAATGACTTCAGTTATTTTTGTACCATGATCTCAGAGGCGCGCGATTGTGTGCCATTTCATTCGAAGTAATTAGCTATGGGATATTATCGTATCTTGATACAAGTATTGAATACTAGAATTATAATCGCTAGTTTAAAAAATACTACTGTTTATCTCAAATACGACGAAGGCCGACATATCCCATAGAACGTAACTTGTAGCAATTATCTTATATTTATTTCACTACATATACAAATTTTAATCATACATTTCTTTATTGCAGGAGTTCAGCAGCCAGGCAGACGGCCTTAATATAGATATAAATTAATATTATTACGGTTTAAAAATGATATTATAATTAAATGTTTTTCTCTTTATTTATTGCAATCATTCAAACTCATTGAATACTGTAGTATACTTTCAGTATTGTGCCTGTCAATCAAATTCATTCAATTTAATCATCGGTCTAATGTCAATAATTTGACTGTCAAATATCCTAATCCAATTGTAATAAAACCAGGAACTTTCATTGAAAACATTATAAAGCATTCTGTAAATAACATTTGATAATGTATTAATTACAATAAATTAATAATGAATCGAACGCTGCGATAGGATAGTAACTTATGTCCTTGTTAAAGACAAAACAAAGGCGAAGACGGTGAATAAAGCAGGTTTACTCGAGATTATTGTGCAAAACAAAGCATATTGAGTATTACTTATCTACGTTGTTAATATTTATATGTCGACTGGTGTTTTCCCAGCCCTCGAGTCACGTTGTATGTCGCATGCTGTCAGAATGGGGGCGGACTGGGTACCGAACGACAAACAAATTGGACCTAGTTATCCCAAAATGTACCAACCCGCAAATTATTTAAACTAAGTGAGTGATTGACGCCAAACTAATCAGAATTTTAGCAAAATACATACATTACAATAACATGTGAATTACTTATAAAAGCATGAATACTTTACAAATAGATATCATAGAAAGAATTAAACGGTTAACATGGAAAAAATATTAGAGCCCAACCGCCTCGACAGTCTCCAATCTTCGTCAACCGTAACAAGCCTCTCAAACCTAGCAATTATTAGAATACCTCAACCAATAAGTACTAAGTAATGTTTATTTATCTTGAGAGAAATAGCCGAAATAATTCGTCTTTTATATTTTTAAGACACTTATTGTCAAATCGCTAACAAGAATGTGATATATTATTTGTCCACTTACGGAATGCAACTTTAAAAATGTTATGATGTTTCATTAATGTCATTGATATAGCAATAATAGAAGTTTTATTTTCATTTATCAGAAATTCTAAAATGAAGAAGAGAAGAGGACTAGTCCTCTTAGTCCCTTGGACAATTCATAATTACAACTTCCAACTCGAATCATAATTTATGGCCGGTTCCTATATTTACTAGTCATTCACTTGCCGTACCATCGGTAAAATTTTGATATTTCTTAGGTTAGGTCATATATTATAGTATGGCGTATGGCAAATTAACGTTTTGTAAGATAATAGAACCAAGCCTTACTCGAAATTAATTATTGGTAGTAAATACTTTCGGCATAACGGGATTCAAATGAAGTTATAAATATCATAGATACATAATAGTCCCTTACCTTAGTCGTTATTAAGCGATCATAACTTAGAAACAGTATCTCATGGATGTTTTAAATTATTATAATGTTATCGAGTTAATAAAATACTGTAATATTTGTGTATGTATCATCATATACATCTGTAACGTAATTATATTTTTTAACTACAATTAACTGATAAGCTTTTGAAGAATTGTCACACTAAAATGAATATTTTAAATGACAAAGCAATACAATCTTTGTCTAAGAAAGCAGGCCTAATCGTCTCCAATTAACTGGACTATATTTGGATGTAGGTCAGTATTCTCTCAACAGTAGGTTCGCAATTATTTATTGTTGTTACTTTGTAAGTAATTATTATTATCGTTTAAACCAGATTTAAACTTTCGAAAGAACAGTAAGACATACTAGTGCACTTTCGAAAGTTATTTATAAACGTCTAAAAACAATCTGTTTTGTAGAATCATAGGTATTATGCAAGTTAAAACCTCTATCATTGAAAGATTACCATTCTTATAAAAATCATCAATCATTTGCTGTTAATTTTAAACTCAGATATAAGTATTTACATTTATTTTTAATATAACTTGTTACATTCTAAACTTTTGTACTTATAGTTTTTTAATACATAGATACCTAATTAATAATTTATTTTAAATCATTATTATTTTTATTTTAATAAATAAGTTGTTTTATCTATTTTTTTCTTTCATTTATATCACTAAATAATCAGTAACCCACAAAATTACAAAACTAAATACACTATCGATAACGCTTATCGACAACAATAATGCGTATCACTATGCCTGCCCATAAGGCCATGAGTGGAAGAGAGAGCGAAATACTTGCTTCACCGCTCCGATTATTTATGACCCAAACTGCACGGGGAAAAGAATTCTACTATAGAGTTGCCACCTTTTTTTGAAGAAAATATAGTATTTTTCTTTTTATGTTGCAAAAATATAGTAGTAGTCCCAAATTAGTACCATATTATAATTTTCTTATAAATTTAAGTGAAAAAAGAGTACATTTTATTTGTCATTATTTATTAGGCATATATTTTATTTATTTCATTATTGCATTTTACATGTCTATTTATTACTACTTTTTGCTTTGGCCAGCAAAAATTGATTAATATTACTTTTAAATAATCATAAGTATATGAACAAAAAGAGCGAGAATTGATTAACGATGAATATATAGAGCATGGCGCACTACATGATTTATCTATAATTATAGTACAATTGGTTAAAATATAGTGGCAACCCTATGGACGATCTACACTCGCGTAGAGAAGTCCTTTCGACACAATTTGATTTAATTGTGGCACGACACTGAACAGCGATTACCACTATGCATCATGTCGAAGTTCTTCCAAGGACAAACTCCGGTTACTATAGAACTATTGTAGGTAATATGTTTAAAACTATAGGATCAAACTCTTTTGGCCTGTTAGGCAATCAGTAAAACGTAAATATGTTGACTGATGTCGTCATCTGCACTATCAGGAATGTCAACCAACGCCCACAGTGGGTTCGTCAGTTTTGTAATAGTTAACATATTGCCATAATTAACCGATACGCACACAATACAAAACGTTATCTCCTTGGCAACAAGTGTTTTGTTAATGCGCCTAGTAAGTCATTGTTAATTGCTTTAGATATTATACCCAATACTACAACATGGTAAATATACAATATGGTACTTATAATAGAAATTTGCAAATTATCTCTTTCCGACCCTACATTCTCGCGAAAACTTTGCGAGGACGCGCGTATTCCACATTCCTGTTTCGCGATATTTTCTCACGAGAATATGACGCATTTGAGAATATGCATTACTACAAATAATAATAATATCCGTAAAACTTCGATGTATAAAATATATATCATATTTGTATATGTTTTTGTTAGTTTTCAGTGTTGTAAAAAAAAGCGGATAACTATCCAAATTGGTATAATGGGTACTTTCAAAAAAGGGGATGACTATGGGATATTTTTTTAACTTTGATGGAAAATTTTACACAGAACAAGACTGTGTGTATTATTATGTAAACTTAGAAAGAATACAATATCCTGCGGCCGGGAGGCCTGTCGTAAGAGACGAAAACCAACCCATCGCCAGGTGGTACGGCCATTTACCCGTCTGGATGGCTACCACCCCTGGTCTAGAGCAGGTTGCCATAACAACCTTGAGTTATATTCCGCCAATTAATGGCCAGGTTTCAGTCTCCCTTTAGAGATCGGCAGCACATGAAAAGCATCTTTGGTGTTGCAAATTACAATGTCCATAGGCGATGTTAATCGCTTACCATGAGTCTGCTGAAGTCGTGCAATTATAATAAAGTAACTTAGAAATTACCAATTTATAACATAATTATCGTTATTATACCTATTTATTTTACCCTGTTGTATATATTATTTAAGTTATTTATCATAAAATCTTGATTTTTATTGAACTAAAAAAAACAATAGGGATGCTTACGCATAGTATTTTAAAAATGACTTGTCATCGTGTTTTTAATAGGTATCAACCTATAATTTTATCTTTCAAGATAAATAAAGCTATAATAATATAACATGCCATAATTATCTTTTTAAAAACACAAAGGCGGGTTGAAAGTTTTTTAAGGTACAAAAAAACATTCTTTATCGCGGTTAGGTCATATATTATAACTATTTCATCAATGTGTTCGCTTGGCTTCATATTATTATGTGTGTAAATATTTGCCGAAGCTGATACAGACTTTTTGGCGGGAATTTGAATTATGTCTGTTATTATGCTCTCTTGTTTTTTTAAAAATATATGAAATCTTCTTATATATAACAAATGAATGTTTGTCTGTTTGTCCTTTATATAATCGTAAACTATACATTTGGTCATGATCTTTAACAAAGTTGTTGTGCATGAGCCAGAGGTTTCTGAGTTGGTTCACAATTGGACCCGGTAGGTGGCGCTGCTGTCGGCATATCGATTAAAGCTTTTCCGGGCAGGACGACGTCTGCCGGAACAGCTAGTTGGTTATAAATTTATGATATTATATTTATTTTTATTTCGTATCGCCAGCCTCTGTGGTTGAGTGGGCTGAGCCTTTGCCGACTGAGCTCACTCGTATTTCAATTGATGGCAAGGCAATTTCTTAAACGAACTTTCTTTAATGTTCTGGTCTGGATGTCTGGGATCAGTCCCAGAGTGGTCCGTTCTATATTACCAATTACACAAGCGTAATTTGCTTAGATTGGGAACATATAATGTATGTTTTGTCTGTCTATATGAAACAAATAAAAATAAAACAAATTTGAAAAAAATATTTTTGTAAAATTTTGATTGTTTTAAAGTAGCACTATGTGTCTCTGTACGAACATCCTAACTATTTAGTGTTTATTGTCGTGAGAACTCTGTTGTTTGGCGTCAGTCAAAGACCTATAATTTAGCTGTCTACAACTTGTCCTACAATTGGTTGGACTTGATAATTAAATAAAAGAAACATTGATAAGTCTTAGTTCAAAACGCTTTGTAGCAAGAACATTTTTATGTTCTTAAAGAAAATCGTATCCTACTGATATTATAAACGCGAAAGTCTGTAAGAATGTATGGGTGTATCATGTATGTATGTTTGTTACTCTTTCACGCAAAAACTTTTGAATGGATTTTCATGAAACTTTACAATAATATAGCTTACACATCAGAATAACACTTAGGCTATAATTTATGAAGATAGTGTGAATTATCCAAAATATAACGATTTTCCATCACCACGCGGGTAAAACCTCGGGGCGCAGCTAGTATACAATAAAACTACTTATGATAAGTTTGCGGGGGGCAAACGGCACAACAAAAACATCGCGCCAATCGATTATCACAATTTTGTTATTCTGAAATAAGTACATACATTTAATCATTGTTTTTCGTGTGTGTTACAATCAAACAAATATTCTAAATCGTTGCGTACGTTGTGATAAGGGAGTTATTTGTATTTTATTTTATGGAGGTCCGTATTAGCAAAAACAGAATTATATAAGTATTAGACTGGTAAACAAGTGCCTTTTGGACCAACTTTTTTCAGCAGTCTCCGAAAATTATAAATGAGGTGTCATTCGATTCGGAATGACATCTAGATGATTTTTGAAAAAAATGAAGTTCCGCTTGCAAAAATTGTAAAAGTTATTAACAATTAACTAAAAAAAGGGGGGGTTAGTTTTATGCAAATATCTCAAAAAGTAATAAAGATTTTTCAAATTTGATGATTAAAATATAATAATCGGTAAAAATGTAAGCATAAATAGTGATTATTTTATTTTAACCGTCGGTTAAATGTTGGTGCACACCAGCATAAGACAAACTAAATTTATGAAAAACTAAGCAATGACGGAAACTTAGCTTACATTTTATTGTAACTATAATTCCTTAAAAATATAACTACAATACTGAGTCTAAGTCATCGAAGTCAAGTTTATTTGAAAAAGAGTAAGTTTTTGACATATGGGCGTTTGCGTATACACGGTATTTTATAGTTCTGTACACATATGTGAAAAACAGTGGTCATTGGGTGCCAATACAGAATTCTTCACAGTGCGTGAACCGACTCGTACTCGACCGATTTTTTAAAGTGTTTTATGTACGGGTCAACTGCTCGGGGGCGTGGTCCCACGTCATCAATGCTACGATCCTACAAACTACGAATAAACAACCAATTAAATGCCGCACACGAATGTCTTTCGTAAATTGTTTTATTTTCGTCAAGGAAACTACGAAGTTCTTACGTAAGAAAACTTTTAACTACGTATTTTTTGTTACGCTTTTTTACCGTGATGATAGCCCACAATACATAAATAAGGGTTGTTATTCTTCCGTATCTATATTAGATATATAAATAGGAAATGATATTTTTAATATTAATCAGAAGTCGTAATTTATTCTGTTTTTCTGATCACGAAAAGCGAAGCAGTGAACACGTAATCTACCTAATTAACATTTTGAGGAGGTGGTACTAAAACTGTAGTGAGTACTGTTTGAATTCGGAATTGTTTCTTAAAAGACATTAATTTCGTTGAACTGTTTGCGTTTTTTTTTATATTCTGATACACTACAAAAATTACTTGTTCTTAGATAAAAGCTTCCACATCAAGAGGGTAAGGTTAAAAATAAAGAAAGAAGATCCAATACTTCAAAATGCACGCATGAAAGTAATGATGTTAATAATGTAGAGATATTAAAAATGACTTATTGAGTGATAAGTGGAAAATTATTATAAACAGTTATTCCTGTCCAGTTCACACTGAAAACCTTGTAATAACGATAACAATATTACTATAATATAATGAAGCTGGAAACGTGATATTGGTTATTGAAAGTACATAATATCTCGGCGACTACTTGAAACAATATTTTTTATATTGTTCAAGCTTGGACTCAAAGAAGTAAAGTGGCGACAAGCACATGGAGTCAAAACTTTAGGTAACTTGGATGTAGTAGTGCCTTGGTGGACCACCGGAGGCGATTGGTGGTTTTTACTAAATACTCTCAAATCTATAACATGCATACTAATTTCAAAATTCGAAAAAACCTCAATGTTGGCTGCATTTTCACGGCTAAAATACAGATCAAATAGCTTGTCTTCTGGGAAAATTATGTCTCAAAAGGGGGGAATACTTTTAGACATATGAAAGTAGTATCCAGAGGTTGCCTGGAAGAATTTGCCGTTATATATTTACTTGTATATTAATGTTTTTGATTTTATGTAGCATTTTTGTACAATAAAGATTATTCTATTCTATGTTGGGCTTTTGATAAGAAATAAAAAAATATATGTCACAATTGAACTGATGAAGTAATTTTTCTTGCAATTTTGTGTACAAGCACTAGAGAATAGAGATGGACATGAATGATTTATACATACACCGTAAAATGCTAAAGTTACCATCAGGCAAATCCGCATGGAGAATACTAGTGCACACATAAATAAATGAAATCGTGAAGACACAGATATAGGCAGCCATTACACGTTCAATCCAGATCATATCAGTCCATTGTTCGATACCATCAAATGCACACGCATTCACAACTACTAAATGGATCTGAATAAGAAAAAAGTGTGCAGGAATAATTATAGCTGTTTTCTGAAGAAACGCGTGAAAAGGAAACGCTGGCTACTAAAGAGAAACATCTATACACATTTGAACTTGTTAGATGAAATTCATAGTACAGAAGAGGAGGAGGATTAGGCAAATTACTACAGGATAAGGATCGGAATTTTCGACGTTGGTGGCACTGGCGGCCGGGTCGGCATATCGTAATTTGAACTCATGTTACTTTATACGATCAATCTGGATCGCGATCAATGGACCGAGATCATTGATTTCAAAACATCTAGATATTTTCTGATCAGAATTCACGATCCGTCAATCACATACCTTACACAGTCAATCTGGATTGATATCAATGATCACGCTCAAGGATCACAATCTAGATTGAGTGTGTAATGGCTGCCATAGAATATCACAAAGTTTTTGTCACGTAGAAGTCATTGGATACAGAGGTCTGGCTTCTACGTACAGTAGTTCCTGTTATCGTCATCCAGACTGATAGTTACGGTCATTCTACCTAGTCGTGCTACCGTAATATTTTGGTTAAACCTCTTCTCGTAATTGTGATAACCTTGATAATTCACGCTGGATTCGGGTTATCAATACAATAGTTATCATGCAACCACCAGCCTTCAAAACTGATCTAGTCAGTGAAATTTTAGTTATTATCTCCAAGACATCATCAAAAATGTATACTTCTTAACTAAAAAGTCCCAATGATTGGACATTTGTTTAATTTGTCTCTCTTCACAGCCTTTAATATGAGCCTATGTAGTCAATGGTACAATTAACAGACCACACAGATATGAACCTCGGGTTATGTACTTTTTATCCTGAAAAGTTTGAACTTGTGGTATGCCTTGGCTGCTAATATTATTTACAACATTTGACTTAAATATGCTTAATTTTATAATAATTTATAAGCTGGATTTTTTAAACGATTTTTTTTATTTGTTACTGTTTTTTGTCTAGCTATGGATGGGTAGGCCCACGAAAGGTGCCTTAAAAATATAGGTACAAAGAGACAATTGTCATAAAAGAATGTTCATAAAATGAAAACTACTGAGCCCAACTATGTTAAACTTTTAGGGGATCAAATGGCAACAGTTCCGCAACAAACTAAAGAAGAATCGATCGTCGTTCAGATCATAGATCTCTGTATAATCAGTGTACATACATAAATATCAATCAAATTCTGAACCACCTTCTTTTTGAAAATGCAATTCTTAAGAGGAAAAATAAATAAAAAGTTAAAAGAAAAGTCTGTGCCCTAGCCCATGATAGAGGAGCAAAAAGATATCTCAATTCAGCTGGCTCGAAGGATCAAATTATTCAAATAGAATTCCCTATAATTAGATAAAACTGAGCCTACCTAATGCCTAATACAAATAATTGTTCAGATCTTTTAGAAACATACATTAGTTTTCCGAGTGTGTGTCTCAACGTAATAATTTTTGTTTTCACAACATTCGTGATAAGTTGTTGTATCATAACTTTAAGAAAAGTGGTATAATGAATTCATTGTTAAAAGCTCTTGCATTGCCAGACCAAAATACCATTCATGTAAGGATAATATATTTTAAAAAGTGGCAATGCAAAGGTTACCGAACTCACCGATTCCGTGAAATACTACACATTTTTTCGGCATATTTACATCTCGGCATAATTTAAACTTCCGAGAAAAGTCAATTTTTCTTTCAAAGAGGAAAACTTTTTATATATACTTTTTATTTTACATTTCCTTGCAGAGATTATATACAAGATCTTTGGCTAAACATGAGCAGTTAGAGAGCCAACTAGGTCGTTAAATCGTGCCATGACATTAGAGTATACAAGGCTTATTATCTGTCATTGACTACAATGTTGCAGATTAAACTAATGAGAATACTATCTAAGATCTTTGGCATCTCGAGGTAAATTTAAAAACTTTAGCAAGATCACATTATTAATAAACTACATACATATTGAATTACATAGATATAGTTGCATGACCCTTGTATAGCTGTTAAGAAAGTAGTGTAATCTTAGTTATGGCGAAAGAAAATTTTATAATGGTTTGTACCATGTACAAACCGGCATCTGTTACTAAATGTCTAGTCATACAAATCATAACATGGTATTTCCACTTAACTAAACATGCACTTTTCACGTGAAAAACATGTTGTGATTAACAAAAAAAAACGAAATTCTGCGAAGATTTGTCAGACTCCGTTCAGACGAAACGTCGGCTTTAGCTTACTGGCGAAATGCCATAATCACAAGACATTGATCATTCAAACACGGTATGAACATTGAGCATTTTCTAGACTTTGCACTTTCTATTTCGTCAGCCAGAATGTTTGGTCTTTTAAGGAGATTCCATTGAGAGTAACTCGTGATTAAAATAATATCACATATTGTTGATTGAATTAAACGCATGCTGCAAATTGATACTTCGTTGTCTTTAGTTTGTATGTCTTCTGAAACATCTCGAAGATAAAATTAAATTTCTACTTCAGACACAAAACAATGAAATCCCACAACTGCTTCAGAGCTGAGAAGTCGTAACAAGGAGCAAAAGTATTTAAAAATATAGATAAAAGTGGTTGTCATCGTCATATGTTATATCCTGGGAATCCCGGATTTCTAATAATAATAATAATTGGCCGCAGAGAGGTTTTGTGGCGAAGCCTTAAGTAAGTAGGGATGCCTAGCCGCCCTCGCCTCAGCGCTTGCCTTAGCCAGCACGGAGTAGAGATCGGTAGATGTATGCGTTCAATAACATTATTTATCCAGGGTTTTAGGCGACTGTTCGGGATTCATCTAATTCCACACAAATTTGTTTCTTATTACATGATTTCAGCAGACAGGCAGACGGCCTGCATAAATGAATAAATAAATGTTTTCCCGACTGGATGGTTACCACCCCTGGTCTTGAGTATGCTACCATAACAACCTTGAATTGTGTTCCGGCATTAGTGACCAGGTTCCAGTCTCCCTTAAGAGAGCAGCAGCGCATTTGTAGCATCGTTGGTGTTGCAAATTTCCATAGGCGATGGAAACCACTTTCCATCAATTGGGCCGTCTGCCTGTCTGATTAACTCGTGCAATAAATTAAAAATATAACATTTTCCTTGGAGTTTAAACTAGACAATTAATACCCATTTTAATTTATCTGAATGGATGTACTTTAATTGCCTCAGGCAGATTGTTTGCAACGTCACTAAACTCCGTTTTCAATTTATTATGATTAGTTGCAATTGTAAGTTTCCTAGAAGTGTTTACATAATAGATGCTTATATTTGGATACATCGCTGTTCTTGCCGAGTTAATAAAGAGAATGAATGATTTGAATACAGTTTCTAGATTGTATTGCAAACAAGAATGTTTGGCGTAGAACATTATTTCTATTTAAAGTCGAATTATTTCGGTGTTTTAGATACACGAGGAGATATATTAGAAATTAATTATTGTAACATCGTAATTAATGATTTTCATATTGAACGTCTTCAAGTAATATAAAAAATTTAATATTAAATTTCTTAACACCCCAAAATTTTCTAACCTAACTAGATTATAAAAAACAAATACTATCAGTCTTATTCATATTCAGATAGAGTTAGTTTGGAAGTGTCTTTTAGAACCATAAAGAAGCCTTCAAAGTTACTGTTCAATATGAATAAGACTGCAAAGTTTAAAATAACTAACAAGTTCACGTTGAATTCATGCATTTTATTGTAATTATTATGAAACCCCGTTTTGGTAGATTAAAAATAATTTTGTTTTTGTGTTTTTAATATTCATGTAATTGTAAGTAACAATTTAAAATAAACAATTGCTGACAAATCGCATTAAAAACAATTAAGTAAAACGTATGAATTTAACATTTCACTGCAAACAAAGCAATATCTAAAACGATCTATTTTCGCAACAATGCTGACACAATAAAGAACTTAAAGCAATTGTAAACACAAAATATTAGTGACAGCATTGGCCTTCATGTTCTATTAAAAAGGAAGTTATGCGGAAGAAATAGTAAGTATATACAAACAAAAAATAAATCATTATTAAATGCAACAACCAACTTGGATAAATAATATAAATGAGCAGATATAAATTGCATGCTCTTTTTATTTAGTTCGCTAGCCGCCTTATAGATAGTTATTTGTTTGTATAAGTTAACTAAGCGTGAACAATTAAAAGTTCATACATACTATTAGAATGAAAAAACATAATTAATTAATGAAGTCGTGTAAGCATTCATTGAATAATTGAAACACTTAAATGAGCTTAATGACCAGAAACGTTTTAATTAACAGGATCAACAATTATAAAAATAACAACCTGAATTTGTTAGAATCAAACCTTGAGGATGAACTATTTTCTTTATTCATTACTAGTCATGGAAAAAGATAAATAAGAATGAGAGTCCTATAAAATAGTAACTCTTGAAATCTAAACGATCTTCTCTTCACTACATAGTATAAAACAAAGTCGCCTTTTCTGTCCCTATATCCCTATATCCCTATGTGCGCTTAAATCTTTAAAACTACCCAACGAATTTTGATGTGGTTTTTTCCAATAGATAGAGTGATTCAAGAGGAAGGTTTATATGTATAATACATAATATAATATAACCGTAATTAATTTTGTATCAGCATTGCACCCGTGCGAAGCCGGGGCGGGTCGCTAGTATATGTATATAAAAATGAATGTTTGTCTGTATGTCATTTATAGAATCGTAAATTATACATTTGATCATGTGATGATGTTTAGCAAAGTTGTTGTGCACAAGCCAGAGAAGGTTTCTGAGTTGGTTCACAATTGGACCTGGTAGGTGGCGCTGCTGTCGGCATATCGATTGAAGCTTTTCCGGGCAGGAAGACGTCTGCCGGGACAGCCAATACTACATAAAATAGAAGGTGCTAGAGGATCATTTTTCTCTTGCCTCCTTTAAACGTTCTACTACTTACTTGAAATGTGTCTAGTTAGACCAAACCAGTCCAAAAAAAAATGTGTGCGTGTACCAGTGTACAGACGTAAGAAGTGAAACTTCTTTAAATTGGTTAAGTAAATAAAGCCCCTACCACAAATGTGACCATTTTTTCGATTCGTGTAAACCAAATGTGTAACCAAAAAATGTGACGGTAAATTTTTTTCCAACGCCGATAAAGTTTCACTTTTTTTAAAAATTGTGCCACGAAAACGCCCAGTTTCCGCTGTAACAAAGTATCGTATTTTCTCCTATTATTGAAAAAACAAATTTTATATGAATTTGTTTCATTCATTCCCAAACTTAAAGAAGAAATAAACAAAC
This sequence comes from Dendrolimus punctatus, assembly GCA_012273795.1. NCBI lineage: Eukaryota > Metazoa > Arthropoda > Insecta > Lepidoptera > Lasiocampidae > Dendrolimus > Dendrolimus punctatus. The sequence continues at coordinate 5,588,674 of CM022543.1, forward strand.
TACGAAACAAAGTCACTGTCTTTAAAAAAAAATTGTATTATAACAGGATAAATGTGTTTGACATTAGTTTACTCACTGAGTTGCCTAAGATTAGGTGATTTGCGTAACTTTTGTCAATGATTTTTCTTTTGCATATTATTATGACATTCGCATGTATATTATGTTCCTATAGTAACTAGTAACTTTATACACGAAGTTACATAACAATACTAACTCTAAAATGAGTAAGATAATGTAAGTTTATTTTAGTTGTTAGCAAAACAACAGGTTTGGTAACATTAAATTTCAAATACCTTTTTAAATACCAAATCTATATCATTATTTAATTGTCATTTATCAACATTAAATACTAAATGATGATATTTCTGTCAAGTCATATAACTTTGAAAATAACTCAGATACAAGAGTTAGTCATAATACTTTTTAAGCTGATTTCGGTTAGAGACTGTTATGTGTGCAATCATTAAAGCTCAGATCTTCGAGTCTGTCGTCAGTTATGTGGCTTTCTTGACAAGCTTGATTTTTTGAGACAGGGGAAATACGTTTCTTACACTACCGGGTCCTTTACTGGGATTAGACCAAAGCAATGAGAGTTATCCACTGAAGATAGTGCAGATAGAGTCAATTGCCGGCATTTTACAATCAGACATAAGTCAGGTCAAAAAGCCGCTACAAGCATTGTTCAGATTATGATAATAAGACAGCGCGCCTCTTTCGATGCTTCTGTCATCAAGCTCCTGTATTCAAACTATATGTTTAAAATTCCTAGCCTAAGAACGCACTAAGAAAATTGTTTCAATATTTTTGTAACTCACTGGAAAACATTGCAACAAGAATGTATGTCAATAACACTTTAGACTCTCACTGAAAGAGTTGTCCTCAATACGAGAAAAGAAATCTTCAAATCGTACTCGTGAATAACTCATTAAGAGGTTAAACTCCGGAGGAAATTTGTTATATAATTTTTGTTTATGTATTTCATGAACGTACGTATTGTTTTCAAACTTCATTTACAGTATTACTTACGTTTAGATATTTCATTTACAACTTCTCTTCATTACTTCTTGTTTCATAAATCTGGCTTTTTAACGGTTTGTGTATATAACAGTCTCAAGTATTAATGAACATTCAAGTTAAACAATAAATTTCAAACAAAATGGCATCAGTCTCAAAGTCATATAACCCCGTCACCTTAGCCACCACCATATCGTTTGTCTTTGCCCAATGTCAAACAACACAACAAATCTTACTTAAAGTCTATCAATGAACTGTACACTTAAAATAACCTCAATTTTTCTTCAAGAACTTCTCGTCGCTTCTTCTACTTTATGAACACATATAATGACATACATGTAGATTACTTACCAGTAGCTAAGACTTTCTCTTTGTCCTCCATCATGGCGTGGGCGGTGCTCGATCCTGGGGCCATCACTATTCTCCTCAAAGACGGTCTTCGTGCTAATAAGACGATGTGCTTAACGCGGTGCTGCAGCTGTGTTCTTAGACGGCGCGCGCGCACTCTTTGAAAGCCTCCCGGCGACTGTCCGCTTCCAGCGGTTATCACCGAACGCACCTTATCAGTCCCACGACAATGATCGCCAACCAGCCATATAACCACTGAATATATTTTACAGTATATAACCCAAATGTAAGTATACCAATCGCCTTGGATGTTCAGTAACGCCATCAATAGCGACCTGAAAAGAAAGAAAACAATAAGAATAACACTCGTAATGAGTAAAACGTACAAAATTCGTTAAGTAAGGAAGGAACAACTTTGCCTGGTGGTAGGGCATTTGCCCGTCTGGATAGCTACCACAACCTTGGGTTGTGTTCCGATATTATTGACTGGGCTCCAGTCTACCTTCAAAGAGTAGCAGCGCAATTGCACGTTGCGTGACACCTTAGTAGGTGTCGCGAATGTTCATAGGCGATGGTAAGCGTTTTCAGCCCGTGGGCCGTCTGCCTGTCTATTGAAGTCATGTAATAAAAAATGACAACATTTTGCGACAACATGTTAGTCTATATCGGTATAGTCCAGCAGACCTACCTTCTAGAATTATCTATAATATTTATAATTTGTACGTCTTGCGTCATATCATTAACATAACGCAGAGCAATTTCATTGAGTTTATTGTGGTATACATATACATAGTTAGGTTCGCATTGAAGAAAATTTGATCTAATGCTAAAGAGAAGATATGGTCTAGGATGGAGTACATTTACCCTAAAACTGAAGGGAACAAACGAGAAATTAAGTATATTCTGTTTAGATTATAACATTGCGCATAGAGTTCAGGAATTTTGAAATTTATTCCACGGAAATGATTTCTGAGTGAAGAAATATCTATTTTCTTTTCTGTTAAATTCTCTAGACTAGAAAGTAAAGAACAGAACAAACACATATCGAAACAAAGTTATGTTCATATTTATTATATCCCTGAAATTCGTCCCAAAATGATTTCAAACATACCAAAACAGTCAATCGGACGAGCACTAATATTTTATGATGGAAAACTGTACTCCGGATGTGTCCGATAGTTTGCTAACAGTTTTAATTCGCGGAGTAACACGTGTCAATGAAGTAATTAAAACCAGTTATAGAACCCATTAATATCACAAAGCAAACGATTCTATTAATTGTCGGCACTGTCGGATTAAACAGAGTCGTAATGTTTGAAACATTCCAAACTAATATTAGACAATATCTTAGTGAGCCAAATGAGTGTTTGAAAGGAAGATACGTCAATGTTCCTTTCCAAAGCAATGCATTATTCATATTCAACTACTGTCCTGGCTAATATACAGACTGAATTTTTCAAGTGGACCTCCAGGGCCAAATTCAAAACTTTATGAAATAGCGAAAGACACACAAACATCTAGAGGCTGATTTTGACGAAAACTAAACTGTCATTAGATTTTTGAAAAATCAGTTGCTCTTGTCAAGAATCGAAGCAGGTGGTTTTGAAAAATAAACGCATGTGTATCAATATATCAAATCATAGTGTAACTTGTAAAGATCAATTTCTGTGAAAGAATGTCAAACAGCAAACCAAAGGAACGAGGTCTTTTGGATCAAAATGAACTATTTCCATACATTAATTTAAACCTTGTCTACAAACATTTATTTTTTAACTAAAAATAAACTAAATTATAAATAAATTAAACTAATTATAAACTATATACAAACTAAAATTAAACCATACAATCTAGTTCCAGACCGCTGTCAGTCGGAAACGTGCCCAAAAGACTGGCCACATTGCCTCGCTGAATGGCAATGCTGATGCGTTGTCATGAACCAGTCTTTTGGTCACGTGAGACATCCACCAGACGTTTGGCTATGTCTCGATAAAGCCTGTGCGCCTCAGGCCCCCATGGTCTCAGGGACTCGAACCCAAAAGCCGCAAATATGTAGCCACATATGTAGCTACATATTTGCGGCGTTTTAGGGCCTTCTGTTGTGCAGCAGCTGTACCGGCAGACATGCTAGTAGCTGGAAGATGGGACGCTGCCAAAGTATCAACGCACGCCGCGTCCCATACTAAGGGGCGCTTGCTAAGCCTTGTCTAATTTTATGCAATTTGGAAACTATTCTATTTTTAATAGGCATATTCTTTTTCTATGATAGGCATCTATCAAGTCAGTCGATGGGTAATCATTGATTGCTTTCAAATGAGGTGCGATCATATGTTACATATGTAAAATAGAACATTTGTTGAAAAACAACTCTTTCCCTTGGTTTGCTGTTTGACATTCATTCAGAGAAATTAATACTTACAAGCTACCCTATGATTTAGTGTAATAATACACATTTGGTTTTCAAAATCAGTTGATTTAATTTCTGACCATGGTAAATGGTTTTTCAAAATTCTAATGATATCCGTTTAGTTTTCGACAAAACCGGCCTCGAGACTCCTTTGACTGTCTGACGCTATTTAGCATACTTTAAGAATTGGCCCTGAAGTCACTTGAGACTTGAGAAATTCACCATGTATATTTTTCGTATATTTCTATAATAATTACGGGTATAACTACTTAATATTGGAATTAATATCATATTACTGGATAGGATAGTCATTTCTTTTCAAATTGATATGTTTTTAATTTATTATTATAAAGTCAACATGTATATCATAAGCAGGTCGACCGTTTGGGATCAAGTTTTGAGAGATTTCACTTTTCATACATCAATACCTTGTCCAGCTGCAAGTATAGGCCGAGGCCCTTATGTAAACATAAGATTGTATGTTTATTATGTGACTACTCTTATCACATTAAAGCTGTGCGCACCTGCATTGGAAACTAGCATTTACCGCAATGAGAAGTTATTATTTTATTCAGACTTTAATACAGGTTACATTGTATTACATTTTTATGTATTTGCCCTCGGTAGATTCACTTTATTTTACATCGCATACTATCCCATCAGCCCGGATGAAAAGTATCTATGTCCATTTTCGGTATTAAAACGACATATGTACTAAATTACAGCAAAACCGGTCCAGTACTCCTAGTAGTATTTTCATGAAAGCTTAACAGGCACATCCAGTTACTATAGCATTTATTTTTCATAGATGACGATTTTTTATATTTATAAAGATTAAAATAGGGGGTGAAAGTTTATATGGGAAAAAAATCATTTCTCTAGTCTATACACATGAAAATTCATCATCTATAAAAAAATGCGAGAGTCATTCGGTCTGTCTATCTGTTAAGCTTTCACGGAAAAACTAATGGAGTACTGGATAGGTTTTGCTGTAATTTTGTACATAATAAAAAATGGTCATAATATATATACTTTCTATCCGGGAAGATGGGATAGTTTGCGATATGAAATGAATTAAATCTTCCAGGGCTAAATAGCGCTAATATAAAATTTTAATACAATGTAACCTGTATTAATGCTTGCTCTCTAAAGTAGAGGCACGCACTAGGGTTTGACACGCAGCGCAGCCGTTGACTGTATATTAATTCAATTATTTAAAACGAATGCACAGGACACATCTCGGCAAACTTATCGTGGCCCTCTCTACAAAGCCCAATAATGCACCGACGTATGCCGGCCAAGGAAGTCGACGATGAAAAAAATTGAGGACCGAAATATGTCGAATAAACTTGGGCACGCCAAGTACAGGAGTGGAAGTAGACTCGCTGATGATAATGTACAAAATCATTAGCAGAAGAAGCATGTCTATTTTGTCAGTGTTATGATTTATCTACAAAACTAATGATTTAAATTGTAAATGGCATAAAATGATGTAAACTCTTCTTAAAGTTCGCTTGAAGTTTCTCATTTGTTATTCAAAAATATGATGGCACTAGATTATTAAGGATCACAGTTCGCACACTGTATATGCAGCAGTCCCATCTTTCAAGGAAGAAAATCTAGAATCATCTCAGTTATACTGGTCCTACATAATCTATTAATATTCCACCCATATTTATTTCAATTATAAATATAGCGCTGTTGTCGCTTGAATATCACGTTGCTCACATCACACCTATCGGGTGCGGTTTTGCAACCTGTAGTATTTTTGTCGTCAAACAAATATTGAGTAATCCGGTTGAATAGAGTAAGCGTTTTCAATGTAGTTAATGACGATTGTGTTTATATCAATTTAGGTAAATAAAGGGAACTAACAATAATAAAATTTATACAAAGTAGGGATTGTCATGTATCTTCGATTACGTAAATTTCGAACCCATAGCGAAAACTATTTTCCGAAATAGTAAAAGGAATCCTATAATCCATGAGACTTTCCCGTTTACTTTTTGGCGCTTTTTAAGTCTATAAGTAATCTACCAACATTTACGCAATAATGAAATTATCATTTTCTCATATGGTATTAATTTTTCAATTTTATGTACGGTTTCAATAGTAAAAAATAATGTAAGTGCGTCCATGCTACTCGTGTGGACACACACGTGCCAAGATTGAAATTATATTAGAATCACCTATCGCGCCTCTGGATAGGGCGGCTGGAGGAGAATTACGTCTAACGTCTAAATATTACTCAGTTTCGTTTATTGAGTTGATTAAGATTAAGAAATTATATTTTTGTTGGCAAATTTTGCTCAATTGATATATGACCTGGTTTCATTTTACACAAGATGGCCATCTGGTTGGTTCAGTAGTTGGATTCATCTCTGCATGACGTGACGGATTCGTTTCTAAAATATCAGTACCTATTCTACCTAAGTTAAATGATATTGCATTTAAACAATTATTTTAAGGTTTGTCACTTTTTGGTAATCTTATTTCATGAAAAACATTGTTTTTAGTTATTTATAGTATTGTATTTTATTTATGAATAGTACTTAAATTTAAATGGACCTAACAAATCATTATGTACAGATACTAATAGAATATGAGATATCAACGAATAGCGTACCTTACTAATTTGAAGAAGCAAAAAATCGACAATGGTTACGGCACCACACCGGTGGTTAATATTCTTATTAGGGAACAGTTAATCCTAATGTCGACATAGAAGAATGACGACAAATATTTCTCTTCTTAAAGTTGCATAGACAGATTACAAAACGGAACCCACATAGAGAAAAAAGGAAGAAAAATACTTTTTTTGAAGTAATATAATATTTTGTCCCAGAAATTGGTAGTCTGAGGGATGTATGCACGAAAGAAATATTTACATTGGGTTTCGTTATTTTCTAAGATTTTTCCACAAGAAAAAATTCAGATGGGGTATAGATACAAGCATTTATGTATGAACAAATACGAACTTTTCGAATATAGGTTAGAAGGCTAAGCCGTGGTTATTCTTTTTTTATAACCGCCCAAAACTAATTTTGTATCTCGAGTAATAAATAAATGTGCCGTGTATCTATACCGCACCCAAAAATTATTTGCAAGTTTACCTATATATAGTTAACATGCAGTATTAAACAAAACAAAGTTTATTGGTCCAAATTAAGAAATCAACAACATTTCCATGATATCTCTTAACTGGTTTTTTCATAATCGTAAAATTAATTTCTAGGTTACCTTTGTTATTATTCGCTGAAGGCGTTTCCCACAAACTTATGAGAAAGAACGAGATAGATAATTTACCATTCTACTTTTAAAGTTTCTGTCCAATCATTAACGCCTCGATTGCGTTGAAAAACTTGTATTGGCAGTAGAACTCGTTTATAAAACAACTTTTAATATCCGCTTGATACGGTTACTTTAAAAATTAAATATTTAAACAAGCAAAGTATTTAAGTGTAGGTGTGCAATGCAAAATACAGTACGTCAGGTTATTTTAATGTCTTAGAATATTTATGCAGAATAATTGATAGATTGATTGTGGAAGTAGCTGTAGAAAGGTTATCAGATTTCGAAGAACTTTACCGAATCTTCTGCTTATTAGAGCAATTATTATCTGCAATTCGTTTCGGTACATCAATCGTTAAAAACGGTGCTCTTTATTGAGTAAATGGGTCAAAACAAGCATAATATAGAATTGGTAACGTTGAAACATAATAGTTTTCTGTATGCGCTTTAAGAAGTCCAAAAGATTTTTGATCTAGTTGAGTAGTGAAGACCTTGGGTCTCAATGTCTAAAAGTGAAATAATGCAGAACTTAACATTGTTGTGTCTAAAGTGGGTTATGGAATCATGATTGTGTTTCTTAACTGTTGATTGTTGTTGATAAAAACATCCGACTACAAACTGTAAAACCCGAAACTAACATATTTCTTTGTTTTTTTGTTCTCTCTTAACGGGCTTTGGGAATGAACCGACAATTATAAAACTTTTACTTTGTTGCTAACGAAAATAGACAATTACAAAAATGCATATTCAATACTGACTTGAGTAGATTATTGTTATGTATGTATATAACTCTCTATGAATAATACCGTTAATATTTTTTATGCTGTATGTTTAATAATAACAGGCACTGCCTAAACTGATTTCCGTAATAGCCATGTACTCGTATATATCCGCTATGTACGAGTATAATGAAATTTGTGAATGTGAATATTAGAGTTTTGATTTCTGGGCTGGTTGTGAACTCGGATAGGAAGGAAGGAAAGGCACACTTGTGGTCAGGTGCAAACGTAATGGAGCAAGTGTGCGGTCTTTTATTAATCATACTTGACATAAACTCTTTGCACCACTTGTCTTCAAAACCAAGGATTTATTGAAGGATGATTAAGGTCATAATATTTCTTGTATTAAGAAATAATTTTGGTACTGTAGACGCTATCCGCCTTGTTGTACCGTTTATAGTACATTTTGGTGTCTGACATTTCTATACACACTTCCATTTTACAATGCTAATCATTATTTTTTGTTTGTGTTAGATGAAATCCTTTTTATGAACTGCCCATCGTTTGGGAATCATGGTGGCGGAGTGTCAGACTTGCCCGGCTGGAGTGATAATGGCGTTTTCGTCTTACCCGTTCCAACTTACAACCAAGTACCTATAGGTATATCTGCTTGCCAATATGCCTGTGTTCCTTCCATCGCGTTATATGATGATCGCGTGTAAGTGGTTTCGCCAAATTCACAAACTCTGGTAGCCGACAGGCCATGCCAACGATGGCATATTGAACCAGGTGGAATCGAGCGCCCGGCACAATAATTATGCAATGATTGGATTTGTTTTTAAACTCGCAGTCATTTCCAATACGGTTGCAGTTTGACGTGTTCTGGCTGTTGAAATTTATACCCAATCCATTGTTAGGTTTATTTTAACACATTTATGTAGGTATACTTCGTCATAGTATATTTAATATTTATAAATGACCTCACACATGAGTTTCCACTTACGTATTTATCTTTCTTCGCTGGCTGAGGTGAAGCAGAGCATGAACTTACAAGGTTGACGAGCCAGGAATAATAAAAGGCTCTTTGTTGTTGCAACTTCATTGTATTTTAACACGAATCAGTAGGCATGCAATATCTAAATCTTTATTTATAAAGTCCTTGATAATATGTTTATAAACATATTATCAAGGACTTTAGCAGCTTATTTCTATGAAAACATTAGTGTAATAACTGATTTAAATTAACATCTAATTAAACTTAGGAGATTCTAATGCAAATATACAAGGTTTTTACATCACCATCACGCGTTCATTTGTTGAAAAGTTCATAGTTTATCAGTAGTAGTGTGATAGTGGCAAGGAAAACATTGACATAAATAATATATAATTGCCTTTATAAATGTGCTAACGCTTGGTAACTAAAATCCGTAAACCATGCAAGCATTACGTCTATAATAAGATCTAGACGTGCAGGTATACATAAGTAATATTTTGAACATAAATACCCAAGTGAATGTGTTTTGCTTACCTGCCCGAAAAGCTAAAGTGTTCCTTCGCAGTAATGGTCAGAAGATGTGTGTCTTATAAAATGAACTAAATCGTGGCGCATAGCAGTGCGCCCGTGGATAGCGATGAACGTTTCAATACACATTCGCAACAAGTCCCAATAAACGTCCGAATTCAACTTTTCAACCAAAACACTCCCGCAACATCCTACGGTAAATATAACACAGTAACTATACAATTAGCCGCAGTCCTCGAGCTCCTGTTTTTAATTGTCCAAGTTGTAAAATACTCCTCCGTTTATTTACTTCACACCCGACCGTAATTTGCTCATTTTAACAGCGTTCTCTTTAACTATTGTTAATGGATTCGTGTTTTTGTTGACTTCAGCAGAAAATGTTCACGTTGCACTTTCGAGTCGCGTTATAGACTATAACGTGGTCTGTTCGATTGTGTTGCGTTTGGAAGCGTGGCGAAAGCGAGGCAAGATAATTTGAGGAGGAAGGGAGCGAAGCGTTTATACTACAGGCTGACTGGCTCCGTTCGTGTAACATCGATTCTTGTTCGGGCCACTTCGCGCGGCGACGGCGCGTGGTGGGAGTATTTTGGTCAATAATTCAATATGTAGGTACCTATCCTATCAAAGAATTTCAGCCTCTGAAGTCTGAAATTGTCTGAATAGTAAACAATAAACATAATTTGCAGCGTAAATTACCTTTATATAACTTAACTAGTCATGCGAACTCGTATTTTTCGTTAAAATCAAGTAAAAGCAGTAATTCTTATAAATAATAATCCTTTTATTGATTTCATGAAAACCTGTAGGTAAGTTTATGATTTTATTTATTTAATGTTAGCAGTGTATATTCTTACCTTAGATCGCGTAAACGACTAGATAACACATGAATTGCAACGAAAACGGTCATAAAAAGTACACTAAATTTGGTGCACTTGCTCCCTAGTCCCTAAGACGGATGTATTGTCGTTTCGACTACTTTACGGGTTAGAGGAGCTCTCGCAAAAAAATCATACCTTCCTGCACTAATGTGTCAGAACATTTTTAAAATAAGAAAGCATAAGATGTCATTTCATCGGTAATTTTAACACTTTTCTCATGTATTCTTTTTGAAAACATGAAATTTATTTTTCATAAATCAAAGGTTGATTGATTTTGTCAGGTGATAACTGGGAATTAATGTCCAAAATTTGGGGACATTTTGTTATGATTTTTGAAGTGAAAATTCTTTACAATAGTTGTAACTCGATGAAACAAAAAAGTGACACTAAAAATATATATACATATAAATCTATAGCACTAAGATTGTTTTCTTCAATGTATTATTAATTAGGATTGCGAAACACTTATTGCTTAAATTTAAAAAAAATACAAATTGATACTTCAAGCTTCAAATTGCTTTTATATGGCACCGACACGGGTATTTTTAACAAAGATATAGCCATTGGAAAAAAATATCGCAAAAAAGTTTTTTTTTATACTTTAATGTTTTACCAAGTGCAAATAAAGTCTATGAGTACTAATGCTAAACTGTTTTTTTTCTGTAGTTATACCACACTGCCAGTATGACAATGAAGATGGATAAGATGACGATGATGATAGTTAAAAATATCGAAGAGTAGAAAAAATGGCAAAGTAATGTCCTCAGCAGATTTTTGACTTAATGTTGATGAGATCTTATGCAAGCTGAGCCAGAAGTGAAATATCAAGAGTCGAGGATCTATAGAAAACAAATTCAAGCTATAACACATTAGGGCCCTGCGCAACATGTTGTTCCATTGGCAGCAAGACAGAACCCGGTTGGCCACTGGGCGATTTGTATTTCCCAGTGGCCTTAGATTATACAAACGACATATTAGACCTTTATACTGGTACTGGTGTTTCACAAACGTTTAGTGAGTAAGGGGTGTAGCATTATGCCACAACAAAGACGTAGGACACGTATAAAACAAGTACAACTGGATAAAACAAAGACGTAGGTTGGAATTATTCCATACTATTAAAAAAATCATATAAAACAAAGACGTAGGTTGGAATCATTCCATACTATTAAAAAAATCATAATTATTTTTTAACGTTGAATTTATAAAAAATACTTTTAAAGTTCTGAGTAAGACGTGTTTTTTTATATCCCTACACTTATCTTATTTTGTACAATAAATCTAAACTTAAGATGTTGGGCTACAAAGGGCCATTATAACTGATAATTTAGGTAACCTGCACTGTACCGAACATCCAATCGATACATATAATAAAACTGTAGAGGTCGAATTTTTGTACAATAAAAAAAATGATTGAAAAAACCAGGAGTAAAACCAGAGTCAGGAGGATGTAAGAAGTGATATAGAACTAATTTAGATTTTTTTTTGTTTCTCTGCTTGTACGGTCTAATCTCCGAAACGACTGGACCAATTCAAATGAAAATTTGTGTGGTAGCTTATATCCCTGGTACTATAAACCTGCTACAACATATAGGATACTTTTATCCCGAAAAATTTAAGAGTTCCCCTGAGATAGTTAAAAACTTTGCACGCGGACGAAGTCGCGGGCAGTAGCTAGTCATCTATATAATCGTAGAAAGAAGTGCAATAATTGATTTGTCATAGAAAATATCTGTTGTCAAACAAATAACAAGAAGCCGTAAAAAGTGGCCTATAAATATAAACTACTGTTTATAATACAAAGTAATTTTAACACAATTGTCATTGCCATCCAGCGTGGTAAAACAACTTGCCTCTGGAGACGTTTTCCTTTGACAGTGATCTGGTACTCAGTATATCTAGATACGAGTACCTTTACGAGAGACTTCGTTTCTCCCTGCGTATTCTACTGACTGTATAACGGGGAATGTTCCGAAGAACTGTTTAGAATGGTGCCTTCGTCCTCTTTCTATCATCACACCGCTCGCCATCGGTTGGGAGTTCACCCCCACTTACTTGAGCCTCTGCGCTCATATACTCCACGGTTCTGGAGAACATTTCTCTTACGCACTGTGGGGATTTGGAATGAGCTTCCAGCCGAGGTTATATTCCTACAGCGCTACGATATGGAGTTTTTCAAAAAGGTTGTTATAAAATTTCTTCGTAGCCGGCAGCGCGTTAGTGACATCTCCGGTGTTGCAAACGTCCATAGGCGACGGTAACCGCTTTCCATTAGGTGGGCCGTCATCCTGTCTGCTGTAATCCAGCTATAAAAAAATAGTCTAGGGTTACCAGGTCAATTCAAGACCATTCAAAAATTATCCCAAAGTATGATTTTGTTAGTTATTAGACATAATTAATTTTAGAAACATGCGGTATGATTAAATTTCTTCGACTTAGTGAGTGCAAGAATACTGTCATGGTAGCAATGTAGTAAAGATAAAGAATTGGACAAACTGAATGTGTGTTTTCATATATTACAAACGTTTTCTGGATATTGTTTTGACAAATTTTATTGGATTTACATAAATAGTCAAGAACCGGTGGTGAACGGAGATCTACCCTAATTACCCTATGTAAGTAAATACTCGTACGCTGCATGACAGTGTAATCGTAAATAAACAGTTGTTCCTCTACCTATTAAAAATGAAGAACGATTTTGGGTTTCACCATCACTTAGTGTTTGTAAATTATTTCAGCGTTTTTGAGTTCATCTTAATTTCATACAATCATCATTTTGAGGGTAGCTTTAGGCTCGAGCGATTAAATACAATAAAATCAGAAAACGATTGGCAATTACGATAATGCCAGAGTTATTATCTCTGTAAAACTGTATGAACTCTAAGTAATATATATACACATGTTGTAACATGGAGAATATTAGATATTATAGACAACGAAGTGAACAACTAACATTTCCTTCTAAAAGAAGAGGTGTGGCGTGACGTGGCTATTGGTAAGTATTTATTTAGTCTTCAGGAAAATAAACCCACAAATTACCAACATTTCCAAGCAATTTTGCATAAATAATACATACCTTACTGTTGGTCTCGTAATTACCTACATGATTCACACGTTACCTGGGCATTCATCCATATTTCCTCCTTATATTCTGAAGAACGTTTCTCTTATCCACTTTAGATATTTGTAATGAGCTCCCCAACTGTTTTCCCCAAAGGTTTATTCACAGCATTATATGATCTAAGACCATTAATGGTCTAAAGTCTAACAGTTCTTATTCATAGAAAGTTAGAGTAAGTTTGAGCGATTCTTTATGGTTCGTAAAGAAGCGTTTAAACTTATTCTAACTGTCTACGAATAAGACCGTAAGCACCTAATTATGATATAAGGTTTCTAAAAAAAGGGATCAAAAAATTCCTTCGAAGCCGACAGCATTTTGGTAACCTCTTATAGTGTTAAATGTCACTTTCCATACGTTGGGCCATAAGCTGATATATTGTACTCCAGCTTTAAAAAACATAACCGTATGAAAACCAGACCATCTTTGTGGCGAAACCTAACAAATAAGAGACAATATTTCAAGTACCCGAACTCTTGGGGATCTTAAGGCTCCTTTCTGCCTCAGTGCTTTTCTCTTAACAAAATGGCAGTTTTTAAACGAAATAATGTCGCAAGAGCTTATATAGATTTAATGTTCAGGGGTGACAGTGACTTTGGTGAAATTGCAGTTCTCAGTCCTCTCATGGTTCTTTTTGTGTGTCCATGCACTGAGTGTCAAGTCACTGCCTACATACCCATTTTATACTTACATCTTACTTACTTCCAATGTTACCACGGATAACCGCCGTAGTTCTTTCCACTATCTCAAATATTTAGACCGACTAGCGTTACAACCGAATACTCTGAGTTTGTTCTGTTACTATTTTCTACAATAGTCCTACACTTACTTACATGTAGGTTTTTTATACAGGGGAAATACGTTTGAGGACTATTGACCGCGCAAAGGGGAAAGATCGCGACCCGTGTGAAGGATTCACCAGGTCGGGGTGACACTAGTACCTAACGAGCAAAGTAGCGGGCAGTTAGTCATAAATAAAATGCTTTGCCTTGATCGTATAAAATAACATACTTGTGACATAATTTTATTTACGTCTTACTTAGATTTAAGTAACGTTTGAAATAATAAATTTGTACGTTTAGAAATTTATTTGCTCAGGTACAACTTGTAAATTTAGAGACAACAAAAAAAATCAAGGTTAAAGTGAACCACGGAGCACCTAATCTTGTTTATAAAAAGACTAAAACGGCGTACTCCTTTCACTTAAAGCGTTACTAGTTGACAATTATTGGACATCTAGTTAATCCATGGGACTCGAACAAAGCATTAGTATTTGCCGGCATTATGCAGCAGTATTAATACTGTTCTGCATTTATTAACTAGGCACAATAATTATCTTTGAACTGACATGATAAGTTCATTTTAGTTCACGTCTTGGACCAGTGTACTTACTTTACATTTGTATAACTCATTATCAACATGCTATAATAACAAAGAACTTTTTGCATTGTACAATTTAGGTAATGACGATGCTAGTGTTTTTGTAGTTTTGATTTTGTGTGGTCTTCACAAATATTGTATCTTTAATTTGTTTACGATGAAGTTTGTGTTGTCTTTGTTGGTAACAGGTGCGTAAGATAATTAAGTTCATTAATTTGATTGTAATAAGGTGGATTTATTAATAGAACAAAGTTTGGAAATGTTCTGTTTTTATCTCTAAGAGTGTGGCTCAAGAGTTTATAATTTTACGATCTTATAATAAAGGATACCAAATATAACGCCAAATGGAGAAGGAAGAGTAGCAATAGGACTTCCAACTCGGAAGCGAACATTCCAAATGCAACTGGGATTTAACGCTATGATGATGAATTTATTTTGAAAATTAACAAAACGTAGAAGACAAACGCTTGAAGTCAGACACACATTCTACTCTGCATCGTAAGCAATAATAAAACGGTATTTCAAAATTACATTGGACAAATTGACATTCGTTTTGACATTAGTTTCGTTTTGTTATCCTATAAAATTTAAAATGTATTGAATCAGAATAATCTTCTATTTCAATGGCCTATAGTAATAATTACGGTAAAGTAGGTTAACTAGTTTATATTATAATCATCAGAAATCTCTTTAATTTTATTATTTTTGAAACTTTATTTTGCTGAGATTTGTTTACTTAATCCGTTCAACGATACAACCGATGCTCACGAATTTTAAGGGCTTTAGAATGAAGGACTTAAAATTAAGATGTTAGAAATGACGTGATCACTTCATTATAATAATGGACTTGAGAAGTTTAGAACTAAATAATTCGTAATCTCACATCTACAAACAACCAAGGTTATCAACTACTTGTAAGTGTTTGCTATTTGTTACAACCGAATGCAGTGTTGATATACTAAACATTGGAATAAATCATAATTTCAGCCACTATGAGTGAAAACAGCTTAGCACAAACACTTAGACTAGAAACCTGGATGAGTGACCTCCCTCCACAGTTAAAGGATGTCCCATTAATATATTTAGCTATTCCAGGTAGGTACCTAAGTTAGTAAAATATGGCCTATTACAAATATTTAAATAAAACTTGAGCTTGATGTTACATGACATCATTCTATTGTTATTCAAGTCATAGATGTTGAATGTTTAAAAATGTGAAACCTACCTAATATAAAACAAAGGTCATTCTTATGACAAATATATAGTAATTACATGTGTCCTGTACACTTGAATACATACAATTTGAAAATATATTTAATAAAATTACAATTGCTGACTTTATAAGGATGTAGAATAACAAACTAGTTAAACAAGTTTTTCTTTGTTTGTGTATGCCTCTCAAACTATTATTCTCTTAAAAAACTTATTGCAGGTAGCCATGACTCAATGACTTATGGCATTACAAGATCGAGCAAACTGGCACCAGATGCAGAGCCAATTTTGCATCGCTTGTTCCCAGTTTTCCGAGGTACGATCTTACGATGGACCATAACCCAGTCATTAGACACCTGGCAACAACTTCAAATAGGCATTAGGTACCTTATTAGTATATAACAATGTAACTGTAAATAATACTTCAGCACCATAATTGGATTTAATATATATAGCAAAACCGATACAATGTCAGCAAGCAAACATTTTAATAAGAATAGTGAAATTAAAAACAATAAATTGTAGTCATGACTTCCATATTAATATTCCAATAGTGAAAATATATTTTATGTAATTATATCATGATCATTTTCATAGAATTGTTACATGAGACTAACATGAAATTTGCAGGTACTTGGATTTGAGATTAGCCACAAAAGAAGGCACCAAGGAGATCTTCTTTACCCATGGGGTTTATGCTGAGGAAATAACCAAGGCCCTTACCCAAGTTAAAGAGTTTGTGGATACACATCCTGGAGAGGTAAAATGAAATGAATTAGTTTCACTTAAAATACTGTAGAACTATGTTTTTTATTGCGTCTTAGGAATTCGCATGGCTTTCCCTGGACATAAGTGTAGGATCAGTATAATAGGTATATTATTCCACTTTACGGGCTAAAAGGCTCTTTAATTTATTCTTTGGTACTTACATAGGTTAGAACTGAACAATTGGCTACTATGGGACCACTGATGTGACACAAAAAGAGATACCTTCAATATATTGATGGGATACATTCAAATTTAATTTCGAATTTTTTGCTTTGGGCATAAAATTTCCAGGTGGTGATACTCGACTGTCAGCATTTTTATGGGTTTCAACCTGACGACCATCAGAGACTGATGAGATACTTGCTAAACATGTATGGACCTCGTCTTGTGCCTAGACAACTGAATCTCCAATCTATTACCTTAAACTCACTGAGCAGGCTAAGACAACAAGTAAGTCATATGTTTTTATTTAATAATAATGAAATAAATATATAAATGAGTGTGTAGCATCTGTGCAAGCCTTGGAACCATATAAAATTTCACCGGTTTTAGTCAATGATCTGTTTGGAGTGTAAATCTGAGAGTGAGTTATATTAAGCTGAATTAAACATAAACATGCATTTGTGTACGACTGAAAACTTGCTGTAACACATCGCTATGTGATATTGATTGAGGGTTGGCTGTTGTTGATTACTGAGGTTTCTTGTTTCTCAATTTTTTATGAGATGTATATTTGAAACCATACCTGACATCCTCCATATAGTTTCCTATGACTCCATTTTCATGTTTACTTATGTATTGTCTAACATTTAATAATTTTGCTTCATGTTCATTCTAAAAACCTATGTTTAAAAGAATTGCATATTTGGAAAACTAAAACTGCTCAACAACTGATTTACGAAACTCCTACCCATAAATCCTCTTAAGGATAAGAGGTGGTGGTAAAGCGACTCATAAATAACTGTCAAAAAGAACCAATATCGAGAGGTAGTTTCAAAGACTACTAAGATGTAAGATGGCAAGTTTTATTTGAAACAGCCATTGATTAGGGGCTCAAGAGTCTCTTATTTAAAAGATGGCTAATCCTTTCTTAACGAGATTATTATAAGTAAGGCTATTTATTAGTTGCTTACTTTAAACAATTACAAAAATGAACATTTTCAATACTTTTTTGCAGCACAGTAGGCGGTATTATCCTTAAAAGCAATATCGCTCAAGCAACCTAATTTAAAGGGTATTCTTAAATGATATGTCAATGTAGATAATTTATTTATATTTATTATGCATAAATTCCAGATAATTATAGTTTATCGGCACCAATCCGTGTATGCGACTGGTGAGTTTTGGCAGCCTCAAATGATGCCGTCGCCGTGGCCCCAGCAGGACCGCATCAGTGGGTTGCTCTCATTCTTAGAGAATGTTAGACGACATCCGGGAATGGGATTCGTTCACCAAGCAGTGTTGACTCCTACGCCTGGGTTCATTATTGTCAGGTTCGACTTTTATTTTATAGTAATTTGTTTTATTATTTTTTAATTCAAAAAACAGTTTATTGTATTAT
Organism: Dendrolimus punctatus; assembly: GCA_012273795.1. Taxonomy (NCBI): domain Eukaryota; kingdom Metazoa; phylum Arthropoda; class Insecta; order Lepidoptera; family Lasiocampidae; genus Dendrolimus; species Dendrolimus punctatus. Next base: position 5,606,889 of record CM022543.1, read on the forward strand.
TTTTATTTTTACTAGTCATAAAGTAAAAGTATAATTACTTGTGTACCCGTGTTTATTCAAATAATCGTCACTATTACTTTCGTCATTACTCTTGAACAGACACTTTCCAAATGGTATAGACAAAAATGACCTAATATTGTATTTAGTCAATTAATCACAATTTCATTATTTAAATTTGAAATTTATCTTCTAACCTACGCAATTTTGAATTAAATAGCATATATAACATAATTCGTGACTTTAAATTGATATCTTCAATGTATTTTACATTGGAACATGTATTTACTGAATTCTGGATAAATTATAAGCATGATTATTATACGGCCGGCGTAACTTGGCCAATGTGAACATAGGCTCTGCGAACTTTAGAGCATGTACACTCGTGTCATGAGTGGGCATACGACTCGTCAGTGAATACAATTGATCGCCCTTCATCCCTGTATTTTTTCCTTGCTTTGTACTAGTTGGTCACTGTATTTTCTTCATGAGTTTACATGCGCTAAAGTTCGCAGAGCCTATGTTCACATTCGCCAAGTTACGACGGCCGTATTATACTCTTCTAAATGATCTATTTTTAAATAAGAAAAAATCAAAACTTAAATAGAAAAAAATATTTGATTCATAATTTTGACTGAGAATAATATATATTGTTTGAAAACCTAACGGGGTTTTACCATAGCATCAATAAACAATAACAATAATGACTTATGGCATTCTCAGGTAATAAAATTAGGGACTGTGTCTTAGTTAGTTTAATTAGTATTTTTTAATGAGTACATGTCATTCGTTTTTGTAGTGTTTGGCGCTACATGAGTGACTTAGTTTCCTTATGAATAACTTCTGAGCGATGTATTTTTTTCCAATAATTTCAGATGGCTATCAAATCTACGTGAAAAATGCGCAGTTCCAGTTGTGAAGGAAATCCTCCCAAAATTAATGGATTTCACACCAGGGCCTCCCCTGTCAGGAGCTTCTGCAAGTCGCGCGCCGGTCAATGTAGTGATAGCAGATTTCGTTGAATTAGATGACTCTATATTCTCTAAAACAGTAATTCAACTCAACAGCAAACTATTAAGGAATACGGATTTTGTGTATCATAATTATGGATAAGTTGGTAAGAAATATAAGAATTGTTTTGAACTCTCATGCTTGTTGTATGTCATTAAGTTTTTTGTAGTGTCGGCTTGGTAGCAAAGAACTTTGCGTCAAGTTTTATTTGATTCAATGAAGTTGTTGAAACCAAGCTTTGACTAAACAATTTCCCTGTGGTAGCCTGAAAAGTGATATTTAGATAAGTCTCATGTATTTCAAAACAGATTAACTTTTAGAACCTTTATTTTGAAACATATTCTTATGATGAATAAACTTAATAATTATATAAAGATAAATTAACCAAGCGTGTGTCGACATGCACACTGAAGGGTAAATGTTGGAAAAATCTTTGAAGATAAGATTATGGCTGTAGTTCGACATTTTTCTTGAAGTAAGGAATTAAAAATTATATTCTATGCAAATAGAATATTTGAGGTTTTAAAACGAGGGTCCTGTTGAGGTGGCTTAACGAATTCTAAGATGACTTTGTTAAAGAGTATCTATCTTCTTTATCATGACTAAAGCTCTCTATATTGTAACGACAGTGAATATAGCTAGTAGTTTAACAAACAGTTTGCGTTCTTAACATACTAAATGGAAATTAATTGAAACACTGTTCAATTCCTTCTATTGGGAAAAACTTTGATTGATTAATATTGAAGTTTATAGAATTAATTTTATATGTAAAGGGTTCAAATAAAAATTTGTACCTTTTTTATTTTTATGGAATTCGTTTTAAGCATTAAACTGAAATTGTAAATTTCATTATGTGATCTGACAATAAAATTTTCAGTTATTTCTCGTATATCGCAAGTGCATTCTTAGAATGTATGTTAAGATGTATATTAGTGTTTTAGTTTAGCTTTATATGGATTATTGCTAAGTTAAAAATGTACCTGACTTAAATATGTATTATAAAATTTGTACCAGTGTCATTCTTTTTATATATTTGATATTTTTATGTACATCTGTGTTATTGTAAAATTTGCCAGTTTCATATATACTCTTTCCAAGCATTATTTTACTTTTGACAGCTCTATGACGGATCAATTAGTAATGTTTTAATGTGTTACCGACACTATTTGTTATAAATATTGACTTCATTTAGAAATAAATTCAAAGTTTTTGTTTTAAGGTTTTTTTAGGTTTAATAGTCTGTGCATTATATGACTCACAGAACATCACTATTACCCACAACAATAAAGTATAACAATTACGTTCTCGTTTCATATGGACTTCACTGTCAAGAAATATGTAACTAGAGAGACGTGCAAACGTCAAAAATAAATTAAACCCTTGGAACCAGTACAAGACAAGATAAGTCACTAGAGAAACATTCCAGAGTGTTATTTTTGTAATCAATAATTGCCAGGTACAAAAAAGAATATATTTTTAGTGGAGTTTCTGAAAATGTGCCTTATTAGTGTACACTCTAAAACAGTACTTAAATAGCTTTATCTGGGATTAGAATGTAATGAATGCAGCTAAATGTTTTTATATAAAAATATAATTGTTCGTGTATATATTAGTTTTAATTTTAACAATCAAAAGGTTAAACAAGACTCATTTTCAACTAACACTTTTCTCAAATACTCTGCTACAGAACTCGTCTAATTTGATTCTCTCACACAAATCCTTGAATGACCACTTTTTAGTTTCGAATTTGTTAGCGTCTTTATCTAAAGCTGAAAATAATTGATCAGACAGTTCGTCTGAGATTTCAATAATCCTACATATCTTGTCTAGACGTGCCAAATCCTCCAAAGAACTAGTCAAATCAGATATCTGTAGAACTTGTGACTTTCGCTCTTTGACTTCGAAAGAGTTGTTTGAATCTGTTGCACTTGTACTGTCTAATTTATCGTATATGTCTTGCTTTATGCGATTTCCGTCGCCATTGCTTAAGGTTGCTATAGTATCAGGACTAGCACATCTCGATACATCTTGGGAAACTATCACCACAGGCTCCGGAGCAAATCTGCTCAACCCTTTTAATATTTTCTTATTTAGTTCCGTGTCTTTACAGTATTTTTTCTTAGCCGCCAAACTGTCAAAATCAGAATTAAAAGTCGTAGGTTCTCGACTGTTCCTAATTTTACTTTGATCCACTAACACAATATTACGTTTTTTTAGTTCTTCGTCTATTATACGTATATTGTCACTCTTTTTCTCTATAAAATTTGCGATCAGTTCTGTTTTATCAGGTGGCTTAGTGATTGCTTGTTCTTCTGATGTACTATTGTTGATTGGAACCTCTTTAACGCAATTCATATCACTGATATCTTTAGGTTTCGTAGATGTAACACTGTTATCAAATTTAATATCTGCATTCACTTTTCTTGATTTTTTATTATTATTTGTAATATATTTCTTATGTTTATGCTTATTATCATATGTTCCAGAAAATCCTCCATTATAGCTCAAAGCACATTGCACTTGTATATTTTGTGATAACCCATTTATTAATTTATTTACAGTTTTTGTTAACTGTTCTGTGAAAATTGCTTTTTTGTTTATGTTCGCTTCATTTTTTGGTATTTGTATTCTATCAGCGCTTTCAGCATCAGTTTTATGACAATTACTATTTGTTACATTATTGTTGTTATCAGGTTGTTTGAAAATCAGATTATCCGAATCTATTGGTGTTCTATTTATTTTGCTATTAGATCTATTCATACTTAGGTTGCTATAATCTGAATTATTTAAGTCATACAAATGATTTGACTGAACTGACTCTCTATTCTTATTATTATCATCAAAACTCATCATAGAGTTATTACTGTTTTCTGAATTCTGTGTAAAATAACATACGCATGGAATAATTTCATTGTGTTTGTCATTTGAAGGTTCTAGTTTAGTTTTCTCAACGCTATTTTCTTGACTATTATTTTTGGATATGGAAAGTTGAGAATTTAATTGCATTTTGTTGCTATAAGATTTCTTTAATAGATTTTCTGTAATGTTCATCATTTTAGAAAATTCTTTTTTTGCATTTTCTAACCTCTCTTTTGCTTTCATAGATTCTGTCTTTTGGGCGTTTTGGGCTACATAGACACAACTGTGGAAAAACGCACTTCTATTTTGCTTATGCGTTACTACTGCTGATTGGCCTTTCGTCTCAGGGCTATCATTCCATATTTTGAATATTTCGTTCTTAGGTTTTGGTTGCCGAGTACTCAATGGAGTTTTCAAAGTACCATGATAATACGATGAGAAAGGTTTCCGAAGGACCGCAGCTCGATGTGGTAATTTCTGCTTAAATCCCGCATCTTGTGAGATACTGGGTAATATCTTGGAATTGACCTCAGAACTACAATCTCTGTTGGGAATTTCTGTTTGTAATAGGACATCTTGCTTTTTAAATATTCGTGGTCTTACATAAGTCAGTTTTGATGGTAATTGAAACTTAGAAATCTGGTTTTCGGAAAACATTATAGAATTTACTACTCGGCACGCATACGAATACTCGTTTTCATACCAACAAATTAGTTTAAAAAAGTTTGGTGTTAGTTGCAGACTAGAACCAACATCTAATATACAAGAATGGTTATCTCCTACAAAATCTGATGATACTGCTTCTTCCCGTGAAATTTTGATGATGTTCCTCATTTTGAGTTTACTCGCTTTTTCAATGTTTTCAATGATTTCTGGCAGTGAAGTGTTCTTTTTTAATCTACATAATATAAAAAAGATTAGTCAAAAATAATAGTAGCCATCATTCGAAAAAAGATGAATAATAAATACCGTATTGTTATGTCCAGTACTGAAACATCAACAACGGGAACTCTGAATGCCATTCCCGTCATCTTGTCTTTGATTTCGGGAATGATTTTTCCAAGAGCCTTACAAGCGCTTGTCGTTGCAGGGATAATGTTTTGATGAATACTTCTATGATCACGCCAGTGCTGTAAAAAATCATAAAATATTTTTAACAACACAATCAATTCTATAACAACTTTTGAATAACATTACACCACTAAAAGAAACTTTTAAAACAACAACTTCGATTCGAACTCATGTAATTGGAACATGCCGCCTTAAGTTAACAACCTTAAGTTGTGTTCTGGCATTAGTGACCAGGTTCCAGTGTTCCTTTAGAGAGCGGCGGCACATCGGTATTATAAATCTTTGGTGTTATAAATGTCCATAGGCGACGGTAACCGCTTTCCATCAGGTGGGTCGTCTGCCTGTCTGCTGAACTCGTACAATAAAAATCGGATCATAAGTCTCAAAGTAATCGGTGAACATACATAAAAAAAGATTCCGATGAATTGAGAACCTCCTCCTTTTTTGAGTCGGTTAAAAAAAATTAAAATATGAGCCTTAATTGAACTGAGTGATACAAACCTTACTCCAGAACACCTTTCGTCGAATACGGTAGATGGCTGAAAAAACTTCCATAGATTTTGGACGAGTGTGTATATTTATGACGTCATAATTTTGTACAAGTATAAGGAGTCAAATATCTCATTATTTAATGTTTACGAGTAAACAACAATTAAAATTGTTTCTATTACAATATTTTAAAAGAAATATGATAAGATGACATTATAAAGTCTATTTCTTCATGTAAATTTATTGTAACATATTTTACCTACCCAGATACGATGAAAGACGACTGAGAGTAAGCCTAAGTAAATGGGGTATGTCAATTAAAAGTCTCTGACAGTAAGCCCTGAATGCCCACCTTTCCTCTTAAACATAGTCCATCAAGTGGCTTAAGCGACGGTGTCATAGCATGGATGCTGGTAATGAAACCTTCAGCTACACCATAATGGTCCTCCAATATTTTTATTATCGGCGCCAAACAATATAACGTGCTGGATGTGCAGGACATTACTTTATGTTCTGAAAATTAAACCTACGGAATTAAGGTACGTTCCAAGCTGAGTTTCTATATTCTACCATATTTTTTAGAGTATGTGTTATGTATCTGTTGGCCTCAAAACTCCGATTGATAATCCTTTCCAATAACAGTGAAAGCAGTTTTTGTAGAGCATGTGATGAAAATATGATAGGAAACTTCCTGTAACACAAATATTTAGTCAGATCCTAGATTTATTTATGCTTATTGAAAAGAAATACATACCGGGCTTGAGTTTATCTTCATTGACTCCGAGGATTATCATCGGAACATCGACACTTGGTACAGTCACTAACACTCGTTTCACGCTGCCATTTGCAAGATGGCCCTGTTTTATTTACGTTTTTTGAAGATAAAGACACATATTATGACGGCCTCTGTGGTTGTACGGGTTAAGGTTTTACTGGCTTACCTCGTTGCAAGGTTCCAGATGCAATTACTGGTATGGTAAATGTCGGAAACGAATTTTTCCGTTATTTACTATGGTCTGGGTGTCTGGGATTGGTCCCAGAGTCGACTTTTGTATATTTACCATAAGATAAGCATAAATTGGGGATATACAAAATATGTGTATATCTGCCGATGATAATTATTATACAATTTAGTTTCTATAAAATGATTCTTGTGGACTTGTAAATTTTGAGCGCGATCCGAGTCTGTTCGGACCAGAGGAGGGTTTGCTCTGAAATGCCTTTTGTCATGTTTTCGTTGAATTCGCTTGATAAAGTACGATGACGCTACGCTCATATCGCTCTGATTGCCAGCAGCGTCTTAAGTGCTCTCGATCCAAACATACCCTGACCATATCAACACGGTTTTAAAGCCACTTTCTATATTTTATGAGTTATTTTTCTTGCAGGGTTTCAGATAGAGAATTTTATCTCCAAACACTTTTGCTTTCAAATCAAATCGATGAGTTACGTGACTAAATGATGCTATCAATCAATATTAGTATTCAAATACGTAGAGATTTGTGTTAAGTAAATTCTGTGAATTTATATTTTCACAAATGTGGTAATGCGCGAGCGATATCACGGACTGTATTCAGATAGGCCATTAAGACTCTCATTTTTACTTTCTAAATCATATTTATAAAATCTACAATAAAACATCAAAAAGTCTCCTCTTGAATCTTAAATATTCTTACCTACTAAAACTCCCGCGATTAAAAACCCCGGAACACAACTCAAGGTTGTTATGCCGACATACTCTAGACTAGATTAAGGGTGGTAGCCATCCAGACGGGCAAATGCCCTACCACCTGGCTGTGGGTTGTTTTGTCGGCTCTTACGGCAGGCGCCTGGCCGCAGAAATATGTGTTCTTTCTCCGTTCCTGGACGGATAACGATTATTCCGCATACAATAATGGTTGAAGGAATTTTCGTTTTGCGCTACGACATGGGGTTATTTACAAGCTTCATAACAAATTCGAAACCGACAACGCTTTGTTGAACATCGTTACGTACCGTTGTTATAGGTAACGTTCAGGTGAGCTATGTAATTTCGATACCAACACATAACAACTTCTTCCCAATAAATTTTACAACACAGCCCAGACCATGTCATAGAATTCATCAAGAAAGCTTACAGGGAGCAACACCATATTTTGATACAGTTTTCAAATGTTTTAGCACATACAATACATCGATATATGCCTAGCAAGACAATAAATGCACAACGTTCATTTTGGCATGGTTCCTGTACTTATCGACCGGTCATATGCCCTACTGACGGTTAAAATTTAACAAGCTCCATACAAGAAATGTCAAGCATTGAATGAATAGTAAGATATCGGAACCGTCCGTTTAAAAATGTAATTGCTAGGTTTTTGATATTGCATAGGTACCTGAGATAATCCATTTACTCGCATGTCTGATCAGACAGAAAACCGAAATCGATACAAAAACCCCTCCAAACCCCAATGGATATGGATAAATATGGACAAGAGAAAGGTAAAGGGTATTAAACAAAAACTGAAAACGTACGGATGCCGTTTCTAGGCTAGTAAACATTCCAGAAGCTTCAATGACATATTCCACGCCAGCTGCCTGCCAAGGAATATTCGACGGTAACTTCTCATGAAATATTTTGATTCTTTGATCTGAAAGCACGAAAAATGGATCCAATGGCGGTCGGTTAATGATTTATCAACTCAAAATAAGCACTATTTTTGATTTACTTTTGTTTGTAATATAACATATTCAAATTAAAATATAAAAGTGGAAAATATTACTTCGCTTCTTGACTACACGTATCTCAGTAGCTTGGACGAAGTACGTCAAGTAACTGGTCACATTTGTAGTCCCAAAATGCCAGGTTAAACTAAAGCAGCTCGTCTTGATGTAATTACGACACTAACTGCAAGTCACCTTCGTTAATGCAGCCCACGTTTACGAAAAGCGACGAACTTTAAGGGGAACATAAAGTCTGGTAGAAAGGGTAGGCCCAAAAGATGTCGAATTGATATTATCTGGGAGACCCACTTTAGGTGCCGTAGAGTTTATAATAAGGGATGCAGATACCGCTAAGTATAGAAAAAGCTACGTTTTAATAATAGGATGATGACATTTAAACAATTGAGTATCCTAAATAACGTACGAGTGAAAAAATCAATACTTTACCGTCAATTTCTATACTTTCATTATTTAATGTAACGATGCCCTTAAAATTACCATGCGTAGAATCAAATTTTATTAGGTAGCAAATATACTCAGCGTCAATGGCAGAATCATTGATCGCAGATACAACTACGTCGGAGTTCTGGAAAAAAGTCCTTAAACATATTCGTCCGATACGACCAAAGCCATTAATTCCTACTTTAACGGGCATTTTTGATTTATGGTGAACGTATTAAATTTCGATAATTTTTGAAAAACTTAGGATTGACATTTTGAATAAACCGCGTTTATGTTTCGTCAACTTGAAACTTGACTTTTTTAACATAGTTTAACACAATTTATATAATCGGCCAGCGCGCCTTAACGGCGGGTGAGAACCCTTTCCCCAATCCCCACCTATTTAACACACTTATTGAAGTAAGGTGAGTGAGTGACTTCTTATGGGAGGGTAAACCGCTTTGTTACGTAACGCGTTACGGCGCCAATCTATCTGGTTTCTCTATCTCTTGTGCAAGTTATCACTTGTGTCCGGCGTCCCAAGACGCACGCGTTTTTTTTTAGCCAAGGGAAATCTGATTGAGGACCATAAACCGCGACAGGCACATAAGCCTGGGGGGGTTGGGGGATAATTTGCGACCCGTGTGTTAATTTATTGGATTGTAATCGTTAAAGACAAGTGTTTATAATACTGTAATTTATCTTTTATTTCTTACTGTATTTTAGTGCTTTTATTCGAAAAAGTCACAATTTATCGATGCTTTGAGATTAGAAAGTGGACTTCTCTAACGGGAGTTGGCAACACTGTCCTTTCAACCTAGTCGTTTCGGCGACTTTCGGCTTGTCCTTCAGCTGACATTTCCGAACTCCATCTTGTCGAGAGTGTACGTGGAGTAATAACTTTTGCTGAATTTCTTGTTAATTTATACCGGTAAGTGTAAATATGTAATTAATATTGTTCTGTATTTACTTTACTATTGTTGTGATCCATACTTTTCGTGTAATTTCTAAATTTGTACATCATTTTACCTGAAATCAACGGGCATACGTAACACTTCAATTTAACCCATCGATTGTAATATTTCATTTAATTACGGATTTTGATAGATTTCTTTGATATTCTAATAACAAAGAGACATAGTTAAGACAAATAAATTGATTATAATATCCTTTTATATTGTACTTTAAATATCTTGCGGCGTTTTGTTTGCCCTTTATTTGACCTCCACGCGCCGGTACTTTATCGAATTCCAGCTAGTAGTTTTTATCCAAAAATATGTAGACTGAAAAAGTCGGTATTTATATTTTGTATAATTTGATAATGATGCATATTATTTCAAAAAGTCATGCTGTAATTTACTATTTAAATATTTCAAATCTGTTAATCAATATTGGTGTATGGAAAGTTAGAACGTAGGTAGGTACCCATGTAAAGTTAATGTTACTTTCAATTTTTCCTTTTCTTGTATTGTAATTTTGATTTAACTAATTATAATGTTGAAAAAAGTCATGGGTATTTTAAAAATCTGTAGCCATTTAGGCTAAAAAAACCTTTGTACTTCATAGCCATTATTATCTACTCTACTGAGACTGAATAAAACTTATAAAAGATGTTTATATTGTATTTACCGATACACATCATTTAAAAAAAGGAGTTGATTTTGGAAATTCACTCTGTAAATGGGGGTGTGGGGTGTTGAGGGGGGAATAGTGTATGGCATGTTTTTGATGAAATCCTATTTTAGGATTTCATTACCAAAAAACAAAAAGTATTTATCATCTCTATGCAACTTTTTCATATACATGTCCCAAAGTCCCAACACTCACTTGAATGATTTATTTTTAATTTTTATGATATCCCTTTTGTCAACCTGATAAGAAGGCAAGATTGTGTAAAGGAGAGGTTATGGCAATGGCCTCTTAATGTATTTGTTTTTAATAATATAAGCAATACTACAATATGATTGTTTTCTAACATCTTTGATGAAAATTATGAACATTTAAAAAACTGTATTTTGAAACAATTGAGTATATGAGAAATGTTAATTTAAAACCCCTTAGAATTACTGAAAGGTTTAATTACAGCAGTTTTTGATACTACTCAATTAAATTGAGAGGGTTGTGCTAAATATTATTGTTGTTATAATTATCTTCTTGACATATTCCAATGATAAATTAAACTCACACAATATAGAGAAAATTCATAGTGATAGAGTATTAACAAAATTATTCTTTTATATTTTCAGAAAAATGTCGAAAATCGGTATTAACGGATTTGGCCGCATTGGGCGCCTGGTGCTCCGTGCTTCCATTGAAAAGGGTGCTCAAGTTGTAGCTGTGAATGACCCTTTCATTGGTCTTGACTATATGGTTTACCTTTTCAAATATGACTCCACCCACGGTCGTTTCAAGGGCACCGTTGAGGCTCAAGATGGTCATCTTGTTGTAAATGGCAATAAAATTGCTGTATTTTCAGAGAGGGACCCTAAAACTATCCCCTGGGGTTCTGCTGGAGCTGAATATGTCGTAGAATCTACTGGAGTTTTCACAACCATAGACAAAGCCTCTGCTCACTTGGAAGGTGGGGCAAAGAAGGTCATCATTTCTGCTCCTAGTGCAGATGCTCCCATGTTTGTAGTAGGTGTTAACCTGGATGCTTACAACCCATCTTTCAAAGTTATTTCCAATGCATCTTGCACAACCAACTGCCTTGCTCCTCTCGCCAAAGTAATCCATGATGAGTTTGAAATCATTGAAGGTTTAATGACCACTGTACATGCCACAACTGCTACTCAGAAGACTGTTGATGGTCCATCTGGTAAATTATGGCGTGATGGCCGTGGAGCACAGCAGAACATCATTCCTGCGTCAACTGGTGCTGCTAAAGCTGTTGGAAAAGTAATTCCAGCACTCAACGGCAAACTTACTGGTATGGCATTCCGTGTTCCAGTTGCTAATGTATCAGTGGTGGATTTGACTGTTCGCCTCGCTAAACCCGCCTCATATGAAGCCATTAAGCAAAAGGTCAAGGCAGCAGCTGAGGGTCCTCTTAAGGGAGTACTCGGATACACCGAAGATCAGGTTGTGTCTTCAGACTTCATTGGTGATTCTCATTCTTCCATCTTTGATGCTGCTGCTGGTATTTCTCTTAATGACAACTTCGTCAAACTGATTAGCTGGTATGACAATGAGTATGGTTATTCCAGCCGAGTCATTGATCTCATCAAGTACATCCAAACCAAGGATTAGATTTTTATGTGTTGTTATAAGCATTATTATTTTTATGATTGCAACATTGTCGAGATTAATGACTTATTTTAAGTTTTAAGTATAGCTGTGTATTGAAGTAAATTATTTTCACTACTTTGATAGTAGTGATTTATGCTTATGTAACTCATTATTTTGTAACTCCGATAAAGAGAATCTGTAATATTTATCAGTATTTCAGTTATTAAAAATGTAATTGCTGCATTGAAATAAAATATTAACAATGTTACAGAACACCGTGTTTCTTTATATCCTCTTTTTAAATTTTCTGATTTTAAAATAAAGCCACATTTCAACCAATTTATTATTTAAAAATCGTTTTATTAGAGTCTCATTTTATGACCATCACAATAGATTGTGTTTCATACAAAATCGGTATCTTTGGCAGTCCTTATTGTGATGCAATTATATTTTCTACAGACCTTTTTGCTAACTACTCTAGCATAGTATGATCTATAACTGAGAAGCGGTCAAATAATCTGGCAAAGCAATTTGCATCTTATCAATATTTTAAATGAGGAAGTCTAAGGGGATGAAAATTTGTTACTGCCATGCAAAAATCATTGAACAGATTTTGATGAAACTACAGTACTATAGCATATAATACAAAATAACTTGGACTATAATAATAAAAATATTGAAATTAGCCAAAATTATTATATTGTAAGTAAAGAACTATTCCCGTGTGGACGGAATCCCGGGTATAGGTATATAGTATTTGTATAAAAATAATAGTTTTTGAACCGGATTACAAAAGTCGATCTTATTTCATATTCCTCACCAAAATTTTTTGGATATATAGGTTTATATTACCTAAATCTTTGACTAATGCATAAATTTCTTAATCGGATTTAAACATTTTTTTAAATAAAATTGCGAAAAATCTGTTTCAAATTCCCACCAAAAACTTAGTGAGAGTACATAATAGAAATATCAAGACAGAAGAATATTTCGCAATGTTTTATGATTTGTTACCCTCTGGGTCGATACCAAATTAATTAGTATTATTTATTCGACTTTATCGGTTTTTCTTCTCATGTAGTTCAAATTTTATCGGCTGTGCAGACTGCTGTCTGTGTCCAGTTCGAGCCGAGCTGTCTGCTGTCTATTCTGTCAGTGACATTTCGTTTGCTTCGTGTAAATTTTTCAATGTACAAGTTTGAAATCCGTCTATTTATTAAATAATATGGTGTACATTAACAGATAATGATTATTTTTGTTCTCTATGTAATTGTGAATTATTAGAACTGTGAAAAATCCAGTATATTTGTGATTTTTTTGTTATAATGGAGGATCTCAATTTGACAGAAACCGAAATGAGATATTTCGGCGATTTGTTTTTATGTTGCGATGAGGAATCCAATGGGAAAATACCAATTTTAAAGGCAACAGAACTATTTCGATCTTCAAATACACCTAATGAGGTCCTTAAGCAGGTATTTGAGTGTACAGGTTATGTGTAATAATTGATAACACAATTCTTGTATGAGTAAGAGACTAAACGTACTAATTGCATGTTACAGATCATGGATATAAGCGTGGCTCCTAATAATTGCGCGTCATTGAATCATATGAATAGGAAACAATTCTATTCTGCATTAAAATTAATAGCTGCACATCAATCAAACATTGCTTTGAAGCCCGAGCTATTGTCTACCGCTCTCGATCTTCCTCTACCCAGGTTTACATGGACACTTAACTCTGAAGCTAGTGCAGATCTAATTCAATTATCAAACTCTCCAAAAGAACACCACACCTCAAAGAGGGAAAGAAATTTTGTTGGAAGTTTGGGTGCTTATGAACCAATGTTATTATCATCTAATTTGTCTGATAGTGATGTCCCACAAGCTCTTTCTCATGACACAACTGAAGCTTTAAGTACTGATTCAGAAATAGAATCTGAGACTATGTCACAGAGATCTGGGTCTCATGGGGTAAGTTGAAGTTTGTAATAATAAAATATATTGTATTATAATATTTCATTTTATTTTGAAAGACTAATTTCATATTAGATTATGATAATCACTTCTTCAACTGTCCAATAATATAAAAATATTTAATATTCTTCAAAATTTGACTATTTTCTTTTCATGGGCATTGAAAAGTATTGCCATTCTACCTTGTAATTATCATAGGTATTGTTGGGGTGCCTAATCATCAATGTTTAATGGAATGGCTTGCATGTCCTACTATGTGATATTCAGCCATAGCTGTGGTCTATTATATCTAGGGTGTCTAGAAATTTACTCTTTTAGGACTGATATATACATCTTCTACTGACTTATAGTCAGTTCCTATATTTGTCTTTAAATAGACATGTCTAATACATTAAACATTTTTATTCATAACTTATTCATCTATTGCAATATATCTTATATATAAAATTCTCTTGTCACAATGTTCATTCCCATGGTCCTCTAAAACACCTTGACTGATTCTCATGAAATCTTGTGTGCATATTGGGTAGGTCTGAGAATCGGACAACATTTATTTTTCATCTCCCTAAATGTTAAGGGTAGTCCACCCCGTAAATATTTTTTTAATTTTTAGATAAAAAAAAATATTTTTATTTTTTTATGATACAGCATTAAAAAATACATACAACCCTAAATTTTTAACCCTATATGATCAACCCGTATTTTTTACCGGGCAGGACGATGTCGGTCGAAACAGCTACTGTTAATATAAAGTAGTAAATTGCTTGACACCTAATGTTAACAAATATTTTTTTTGATTATTTTTTTGTATATAAATATATATTAAGTATGAATTCAATTTATAAATTAGTGTGTGTATATTTAAATTGTACAGTCCTATCTTTTTGTGCTCCACCTACATCGTCAGATTAGTTACAAATTTCTTTAAACTAGGTTGCCTGGAAGAGATTGCTTTTAGCTATAAGGCCGCCTGTTGTTTTGTCAAGAAGTATTGTAATTATGCATTTTGTTTTTGTTTATTTTGGTGAGCAATAAAGTGTTATTTTCAACACACTTGCTCATAAAGTGGCTCTATGGTCACCGCAATTAGGCACAGAATGACACCCATAATCAAACTGTGAGTAAAAAAATAACTCACTAGTGAGTTATAAATTTGTTTTTAAACTTTTATTGGTTGAGTTGCTATGTTCTTAAAAAAGTTTTTAATCAAAAAAAGATCGTGTTCCGTAGAATGTTCTTATTGCTTGCTCATTTCATGCAACTTCTTATTTAAATAGATAATTTTAACTCGTATGTGTTTAATAAATAAAACTTTCACTCATATATAACTTTTTTTTTCTCTGTAATAAAAGAGAACTTTAAATTCCCCATTTTGTACGTGGCAGAATAGGCGCAAACCCTATGCGCGGAATATAAAAAAAATCCTCATCCCTTTAGTCTGTGGCTGATCGCAATGCGCGCGCATAAGAAAACTGATTATTTTTTCCCGCCATAGCAAACATTTTTCACAACTCGTTTTCACTGTTGAAATTATAGTTATTTATTAATTAAAATGTCTACAAGTACTAGCTACGAAGAAAATGATTTATGTTGTACACCGCCCGATGTAAGATGTGAAGCCCTTAACGTTATGGAAAGTTTATCACCTGAAAACTCCAAGGAAAAATATCTATTTTCTTGTTATTTTATTCACAAGTGTGTTGAAAAACGTCGTATGATACACGTGTGTATTGATGATTACCGTCCTCGGCTCTCTTAAGACCCTCGCCTATGGCTCGAGTCTCAATGGCGCCTCGGCGGTAATCACCAATGTTACGCACCAGTACCATAATGTACTATTATCTATCTATATTAGCACTGACTTGCCTTAACCGTCTTGGTTGAATTTTGACACTACTTATATGGAGCTTATGTTAAATTTTAACCGATAGACAAATGAATGATCACTAAGATATAGGAACTGGCCATTACTCATCAGGCTGGTTTATAAATGGGCTAAAACATCTCAGCTGATGTCCTAATAGTTTATTATCTGATATGTCATGTTTCCTGATAACTACTTTGTCTTACAAATTCCAGTTATATAGTATAACATTAAGTCTAATCTAGTATTCTGTGAGACAATATCATAAGCTTGCTGTCTTTCTTTGGTTGGGGTATAAGTATAGTTAGATTGCAGTTTTATTTATTATTTAACATGTAAAGCAAATTTTGGGTGGTTACAAAAAAAAATAACCACATACCTATCCTATATTATAAAAATTCGAATCTATTCATAATAAATAAAATTATATATAACTATACCTCATCCCTTTCTTTTTGTACATGCAAGTTGTTTCCATGACTTGCTGACTGATGGGCTTAGTTTATGTATGTGGATGAAAGAATAATTACTCTACCTATTCTAGCTCTTCCATGAAGTATGCCAACTTCTCATGTTTTTGAAGACTTGAGAAAATACCTGGTATGTCCAGGCACTTGGTCTTGTTGTCACCCTTTTATAAATTTCAGTATGAACTGTGTGGCTGTTTCTCTTGCCTCTTTCTATCACTTATTATATATGGGTTTACACATTGTGATCAAGTGCTCTAGACACACGATGGAGATTCAGGGTACCTGAACTCCTTTGACTTACTGGCAGGTTTAAAACTTTTTTGCATTATGTCAGAGTCCAAATCATAAATCATAGATTGTGCCAGAAGTTATAATAATATGTTGCAATGTTTGATCTCTCATTATGGACCTGGATTTTGTATACTAATTTTACTTTAACTTCACATAATAAATCAAATAACAATTATCTGATACTTTTGCAAACGTAATATGGAACTAAGGCTAGTTGATTTTTGTTATTGTTTATATAAAATATTCAAATTAGCTTTTACTATTAC
Organism: Dendrolimus punctatus; assembly: GCA_012273795.1. Lineage (NCBI taxonomy): Eukaryota > Metazoa > Arthropoda > Insecta > Lepidoptera > Lasiocampidae > Dendrolimus > Dendrolimus punctatus. Next base: position 5,623,555 of record CM022543.1, read on the forward strand.
ACACATTTGGGACACTAAATTGTTTCTGTATACTCTGTTATTGGTTTCGAATAAATTCTTTCATTCTTAATTCTTTAATATTCTTTTCTTACAAAAGCTTGGATATATCAGTTACAACTGAGTGTGACCAGGTAATGGCTAGCATATCCTGGTATAAATATTATATATTAATAATTTTAAAAAATCCACAGAGAAGAGTGAAATCACCTTGGAGTACAGCAAGTGAGAGTCCAACACCTACAAACAGTGTAGCGGAACGAGTGCATCCTGTTTGGGAACACAGTGCAACGGGTCGTGGAGTCTGGCCCATAAATACTGGAGAGGAACATACTAGGCTGCTGGGTAAGATATTCATCATTGAGTACTCACATCTGAATACTTTTAGTTAGGGAATTTGGATGTTGTAAATATTTATGGCAATATTGAGAAAGGATGTCAAGTAACTTGTACAGGAGAATAATTGAAAGTTGAAAACAATAACACTTTACTTTATTCTGAGTACAAGCATTCAAAGGCTGCATATGCCTGCTTTTGATGTTAAAAAAAATCGAGAACATAGTTTTCAATAAACAAGGTTAATATGGAAATTAAAATGATTCCTTAACTGACTTCCAAAAGGAGGAGGTTCTCAAGTTGGTCGGTATTTTTTTTTTACACTACACTGTTGTGTGTAGTTTCGTGTTGTCAAAATTTATTCTAGGATTAGTAACATATCCTACAACACTATATTCATGTCAACATTTATTGTAACTACTTACATGAAAATTCAACAATTTCTAAAGCTGTAAAGATGAAACACACTTTCAAATACTATAATTATTGGGATAAACAATTTTTGGTGAAACATTTTCGTAGGACTATATATATCTTAATAATTATTTTTACAAAATAATAATGTATTTATTTTATTATAAGTTTATTTAAGTCCACCACATAATTAATTAAATACACTTTGGCTAGCGATTTGTTTTTGTATGAGTTATAATGACCTACACTAAATAAAAGTGTTACATGCCTCTGACATCCAAGTAGATTGAAATCAATTAGGCCAATTTTATGAATCACCGCAACCCATTTGATCTTTTTGTATGGATTGTGCCCTTGGAGACTGTTGTTAAGTAATTAAGCTGATCATCTTTCAAGTCCGATGTAATGAAGTCCATGTTAGTGTAATGTCTAGCGCACACTTCCCTTACTAAGCGGCACAGTTTCGGATCCTGGCCTGAACACATGCATCATTTAGGCAGTTATCTAAACTAATAGATAGATAGATAGATAACATTTTATTGTACACCAATACAATCATGAACTTAAAGACTAAAATTATATCTACTTATGTACAAAGGGCGGTCTTATCGCTAAAAAGCGATCTCTTCCAGACAACCCCACTAATGTGCATACTGTTACAATTACGACATACTAACAACAGCGAAGGAAAACATCATGATGGAACTTGAACTTGAACATTAAGATAACCAATGTGTCAAACCCGCCAAGCCGCCTTGGAGAAGCATGGCGGGTATATTGTCTGTTCCCTATATGGAACATTTATGGTGTTATCTATAATATATTATAACATTCTAATTTTGCCGTGTCTGTACATTGAAGCTATTTAACACAACTGGAATGCACCATATAAACGATAGAGAACATGATGCATTTTTTTTAGATTTCTTGTCTGTTTGTTCGGGATCCACGTAAAAATTACTGAGCCGATTTCGATGCGGTTTTCGCTGATCGACAGCAAATTCCTAGATATAAAATCTGTGCTACTTTTTAGACTCCTGCAGGAATTTTGTGGGAATGATTTGAAATGCTATTAAAAAAACCCGAATTCCACTGTGATTTTGTTCACTAATTGATAGCAAAGTTTATGTAATAAAACACGTGATAATTCTTTATCCCAGGAAACCGGCGGGTATTTTCCCGGGAGCGGTTTGAAGTTGTTCGGTTGCTTAAAAAGTAGCTTATGATGCTGCTTGGTGTCCTGGGAATCCTGGGAATTTTAAGTCAAGTATAGACGCACTTGCGGGCATGTCCTAGTATATTATAAAATGCTGTACAAAATTCCAATATCTAGAGAGTGCGGTATGAAGATGTAAATAAAATAGCTACCAAACTTCATAACATCCATGTATATTTATTTCTTTATTAGCAAAATTATTGAACATAAAAAAATAATAGATATGCCTCATAAATTGGTATGTGTTTTTTGCCCACTTTAATCATAATGGCCTCCAAATTAAACAGTTTTTTGTCTCTTGGGTTTTTGATTGGGTTCAATTTGCCTGCCTCTGCGGTTAAGTAGGCTAAGCCTTAGGGCCGGTTTCTATATCTTACTATTAATTCATTTGCCTTACCACTGGTTGAATACCTACATTACTTGTATGGAGCTTGTGTCAAATTTTAACTGACAGTAAGGCAAATGGATGGTCAATAAGATGTAGGAAACAGGCATTAGGCAGCCTAACCCACTAGAATTCAGAGGCTCAAGGTTCGGTTCCTGGCATGGTAAATGTTGTAAACAAATTTAACTTTCTTTATGGTCTGGAATCAGTCCCAGAGTGGTCTGTTCTATATTACTCACAACACAGGCGTAGATTCCTTAGTTTGGGGATAAGCAATGGATGGGTTTGTCTGACTTATTAAAAAAAAGTACCATATTATTACTGCTTTATCCAAGATTAATTAAAATATCAAGGGGAACTTCAGCTGTAGTTTTATTCAATCAGCAACCTACTAAGCTTGGATCAAGTTAGAACTAAATTCAGTATCTCACTTATTAATAACTGATTATAATTTAATACTGTTTATAATTTAGACCATCAGAGGTGGTCTACATAGGGTAAGTGTGGCTTTCAGGGGCCGGCTCTGAACTATTACAGACATTACATCAGGAAGGAGTTGAGACATGCTGGCTGCTAGACTAACCACTAAACCTAACGACTTGTTAATATTTGTACTTAAAGTTACCGTTTCCAAAATATAGTATAGTATATTAGTTCACATCAGCACTAGTAAGACAAATGAATAGGTAATAAGACATAGGAACACGACATTAAAGATAATAAAACATGATGCAATTCATTTTAGCTACTGAAGAAGAATCCTCTGACCGACATTCTTCCGAAGAGGAAGGTGACGTGGAACCCGGTGATGATATCTGGTCGATCAGTGAAGCACAGGCCCATCACTACGCGGCCCAATTCGCGCAGCTACGGCCTGAAAGAGGCATGCTCTCAGGACAAACTGCCAGGTGAACATATTGATTTACTGTTGTGTACAATTTACCCATGGAATTGAATCTTTCCCTTGAAACAATGGTAATAAGTTGCGAAGCCATATAGGGAGGTGGAGTAAAAAGTAGGGATAAAAGTTTAACTTGTTTATGACCTTCAAAAAATATTTTACCTCAAATTCAGACTTTGTTTAAAACTCTTTATATCAGTCAAGCTTGTTTAGACAATGTTTTTGCAAATATAATGGAAAAATATGTGTTTTTCTGTAGTTGTTATAATAACACGATATTTAAGAAAAGGTAAAGAATTTATATTTATGTTTTATTTCAGATTGTTTTTTGAAAAATCGCGTCTTTCGGTGCCGGATTTACGAAAAATTTGGCAACTTTCCGATATCACCAAAGATGGTATGTTAACATTAGAAGAGTTCAGTATAGCAATGCACTTGATCGTGTTGAGGCGGAATAACATTCCTGTACCAGATGTTCTGCCTCCTTGTCTGGTACCCAAAGTGGACTCGCGATTCTCACAACAAGCGGTTACTACCGACCTCGTCGATCTCGGCGCAGACATGTTTAGCTCTGGCACTTCGGCAGACTTCAACTTCACTCCTAAGGTGGACGGGCAAGATCCATACGAGACGAAGGCAGCTAAGAAGGTCGACGAGCGGCGACCCTCCCTCACGTCCCCGAAGATCGAGAGCCAGCCGAACAACAAGGAGTGGACGAAGTTCGTCGAATCGCCCACGTCGAGTGTCTCCAGCCCCGGACCGAAGCCGGTCAACTTCGACTTCCACAAGTCGGCGGTCGAGCGCGATCCGAAGATCTTCCACCCGGTGGCGTTGCGCGTGACGCCCGACGCGAGCGCCCTCCCCGCCGGCGACGGCGACGTGCGCTCGAGCGCCTCCCCCCGCCGCGACGACTTCGCCCACGCGTTCGAGCCGCCCAGTCCCAAGAGGCTCAACTCGCAGCCCCCGGCGGAGCCGCCGCCCAACGGGGCGCCCGCCGAGATTCGGGCGATCCAGCGGCCGCAGCCGAAGAAGCCGCTGAAGGTGGCGGGCGTGCTGCCGCCCCCGCCGGCGCGCGACGTGCCCGTCCACCCGGAGGAGGGGCCTCAGTCGCTGCAGTTCGCGCCCAAGAAGGAGCCACCCCCGCCGCCGCCGCCGCGGCCGCTGCGCAACCACGCCCGCTCCAGTTCGCTCGATCTGAATCGGCTGAAGGGCGGCCCGGCGCCCCCGCCGGCGCCGCCGCCGCGGTGCTCGCCCTCGGCGGCGTCGCCGCCGGCGCGGCGGCCGCTGCCCAGCCAGCGCAGCGAGGGCGAGCCCGCGTTCCCGCCGGACGCGTTCGCGCCGCGCGAGTACGAGGGCGACGGCTTCGGGTACAACCGCGAGGATGCGCCCAAGATGCACGGCGCTTTCGAGGTGTACCGGAAGCCGTCGCGCGAGTCCTCGAGCGAGGCGGACCCGGACGTGAAGGCGCTGCAGGAGCAGAACGCGGTGCTACACCGCGTGTGCCGCGCGCTCTGCGCCGAGCTGGCGGACGTGACGCGCGACCGCGAGGCGCTGCGCGTGCGCCTCGAGCAGCGCGCCACGCCGCCCTAGTCGCGCTCCACCCCGGCCCCACGACACTCGTGTAATCTCATCGGAACTGAGTTGTGTAATACATTATTTCGGATCGATGTAGACTCCACAGGAAAAACAATGAATGTTAATAAAAGTTTACTTAGAAACAAAATGTGTGTGTGTGTACTTATGTACACGCATTAGAAGTTATACTTTTTTGGCGTATCAAGATAAGAATCTTTTAAATTTTTCTATCTTTTGCGTTATTCTATTTTGGTAGAAAAAACGAGACTAACAATAGTAAAACTACAATGTTGACTATAGCTAACTTCAAGGTGTCGGTTGGCTATAGCTAGCTCCATGGTGTAGGTTTTTCGTGTGACGGTGTGCGCGCGCATCGTAAAAATTTACTCTCATCATTTTTCCCTAACGCGCCTAAAGAAGTATAACTTCAAAAAAACAACGTTTTATAGTTTCAAAGTATATAATTCTTTCATTTTATGCTTTCGTTATAAATATTGAACTTATTGTTTTTGGAATAGTGGCGTAGAGAAATATACTACTTATTTTTCCCGTGGAGTCTTCATATATATGCACCGGGCGCTAACTCCGACGGCCGCGTCGCTCCATATGATAATAGAAATTGCCTAAAATACATGCAGACCTCTGATAGGGGAGACTTCTGAGACTGAAACATTACTCAGTATGTTAATTACCTCCCTAAAATTTAAATTATATATTTATAAAATGATCATCAAAATTTTAAGTAGTCATAATAAATGGTTGCCGTGTTTATTATTTTGACAAGATTTCTCTTTCTACACCAGTTTTAGAGGCTATATTTAATATTGAACTTTAATTCTTACCTAACATACAAGTAAGGAGTTATTTTCGAGTGTTCTTATACATAGTACAAGTAAAATCCATAATCATTTTCTCACTAAAGTTAAGCCTAAAAATTGAGCCAAAATTCAATTTAAAAAATATCTGATTCCCTAACCTAACAATTTTATAAGTATTTTAAATTTGGATAACAATTTTGTACCAGAAGTCGGTGTTTTATGCATTTGCTATATAAGAAAAATACTACCTATTTAATCGATTATTTCCAATGGTTGAATATTTTCGAAAATCATTTCTCACACGTAGCATTTACGGCTTGCATGTGTGTCGGTATAGCTTATTCAAATAATCAATCGTTTACAATGCAATCCAAATAAGAATAGCAATGAATTTTATTTGTCATATCAGACTTATTAAATACAAATATATTAAGAACCAGTAACACATCAGTTGGTTTGTAACTTTGTAATCTGTAAAGTCAGTTAGTGGCAAAATAAATAACGCGTCATGAAAAACGCTCTTTTAAAATGAATAAATAAAACGATTAATTAATTATTTATAATAAAAAATAATAATAATTAATTAATCGTTTTATACGCTTTTGGCGCCGCAGTAAAACTTGTTAAATAATGTATAAAATAAAAAATATAGAAAACAAAATAACCGTATATAAAATTTTATTTAAAACACTGAAAAATACTTGAGTTGCCGTTGACAGATTCATTTGACATTTCTATTCTTATCTTTATTGCATAATTATATTTGTTATAAAAGGTAAAAGAATGTCTAAAAATCGTTATAAAGAGAGTGAGCTAAATATGCTTGCACAAGCATTCCTTCTATTTTATTATGTTGTGTTTAGTTTGCTTTTTATTGTGCTAAGGCCCCGTTCATAGTAAGCACGCGGTGATGCCAGCAACTGCGTTTAAAGAACGGTTAACACGGTGTGATTTGAAGCGTGATTACGGAATTAATTTATGATGACCATATCCACTAGGATTTTAACCGACTTCAAAAAAAAGAGGAGTCTCTCAACTCGTCGGGATATTCTTTTTTTATGTATTAAAAAGGATCTGGCTTTTTATTTTTTACTAATTAATTTGATAGTTGATAGCTAGATAACACTTTATTGTACACCAATACAAACATGAACTTTAAGATTAAAATGATATCTAGTTATGTACAAAAGGTGGTCTTATCGTTAAAAAGCGATCTCTTCCAGAAAACCCCAGGAATAAATTGAGATGGTAAAGGCGATGGTTTGATGATTATTATAATTTGTTTGTTAGTGAGTAGTTTTATTAGGATCAATACAATTAATTTTTTCAAAGGTTTTCGCATATATTCATCGAGATTTTATTTTTGATGACAGAGTAAGTCACGACATCGGACATTGTCACGTTTTTTTTTCGCTTCAATTCACATTTTTTTATAATTAATGATTTACGTAACTATTGTCTTGTTGTGCATTTTTTTGTAATTTTTGTTATGGTGAAGAATAAAGTGTTGTCTATGTCTACGTATATCAATTAATATATCCCTTTTAGACCCTTCTAAAGGGGATATATTTGGCATCTGTAATTACTACTTCGCTCATAACTTAAACCACTGTTTTAAGTGGAGATTGGAACTTGTATGCATCACTCTTTCAGTTGTTTTTTACTAGATAATTGTTATTCTTCTAAACTTAGGTTTCGCAGAGTATCTTACTCTGGACGGGGCCTTAGGGTTGCACGATAGTTTTAACATCAGCTGTTTTACCGACATTTCATGTTCGTACCTATTATGGACCGTGATCTCATACGCTCACCTAATCAGGGCGATCGCGTGAGGTCGCAAAACCCACAAAGCTGCTGACAGGTCACCAGAAGCCACAGATGGCCACCTAAAGCCCGAGATGGCCACCGAACGCCAATGAATGGCAAACTAAGCCGCGGAAGTAGCCAGCGGAAAGCCCGCGAAGGCCACCGAACGCCGCAGATTGGCCAACGAGAGCTGCTGTGAAGTCATCGCCATGCGGAGAAGACTCCAGCAGCTCCAAACCCAGTTACCGGTGGGTAGTTGCCCACTGAGTTGCAGCCGGGGTAAAGAGGTATACCTCGAGGCCCCAACCTCCTCATCACAAACCGAGGAAGAAGACCCTGGATGATATTATGGAGGGTAGAGGCAATTCGACCATCTTTGTGTTGAAAAACTGTCCGTCAAAACGCAAACAATAAGGGTGGCGCTGCGGTAGCATCCTAGGATAAATTTTAAAGGAAGCGCTGAAAAAGTGAGATAGAAAAATGAACAAGGATCGAAGATCGAAGATTTCCGCTTTGTTTTTTATTATAAAAATTCACGATAATTAAATCACTCTACACTCATCCTCACAGCATAATATAGCATATTTAATATTTTTTTTAGATCACAAATAGTTGAGATTTTCAATTTGGCATTTAATTCACTTCGTCCGCCATAATTTTCGTACGTTAGCGCTATTAAATATTTAAACGTGTATTTGCTGCATACTGCTGGACACTGGCGACATACTTGGTCTAAAGTTTGTCGCCATAACAGCCTTAAGTTGTGTTCCGGCATTAGCGACCAGGGTCTAGTCTTCCTTAAGAAAGCAGCAGCGCATTTGTAGCACCTTTGGTGTTGCAAATATCCATAGGCGATGGTAACCGCTTTCCATCAAGTGGACCGTCTGCCTGTCTGCTGAACTCCTGCAATAAAAATAAAATTTAAAAAACACTTTCAACTTCCCCTCCATATAAGGTGGTACGTCTAACCTCTACCCTCCATAGTACCTATATATAGCATGTTTAAGTACAACATAATTTGAAATATATTTGTTATTTATCCTTTTGACAAAAAGCGAGTTTCTGAGCTGCTTCATATCCATGTATTGGAGCTGATGTTAAAGTGTCGTTAGTTGAACAACTCTTATTTGCGGGAGATATAAAATGTTTTAATGTTAAAAATGTGAATGTTGTATTATATGCGTTAGAGTAGATAATGTAAAAATTAAGGAAATAGCACGAATCAAAAACGCTGTCGAGAATGATATTTTGATTTGATCAAAGCTAGAATTACATTACTGTTCTCTGTCGTGTTTATATGAGTTTAAAGCTTTAATTTATCTTAATGAAAAAAAATATAATTTTTCTTTAAAATTCTGTATTTGAAATTGTTTATAAAGAAAAATAGAAATTATTATTTCTTACTGTGTACATGCGGCTTATAAAACAGTTGTATAGTTTGGACAGGGAGCCTCAACCGGTCGCTTTCCCAGATTCATATAACCAATATGACAAGTATCAAAATAAAGTGGAATTTTATGTTATGTCTTACACCGACCTGTATATCTAGACAAGTGTCAGAAGCTTAGGTACTCTCAAACTTCTTTCCTCGTTCGTTTTCGTTTTAGATCTTTGTTTTTTTTTTACACTTAAGTGCATTTTACATTGTATGTTCCATTTATTTTTGTGTTATATAGACTGTATTCAAGAATTCTTCGTTCTTTCTTCTATCTAAAATTTCATTGACTCTTTCGAGCTGGTCGGACGAAAACGAACGACGAAAGACATTTGAGAGTAGGCCTCAGTTTGACTAAGCGATTCTCCAAAAGCGACCGCTTTAGGCAGTCAGTTCTTTGGTTTGCCCTAACCTATATTGTACTACTAGCTACTAGATGATTCTGCGGCAAGTTTTATTTTAGTTTCAATGGTTTATATGGATATTTCATATTTCCAAAATTATCTAAGTTTCAGATGTTGCATTTCAACATGCAATAGCCGAAAGTATTTTTTGTGATACCTGCTTTTTTGTTTTAAGGATTTTGACAGTCCATTCACCAATTGAAATTGTTAATAAACAAATGACCCGCTTATAAAACGGTTTGACTTAATACAAAACGATAGAACACAGTAATGTATTCTGTGATAAAATATTAGCAACCCATGTTTTGTATTATAAATAAGATTTATTGTAAAAGTATTTATCTTTTATTTTAGTCGTATAGTTAGGATTACTAACATTATGTGCTCTATAACCGTGCAGCATCCCATCGCATTGTAAATAATATTAATTTCTTCAAACGCGATATGTCATTTTACCAGCCGAAGCTTAAGAACCCCACTATTTTAAAATTTCAGTCCAATTTTGTATTCCTATCACGTTTACCTTACTTATTTATGTTTCATAAAAAATTATACAGTATGCTTAAATATTATTGTAGTAAATTATGTACAATAAATTTATTTCAAAATTTTATTTGTGTTATTTTCTCATGTCAGTGTCGCGGTGTAGACTTGAATTTTAATTATGACTAACTGATTGTTTATGTATTTAAATTAATTCATAAATTATGTTTGTAACTCAAAAAATCGTAATTATCTTTATGTCAATCTGTAATGAAGACCTTCCTATGTAATATGTTTATATACGTATCATGCGTGATACGTTTATCGAAAATCGGTATTGGCTAAATCGAAATAAGATATCGAAACATCACAGGCGCGCGGCGTCCACCCTCAGTGATAAGGTGCGATTATGATAACGCGCGGCGTGTGTAATATACTCGCAACGCGAACCCGCCGGCCGCCGACAGGCAAACGGTCGACCCCAACTTGCGCTGTACCATCAATTCCTCTCCCTTTCCCTCTGCTACAGTGTAGCGCATACCTGCGTACCTTTTTTTTGTGATCGCAATCCCCCCGCGGCTCGCATCGGCCGTGGCCGACCAAACAGTTTCGAGACTCGCGTCGTGACGCACGTCAGCTCCGGCTCGTCTCATCACTTCGCGTAAACATTTCCGATTACAATGAGATCTTTCATGTGACTTGCCGGATATCATTATACAAGATGCAGTGCACAGTCGTTTTCTTTATATTCCTGATCTCGTTATCTGCAGCCGCTGCAGAGGCTTCAGTGCGGACATGTGAACCCATCAAAGTGGCTATGTGCAAAGACATTGGATACAATCAGACTGGTATGCCAAACTTGGCCCGCCACACTCTACAGGCGGACGCGGATGTGACATTGCAGACTTTCAGCCCCCTGGTTCAGTATGGCTGCTCCTCCCAGCTTCACTTATTTTTGTGTTCAGTTTACGTTCCTATGTGCACGGACAAAGTGGCTCTTCCCATCGGCCCGTGTAGAGGACTGTGTGAGAGTGTTTACGCTAGATGTTATCCCGTTCTTCACGGATTCGGCTTCCCATGGCCTCCCGAGTTGGACTGTTCAACATTCCCCGCGGAGAACAATCACGAACATATGTGTATGGAGGGACCTGGAGAACGTGCACCACCCATCGGTAATATGCCGCTGGATGCAGTTAACTCCGGTGGGCGAGGTACCTGCAGGAAGTTAATAAAACCCAATAGCTGGGTATGGGTGCGTGGTTCAGGGAGATGCGCACAGTTTTGTGACGCAGAAGTGTTATGGGAGGCTGGTGAGCGTAAAGCAGCTGAGGTATGGTTGGCTACTTGGGCTGCATTGAGTTTCGCGTGTACGCTTGCCGCTGTTGGGGCTCAATTAGCGTGTGGAGATCGAGGTGGTGCTGGAGAGCGCGCTCTGGTTCTCGTTGCTCTGTGTCGCTGCGCTGCAGCCGCTGGATGGGGCGTCAGAGCCGCGGCAGGACGTGCTGCAGCAGGCTGCGCCAAAGACTCTACTTCACCCACCAGAATGTTGTTGGCACATGACGGTTTGGCTAATCCAAACTGCGCTGTTGTCTTCCTTCTGCTGTACTACTTCGGACTCGCTGCGTCTGTTTGGTAAGTGCTTTAAAGCTGTTCAAACACAAATTGTATTATGGTTATGATCATTCTAGAAGTTACTACTAACTACCCGGATATACAAGTATTTACATAGAATACCATCTACAGCATTTCACTAAAACTTTTCAAATGTAATATTACCTGAACGAAATGCGTACCTAATAACAATAGCAACAAAAATATTTGCAGTGAGTGACAATTTGAAATGAACTTAACAAAGAAATTCGTTGTATTGTTATCAGAGTAGGTAGTTACCTATAGGTACCTGCCAATATTGTTGTCATTCCGACTATAACAGCAAGGTTTTGTCACCAATCAATTATGTTTTGTCACTTGTGATTTCAAAGGTTCTTTTCTCTATTTGTCCTTGGAATAATAGAAAACGTTAGATAATAACTACATAAAAGAATCTCTGCGTACCTACAAATAGAAACTAGCTACAAATTATTCAGAACAGGGCAGCAAATAGAACTGTCTTATTTCAAGCAGGGCATTGTAATACAAAATCAGAAATAAATGCTATTGTTTGTAGTCGTCGCCGGAGAGCTAACACCATAATGCACACTGAACAGAGCTCGGCAAGTCGAAATTCCTCTAGTCAGCTACTATGCGGCTGCACTTATTGTTTTGCTGGTAATAAGTCATGCTTTGAAACGGTTTGTGACAAATGGTGCGCCTTTGTCTACTTAGGATTTCGACGTCTCATGAGGCTGTCTCATGAGATATAAAGACTAAGCATTACTTTAATGAGGTCATTTTTCACTTCCAAACAATGTCGGAACATGTTCTAAAGAAAACTGAACTAAAAACTAAAACTCGTGGAACTTTCTGGGCAATAATAACTTTATATTGTTTATTTTAATCTAGAGCTTCCATAGGAGATTCCCTCGTGTAAATTTTAAATCTATGTCCTATGTTAATTACCTAATTTTGGGATAAAAAGTATACTGAGTATATCCACGTTATTGAAAGTATATAAAATATGTACCTACGTAATTGTAATATCATATTACAAATTGTCATGGTAATCTGATTATTCCTAAACCCGAAAAGAATAGCAACATATACATACATAAGTCATCTTAAACTTTATGTGGATATATAAGTATAGATATTGCCGATAACTTTTAGCCTAAGTTCCTCTGAATGCCTATTATAGCTTATGTTAAAATATCCAAGTCTTTGATTAGTTAACATTTTATAGGTTAAATGCATCTGAGAATTTAATATACAAACATTCTGCAATGTAAGAAATAAATCAAGCTTGTTCCTCGAAAAGCTGTGTGGAAAAAGAATGTTAGAGGCACATCGGCCATAAAGCAAAACGAATTGGGGAATAAAATAAACGAGGTCCAATAAATCACATCGGGGCGAAGACAGATACTGTTAGAGAGCGACGATACAGAGTGAAGCGATTACCTACTATTATTCCACAAATGATAATGCATTTGTTTGTAATGGCCGATTTTTCAATCGTCAGACAAAAGTTGTTCAACGAATAAAATATATATAACATAAATAGATTAAAAATCAAAGTTGCGTGGTTAAAACAGTTCATCTGTTTCACTTTTACATTCAGTCGGGTTATAATTTATTCAATGGAATTTTTTTATCTGATGATTGAAAAATCGGCGTTAATTAAATAATTATAGTACTGGTAAAACGCCCTCTAGTTTTCGCAATGCTCCTCAAGTTCAAGATTTTACTGGTAGGGTGTGTGACTTGTGTTCTTTTTTTGGTTGTTTGTTACACAATTTCTCTGTCAACTGTGGATTGATTTTAATTTATTCGAAAGAGTATACTCCTGAGGGTGTACTAATGGGTCCCAGGGAAATATAGAGCAACCCTTGTTAAAGAGCCGAGCGCCTGCATTTTTCGAAAGGTAAACTTGTATACGCGTCCCAGAAGTATAATTTCTACAGGCGCTTAAAATTTTATGTCTAAAACTATTCAAGCAACTAAAAAGTAGAATATATTTTTACAAAAACAGAATGTACTTTAGAATAAAAAGTAAAAAAAAGAAAAAATTTCTACATCTTGAAGTCGTGCCTGAGTAAAGCATAAAAAACAACAAGAAAATTGCAAAATGCACCGACTTTCAGATGTTGTAAAAAAGTTTTTTTTTTTAGTTTGAATACTAGTTTTTTATTCTTGCTTTTTAGTTTGTGGGTTAAGTTTTTTTTGTTGAAAAATATTATTTTCTTTCGCTAAAAACTTGAACCTGACCGTCTAATTTATATACAGGTGAATTTCTCAAGTGGCCTCGAAGGCTAAATCTGAAACTTAAGAAAAGCGACAAAACTCAAAGGAGTGTCGAGGCCGATTTTGCTAAACACTAAAACGTTAGATTATCATGAAATTAAAAAAATGAATTACCTTCAGGCATCGAATTGCCTGATTTAGAAAAAAATACACGCCGACTCATCACTCCAACTCATAGTGTGGCTTATAAGCATTCATTTCTTATGAAGGAATGTCAATATCAAACTAAGGGAATTTATCGAGCAGTTTTCTTTCCCATTTCCCAGTATTATTCAATTTTTGGATGTATATTATTGAACTATTTATTATGTTTAGAGCTATCGAGGAAATCCTTAAACATTTAAAGATCTGGAATAAGATGTATAAAACCATGTAATAACATCCCATGCTGGACCGCTCTGGACCATTTTAATTTGTAATGGAAAAAGATCATAAACAATTCTAAGAATAACTACGCCATAAGGAGTGACATTTTTACTGCACACGATATGATTTATGGGAGTATGAAACAAAAATAAAATGACGCAGCTGTAAAACTTCACGTGGTTGTAACAGTATACGTGTTGTTGACGAAGGCAGAAAAACTGGCCCTGCGAGCCTGTGGCATTCTAAGGAGGAATTATTGAGCTAATTTTAGATTATATGAGTCTTATGTTAATGGGTTATGATACAAATTCGTATTGATTCAGAATTCTAAAAGCTGTTACAGCAATGAGAAATATATTCTAAATTTGGCGTCTCACATTTTACATTAATGAATCCAATTGTCTTAAGAATAAAAGTTCACTTTAGGTTTTTAAATTAAATCAAAACTACCACCTTAAGTATTACTAACACCCTCAAACAAACGAATAAAAGTATAGAGAGAGCCTTCATGAACAAAATTGTCAAATGAAGTTAATTTTTTTTTTACTCGTGTGCGTGAACTTATCTAGTATTTTTACACGTGTTTTGCGTCTGGGTGGGTAATAGTAATTGGAAACTACTCCACATTTATCTGTATTGATTTGATTACTTAATACCTATAAGTTCTCGCAACGCACTGCCACACTATCGGCTACCTATTCCAAAATCGGCTTTCTTTAGCCGGCTTCACTTTGATAGCTTGACGGTCGGTCTACGTATTTTGTATGTCTGGGCTTACACCATTATAATAGAGCATTGAGCTAATAATAAAGTAGGTATAAATATATGTATAATATGTTATATTACAGTATAATTTCAGGCAAATCTATAATTATAAATCTAAAATCGAGAACTTGTTTGTTCCCTGAAATACCTTTAAAGCAGTTTGACACCATCGAAAGAATTGCATCGCGCTGCCATGAATGTATCCCATTCTTCGCAAACTAAGTTTAATGAAGACATTTTTGAAATTATACCACTCCTGAGATTCAAGTGACGTATTTCAAATATACCTGTGATTTAATAACACTTAAACCATATTAGCAATTATAAAGTAAAAACATGTCTTAATCATTTAAGTAATTCAACTTTATAATTGCGTGGTCATTGACATCGGTTTGAGAACATAATTAAAATAATTATACTTTGTTAAGTGTACTTGTTTAACAAATCTTTTGTATAGCTGACTGCAACCCCTTATTCAAGGGTCTGCAATAAAAGCGGGAGAGATTGAATAAGGGAAGTTGACGTTTGAAGTGTCTTTGTACCTTCGAGTCTAGTAAGCAACGAGTTTTGCTTTTAATGAAAATACAAGTGGAATATGACTTTGAAAACGATAGGGGTTAATATCAGCTTTTGTATATATCTTGTCTATATCTGTGTGAAAATGACATTCCATGTTTTTTTTTCTTTCCTAGAGGCCTTGGGAATTAATCATGAAAGGTATATAAATAAACATTTAACAAAGGGGATAAATATTTTAATCTCGATAATTGCGATATATTCTCGGGGGTTACATAACTGAATCTAAATTGATTGATTATCATCTATACTAATTTACTCCAGAGCCACTAACAGAGCGGCTGAAAGGATCTGGGTGAAATGTGGCACAGTGATACGTTATAGTCTGGAATAGCCCATGGGCTACTTTGAGTTCCGGAAAAATGTACTGTTCCCGTGGGATATCATTGACTCGAAGCCGCCGGTTAAAGTTGGTACATTCATTTTGTGTACTTTCCATAACGGGTTGAATATGAGATATGTTTTGTAGTGGTTTTGACGAGAACACAACTTTGACGTTTTCTACTACTACACAATAATTGTGTCACAGACATTTTTCTTAATGGTTCGATATGAATTTTGACAAAAAAGCTATCCTATACGCAGCTAGAGTTATACAATAGTGGAATGAATTCTTAAATCAATTGGTGGCAATATATTCGCTTCCAGAGTTGTGATGTGGTCATAGCTTTTTAATCTTATATAATTCTAAACATGCCGTGTCTGTACATTGAAGCTTTTTAAGAAAAAGCAACTGGTATAGGCAATATAAACAACAGGGAACACGATATTTTATTTATTTATTTCTTGTCTGTTAGTTTGATTATTTGTTTGGGACTAACGTAAAAAGTACTGGGCCGATTTTGATGCGGTTTTCACAGTCCGATAGCAAATTTTATGTAATAAAATGCATGTTTTTTTTTATCTCGGGAGCTCGAGCGGTTTGTATTTCGGGTACATAAAAATTAGCTTATTCCAACACAGTTTTAACTAAAGCGATAGCTTACATTATTTTTTTAATGCTGTGGCACATTGTGTCCCGGGAATATTAGTATAGTATATAGTATTCTAGTATAATAGCTCCCAGCCGAGGTTTTCCCACAGCGCTACGATCTGGAGTTTTTCAAAAGGGTGTCATAAAATTTCTTAGAGGCCGGCAGCGCGTTGGTAATATCTCTGTAGCAAAAGTCCATAGGCGACGGTAACCGCTGTCCATCAGGTGGGCCATCTGCCTGTCTGCTGTACTCCAGCTATAAAAAAAACTGAAAAATTCAAAGCATCATAGCTTATAAATACTATTAATAGTAATTATTTTGAAGAAAATTCGTTCAGTACTTTATGATGATCATGGAATATATTCGATTTAATGCCTTTTGTGTTCCGTAATCAAACAACAATTGACATTTATGATCTCTACGAAACCCTTCATTTTATTATCTTAACGAAAACCTTTATTACATGTGGACTGCGATATACTTAGCCGAATTTTAATTTTCTGCAACGTATCGCGCGTCTTTTATAGAGGTTATTAAACTTTTAATCACCTGCCCGATCCCTCCTTTATTATGTCATCAACAGCAGTCTAACAACAGCCAATTAATTTCGTCAGCAGCCGAAATGAACCTAAAGCGAGGTAGACAAATACGAGCCCAGCTAAGTTGTAAATCTCAGTTTATGGCGCACATTATAATTTCTTAGAAAGCCAGAATTTCGTTACAAAACCGACTCGTTATGATAATTTCACGTAGATTTATGTCGTGTCGGCATGTTCTTTTGATATGATACGTCTCTACGGTTATTTTTTTCTTAGATGTCGGTCGTGTGATAGCCGGTAATATTTAAATAAATAAATTCGTTTATATGATGGTGGTAATCTTATGCGAAATCATCGATAAATGAAAAAAAGATAACATAATTGC